>CM066033.1:133376135-134051985 GCA_033557465.1 Ichthyophis bannanicus
AAATGGTGGGCGAGTTCTTGAATCCTTGAGGTAATCGTGTCCAAGTGAGTTGGCCCCGTCTTCCTGAGACAGGGTCCTGCCATTCAAAAGCAAACAGCAACTGGCTAAATGGGGCTAATCTTATGCAAAAGAATGCATCCTTCAAATCCAAAACAGTAAAGTGGGTAGCTTCAGCAGGAATCAGTCCTAGGAGTGTATAGGGATTTGGCACAACTGGATGTATAGTTTCAACTGCTTCATTCACTCTCCTTAGGTCTTGCACTGGGCGATAGTCACCTGTCCCAGGCTTCTTCACTGGCAAGAGAGGAGTGTTCCATGGTGACTGACATACTTTGAGTAGGCCATACTCCAGTAGTCTTAACAAGTGGCGGTGAATGCCTTCAATCGCTGCTCTTGGGAGTGGATATTGTTTGACATGTACTGGTTCTGCACTAGGCTTGAGGTTCACAATTACTGGAGCTATATGTTTGGCTAGGATTGCCCTCTGCCCATACTCCAGGAGGGGCTACAATGTTTTCTATCACATTAAGTTCAGTGTCATGAGTTGGCTCGGTGCTATAATATCTCCATTCTTCTTCTCAGGGAACAGTAAGCACCATTAGTCCTGCAGGTTGTGGATTCACTGTCATTTGCATTTCTCCTTTCTCAGTAAAGGATATTTGGGCCTGTAGTTTGGCTAGCATATCTCATCCCAGTAGTGGCACTGGGCACTCAGGCATATAAAGGAATTGGTGCGTTATTTGCTGTCCTCCTAAATTACATATGTGGTTTTGAAGAAAAGACTTAGTGGCTTTGGCACCAGTTGCTCCCACAATGGTGACTGCTCTTGTAGACAAAGGAGCTATTTGCTTATCTACTACAGAATGTTCTGCTCCAGTATCAAACATAAAGTCCATGAATTGGTCTCCTATCTGTATACTGACCATAGGCTCCTGGAGACCTAAAGCGAATTCGGAGCCCGGTCTGTCCTAATCTGCTTCATCTTGGTAGTCATTGATGTGAATGAGGTAATACTCTTTTTCCACAAAGCATGTGGTGTAGAGTGTCCTCTGGTTCTGAGACTACCGTTAGAAAATCAAGGAAAGTTTTTATGCTTTTCATTTAAAGAAGGATTGACTGGCAATATAAGTTTTGTTACATCGTAGAAATTTCATCTAGACATTGACATTAAGTTATAATAGAGTATTTATACTGAGTCTAATTTAATTGTATACTCTGAGAAGACCGATTTACATTCTTGCAATGGCACACACAGAAGGTCCTGAAGGTTGGAAAGATACTTTGAGTTTTACTTCAGAGTTCATCACGGTACTTTGTAAAGAGAAGACCCCATTTTCAAGAGATGATGTTTTGGAAGAAGCAATCGATGAGAATATCTGGGAAGCCCTCCTGAAAAAACAGAAGCAAATAGTTAGATCTGAACTGCACCGTCTGTCAATGATAGAATATATAAACAGGCAACAGATCCCCAGGGGGTTACGTGTATATAAAGAGCCTCGTTTATTCGCTGCTGACAGCACTTTTGTTCAACAATGGAATTGTGTGTTAAACAAGTGTTCACTGGATCTCATGGTCCTCATAGCAGAAAACACCAAAAAAGTGCTTGATAATTATACCAAGGAAGCCGAGCAGATGATCACTAAGTTAAAGAAGGCTGAGACTGAAGATCGTTTTAAAGTCAAGTGGGAAGACATTCATAAACAACTATCAGTTCTTCGGCAAGAGATTAAATCAACTAAACTAAAAAAATTTAAGCGAGACCATGACAACTACACTAAAGGCTATGTCTATCCATGGATGGACAAAAACCGCAAGTCTAAGACTCGTAAAACAAGTGAACTTTGCAGCTTCCTCAGAAGAAATATCCAGTTCTGATTCAAGCAAGACCTCTAAGGAGGATTTTTCCGACGACAATACATGAAAAAAGAAAAAGAAAAAAGTTCTCACAAGGAATCGATCACGGGATTGATTACCCCACATTTGTCATCTAATGAGACCCAGTTCAGATTTGGTAGTTAATTTATCAGGAAAGTCTCTTTCCAGAGGCCAACATCAATTACTCAGCAAGGGTTTATCTTTTGTCCCAGTTATTGCTCACGACCCTTTCCAATTTCGGATTGATTTTGAAGCCTGCATTAGAAAATTACATTTAAAAACTTATTTTTCTCAGTTTCCAGTTTCTACAGAAACGATTGCAGATCGTAGAATACCACTTACATTTAAGTCCAATTGGATGCCACCCTGTCCCCTACCTCCAATACTTCTAGCATTCAAGGAGATGGTCTTGAAAGAAGTTGCAGATTTAGAACAACATCAACCTTTAACCAGAAGTGTTTTGACACATGAAGAGCGAATAGTTTGGCGAGAACTGAAAACACGGACAGATATCATAATTTCTAGGGCAGATAAAGGAGGTGCGATTGTTATCCTCAGTCGGGAAGATTATTTAGCAGAAGCCCAGCGCCAACTTTCGGACAGCTTGACCTATGAAAAATTAACAAATGATCCTACAGCATCGTTACAGGAATTGATATCAGAGAGTACTAAAGTGGCATATCAGAATAAAGTGATTATGAAAAAAGAAATGACGTTTTTAAACGTTAAAGCCCCCGCTATTTCCAATTTTTATATAGTTCCAAAAATACACAAACGGCTTGACAAACCACCAGGAAGGCCCATTGTGTCAACCAGGGGTTCGGTTTTAGAACCACTATCACTTTATTTAGATTCTTTAAGACCCCTACTTATAGAAATTCCATCATATATTCGGGATACATCCCACTTTTACAAAGATTAGAACAGCATAATCAGCTTGCTCTAGATGAACAAATATTATTGATAACTCTTGATATCACGTCGCTATATACCAGCATCCCCCAACATTCAGCGATTATGACAGTTACTACAGTATTGAACAATAGAGGGGACCTTTCAAATTCTCAAGTAGCATTTCTTACGGAGCTGGCACGAATTACCATCACAAAAAATTTTTTTCAGTTTAACAATGTGCTGTACCAACAGAATATAGGTATAGCTATAGGTGCATCTTGTGCTCCGATTGCTAATCTTTTTATGAGTAATTTCAAAAGTAGCTGGTTACCAACATCTCCATATGTTCATTACATCCAGTTGTGGCTGAGGTTCATTGATGATATTTTTCTATTATGGAAGGGATCTCAGGATAAGGCAGAAGAATTTATCGATTGGCTCAATGCACGTAATACAGCAATACAATTTACATCTACGATACAGCTTAATACTATAGTTTTTCTGGACGTGGAAGTAAGTAGAGGATTACATGGATGGAAGACGACAGTTTACAGAAAACCCATTGCCCGTAATACACTGTTACATTATACAAGTGGACATCCTATCAGGTTGAAAAATAGCTTACCATATTCTCAGTTTCTTCGCTATCGTCGAAACTGCTCCGAGGTAGCAGATTTTAAGAGTAAATCAAAGCACCTTTTACAAGCTTTCTCAGATCGAGGATATCCTGAACGAGTCTCTAAGCAGGCATACACACAAGCCCTGTATAATGATCGTTCCTGGCTTTTCTCACCCTCCCGTTCAGAGGCCAATGAAGATAATATTAACCTTATAACTAAATACTCACCGCTGAGTCATAAAAAACATGGCCATATACTCCAAACTATCCCTGGACTGGAAGACAAACGAGTGAGATGTGTCTGGCAGAGAAACAGTAATTTGCAACAACAACTCAGTCCTACCACTCTTCGTTCTCATAATATTGTGAAATCCTCACCGGAACCACCAGGCCACAGAAAATGTGGTAGCTGTAACATATGTTATGTGACAGATGAGTTAACTGAATTTCAATATCTTGGGAAAACATATTTCTTAAGACACGTCACGTCGTGTAATTCAGAAGCAGTGGTATATGCTATTCGGTGCCCTTGTGGGTTGCTATATATAGGGAAGACTATACGGTCCCTTAGAGTTCGGCTACAAGAACATCATAGCCGTTTACGTTGTAAGAATATGTCTGCCCCCATGGTTCATCACTGTGAAGAGTTTCATCATACATTTGACCAGTTACGTTGTTTCTGCATAGATCAGATTTTAGTTCCTAAACGTGGCAAAACTATAGATGAAACATTGCTTTATGAAGAACAGCGGTGGATTTTCCTGGTTAACACTGTGAAACCACAGGGGCTTAATGTTTCAGTAGAATGGCAGGTGTGCAGATAAGCTATCCCACATGACTCTAGATAAAAGTCAGCTGTTGTGGCAAGACCGCATGCGCGGCATTTTTCTGTCATGAAAGTACTTTGAGAGAAGTGGGCAGCATTTCACAGTGAGTACTTCCTATTTAGGCGATACATTTTTGGCTTTTGCAATTCCAATTGTCTTTAAGAATGAATGGGGTTCTTTATAGGATGATCTTTTACAGTTTTTATTCAACTTTCATACGAGTCACCATTAAAAGCGAGCTAAACAAGTGAGAAACAATTATTTGCTTGAGAAATGATTATTCGTTTGGCTTGGAACATGAACTTGTCCACTAAACTAAGATAAGCCTACTATATATTACTTTAAAGAAATTTCACGAGGCAGAGAAACCTTGGTGGTACATATTTATTTGCTGGCACCATTTTTATCACATAAATAATTTAAAAAAAATAAGAAGAGAGGAGAGGTGGTCTCCTGGTAGTCGTTGATGTGAATGAGGTAATACTCTTTTTCCACAAAGCATGTGGTGTAGAGTGTCCTCTGGTTCTGAGACTACCATTAGAAAATCAAGGAAAGTTTTTATGCTTTTCATTTAAAGAAGATTGACTGGCAATATAAGTTTTGTTACATCGTAGAAATTTCATCTAGACATTGACATTAAGTTATAATAGAGTATTTATACTGAGTCATCTTGGTCATAGGCCGTTGCGGCTGCAACTCCCTCTATGGCCTCCGTTCTTTCACGTTGAAAATGTACTCGATTGGTTCCTCTGCGGTTCTGGGGTCGGCCTCTTTTTCTCTCTCTCCAAGGGGCGTCTTCGAGTTGCGGGCATGCATTTCTTCAATGTCCTTCTTCCTTGCAATAAGCGCATTGATTCGCGCCTAGTGTGGGCCGGCCGTCTCCTCGGCCCCGCCCTCTTCCTCGGCTCCTTCGACTAGGGATACCTCCCCTTCTCTGTTCAACTATGGCCGCAGCCAAAAAAAATCAGCTTTCTTCTTCATCTTTCGATCACTTTCTTTCTGTCTTTCATTATCACGATTCACAAACACTTTATGAGCGACTTCCAGTAACTGAGTTGCATTCATGCCCGCAAACCCTTCTAATTTCTGTAGTTTACGTCTAATGTCTGGTTGTGACTGGCTTACAAAAGCGGCATTCACCATGCATAGGCTTCCTGGTGCATCTGGGTCATAGGGAGTATACATCCTGTATGCTTCAGATAATCTTTCATAGAATACTGCTGGGCTTTCATCTATGCTCTGAATAACTTCGGTTATTTTAGAAAGATTCATGGCTTTCTGACCCCCCTTTCGCAGACCTTGCGTGATAGAGCTCTGGATCCTCTATCAATATTCGGATCCCACTCGGGGTCCTCATTAGGGAATTCTCTCTTATCTGCCTCGCGATTGTCTATTCCTGCTCCTTCTCCTCCCTCAGCCAGGGGATTATCTGCTAGCCAATCGATAGCTGCTCGCTTAATTCGTGTCCGCTCCTCAGTAGTAAATAAAGTAGACAGGAGCTGATGGCAATCTGACCAAGTGGGTTGATGGGTCTGCATAATGGTATTCATTAATTCTGATAACTCTTGGGGCTTGTCAGTGTAGGAAGCATAATGCAATTTCCAATTTAGCAAATCAGTAGTGGAGAATGGCACATATACTAAACTTATGGGTCCCGCTACTATCTGGTCATCCTCATTTCTCACGGGCATTCCCGGGACCTGCAAATGGCATCATTTTCTTGACAGGAGCTTTCTGTGTCTTAATAGGGACTTTCTTGGCAGGGGCTTTCTGTCTCACAATGCGCTTAGTCTGGGACGCCTCGCTTGTAACAGATGAGCTTGCACTGATAGTTGATTTTACACTGTCAGTCTCGCCCACAGAAGACACTTCCTCTTCTTCCTGCTCTGACTCAACCTTGTCCTCTCTCTCAGGCAGATCGTTATCCTCGTCAAGAGGTGGATCCTCTATCTGATCTTCTGGTGGTGGGTCGGGGGATGGGTCTCACTGTTCCCGGGGCACTGCCGCAGGACGCGGTGGTACCTTCACTGGGCACTGGGCTCTGGGCTGTCTAATTACAACTCCCGGGGACTCAGGGTCAACAAGAACAGGTTTCTGAATAGGTTCCTTAACTGTCCCTGTCTTCTGTGTCTGGTCTGTTAATGCTAACATTATCCTGCACTGTTCTTCATAACAGCGCCGTGCCCAAGGGGGTGTGTTCTCACAAATACTTAACCAGGAATCTATATAAGGATACTGGTCGGGGTGCGCTACTCGCACCTTCTGGTGAACTGACTGAATAATTCCTATAGTGAAGGTTCCCTCTCGGGGCCACATAGGATCTAATGCAGGCCACTCCCTAGTACACAAAACTTGCAATCGTGTCGCAGTCATTTTTATTCCATAATCTCCTGAATATCCTTTATTAAAATACTTGATCATACATTCTAACGGAGTGTGCCTGGTAGACCCCGCCCCTCCCATATCGATGTGTGCGCGCAACAACAAACAGAAGGGAAAAGGAGGGCGGACCGTGGGTGAGGGGTCCTCACGGCCCTAGAAACATTCAAGGGAAACAAATAACAAGACAAGACGACGGTCGCTTCCTCCTTTTTACGACCTGAACGCGGTCGCCCGGTCAGGAAATGCGTTACTCAGGAGTCCGCCTTTGCTTGGTCCATGCTGCCAGACCTCTCACTCACACTTCATTCACACAATCATGCTAGCAACGTATCCCAAAATAGCCCAATCCTGTCTCTTCTGACTAGGCTATAACAAGTTCAAAATCAAAGTCAAAATCAAGACGACGATAGTTTCACCCCGCGAATACACTATGCAAGGTTAATCGGACCGTCTTGAGAGGTGATCAAGCTCTCTTACCAAGTTACAAGTTCCAAGTTTCAAACAGCAGTTCTGCTCTGACTCATCTGTCTAGACATATCAAAAACTATACTCACCGGATCCGGATCCCGTTCCCAAGCAAGCACATGAGTTGGACCTCGGACTCCCCTCACGGGTTCGAGGTGTTGGTTCCGTCCGGGTCCAGCACCCGCCGAGGCCTGGCCCAACTCCCTCCGATGCAACTGGACCGGTGGCGCCTGGGAGCCGAGCCCACGTCGGGAGGGCACGATCCCAGCAGGACCAAACCTGTAGAGGCGGAAAGTCGTGGTATATTGTCCCGTATACCCTCTACTAACCACGCATTCCCGGCCAATGCACCAAGAATATGTAGCAGCAGAGCGCAAACAATCCAATAATACCAGGAGTCTGTTCAGAAGGTCCAAATCATTTATTTGTGCACAAGACTCAAGCAGAATCACATTCAAAATGGCTGAGCCCCGGCTGTTAGTAAAACAACAACTTTTATACCTTTCTTTCCCATTCTAGACATAGGCAAACACTTCATTGGTCCCGGTAACCCTTCTTACACCATCTATTGGTCCCGGTACCGTTACGTAGCTATCCAATGAGGGCCCTTGACTGGGCTTAGCACCTGTTTCCCCCCCCTTATAGTCCCAATTACAATAGTCAGTTCATCGGCTTTGATACTTTTCTCCTCCAAGGTCGCTAACCAGCTGGAATACTGTATGTGGGAAAGCAGGGCACTGTAACCTTACTTACAGCAAGTTAATTAATTTCATAGAAGCTTCACACAGTCTAAGCTGTTTTTCTGTCCTTTCTAAGTTTTGTTTCTGCTTAGCTATACTCAGTTAAGCTTAGTTAGGTTTCAATTCTATGGAGGCAATATTGGGGGGGGGGGGGTTCATTCTTCTGGGCCTAACCATAAGCTTCATTTACAGGTCAAGCTACTTGGGCCTGCCTGTTTAGTTCAATCAGCATGGATCATAGGCCTTCGCCTACCACAGTTTAATGGCTGGAAGGGAGATGGTGGTTACAAAGGGGGGGGGGAGCTAATGGTTGGTCACAGGGGGTGTGGCTAATGTGAGTGTGGGGCTAGAGAGGCAGAGTCATAGACAATCATCTGCTCCTTAAAGTGGGCCCAGTATGTGAGAATGACACTTTTTTTGTAAAGGAAAATTTAAAAAAAAACAAAAAAAACGCATGGTTATAATTTATTGTGCTTGATATGCCACTCTTGTCTACTAATATGCAGAGCAGTTTACAGACATTAAATAAAAACAGAAAAGGAACTCCATAATTTGACAGGAAAGTGCCTAAATTAAACAATAGGGATCAATAGAGACAGAAGACAACACAAGATCTTTTGTGTGAGTTTGTCAGAGCAAGTACATCAGTTCACCCTACCCCAAACTCTTCCATAAAAAGATACATTTTAAGAAAGGTTTTAAATATCTTATAATTGAGTTTTAAACAGACCAAAAGGGGAAGGCTATTCAAGAGTGTGGAGGCAGCAGAGAAGAGATTTTCACGTTGATTCTAGCTTATCCTTGTTAAGGGATGGGATGGCCTGACGGCTTCCATGCAAAGAACACAGGTAGCAGGAGGGGGAGGGGGGTGTAAAGTGATATGAGGTTTGAGATGTATGTGGAAGCTTTGTTCTGAATAATATTATGAGTTAGGTTAAGAATTTTATAATGTATACGAGATAGACTAGGCAATCAATGGTGCAGAATAAAAAGCAAAGTTATATGGTCAAACTTCTTAGCCTGTGCCAGAACCCGCAAAGAGGTGTTTTGTATCAACTGAATTCTTTTCAATTGGTAAAATAGGAGACCAGCATAAATGACATTGCAATAATCTAATCGACCTATTACTTTACTGAGAAGGTGGTGACATTTTACTTACCAGTTGATGTCCTTCCCTTGAGTCCTGCTAGGTCAGTCCAGACAAGTGGTTTGTGTTCCCCTACCAGCAAATTGGTGGAGACGAAGAACCAATAAAAAGCCAAAGTTTCAATGACATTACTCTCATGCCTCTATCCGCCCGAGTTACCAGAGGTCTCTTCAGTATCTGTCCCAATGTATATGGGAGAACATGGCATAGAAGACCACCCACAGAATATGAACCTGCAGATCCAAACATATAAATCAGTGGACCCAACAGTACCAGCACAGAACTAGAGAGAAAACACAATTCCAGAGGTGGCCCTGAACTTGTATAGGACGACTCAAGTAAAGGATATAAAAAGGCTAGAAGCAGTTCAGAGGAAGGCAACCAAAATGATTTGCAGCCTGCATCAGAAGACATGCCATACTGGGTCAGACCAAGGTCCATCAAGCCCAGTATCCTGTTTCCAACAGTGGCCAATCTAGGTTATATGTACCTAGCAGTTTCCCCAAAAGAGACAGGTTCCACAATGCTTGTACTGGGTCAAGCATTGATATCCTGGGTCCCTTCTTAATAATGGTTTATGGACCTTTCCTCCAGGAACTTGTCCAAACCTTTTTTAAACCCAGCTACACTAACAGCCTTTACTACAGCCTCTGGTAACAAATTCCAGAGTTTGATTACACGTTGAGTGAAGAAATATTTTCTTTTATTAGTCTTAAATAGTTTATCCTGTAGCTTCATTGCATGCCCCCTAGTCTTTCTATATTCTGATAACGTAAACAATTGATCTACATTTACCCGTTCCACTCCGTTCATTAATTTATAGACTTCTATCATATCTCCCCTCAGCCATCTCTTTTCCAGGTTAAAGAGCCCTAACCTTTTTAGCCTTTCTTCGTAGGAGTATCCTTCCATCCCCTTTACCATTTTGGTGGCTCTTCTCTGAACTTTTCTAATAATGTTATATCCTTTTTAAGATACGGCGACCAGAATTGCACACAATATTCATTATGAGAAGAGACTTGAAGACCTAAATATGCATACTCTGGAGGAGAGGAGGGACGGGAGATATGATTCAGACCTGTAAATACTTAGAATATTAATGAACAAACAAACCTCTTCCAAAGATGAGGAAGCTGTAAAACTAGAGGGCATAACATGAAGCTGCAAGGGGGTAAAATGAAAGGCAATGTCAGGAAATACTTTTTCACTGAAAGAGTGGTGGACGCTTGGAATGTCCTCCTGATGGAAGTGGTGGGGGCAAATGCAGTGACACAATTTAAAATGGCATGGGACAAACACAGCGGATCCCTTTATAGCAACAGGATAAAATCAAAATAAACATAACTAACTCTTATATCTGAAAAAATAGGGGTGACCTACACGGAGCACGGGTAAACACCTAAACAAAGGCATGGGGAGGGGGTGACCTGCACAGAGCGGCAGGTGCACCTACTCTTGCCACCTTGCTGGGCAGACTAGATGGACCATACTGGTCTTTATCTGCTGTTATATACTATGTTACTAATACAGGTCAATACAGTCCACTACCCAAGTGGACAGAGTTCACTTAGTCACAGGAAACCTCAATCTGCTGGGGTCATAGGAAACGAGAAGCTGTGGAGCTTTGCAATGGCCCTGGGTCTGCTGTAGGTAGAAGGACAGGGCCCATTTGCAGTCCCGTGCATGGAGTATAGTTTCTTCCCGACCAGCATGAAGCCATGTGAAAAAGTTGGAAAGGACCACCTCCTGGTTGAGGTGGAAAGGAGATACCACCTTTGAGAGGAATTTGGGGTAACATAGTAAATGACGGCAGATAAAGACCAGTACGGTCCCTCTAGTCTGCCCAGTAAAATGGCAAGAGTAGGTACACCTGCCGCTCCGTGCAGGCCACCCCTCCCCATGTCTTTGTTTTAGGGGTGAACCCACCGCTCCGTGTAGGACGCCTCTGTATGTTGAAAAATTAGTTAGTTAGTTAAGTTTATTTTGATTTTATCCTGTTGCTGTAAAGGGATCCACTGTCTCTGTCCCATGCCATTTTGAATTCTGTCACTGTATTTGCCCCCAACACTGCCATCGGGAGGGCATTCCAAGCATCCACCACCCTTTCAGTGAAAAAAGTATTTCCTGACATTGCCTTTCAATTTACCCCCTTGCAGCTTCATGTTATGCCCTCTAGTTTTACAGCTTCCCCGTCTGTGGAAGAGGTTTGTTTGTTCATTATTTCTCTTTAAGTATTTAAAGGTCTGAATCATATCTTCCCTGTCCTCCAGAGTGTACATATTTAGGTCTTCAAGTCTCTTCTCATAAGGCTTCTGATGCAGGCTCCAAATCATTGTGGTCACCTTCCTCTGAACAGTTTCCAGTCTTTTTATATCCTTTGCAAGATATGATCTCCAAAACTGAACACAGTATTCCAAGTGAGGCCTCACCAGTGACTTATACAGTGGCATTAGTACCTCTTCCTTTCTGCTGGTAATTCCTCTTTGTATGCAACCCAACATCCTCCTGGCTTTTGCCACCGCCTTATCGCACTGTTTTGCCACTTTGAGATCCTCAGAAATAATCACACCAAGGTCCTTCTCCTGGTCCATGCACAGCAACCTCTCGCCCCCTATTGCATACATTTCCTCGGGATTTCTGCTTACCAAGTGCATGACACTGCACTTCTTCGCATTAAATCTTAACTGCCAAGCATTAGACCATTCTTCCAGCTTTTGTAGATCTTTCCTCATGTTATCTGCTCCCTCAGGGGAGTCCACTCTTGCAAATTTTTGTGTCATCTACAAAAAGACAGGACTTTTCCATGCAGTCCTTCAGCAATATCACTCACAAATACATTGAACAGTGCCGGGCCCAGGACCGAACCCCGAGGCACCCTGCTAATCACCCTCCTTTCATCCGAGTGAGCTCTATTTACCATCACCTTCTGCCTTCTTCAGTCAACCAATTTCTGATCCAGTTCACCACCTTGGGACCCATCCCCAAACTACTGAGTTTATTGATAAGCCTCCTATGAGGAACAGTATCAAAATCTTTGCTGAAATCCAGGTAGATGACATCCATCGCATGCCCCTGATCTAGTTCTCTGGTCACCCAGTCAACGAACTCAATCAGATTTGTTTAGCAAGATCGTCCTTTGGTAAAACCATGTTGCCTCAGATCATGCAACCTGTTGGTTTTGAGAAAGTCCACTAGTCGCTCTTTCAGAAGCGCCTCCATTACGTTTCCCACCACCGAGGTAAGGCTCACAGGCCTGTAGTTTGTCACTTCTTCCCTGTCACCACTTTTGTGAAGAGGTACCACATCCGCCCTTCTCCAGTCCTGAGGAACTACTCCTGTTTCAAAGGATCTGTTGAAAACATCCTTTAATGGCCCTGTAAGAACCTCTCTGAGCTCTTTCAGTATCCTGGGATGTATCCCATCCGGTCCCATGGCCTTGTTCACTTTTAGTTTTGCAAGTTGTTCTAACACATCATCTTCAGTGAATGGTGTGGTATCTACTTCATTCCCATTTTTATATTTTGGAGTCACAGATCGTCCTTCTCCAGGATTTTCTTTAGTAAAAACAGAGCAGAAGTATTTGTTTAGCAATTTTGCTTTTTCAATGTCACTTTCCACAAACCCGTTCCCAGGACTTCTCAGTCCTGCAATTCCATCTCTGATTTTCCTCTTCTCCCGAATATACCTGAAGAAAGTTGTGTCACCACACTTCACATCTTTAGCCATCTTTTCCTCTGCCTTTGATTTTGCTTTCCTTATTTCTCTGTCTCTTTTAGTTTGCTCCTGTATTTCGTACTGTGTTCTTCTGTTTGCAAGCTTTTGAATTTTGTGAAAGCTGTGTTTTTTGCCTTTATTTGAGCAGCCACTTCTTTGGAGAACCAAACAGGTTTCCTTCTCCTCTTGTTTTTATTTACTTCCTTACATATTTATCTGTTGCCCCTTTTATTGCCACCTTTAGTTTAGCCCATTGCAATTCCACTTCTCTTATTCCCTCCCACCCTGCCAACTCCTCCTTCAGGTACTTGGCCATTTTACTTAAATCAGTGTTTTTGAAGTTTAGGACTTTGAGCTTGCTATGATTGGACTGCACCTTGGCTTTTATCTCAAACCACACCGTGTGATGATCGCTGCTCCTCACAGGGGCACCCACCCAGACATTCGACACGCTATCACCATTGGTGAGCACTAAATCCATCACTGAGCTTTCCCTGGTTGGTTCCATCACCATTTGTTTAAGTGATGTATCTTGGAAAGCATCCACAATTGTTTTGCTTCCTGCCCGACTCGCAGAAGGAATACTCCAATCCACATCGGGTAGATTAAAGTCACCCAATATGATCACTTCCCCCTTTGTGGCTATCTTGGCAATATCTATAATCAATTCATTATCTATTTCTTCGATTTGAGTCGGAGGTCTATAGACTACAGCAATATGGATGACAGTGCCATCTCCTCTTTCCAACACTATCCAGAGCACTTCTTCTTTTCTCCATGCCCCCTGCATTGCAGTAGCTTTAATATTGCTTTTTACATACAAGGCTACTCCTCCTCCTTTTCCACTTTCTCTGTCTCTTCTGAATAGATTATAGCCAGCTATGGCTATATCCCATTTATGCGATTCATTAAACCATATTTCTGTAATGGCCACAATGTCCAAGTCCATTTCCACCATTAGGGCTTCCAAGTCTGGAACTTTGTTGGCTAAGCTTCGAGCATTTGTGCTCATTGCTTTCCAGCATTTAACTGGCTTGCATGTATTTTGCATTGATTTTGTTCTGCCCACTTGTCGTTGATGTGTGGTTTAAAAAAGTGTGGCCGTTTCTGATGTTGTTCTGCATTTGCTGGGAGTGACGTCCTGAACTAGTCCTTCTCCATCAGTCATCCCCTTTTTCTAGTTTAAATGCATATCCACATACTGCCTGAATTTTTCACTTAGGATTCTTTTCCCTGCGACAGAGAGATGTAGTCCATCAGCACAGTCTCTTGTTGGTCCATCTGTTTCCCCAGTCGCCTTTAAATCGGAATCCTTCTCGTTCGCACCAGGTCTGCAGCCATGTATTAAAGCTGTTTATGCGATGCAGCCTTTCTGCCCCTGTACCATGAACAGGTAGAACTTCTGAGAATGCTACCGTGTTAACAATGGGCTTGAGTTTTTCTCCCAGAGTCTGGAAGTCCCTTTGAACTGCAGAGGCACTGTTTCTAGCCAGGCCGTTTGTACCCAGGTGGATGACATCATCAATTTTGGAGTGCTCACTTTCTGCACTAAGTACATCAACAATTTGGTTTGTATTCCTGCTAACTGAAGAGCCTGGGAAGCATTTGACTATCTTCTCTCCTTTGAACTGTGTTCCCAAGTTGGTGCCTCTGATGGAATCTCCAAGTAGTAGTAGTTTTCCGTTTGGTGAGTTTTTTTTCATATTTGGTGCTTTAGCAGGAGATTGGGCATTGACTGACTCATTTAGGGGCCCTTCAGTTTCCATGGATTGGTGATCCTCATTAACCAAAGCAGAAAAGGCATTATGCAGGGATCTCTCTTGATGTATAGGAAGTCTCTGCGTTACAGGTCACAATCTATCCAAGCCCACTGTGATCCATTTGTTCCTGGGATGTTTGATTCTTTGTGGGAGCGGTGGTGGACTTTGTTCTGTTTGTATGCTAGAAGAGGTGCGTTTCATTGCAGCTAGTTCTTCCCTTAGTGTACAGTCAATTCGTTATGCATGGCAGCTGACTTGAGGCACATAGGACAAGCTCTTAGGTTCCAAATGATTCGTCTCAGAATGAAAGCACCACAATTTTTACACATCATGCTGATTAAGCAATCCTAGAAGGAGAAGGAGAAGAAGAAGGTGGGTTTAACACCAAATTAAAAAGGATAGATGGCAATGTAGGTGACCACTGTATAGGCAATGCAGCCCTGTGGTGGGTGGGGTGAAGGGTAGGGTGGGCGGGAACCTAAGTGTCCCTGGCCAGCAGGCCTTACATGAACAGTGGGCACACTCATATCTGATTTAAGGGCTACACAAGGGTGAGTGTGGAGCACCATCCTGTTCTTGTAGAAGCTTATATATGGTGGCTCCACCACCAGGCCTGAAGTTCGCTTACTCTGCAAGTGGATGCAAAAGCTACCAGGAAGGCAACCTTCCATGAAAGACACCACAGATGGCAAGTATCTAGAGGCTCGAATGGTGGCCTGGTGAGCTGTGAGAGCACCATGTTGAGGTCCCTTTCCGCTGGCAGGGGGGGGGGGGGGAGCTTAGACAACAGGAGATCCCAGAGGAACCAAGAGACCAGGGCTGACCTGAGAGGGGCTTCCTCTCGATAGAGTGGTGGTGTGCAGCGATCGCACTTAGGTACATCCTGAGTTAGACTTTAGTCCAGCTTGCGACAGATGCAGTAGGTACTGGAGCACTAGTTGCACTGGGCAGGAGAATGGGTTCTCCTGCCTCTCTGCACACCATATGGAGAATCTTTGCCATTTAAAAGGCATAAGCTCGCCTCGTGGATGGCTTGTGGGAGGCCAACAGGACCTCCTCAACTTCTCATGGGAGGTTGAAAGGGGCCAAGGCTACTCTTTCAGCAGCCATGCTGATAGTGTTAGAGACCCCAGAGTGGGGTGCAGGAGGGAGCCCTCCTCTTCAGATAGGAGGTCCGGGTCATGGCCCAGCAGAACCGGGAGTGTCGCCAACAGGGAGAGCAGCAGTGGGAACTAGGCTGTCTGGGCAACCTAGGGGCAATTAGTATCAGTGCTGCCCCCTCACGCTGGACCTTGAAGAGGGACTTGGCGACCGGGAGGGGGGGGGGGTTAGTGGAAAGGCATAGAAGATGCCTTCTGTCCATGGGATCAGGAAGGCATCTGCTGCTGCGAGCAAAAGCAGGGCAGCTGCGCATTGTCTGGAGTGGCAAAGAGATCCATCATGGGCGTCCCCCAGAGGTGGAAGAACCGTGAGGCCACTCTGGGATTCACAAACCACTCGTGCAGTTGGAGCACCCTGCTCAGTCTGTCCACCAAGAGGTTGTCCTGGCCCGTGAGGTAGACCGCCCACAGGAGCATGTTGCTGCAAGCTGCAAAGGAAAAGAGGGCCACGACTCCTGGCAGAGGGAGGACAACCTTATGCCTCCCTGCTTGTTGACACAGAACATGGCGACTTGGTTGTCAGTCTGTATCAGCACCAGCAGGTGTCACAGGCCGTGGTGGAATACCCATAGGGACAGGAATATTGCCCTGAATCAGGGATTCCACCTGGGACCAGCTGTCTTGTGTACGACGGTCCTCACAATGCGCCCCCGAACCAAGGAGGGAGGTATCTATGGTCAGGACCCTCTGGGGCATGGGTGCCTAGAAATGCATCCTGGCCCAGAGGTGGCGGGGAAGTTGCCAGCAGTTGAGGGACTTTGCCAGCTGGCAGTTCATCCTGATCCTGTTCCGCAGTCTGACCATGGCTTGCGTCTAGAAAGTGGAGGCACCACTGAGCTGTCCACATGTGCAGGCAGGCTAGCGGGGTCACATGGACCGTGGAGGCCATGTGGCCCAGAAAACAGAGGAGAAAACAGGCTAGCACTGAGCGACAGTGCTCCACCTTCGCTGCTGGCTCCCTGAAGCAGTCTGCTCTTTCCCTGGGAAGAAAGGCCTTGGCCTGCAGGGTGTCTGAGCACCTATGAATTCCAGGCTCTGGGCTGGAGTGAGGTGAGATTTGGGGTAGTTGATGATAAATCCCAGGTGCTACAGCAGGAGGGTTGCACGCCCTGTGGCCTGATAGGCCTCTGCGACTGTGCTGCCCCTGATGAGCCAGTCATCCAGGTATGGGAAGACAAGGGCCCCTTGCAGATGCAGATGGGCAGCAACCACTGTCAGGAACTTTGTGAAGACCCTTGGCAAGGAAGCCAGGCCAAAGGATAGTACCGTGTATTGATAGTGCCCTCCTCCCACTACGAACCTTAGGTACTGCCTGTGGGAGGGGTGAATCAGGATGTGTGTGTAAGCTTCCTTTAGGTCCAAGGAGCAAAGCCAGTCTCCCTGGTGGAGGTAGGGCAGCAGTGTTCCAAGGGAGAGCATCTTGAACTTCTCCCTCACCAGAAACTTGTTCAAGTTTCGCAGGTCTAGGATGGGTCTGCGGCCCCCCAGTCCTCTTTGGGACGAGGAAATACCTAGAATAGAAGCCCTTGCTCCACAGGTGTCTGGGTACAGGTTCTACTGCTTTGTCCCTGAGAAGACCTGAGAGCTCTGTGAGCAGCAGGGTCTGGTGAAGAAGGGGTCATACCGGCTCTCCAGGAAAGAACCTGGGTAGAATCTGCTGCAGATGGAGGAGATATCCCTCCCTGACCATATGCAGTTCCCAAAGGTCCGAGGTGATTGAGGCCCATCTGTGGGCAAAGAGCACCAGGTGCACGCCTGAGGGCTGGTGAAGGTCTCCTGAGAGAGGGGAGGCTCTGCCCTGCCCTGGGAGTCAAAAGCTCCCCCCAGGCTGGGTGGGAGCTGGAGCCTGGGGCTTAGGTGTTTTTGCCTTCTGAGCCCTGTATCCCTGCATGTTGGGGTGAGAACCCTGCTGATGACCAGGAGTAGGGCTGGTACTGGTGACCCTGTGCAAAGGCACCCTTTTTACTTGGGAAAAGGGTCCTTTTCCCTGACAGCTGTTTTGCAGGGATGGGATGGGATGAGGTCTTCCTCGATCTCAGCAGCTTTGTCGGCCATTGGGTTGCCGAAGAGGTTCTCATTGATACAGGAGACATCGAGCAGCTTATCCTGGACCCATTGCTCGAGTTCGGAGGATTGTAGCCAGGCCTGGTGCTGAGCCCCGATGCCGGCCACTACAACTCGAGCTGCCGACTCTAAGCAGTCATAGGCAGCCCAGGAGAGGAACTTGGAGCAGTCCCTTGCCCGAAGTCAGGGTATGGAACCACTGGAAGGGTTCCCCGACGAGGCCTGCTGCAAACCCCAACAGCTCTTTGGCCAGTGCCTTTAGGTACATGCCTATTTAAAGTTCATAGGCCTGGATCTGGCAGCCCACCATCGAGCCCCGATAGCATTTACGCCCGAGGGCATTGAGAACCCAGGCCTCCCTGCTGGAAGGGACAGAGGAGTGGGTCTTCTGGCTCTTGGGCTTCTACATGGTTAACTCGACGACCATGGAGTTGTGTGGGAGCTGTGGTTTTTGAAACCCCAGCCCTTTCTGGACACGGTATGTATCATCGAACCAACGGCTAACTATAGGCTCCGATGCCAGGATCTCCCACATTCGGAGTAGCAGCTTCTCGAGGATCAGCTATATGGGCACAGTGAGGGTTTCTCTAGGTGGAGTCTCATACTGAAGAATCTCCAACTCCTTGATGTGCGGGTCCTCCTCCGCCTCGGTTTGCACCAAGAGGGCCCTGGCCATATTCCTGATGAAGTCATGGAAGGCTATGTCCTCAGAATGAGAATGGCATCGAGGCGCCGGGGAAAGAGGGGTTCAAGAGAATGTCTTGGTGCCTTCTGGTGTCCGGGGACACTTCATCCTCTGTCTCTCACTTGGAGATAAGCAGTGACGAGGAGTCTGAGGCCCTGTAACATCTTGTGTCGAGGCTGCTGCTAAAGGGCCAACAGCCTATAGAGGACCTGGGGTCCAAGTCATGGACACTGGCCGGTGAGGACCAGATGCCCAATGAACAAGACCGGGACCTTGACCGGCACCGAGGACATTCGAGGCCAAGGGACCTCAATGCTTGGCTCGATGATCAGGGACTCCCTTGCAGTTGAGGGTCTAGTCGTCAGAGCAGATGAGGCTAAGGCACTGGCAATCATTGCCTGCTGCAGGGTCAGGATAGCAGTGATGTTCTGCTCTAGGGCCGCCATTCTGGTTTCCAAGCCAGAAGGCTCCACAGCCTTCGGCGTGGGCACTGAGGATTTTGGGCCCAGCACCAACACTCTAGGTCATACGTTCGTCGAACCCTTCTTGAGGACCTCTCTGGGGCGCTTCTCGGAGTTGTCCATGTCCCTCCGTGGGGTTTTTCTGGGTTTCTCCAGTGGAACCTCGGCAGACTTCGATGACTACTTCTTCTTCGGCTCCAGGGTCTTCTTGAAGGCATCATGGTTGCAGGACCCAGAGGACAACCGGATGGGGTCGACAACCTCCAGGCAAAAAAAGGCACGAACGCCAGTCAAGGGAGACCTCGACAAAAATGGAGCTGAGAACAGTGACGACTCGAGATGGGAACCAGTACGCCTACTGTAAAACTAAGTTTTAGGTACAGTTTTGTCAAGGATTTTTCCGGGGAAAAAGGACATACCTCCATTGGGCTCCGTGGAAAAAAGGAGACTGAGCAAGATAGCACCCTTGGGCAGGAAGGGGACCACACATGCATGGTTGCATCTCCCAAAGGCTTTATCTTTGAAAGTTGGGGAGATGCTTCTGCGGGGGCTCCACTGACGCCAATGTCATCCATATGTGAGAGGACTGACTTCCTGCTTGTTCCTGGAGAAGAAAGGTTTTCTAAGCCAGTAGGAGTCCTGAGACCCCCAGGAGTCTGGCTAGTGCGCCTGTGAGGAGTGGGCAGAAGCTGATGGAAAAGGGGCTCTTGCCCACGTCACAGGACCTTGGACTGGTCCTCCAGAAGGCAGAAAGAGTTCATCTTGCCCAGGTCCTACCCTACACCATCTTCTCCAAATCAGACCCATCAGAAGCATCCCTTTAAGGCCGGATGGGCAACTGGGTTTTAGAAGGTCTGCTGCCCCATATCAAAGCCAAGCCAATGCCATGTCACCGCAACAGGGCACAATCCATGGCAGCTCGACATACCAGACCACACATGGCATCAGAAAGGAAGGCCATAGCAGACTCACAAAAGGTGGTAGAATCAGCCAGAGACTGAATTCACTGAACAGGGCTCGAGATGTCAGGCTTGCACATACTGCCAACTGAAGAATAGGGGCCACTGCAGCAAACTGGTTCTTTAACATCAATCCACCTTTCAGTCCAGAGTATCCTTTAAGATCAATCTACCTTCCACAGGAATGGTGGTCCGTCTGATAACTGCTGTGACCTGCTCATCCACCTTGGAAATAGCAAACCACACAACGCACTCCTCCAGGAGAGCGTGCATCTTCCTATACACTCTTAGCTGTGGAGTCGGAAGAATCCCACTCCAACCGGAACAAGCACTTTAGCATCTCTGGAAATGAGAAGACAGTAATGAATTTCCACACCTCTTGCAGGAATGGATGCAACTCTGTTCCTGCTCTGTGCCTGGAGCATCTGCCAAGCTCAAGGTGGATAAGACCCTGGGAATCAACATCTCCAGTTCCTCCTCCCAGAACAGGTGAATAATATTGACCTCCTCACAATCCTCTGAAGGTAAGAGTACTTCTTCATCCACATCAGACATCTGTATCCAAACCACAGTCAAAATCTCAACTAGATCCCAGCTGATCCCCAGCTCCAGGGGGGCACCCTTTGCTGGGGATGCTTAGCCATGGGCAATTTAACAGGGCTTCCACTCTCAGTCTGCTCCTCACGAGACTGTGCTCAAGGGAATGCAGAGGCTGCAGGGTGTAAATTTCAACGCCAGAATGACCAGGCCTGTTATAAAAAGGAAAAGAATTCAGAGGACAAATCTGGACTCCAGAAGATCTCCTCATGGAAATAACCCTCCTAAACCAAGGGACATAGTCACTGTTTATCCCCTAGCGTTCAGGGAGCGGCACATCACCAGCTGGCTGGTTATCCTTACCCACAGCGCCATCCATTACCTCTTGCCCTAAGGCAGGCAAGGCTGGACTGGACTAACTGCATCCCCAGCATAGAGAGGGGGATCAATCCCTCCAGGAACGACTCAGAAGTTGCCATGCAAGAAGAGCAGAGTCCAGAAGTCAGAGATGAGGTACCTTGCTTGCCACAGGCCAAATAATGTTTCCTGGAAGAAGACAGAGAGATAAGGCAAGTATCAAACAGTATGCGCTAAGACCGCGGCAGCCCAGAAGTCATGCGTTAACAGCGTTTACACAGCAACATGCATTATGGGCAACTGAGTAGGAACACACATTGCAGCCATATCGATGGACGGTGCGCAAGGACAATGTGACCAACAGGCACACAATAGTAAAAAAAGCTATGGATGTATGCTTGCAGGAAAGGGCGGGAAACCCTCACACCATGCCAATGGCCATCAGCAGTCCACCCCAAATTGTGCCCCAGATGGACAAAATCGGGAGCCCCCATCAAGGACAATGACAAGGTTAAGCCCTGGTACTCACCCCGAGAGCCCCAGGCAGAAATCCATGCCAGGCTCAGCTCTACTTTGCAGACACTGTGTTTAAAGGTAGCTGGCAGACAGATTCCTCCGAGAGCCTTCTGCAATCTTTGGGAGCGAGCAGGAAAGACAGAGAAGAGAGGGGGCGTTGAATTCTTAAAAATCCTTCCAATGTTCTAGTTGCTCAAGAGGTTCTTATCATGATAAGAGCATGGAGCTGAACCAATTTTCCCTCCCCCTATGGCTACCAAAAAGACTGCAGTCTTGTGGAACCTCGCACATCACGCTTAAGTGAGTCATCCTCAAGATGGTCATTCGTGAACATTTAAATTAATCTTTTCCTCACAATTATTCAGATTTTCTTCAGAATGGAGAAAATCCATCCACCATCTGCTGGAGACAGAAATACTGAAGAGACCTCTGGTGGCTGAGGTGGATAGAGGCATGGGAGTGATGTCATTGAAACATGGGATTTTCATTGCTTCTTTGTCTCCACCAATCTGCTGGTAGGGGAACGTGCTTGGACTGGTCTGGCAGGACAATATGGAGGGACATTTGCACAACCAGGTCTAGATAGGTGCATAAGGCACGGAAGCAGTGATGTGCTGCAAAAACAGATCTAGCCTGGGAGAGGGATTTGAGGGAGGAGTTGAATCATACAGTGGAAAATGATCTGGGACCAGGTGCAGTGATTTCCACTCTCCACGGCAATAAGGGAGAATGGTTTTAAGATTAGGATACAGTGGTATTATACGCCACTTCACCTACATAAGAAGTTTCCATCGTTATCAGCTGAGTGCTGGAGATACCGGGGGGGGGTGTCCTTTTTTCATATTTGGTGGTCTTGCCTGAAGATTTGAGACTGAATTGGCATTGGACCCCTGGATCTTTTTGCTAGCATGTTGGAAGGGGGTGGCCCAACCAAACAGCAGTGGCAGATTTTGGCCTGCCTGAGTGTGGCTAAGTGTGTGGTGGCATACAGATGAAAACAGATTGAGACACCCTTATTAGAACACTTTATAATAAGACTGAAACAAGTGTTCCTTATGGAAAGGTTGAAGGTACTATGTAAACAAAAACTTGATAAGTTTGAAGAATGGTCTGTTTTGAGTGGGTATTTGAAATGGGTGGAGTTTGTCATGAGTCTGTATGAATTCACTGTGGGGGAATTATCTGTTCTGGTTTTGTTTGAGCTGCAATAAAAAGTTAATTTTTAAAAAAAGGCAGAACAAGACAAATCAAAATCTATAAAGGTAAGCATTCATTTAAGTATCTAGTTAAGAGAGAGGGGGGAACTGTTAAGGGTTGGGGCATCTGTGCTTCCTATGATCCAAATGGCAGAGGATTTTTGAATATGAAGTTTTAAAGCATTTTCAGGTAACCAAGAAGCAACTTTAAGGCATGTACTGTGTAAGTGTATTTGTTCTTTCCTTTCTCAGCACTTACCCTTGGGACGTCCTCTAATTCTCTGGGCCGAGGAATTACCTTACCTTCTCTGTCTGGGACCCCAGGAGAACAAACACACACAGTCGCACATAAATAGCATGTAAGTTTATTCCAACAGTTAAAAAGGGCGGTTCATCTTTTATACATTCCAGGGAGCATATACATACGTCATCAACCCATCCCAGCAGCCTAGCACTGCTTATCAGCAACCGTACATACTGATGTAATAGGTAAGAACACGGGGAAGACAATCTATTGGGGCAGGAAGGAGAATATCATCCGCATAAATGTAGCAGGAGATTCCTAGTGATTGGATAAGAGTAGCTAAAGGACTCAGAAGGAGGAATTTTACTTACCGTTAATTTTCCTTTCCTGTATCCCTGCTAGACCAGTCCAGACAAATGGGTAGTGTCTCCCTGTCAGCAGATGAGACAGAGAAAATTCCAGAAGCTTAGTATCATTACCCCAGCTAGATAAACCTGTACCCCTAGGGGGTATATGCTGAGATGACTATTTGGACAGCAGTGGGCAGCGGTGAGCATGCACAAAAAGCCATTCCACTCAAAGCACACAAATTTTCTTGAAGAGTGGCAAAGCTAGAGTGGTTTGCAGACCAAATTTCCTCTTCACCTCACAGTGGCAGAAATGCAGATGATTTGGACATGAGTGAATAACCTCTGTCCATCTCTAATGTGAGGGTTGAACATTTCCAAGTGACCAGATGCAGCACTGTCTTGAAGAAGCTTCTAGCAAGTGCAGTAAACCTCCAAATGACAGCAGCTGAGTTTAAAATTTCCTACCTTAATGAATGCGTTTTTTTTTTAATTAAATTTGGTAATAAACTTCTTGTAGCATTTTTACAGTTTTGCATGTGATTGAGCACTACTGGGATTTTATGCTTTTCAGCAAGATTGATATGTATGTAGTAATGTCAGCTGCCGATGTAACAATCAAGGCATAGTTTAATCTTTAACAGTTTATTACAAAATCCAAACTTTACAAAAATGTGAGATCAAAGCCACCGAATGTAGAACAAATCCACTAATACTGTCTATAATCATGTGTGGAAACAGTGCAAAGAAACTTCCTAACAGTCTCTAATCTGCTATCAGTGAGTGAGAGCACTCTGGATGAGGGCCTGAACTCTGGACAAAATAATTTCATTTGAGCTGTTACAGTTTTCTGGTCCATAGGGTGGGTCTATAGTTAATACACCAGCCACACAGAGTGCTCTTTGGGCATCACCTTGTTCTGTCACAGGAATGTGGTTTTGCTCCAGCCAGCTCTTCAGTCTATTCTTCCGCTTCTCCAGATCCTCTTTAGCATAAGCTTTGCTTTCTTCTGGCATGAATAAATGCAACAGTCTCTCTCGTACTTCATCATTTCCTTCATCTAGTACCTCCACATTCTGCACAGCATGTCCCATTACTACTGTGACAGATAGTTTGCCATCTTCCAGAAACTTTATCAAGACAATGCTATAAAGAAACAAAAACATGAGATGAACAGAAAATGGGCCAAAGAACATCTGGAAGAGTACAAAGCCATAGTGGTATTAACAATACCAACTGACTCCCTTTGCAACTTGAGTTTGTAGCCCTGCTCTTCTCAAGGAAATGGGAACTACACGTCTATACCTGTAAAGGGGTAAACCCACAACTGGGTAAAAATAAATAAATAAATTAAATTATATATAAATTCAGTGTGCATCAGCCTAACCGACTATATATATATATATATATATATATATATATATATATATATATATATAGTCGGTTAGGCTGATGCACACTGAATTCAACTCTCCTGATTACATTACAGCAATCTGTGTGGTACAGTGCTCTACCAATGAGTTATTTACCACCAAATGAGTAAGCGCCGTCTCATATAACTTTAAGGAAAACTATACTGAAGCAAAGGAGCAAAACAAAGTGAAGCACGTTTTCATTGATTAAAATCCCACTGCCATGAAGTGTGGCCCTATATATATATATCTCATACCTTTCCAATAGTAGTTCAAGGTGAGCTACATTTAGGTAAGGTAGGTATTTCTCTGTCCCTGGAAAGCTTACAATTGGGACTAGTGCAAGGGTATTAAGTGCCCTAGGCGTAACTTTAGCCTTGCACCCCCATTGCAATTAGCTTTTAGACCCCTAGTGCCTCCCCACCAAGCTTTTGATTATTAAACTCAATTGTAATCACCTCCATACTATCCCTCCCAGAATAATCCTATAACATGCATATTTTGAGATCACACTTTTCAATATTACTCTTTTTGTAAATATATTCATAGAAAGATTTCAAAAAGCCACCTATAAGGGTAAATGTACTATTTGTAAACTGCCCATTCTTAGAGCTAGCCCCAGAGTTGGCTCAAAGTGTTGATACTCTAGGCAGAACTTAAACCTTACAACCCCTCAGCTGTCAAAATCAATTGTTTAGTTTTCAATGCCCTGCTCTTTGTCAACCCACAGAAGTGGCCACCCAAGGAAATTGCCGATTTTGTCTAATGGTTGGGCTGTCTTTGCCCATTCTTCCTGCAGGTAAAGGCACACATTGATTGACTCTTGAGTTTGTGTGGCTGCCAGGACCCATTTCTTTGCTTTGACTGTGTTGTCCTCCCACCCCTCCACGAACCGGTGGAGGGGTGGGAGGACACAAGTAAAAGACAGTCCCTGCTCATCAGAGCTTACAATCTAGTCAAGATAGTCAACATATTAGCTGCAGACATTGAATACCTCTAGGACAGAGGTTCCCAACTCCAGTCCTGGAGGGCCAAACACCATTCAGGTTTTCAGGCTGTCCCTAATGAATATGCATGAGATATATTTGAATACAATTGGGGCAGTGCATGCAAATTTATTAGGGACAGCCTGAAAACCTGAATGGTGTTTGGCCCTCCAGGACTGGAGTTGGGAACCTCTGATCTAGGAGGAATGGTAAGGAAACATAAGAAGATTAGGTGAATCAAGATCCAAAAGCGCAGCAAAGAGGTGAGTTTTCAGCCTGGATTTGAAAAGGGCCAGAGATGAAGCCTGACATACAGACTTAGGTAGTTTGTTACAGGCATAAGGAGCAGAAAGGTGAAAGAAGCGAAGTCTAGAGTTCGCAATAGAAGAGAAGGGCACAGATAGAAGCGATTTGCCACAAGAGCGGAGTTCCTGAAGAGGGATGTAGGGAGAACATAAGATATGCCATACTGGGTCAGACCAAGGTCCATCAAGCCCAGTATCCCGTTTCCAACTGTGGCCAATCTAGGTCATACTTACCTAGCAGTTTCCCCAAAAGACACAGGTTCCACAATGCTTGTATTGGGTCAAGCATTGATATCCTGGGTCCCTTCTTAATAATGGTTTATGGACCTTTCCTCCAGGAACTTGTCCAAACCTTTTTTAAACCCAGCTACACTAAATAAGAGGAAAGGTAGTGAGGAGTTGCAGAGTGAATGCACTTATAGGTCAGCAGGAGAAGTCTGAACTGGATGCGGAAACAGATGGAGAAATAATATGAGCATGACGAGGATGGCGGAAGATTAGCTGTGCAGAAGAGTATTGAACAGATTGAAGGGGAGAGAGATGATGCAGAGGGAGACCAGCAAGGTGCAGGTTACAATAGTCAAGATGGGAGGGGACTAAAGAGTGGATAAGTGTTTTAGTAGTGTGTTCAGAAAGGAATGGGCAGATTTTGTAGAAAAAGAAACAGCAGGTTTTAGCGATCAGTTGGATGTGTGTTGATAAGGAGAGAGGAGTCGAAGACAACCCCAAGGTTGCGAGCTGAAGAAACAGGGAGGAGTAGAGAGTTATCCATAGAGACTGAGAAAGGGGATAGGAGGGTTTAGGGGGAAAAATAAGCAGCTCAGTTTTGGTCCTGTTCAATTTCAAGCAGCGGTGAGACATCCAAGCAGCAATGTCAGAAAGGCAGTCAGAGATCCGGGCCTGGAATGCCAGAGAGATTTGAGGTGTAGAGAGGTAGATCTGGGAGTCATCAACTTAAAGATGGCACTGAAAGCCATGGGAAGAGACGAGTACACCAAGGGACTGGGTATAGAGAGAGTAAAGGTGTGAACTCAAGACAGACCCTTGGGGTACACTAAAAGAGTGGGATAGCAATAGAGGAGGATCCACCAGAACAAACATTGAAGGAGCAATGGGAGAGATAAGAAAAGAACCAGGATAGCACAGAGCCCTTAAAACCAAGTGAGGACAATGTGTCAAGGAGAAGGATGATGAGGTAAGGGAGAGGAGCTTTAAAGCATAAGGTCAGAGGGGTTATCAACATGAATGTTTAAATCCCCAAAAATAAGGGGGGGGGGGGAAGATGAATCCAGAAAGAAGGAAAGCCATGAGTCAAAGTCAGAGAAAAAAGGTAGGAGGTGGACTTGTCAGGGGGTTGACAAATAACAGCTAATTTGAGAGGTAGTGGAGTTAAAAGCCGGATGGAGTGAACTTCAAAGGAGGGAAAGGAGTGAGGCAATCACCTAGTTTGTCTAATGGTTAGGCCAGTCCTGCTTACAATCTAAGTTTGTATCCAAGGCAATGGTGAAAGTTAAGTGACTTGCCCAAGGACATAAGAAGCACTAGTGGTTTCCCTGAATCCAAGGAAAATATAAATATTAATGAATGTAACAATTGTGTTTGGGACCTTAGCAATTGCTTATGTGTGCACTTCAACTATAGAGGCTGTATGGGCTGGAAGGGAGGCCCAACCACTAGTGGCTGAGGTGGGAGAAGAATTTAGGACTGCTAAATGACCCAGAAGGGTCTAAAGGCTAGCAGAGAAGACAGCTGTGGGACTGCACTGCTCTACATGCTTCAGAAGGACACAGTAACTATAGGTAGGAAGGGATGGAAGGTGGACTAGAGAGACTAAGGAGGTCAGGCTAAGGATGAAAGGAGAGGAGAAAATGCTTGGGTCTGGCTGGGGAGTTGGTGGAAGGGAAGGACTCTACTGCCTGAGATGTGATGGGGTAGAGAAAGGAGGCAAGGAACCACAAAAATCAAGACTGGAACAGCATTGTGTGCTGAGCACTTTCAGTCTCACACATCCTCTGTTGAATTTATTGGATGTAGATTAGTATAATTTAAACAAAAAAAAAAGCAGCCAATAAATCTCTGGTACCTGAATTTGTCAGTCACAACAGTCTGTCTTCTTACAACTCTTTATGTAGTCACAATACATGAAGCCCAAAACACACTGCTATAAAGAGACAAAGTAAATATTGATGTGCACCATAAGCTTCTTAACGCAGCCAATGCTGCTTCTTACATACACAAAATTTGCCTGCCCCAGTCCTGTTAGACTGCTGCAACCAAGATAAGCCTGACCTCACTAATACATACTTTGCAGTCACTGGGTCTATGGTTAAAAGCCATCCATGATACTCATTCTTCTCATCTGCCATCACCTTGACTTCTTTGTTTGCATAATTTTGCCATTCTAGAGGGGTTTTCTTACACCAATCCGTCATGATTCTCAATTTCAAAGTTGCTGAAATTTAACAAAAAAAAATTAGTAGCATACTTTTTATCAGTTTCCACACTCGTTTTCTATTTTTAAATTCGAACCTTCAATACTGACTTAAGTGATGGCTTACATTTATAGAATACTTTTCTTGAAAAAAAACCCACATTAGCCCAAAGTGGTTTACAGCCCCCCAAAAATATAGCAATCAATTACTTTTTGAAAAAATGTTGTATAAACAAAGTATTATGTAAATCAGGAAGCATGTGCCGCTGCCCTCCCCCCCACATCTCTGGGAGTGTTCAACAATTCTGTGGGGAGAGGGAAACAAGCAGTGGTGAGCTGAAAGATGAGGATGACTGCAGCCATGCAGGTCATAACATGCATATTTTGAGATCACACCACCATGCCACAATGCAGAGATTAGTATGAACATTACCCGAGAACAAATGCGAAGATACTAGCACTGTGCTTATTAAAATCACATTGTAATGAGCTGTGTTGTGTGTATTAAAATGACATAATAATGAGGGCATTTGCTATTTTCACTTGGATGCAAAGAAGTGCACAAACTGAAAGGCTGAGCACAGAGATAAGTAGCAACATTGTTCGAAGAGGTGATCAGAGGTGAAGTAAAGTTTGGCGCATGTAGAAGAAAAATGGAAATGTTTTCTGGTGCAACTTACATCCTGCTAGCTTTGTTGTTTACGTGGGCTGGAGCTGAATGTGAAAGAGAAGTTGGGGAAAACAACAACAGAGGCCTGGGAAATGAGGCAGGAGGAAGGAGGGGAGAATGAGGAGGCACAGGCTCATCCCATCATCACAAGGCCCTATAGACTGGCAAGAAAGCACATACTTTGAGCAAGGACAGGGGATGGACTACTGGACAAGCATGTTGTGTGCAGCTACCATTTATACACAACAGTGGTTTTGTCCTTGTATGAAGGAATCAAAGTGGATATAGCATGCCCCGGTCACACTTCATGGGGCATGCCATACAAGGGCTGGCAAAGTTACTCGCCATGTTAAGTTTCTTGGGCACTGGATCATTCCAAAATGTTGTAGAAGTAGCTTGTGGAATGGAACAGTTCTATTTTTCCCATACATTTTAAGCACATGCTGCAGGTTTTGAAAAATCATGTCAGGGATTTTATAATGTATCCTGAACAGCAGGAAGAGTGGCAGGAGACAAAGGCAAAATGTTTTTTTTAAATACTATTGAGAAATGGCAATCCACCAACAGAAAAAACTGCCACTCTTTAAATATTCAGGTGATGTGCGAGGCACACATGAAGATCCTAAATGTTGTGTCTACGTTCTCAGGCAGCTGTCGTGATTCGCAAATCTTGTCGAACTGAGCTGCAATTTTGCAGAGGGAAAGGATGATGAAGGTTTGCTCTTGGATAAGTGTGGCACATGTTTATTGCAAATTGTGGTGAGGAGGCAGGGGAAGAGAATAACACAATGTTGGAAAAGTGTTGTAGCTTTCCATGGAGGGAGGGAGGGTATGGAACCGTATATATCAATATAATATATATACATATAGTATTAAGTGTTTATTTTATGGATAGGAGATGTGGATATGAGTGCAAGTCATAACTGCTGACGTGTCTGCCCACAAATAGAGAGCTGGTATAACGTGGCACACATTGCCACAAGGTCCTTTGGGGTACGGAAGAGTCTTACATTTGGATCATTCTGGAGGGACATTACAGTATGTTCCAGAAAAGGTTGGGGACATTGTTGCAGTGTGCTGCATGCTGTTTTTTTTAGTGCCATCAAGTCAGTGTTGACTCATAGCGACCCAGCTACCTCTGGGGTTTCTTGGCAATGTATCACCGGAAGTAGATTGCCAGCCTTTTCTTCCGAGGCAATGGAGGGTAAAGTGACTTGCCCAAAGTCACAAGCAGTGCCAGTGGGAATCGAACCCCTGATCTTCTGGGTACTAGGCAGTTGCTCTAACCACCAGGCTACTCCTCCACCCCACACATGCTGTACATCACTTTAAATCATGGCATGCTGAACAAGATTGATCCTAATCTACCACCCAAATCTGCCAGCTACCTCTCTGCTACTGTACTGGATGGTATTAGGGGGAATGAGCTCCGAAGAAAAATTATACCTCACATGTATGTATAAAATTGCTGATGTTGGAGCTGGGCAGTTCAGTGCAAAGGCACTTTTGATCAGGTGTGTAAAACACCAGCTCTGAAGAGCCACAAACCAGCTAATTTTCAGGATGTCCCTAATGAATATGCATGAGATATGTCTGTTGTGATGATATTCATTAGGGACATCCTGAAAACCAGGTAGGTATTGAGCCCTTCAGAGCTGGAGTTTGATGCCCCTGATTTAGATGACCCTCCAGGGTGGGGGTTAAGGCATACATTATTGGGTTCTTGGGGACAGAACATGGGGATATTTTACGACAATCACTAATAAATTGACTAGCATTTTCTTTTATGTCTCCTTACAGAACTGACATGCAAGAGTCCACCAAGTGAAAACATGATTGTGCTGGCCAGTTCATCATGGTACAGTATTGCCCATTTTTCTTTTTGTGCTGTACTACTTTTGATGGAAGAGTTTGGGTGGTTCTAGCTTCCCTTGGCAGACCTGTAAAAGACATGCTATAAAACCTATTGTTTTTGAAAGCTGGGCTCATACACAAGGGTACTCTGTGAATTGAAGGAGGGGACCCAAAAGGAGTGATATGGCCTTGGGGGGGTTAGTCCAACAGAGGGGGGCCCCACAAACTGTCAGACACTACTATCATTTTCCAATGTTTAACCTAAAGCACCTTCAAGGTGGATTGTCACTTCCTTGGGTCCCAACTTTTCTCTTACATTCTTCTGGCAGGGCTCAACAGTATCCTATGTCCCAGGCGACCCCTCAGCCCCATGCAGATTTGCATGTCCATTCTTAAGTGGTTGGGGGTGGCAGAACCTAAGGTGCATCTCCCTCTCTTTCTTTCTATTTATTTATTTATTTACATTCTCTTATATACCGCACTATTCTGCATCAGTGCGGTTTACATTGAACAAACTGAAATTACATTGAACAGGGCATTATAACTTGGAGATAACTATTTTACAGGGAACATGGGCTATGGAGGGTTAAGTGGCTTGCCCAAGACCACAAGGAGCACCCTAATCTTCATTCACTGGCTGTGAACATCCATGCAGAGTGGATGGGTCACACACCCCAAAACAAAAAAGATGCAGCACTTAAGAGAAGGATATACGCAGTGAACATATTCTGCACATATACTCTTTGCTCAACTCCCACTGTAGCAGCACAAGCGTGTCACTCCCCCTGCGGCACTGATGCAAGTGCAGAGTTATACATGCAAAATGCTTGTTTCATGCCATGTGCCTGCAGAGCTATGTGCACAAAATGCATGTGCCATGCCATGCCTCGACTTCCTGTTTTCCATAGAAGGTATTTTTGCTAAAATGGCTCCACATGGCAGTAAGCCAAATTTCACACAGGATAAGCACCTGATTGCACTTGTAGTGATGAATGAGAAAAGGCACACTAGACAGAAACATGATGGCAGAAAAAGACCACATTGCCTATGTTTCTATGACATCAACGCCCAGAGAACTAAGAAGAAATCCCAAGACAGAATGACTGAACGCAGAGGATACGAGCATTGTACCTCTTGAAGGAAATGACACATTTGGGTGCAAGATTATAGGCCGCCCTACTACTAGTCCCCTGAAGCATGACAAGGTTGCCACTCTTCAAGGAAGTAAGGGAGAGTCCCTCGTCAAAGCCATTCTGAAGGTGGTCAGCAAAGAAGTTCACCATACTAGGACTGACCTGATGCTCATAGCACCAATGCTCAAACAGGCTGCAGTCTTGCACGTAAGCAAGGCTGGTAGAACCTCTCCTTGCCTTTAGAAGCAATGGAAACCATATGGTCACATGGGGTCCATTCCTTACTGTGCCTACAAAACATATAAGCGCCCTTCACAAACCACGACTTCTGGCATTAAATTTAAGCCACACAACTTTCCCCACCACTATGCTGGTAAAAAAAAAATTCTTTCACCTGAAAATTATTTTAAAATTTTGCACCGACACATGCTTGTGCAGGTGTTATATCATTCCAATGCTACAGATGTCACCACATGCATTTGGTACCGCCACTAGCGCATAATATTTCTGCACATGCCACTCATTTAGCACAGAACCTTAGCATATGTTTTACTTATAGCATACCAGCACACGTTTTGCAGTACTCTCAAGCTAGAAAACCACGCACGTGGCTTTTAGCACATGCCTCTAATGCCAGCTTTCTGCATCAGCCTGCCAATGAGGCTATCCCCTGTGTCTGAAATAGTGGCAAAAAAAAAAAAATACAATGTAAGACCATGGAGAGGTATTGTTTGTCATTTTAAGTATACTAAAGCAATAACAACTCCTACCTGCTGGAAAGTCACCAGCAGAAACTACTGAATCACAGCCAGTGCTGCTTCTGCCTAGCCACACGGCAAGAAAAGTGATTGCCACTACCAGGCACTTTCTGAAGGTTAGTCCTTTAACTTGACTTGGTTTCAACTTTACCAACTTGCTTTTAAAAAAAATTAATCTGCTCTTCCAGTTGAGTAGGAAGCACTGTGTGCTATAAGCATTTGCAAATTTAATTCAGCAAAATTCAAAGTAAAGCTGTCTTGCTAATGCTTGGATTCACCATCATCGTTTTATTCAGTCTGTGCCATATACCCTGCTGACTAGACCCAGATAAAAAACAACTTTCCCAGTCAATTTAAAACAAAACAAAAATCACTATATCACTTATATTCCTACCAATGGCAATATTATACGAATACCAACATCCCAATTAAGGGTAACGAACACTATCAGCAGACAGTTTCCTTTATCTAGAAAAACATGTGCTAGAAACTCAGTTCAAACCGTAAAAACAAATCTATTTCGTTATTAAATGATTTTTTAAAATATACTTACTAAATAAAAGGTGATAAAATGTTTACACACACCACTTATTTCCGTTTCCATACAGTTTCTTCCCTCGACTCTCACTGAACTGAAAACTCCCATGTATAACCAACATACCTTGCTCTTTGATGTCACTTCCTGCCCCAGAATGCTCCGTTTTGTAGTTTAGCAATTAGAGCCCAAAATAGCCTAGGTTTTATGGCAAGCGTTATCAGATTGTTATGAGTGTTACCAGAAGTGCAGGGATTCGCATTCTTGCTCCTGATCCTATGGGATAATTGAGTCAGTTCTTGGGTTTTTAGTGCCTATTTCAGTTTCCTATATTGAGGAGCTCCCACAGTGCTCTGAAAGAGCTGCCAAATTATCAATTTTCAGTAGGCTACTAAGGTTACCAGATGTCCCCGATTTTCATGCTGTCTCTCCGATTCCCATCTGTTTGGCAGCCTTCTGTCTCCGATTCCAGCAATGGGGACAGAGGTAGTAAAAAAAAAAAGTGCAATTTAGTGATTTGAATATGTCAGGTTTTAGAATTTACATCCATTATCTTTATATTTTGCACAGTATGGGATAAATGCATCATTGTTTCTATTTCTCTGTTGATTTGTCTGCTTGGAAGTGATATTGTTATGGAAAGGACAGATGGGGGGGGGGGGGGGGAGGAGGGGACAGGTAATGACTCCTCTCCACAGCTTGTTGCTCAGACCTGGAACTAAGGTTGTCCCTTCTTCCCCACCACACACACTTTTCAGATATGTGTTCCAGATTTGCCTGAAAAAATAATCTAGTAATCTTACCAGAAGGGAAAATTTGATTTCTGGTTTTGAATTTACACTCCAAAGTAGTGTGGTGTTTTTATACACATTAAAATCAGTGCTGCAGGTCCTGTACTGCATCAGGATAGAGGCTAGGAATGCAGGCTGGGCTAAAATTGTCTTCATGGAACTGGGTAACTCTGCAGCTCTGCTTTTAAGTGGAACATGAAAAACCAGGACTGCACCTTTAGGCAGAGGACCAGTGAGGAGGGGAGCCCTTTAGAGAATCCGGAGTGTGCACATGAAATCTGGCATCCTAGGCAAATGCCTGTGCCTAAATCCAACCCTGGGATTAACTCATTTGTGCCTGATGACTTGAGCTACAGTCACCAGTCAGCATTCAAAACTGTTAATAAGGACACCATAGAAAGCAATGCTTGTCTCTCACTTAATTTATCTGTGAAGTAACAAGTTAATTTTTTTTACTTAGTAAATTATATTTTAACTGTAGCCACAGTGGTTATGGTCATTTATGGAGGCACGCTGCAAGACAGCTGAAGAGTGGTCTACCAAAGGGGGAGGGGGGGTCATGCCCCTCAAGAGCTACTCTGTAGGAGATTGTAGTGCTTAGAAGCAGGTGGGAGAAGAGAGCTTGGAGCTAACAAGGGGGCTGAGGATAGGATAAGGGGCAGATGCTGAGGGATGAGAGTGGGAGAAGGGATTTGAGGCTGAGGCTGGGAAAAGAAGGCGGGGCTGATGTGGGGTTTGGGACTTAGAAAAGAAGGCTTGGCGTGGGAGAAGGGAGCAGATACTAAGGAATAAGGATAATAGAAGGGTTTTGATGCTGAGGCTAGAAAAAGAGGACCGGAAACTGACACAGGGCTGGGGATGAAGGGGATAGACACTGCAATCTCCCCCATTTGGTACATCTCATCCAATTGTCTTACCACCATAGATTTCATAGCAACATTCATCTGCCGCCAATGCTGGGAAATCTCCATTCGAGCAGCCACTACACAAAACCCCAGAAGTATACCCATCAGCCCCTCTTAACACTCCCCAACTTCATTTAACAAAACCAATGCTGACCACAGCTGCACAGGACACCCTGTGACTTACCAAAACACCTTCTCAACCCCTTTCCACATCCCCTGTAACTTAGAACACTCCCAAAATACATGCAATATATCTCCCACTCCGTCGCAACCACTCCAGTGTTGGGGATCAAACCACTTACTAATTGCATATAGCTGTTGAGGGGTCCAATAGGTTCTATACAACACTTTTAAGTAATTCTTAAGCAAGGAGGTTCCCAGAGCCAGTCTACGGATCTTCTCATATATATATCCCCCACCTACAACCACTGTTCCCTCTAAGCTGTGCGCGTGTGCGCGCGCACACACCTCGCCGAGCGAGCGCACATACTTTACAACAGAGCGCACAAAAATTACGGTTCTGATTCTGATAGAAAACAACACAGACATCTTAAAATTTAAAAGTTGTTGTGTATTTATGGTTTTCACAAGTTCTACAATATTTTCTAGTGCAATCAATGTGGTGTACATACTGTATTCTGACGTGTAGTCAAATTTTAAAGTATATAACTCCAAGTGTCATTATGTGGCGCACAAAAATTTAACCTTCCTTCAAAAGCTGCACAGCTGATATTTTATGCACACACAGCCTACAGAAAATTAGAGGGAACATTGCCTACAACTATCCCAGTCCCCTGAGATCTCCCACTCCCACCTTTGCATATGTAAAGGCTTGCCTTTCCCTCCTAGCACCAGCATTTGATATCTCTTAGAAACCAAACCCTAAGGCAGAACATCTTTCTCTAAAAGCTTCTCGAAAGGTGTTAGTTTAGCATTAATATCCCTCCACACATCCTTCCTTTCCTATAAAATGCCTCACCTATAGATAAAATAATGATCACTTTCACCCAACCCATATTTCTTTTGTAGAACTTCAAAATCAACCATCTCCACCCCCTCCCCCATGAAATTGTCTCAACCAACAAAGGCCTTTCCTCCCCCACACCCAAAATCTTATATCTTCCCTGGTGGGAACTCCTCATTATACACTAGTGAGCTAATGCCTGAATATGTTCCCCTCACACTCCCTTACACTCCTTCCAAATCTTCATGATAGTACTTATCATTGGATTCCCTTCGCCCTCTCTCTCTCCCTTGTCACCCACCACCCCCTTCTCCATAGTTGCCCACTGCTTTCCTTCACCTTTCTCTACCCAATCAAAGATAGCATGTAATTGTGCCGCTTCATAGTAGGCCTGCATACATGTTACACCTAAACCTCCCTCATCCCTTTTCTGATATATTACTCTCCTGGACACCCCAGGTGGCTTACTACCCCATATATACCCCAAGGCAAAGACAAAAACAAAAATAGCACTCTTGGTAAAATATTCATATTATATGAATATTAGAATACTCTGAACAAAAACATGAAAGTGTAATGTATTTTTCAAGACATTTCTTCTCAACAATACTGGTATCAAACATTTTCAAAAACGTTTCACTCATTTTTAGCAACACAGGTCTCAGAACTTCGGGACTGTAATCAACTGACACTAAAATGTCAGACGCTATTGTGCCCTGTGTACATCACCGACCTGGACTGTTGTCTAGCCATTTTTCATATTTTTTTGAAAACTTTTAACAATTAAATAAAACAAAATAGCCGTGCTTAATAGAAAAAATTCTACCGATGCCTTCCAAAGCAATTTTTTTATATAGCAAAAGTTCTTGTACTTAGCTTTTCACCAAAAGCTCTGGAAGTTCAGCCATGAATTATTCAAACTCCCAACGCTGTCAAGCGCGCTTTGCTTAAAGCGTTTCACCCTGGAGGCTTCATCAGGGGAAATTCATAAAAGCACTGCAAACAAAAGAAGTGCAATTAATACAAACTTTCCACCATCAAAAATTTTTTAAATCGAGGAATAAATCTGAAGCACATCTTGCCTTTAACAGCCATCTGAACAATATATCTGAACAATATAGTGGGCGGAGCTGGTTTTGCCGGGTAAGTCCACAAGATATATTGTTCAGATGGCTGTTAAAGGCAAGATGTGCTTCAGATTTATTCCTCGATTTAAAAATTTTTTGATGGTGGAAAGTTTGTATTAATTGCACTTCTTTTGTTTGCAGTGCTTTTATGAATTTCCCCTGATGAAGCCTCCAGGGTGAAACGCTTTAAGCAAAGCGCGCTTGACAGCGTTGGGAGTTTGAATAATTCATGGCTGAACTTCCAGAGCTTTTGGTGAAAAGCTAAGTACAAGAACTTTTGCTATATAAAAAAATTGCTTTGGAAGGCATCGGTAGAATTTTTTCTATTAAGCACGGCTATTTTGTTTTATTTAATTGTTAAAAGTTTTCAAAAAAATATGAAAAATGGTTAGACAACAATCCAGGTCGGTGATGTACACAGGGCACAATAGCGTCTGACATTTTAGTGTCAGTTGATCACAGTCCCGAAGTTCTGAGACCTGTGTTGCTAAAAATGAGTGAAAAGTTTTTGAAAATGTTTGATACCAGTATTGTTGAGAAGAAATAAGTCTTGAAAAATACATTACACTTTCATGTTTTTGTTCAGAGTATTCTAATATTCATATAGTTCATTACTCTGTCAAAGTTGACCTATTTTTGCTTGTAAAATATTCATATTTACAACTGCTATCCTTCCTAACCATGAAATGTGCAATCCCTGCCATTTCCCTAAGTAGCCCATATTCCCTGTAAAATAGTTATCTCCAAGTTATAATGCCCTGTTCAATGTAATTTCAGTTTGTTCAATGTAAACCGCACTGATGCAGAATAGCACGGTATATAAGAGAATGTAATAAATAAATAAATAAGTCCCTCTTTATATCCCAAAGAAGTGGCTGAAGGTTTTGCTCAAATAGTTTCCCCAGGTCCATCCCCAAGTGAATCCTCAAATATTTAATTGAACTCTTTTCCCATTTAAACGGGAAGGCAGCTTTCAACTGCTCCTCTAAATCTAATGGAATATATTGACCTAGTACCTCTGTTTTTCCCATATTTAGCTTATAGCCTGAGTTGGCACTATACCCTCTATTTCATTATAAGCACTGGCAAAGAAATCAGGTGCTCCTGGATAGTAAATATAGCATCATCGGCAAACAGGGCAATTTTGAAATGCTCCCCTCCCAATTCAATCCCTTTAATATCCATTCATCTACGAACCCTTTCCGCCAATGGCTCTATAACAAGTACAAACAGCTGTGAGGACAATGGACAGCCCTTCCTCATTCCCCTGCCTACAGCAAATGCATCAGAATACCCTCCATTTATTCTAATTCTGGCCATTGGTGATGCATAGAGCACTTTTATCCATTGAATAAATTGGTCCCTACCCCCATTTTCCATAATGCATAAAACATAAACTCCCATTCCACATGATTAAAGGCCTATATATGATTAAAGCTAGGTACCCTATATCCCCTTCCCCTTGTCAAATTAGACTGAGCATCTTCCGAATATTATACCCCCTCCTTGCCTCCCCATGATATCTCCAGCCTGGTCCACCTTCACAAGCTTCGGCATGCAAGGCTACAATCGGTGTGCAAGTACTTTTGCTAAAAGCTTGGCACAACAATGACCATTTGAAATGCTGTCAAAGCTTGGCACAACAATGACCATTTGAAATGCTGTCAAAGACTGTACATATTGTAGATAACTATCTTAAATTGTATATAGTTCCCTTGTTAAATTCCAAGTTCAATCCCCTGTTTCATTATAAGTGCCTACTTTGCACATTATCGTTATATGTAAACCGCGCTGATTTTTAAGAGTGCGGTATATAAGAACCTTAAATAAATAAAATAAAATAAATAAATATCTAAATTTATCAAGGAGATTGGGCTATATGACCCATACACTGTGGGGTATGTGCCTAGCTTAGGCAATACATTAATGCCCGCTACCCCCATAGACCCTGGCACATTACCCTTTGCCAATATCTGGTTAAACACTTACATGGGCACCCCTTCAGATGATCCTGAAACTGCCTATAAAGTTTTGCTGTTAGCCTGTCCAACTCCGGAGCCTTACAGTTATAGTTTTACAGTTTTGTTTAATTTGATATACCGCCTATAGCAAAGCAACTAGGCAGTTAATAAAGTAAAGGAATACAAACAAAATAAAGTGGAGCACAGGAGATGAAACAGGGGCAGACAAGAGGACAAAGGATGAGGAAAGAGAAGGAGGGCTTAGGTTACAATGCAATGATGAGTGTTGGTAAACAATAGACACAGAAGGATGGGGAGGGAACAAGGGAAGACAAAGACAAACCAATTAGCTGGTGCTGCTCATGGGAAGTCAAGAAAAAGGAAGGGGAAAGCGACCATTAAGAAAACAAGTGGTCAAGGAAGCACAGCCAAGGGAAAAGCTAAGGTAAAGAAATGGGTTTTCAACTGGGATTTGAAACAGGTAAAGGAAAGTTGGGAATGAAGGACAGGGGGAAAGGAATTCCATAGAGTGGGGGTGACAATACAAAAAGAAGAAGAATGTGCCACAGACGAGCAGACAGAACGCAGACTGGGGATTTCAAGAAGACCTTGAGAAATGGAGCAAAGAGCGCGTTGAGAGATGTACAGAGACAAGAAATGCGACAAGAATGGAGGGTTGCCAGTGGAGAACATGGTGCATCAGTATGAGACATTTGTATTTGATGCGGAAAGATACTGGAGCCAGTGTTCAGTGATGAAGAGGAGAGTGACATGATCAAACTTATGAGCACCATAAAGGAGTTTGAGAGCAATGTTCTGGATCAGTTGTAAGTGGCGGATTTGGCACTGAGGAAAACCGGAGAAGAGAGAGTTGGTGTAGTTGAGAGGAGTGATGACTAGTAAGAGTAGAAGTAGATGAATGGAGGGTTGATCGAGGAGCTTGCAAATGGAGCGGATCTGATGGAGGACAGTGAAACAATGCCGAACAGTGGAAGAGATGTGATGGGAAAAGGAAAGCCGTCAAAAGATACACCGAGGATTTTAATCATTTCTTGGAAAGGAAGCAGGGTGCTGTGAATGGAGAGTAGACCAAGAAGAGAGAGGGGAACAGGGTTGGCAAAGAGAAGACAGACAGTTTTAGATGCGTTGAGCTTAAGCCCATGACTGGAAAGCCAGTCAGCAATGGAACTGAGCTTAAGGGAGATCTGGGAAATGACAGCCAAGAAGTGCACAGGGAATTGGAAAAGGAGCTGGATGTCATCGGCATAAATAAAGAATGTAATGTCCAGAGAAGCAATCAAGAATGCCAAGGGGGATGGAAAGATGTTAAAAAGAATAGGACCGAGCACAGACCCTTGGGAACACCACAGTGGAGGTGCAGGGAAGACTGGATGGTGAGAATCTTCTGATGGAAAGCTGAGGCAAAGATCTGTGAGTATAAAGATGAAGTGGCGGAAGGAATATGAGGGGGATTGGTGAGGCAATGCAGCAGATGGAACAGACGGGATGAAGAAGTGTTTTTGTGCTCAAGGGCAGAATAATATAATTTCTTGACCTGAGTGATGGCAGGAAGCAGACTGAAAAGAGGAAAATAGAGCAGGCAACTGGGATTTCTGCCGATGGCGTTCAAGTTGTTAGACCTGACGTTTGAGAAGACAAAGCCCAGGGTGGTACCAAGGTTTAGAGGGGGGAGAGGTAGAAGAGACAGTTCTGAGGGGGGTAACAGAGTCAAAGGTGAACAGAATGACCAAACCAAAAATAAAGGGCCTGTTCAGGCAGCACTGTCCAAAATCAAAAGGGAAAGGGGGACAGTGGGCTACAAAAGAATCTAGAGAGAAGTTATGGAGATTACGGCACTGTGGAAGCACAGGAGCAGGTGGAGGATATTAGGTGGAAGGATGGGCGAGAGAGAAGGAAACAAGGGAGTGATCGATCCACAGGATGGAGTAATGGAGAGTAAGGAAGTGGACAGGGGCATAGAGGTAATTACCAAATCGAGAATCTAACCTGCAATGTGAGTAGAAGTAATGACATGCTGGTGGAGGCCAAAGGAAGACAAGAAATCCAGAAAGTCCTTCAAGGCGGGTTCTAACGGGATCAAGACGGGATCTAGAAGAGAGATGAATACTGAAGTCCTTCAATAATAACAGGGGGAAAGCATCAAGCAAGTAGGGAGAGAGAAAGTCATAGAGAAACTAGGGGAGGGAGGTAAACCAAGAGAATGAAAAAAGAAAAGGAGGCATGCATCTTGTATACCTTGGAAGCGAGGGCCTTCAGCGTTGGACACATAAAGGATTCAAGCTGGGTGATGGAGAAAAGCGGAGAAAAAAACAGGGCAAGGCCACCGCCACGACGCTGAGGACAGTGGAGGAACAGAAAATTGTAACAGGGAGTGGAGATAGACAAGCTCAGAATCTGCGAGCCAAGTTTTGGTCAAGCAGAGGAAATCCATACGGGTAGTTTAAAGTAGGTCATAAATCAGATGGACTTTATACTTAATGGGGCGGATATTTAGAAGGGCGAAGGAAGAAGTGAAGTCAAAGGGATCCATCTTCAGTGACTGAATCACTTTCTGAACCTCCCACTCTGTGATGGGCCTATTCAGCCTTTCCTTGTCCTCCTCACCAAACATGGCAGTGGGCAATCCTCCAAATACTCCTCTCACTCTTACCATCCACCCCTTCCACCTTCACCTTATACAGATAGGTACAATACCCTTGAAAAACCTTCTGAATGTACCTAGACCCCTCCCCCCCACACTTACTCCCCCTGATCATTACAGATGTGAATAATTTGCTATTGCTTAGCCTTCTCTTTAAGCCTCCGGGCCAGTAATTTACTGGCCCTGTTCCCCTGTTCAAAATAGGACAAGGCAAGCATTTCTGGGTGGCTTGTCATTTAGAAATTCATCATCCCTGTAATTTTGAAGAACGTTTGACAGTGGTCTGCATTTGAAGAATTTATAAGAGAGTGGAGTGGACATGATTGTGTTTAGAAGCTTTGATAAAAAAGGTTCATGAGGAGGAACTATGAATTGTGGATATTTGATGCTTTAAAACACCACAAGACTTTTTGAAGATGATATTGGCCTCAACACATTGGAGATAAAGATATTTTGAGACACTCTGCAGGGTATGTAAGATTTTTTAATGAACTGTTTTACAAACAATAAGGAGATGATGACTGCCTGATAATTTAGACATGTATTTATGTATGCATATGATTTATATTGTATTGTGTGTTATTAAGGTAAATTGAATATTTTTAAGGTTAAAAATATTGATTCAAATAAATAATTAAATATTAATTGAAAATAAAAGCATAGATTGTTTGTATTAGACTATAAAAACATCACATTCTATAGATCTGATTTAATATTTATTTGTGGTGGGGGTTTTATATTTAGTTACAACTATTTGATAAAGAGTAGCAAATCACCTGGACCAGATGGTATACATCCCTGGGTGCTGAAAAAACTGAAATATGTCATCTGTGAACTATCATTGAAATCATCTGTTGGACCTGAAGATTGGAGAATGGCCAATGTAATGCTAATTTTTAAAAAGGGGTCCAGGGGTGTTCCAGGAAACTACAGACCGGTGAGCCTGACATCAGTTCCAGGCAAAACTGTAGAAGCCATTATAAAGAATAAAATTACTGAACCTGTAGATAGTCATGGTTTAATTGGAGAAAGCCAACATGAATTTAGCCACAGGAAGTCTTGTCTTACTAATCTCTTTTTTTTTTGAAAGTGTAAATAAACAGATAGATAAAGGTGTATCTGGATTTTCAGAAAGCCTTTGACAAGAAAGCAAATAGAATGCTAAGAATCATAAGGAAAGGAATGGAGAATAAAACCAAGGATATTATAATGCCTATGTATCCGTTCCATGGTGTGACAGTACCTTGAATATTGTGTGCAATTCTGGTCCTCATATCTTAAAAAGGAAATAGCAAAGTTAGAAAAGGTACAGAGAAGAGCCATTAAAATGGTAAAGGGGATGGAAGGATACCCTTATGAGGAAAGCTTAAAAGATCAGAGCTTTTCAACTTGGAAAAGAGACAGGAGATATGATAGAGGTCTATAAATTAATGATTGGAATGGAAGGGGTAAACTTAGATCGATTGTTTACGCCATCAAAATATAGAAAGACTAGGACACGCAATGAAGCTACAGTGTAACCCACTTAAGACTAATAAGATAAATTTTTTTTCGCTCAATGTACAATCAAACTCTGGAATTCGTTACTGGAGGATGTAGTAAAAGCTTTTAGTGTAGCTGGGTTTAAAAATGCTTTGGACAAGTTCCTGGAGGAAAGGTCCATAAACCATTATTAAATAGGATCGGAGAAATCCACTGCTTGTTCCAGGACAAGCATTATGAAACCTGTGTGCCTTTTTGGGAACCTGCTAAGTACTTGTGATCTGGATTGGCCACTATTGTTGATGGACCTTGATCTGACCCAGTATGGCATTTCTTATGTTCTTATCTGTCACCCTCCCTTATTTTGATTTGATTTGTTTTAATTTATTTATTTTGTAAACAACATTAGTACTTTTTTTGTAAACAGTATATAAACCATAACTTTAAAAAAAAAATTTTAAGATATAACATACTGGATCAAATCAAGGTCCATCAAGCCCAATATCCTGTTTTCAACAGTGGCCAATCCAGGTAACAACTACCTGTCAGGTTCCCAAAAATGTATACAGATTCCATGTTGCTTATTCTAGCTGTAAGCAGTGGATTTCCCTGGTCCTCTTTTCATCCAGGAACTTGTCCAAACCTTTTTTAAACCCAGCTACACTAACAGCTTTTACTACATCCTCCGGTAACGAATTCCAGAGTTTAATTTCGCATTGATTGAAAAAATATTTTCTCCAATTAGTCTTAAATGGGCTACATTCAATTTTCCCACTAAGCAGCTTGAAGCTGCTCTGGAGTCCTCCATCAGCATTCCTGCTGGTGGGGGGAGGTGAAATGTGATCGTGCATAGGATCGCTTAGCCTAGGCAGATTCCTTGGAAACTGCCTATGTCGCGTAATCCTAAGTGCGATCGCGTTTCACCTCTCCCCACTGGCAGGAATGCTGGTGGAGGACTCCAGCGCAACTTCAAGCTGCTTAGAGGGAACACTGGCTACATTTTAGCTTCATTGTGTTTTCCCTAGTGTTCTACTTTTTGAAGGAGTAAACAACTAATCTATGTATATCTCCCTCAGCTGTCTTTTTTCCAAGTTGAAGAGCCCTAATATTTTAAACCTTTCCTCATAGGGTATCCTTTCATCCCCTTGACAATTTTGTTGGCTCTTGTATATACCTTTTCTAATTCTGCTCTATCCTTTTTAAGATATGGCGACCAGAATTGTACATAATATTCAAGGTGCGGTCGCACCGTGAAATGATACAGAGGCATTATAATAACCTTTGTTTTATTTTCCATTCCTTTCCTTATGATTCCTAGCATTCTATTTGCTTTCTTGGCCACCCTGCACACTGGGCAGAGGATTTCAACGTATTGTCCACAATGATGCCTAAATCCTTTTCTCGGGTGGTGGTTCCTAATGTGGAACCTTGCATCATGTAACCGTAGTTTGGGTTGTTCTTCCCTAAGTGCATAACTTTGTACGTGTCCACATTAAATTTCATCTGCCGTTTGGATGTCCAGTCTTCCAATATATCAAAGTCCTCTTGCAATTTTTTTTACAATCCTCTTGTGTTTTAACAACTTTGAATAATTTTGTGTCATCTACAGTTTTGATCACCTCACTCATATTCCCATTTCCAGGTCATTTATGAATATCTTAAAAAACAGCGGGCCCAACAAAGATATCTGGGGTACTCAATTATTCAACTTTCTTCATTGAGAAAATTGGCCATTTAGCCCTACTCTCTGCTTTCTATCTTTTAACCAGTTCCTAGAAACATAGAAACATGATGACAGAAAAAGACCACATGGCCTATCTAGTCTGTCCTTCCATATCAACAACTACAACAGTCCACTTTTTACCTTTAGAGATCCTCTGTGTTGGTCCCATGCTTTTTTGAATTCAGTTACTGTCCTCATCTCTACCACCTCCACTGGGAGACTATTCCATGGATCCACTACTCTTTCCGTAAAGAAATATTTCCGCATATCACTCCTGAATCTATCTCCCTTCACCCTCATCCCATGTCCCCTCGTAGCAGAACTTGCTTTCAATTGAAAGAGGCTCTCTCCCTGAACATTTATGCCATGGAAGTATTTAAACATCTCAATCATATCACTATCCCGCCTTTCCTCTAAGGTGTACATATTAAGATCCTTAAGTCTGTCCTCATATGCTTTATAATGAAGCCCACTAATCATTTTAGTAGCCACCCTCTGCACCGACTCCATTCCTGATCCACAATAGTACGCTGCCGCCAATCCCATTACTTTTTAATTTGGCCAAGAATCTCTCATGAGGCACCTAGTCAAAGGCTTTCTGAAAATCCAGGTACACTATGAGCCGATTCTAACAGGGGCCAAAAAATGTATGCTCAAAATATGGATGCACCCAAATTGTACCTGATTCTGCAAACGTGGGAGCTAGACATTCCTGCAGTGCAGAATCAGGCACCTAGATGGCCCAACGTGCCCTCATTCCGCCACGGGAGACGCCCCCAGTCTACACGGCCAGTTCACCCTCCCTCTGCTCCTGCTGATGTCGCTAGGAGAACCAAAACCCAACATTGCCCCAAATGTCTTTTCCCCACTGCCCAACCCTCAGTGGAGTTGGCAAGGGCCAGACTCGGGTGGCGGGGGATCCATCATCCTGGGGGGGGAAAAGGCCCTGATTGCAAGGGCGCCCGGCGCTTTTACCACCTTTGAGGTGGTATACGTTGGGCATCCAGAGTGGGACTGCTAGACGTACAGGGCCCTGACCTGAATAGGCACTGTTCATCCGGGTGTTGTCCAGGACATCCTGAAGAAACGCAAGCAAAGAAGGCAAGTTCACCATTTTAGGACCAACCAGATGCTTATGGTATCAATGCTCAAAGAGGCACCAGATGCTCATATAGGCAAGGCTGGTAGAACATCTCCTCACATTGAAGAGTATGGAAACCAAGTCAGGAGAATAGCCTTTACATGCTAAATGATGCCTCTCAAGAGCCAAGCTATAAACGAGAAGGAAGCTGGGTTGTCCATTAGGACTGATCTCTGGTGCAACAGCTCCTGGGCTGGGTAAAGCTGCAGAGATTCCTGCAGGAGCCGCATGAGACTGCCGAACCACAGCCTCTCTGGCCAATCTGGCACCATCAGGACAACTCCGCCCAGATGTCGCTCTATGTGACGAAGTACACACCCCATGAGCAGCCACAGAAGAAACACATACAGCAGACACTGTTTTGGACAGGACTGAACAAGGGCATCAACGCTCTCAGAGCTTGCCTCCCTGTGACGATGGAAGAATCTGTGCACTTGCCATCAGATCCATTTCAGGATGGCCCCAGAGGTGCAGAATCTGCTGAAATGCCAACTGACTCAGTTCCCACGCTCCAGGATCAAGAGAGTGGTGTTTGAGGAGGTCTGCCTCCATATTATTGACACCCACAATGTATTGCATCGAAAGAGCCAAGAAGTTCCTTTTCCATCCAGGACAAAAGAAGGGTCATCTCTAGGACTACTCTAGCACTCTTTGTGCCCCCTTGCCAGCTGACATATGCCTCTGCCATAGCATTGTCCAAAAATATCCAGACTCCCCTACTCTAGACTAGGAACTGTAACTGCAAAAGGGCCAAACAGTTGGCTCTTGCCTCAAGGCAGTTGGCAGGCCATGCTGACTCCCAGCTGCTCCAATGACCCTGAGCTGTTTGGCTAGGGAGCCCATTGTGAGAGCCAAACAGGCTGGCATCTGTTGACAGAAGAAGCCACAAATGATTGTCCAGTGGCATGCCCCTCCTCAGATGATGGGGCTGCCTCCAACAATGCAGGCTGGACACCTCCTTCAGCCTCAAGATCCCGAGAACTTAGAGACTAATGAGATAGCAAGAACCTCTGCAGCGGTCTTATATGATCTTATGCCCAAGGTATCATTTTGATCGATGCCGCCATCAAGCCTAGAAGCTTGCAGATAATCCCAAATTCTGGGAGCTTGCTGAGTCCAGAAGGCTGCCAGTTTTCAACTCAGGTTGGAAGACCCTGCCTACATGAGTGTTGAACCACGCTTCCAGGTATTCCAGCAATTGGGAAGGTGCCAAGTGACTCTTCCCATGATTGATCACCCAGCCGAGACTCTCCAGGAGCTGCACCACATGGGTCAACACTCAAGATGCTTCTGACTGTGACTTGGCTTGAATGAGCCAGTCATCCAGATATGGGTGAACACAGATCACTTGGCACCTCAGTGCTGTGACTGCTACCACAATAACCTTTGAGAATGTCCTGAGAGTACTGGAGAGGCCGAAGGGAAGAGTGGCAAATTGAAAATGAGACTCAAGCCGGTGAAACTTAGAAAGTGCTGTTGAACCTTGTGGCTAGGAATGTGGAAATAGGCCTCTGTTAGATCCAGAGATGTAAGGAACTCCCCATGCTGCAGCATCTGGATCATTGACTGTAGAATCTCCATGCGGAAGTATAGAGTTCACAAGTAGGTATTGACCCCCTTGAGGTCGAGGATTGGCCGAAAAAAACCCATCCTTCTTTGGCACCACAAAATAGATGTCCCTTCCTTTGTTCAACAGGGTGACCAGAGCAACCGCCTGCCGATGGAGCAATCTTTCCAGTGTGACTGAATGGCAGCTCTCTTGTCCACAGAATGAAGAAAGGAGATATATCCAGTGAATAAACATCATTCTACTTCAAACATTATTGAGGGATACAATATAAACCCAAATTCCATTAAAAGGAGAAAAAGAATCTCAGACCCTTGAGCAAATATGTCCAGGCATATCAATCTAGGCCACAGATGTAGCTCGAGAACATCAAGGATCCTACAAAAAACTCCCATAGGACAAGTGTGCAAATTTACCATAAATTCATAATCATATCTTTCACACAATAATATTTCTCATATAATAATAAACAATATTTCCCCAACAATGTAAAACAACTAACAAGATCCTTTTCTCACTACACTTCTTATGTATATAGTTCACCCTGTTATCCAAGTTCCATATCCTTGTTAATTGTAATGACCAGACATATGCAATTTGTCGGATGTTTTTGTTCTATGTAAACCGCGCTGATGTCAAATAGTGCGGTATATAAGAAATGTTAATAAATAAATAAATTAATTAATTAATAAAATAAAGCCAAACAGCAGCAGTATTTGATTAAATGTGATGAAATTTGACACAGATAACTCCTGCAAGACATAACACACATTTGCCTCATAACAAAGCACTTATCTGCTTATCTACTTATGTATCTTAACCCCCAACGCCACCATGGACGCCCTTATGGCATTTCACAATCACTTCATCAGGGGGAAGCAGGCTTATACTGTGCCAATCATTTCATACCGCTCACATACACTGGAAAGACAAACCAAATAAAAAACATTATCACATCATCCCCAAGACCTTTCTAGGGGATATCGCTCTTCGGTGGAAAATAAAGTATGGTATATACATGTGCTAAATATAATGATGGTAAGAGGTTGTTAGAACCAAGATATACTGGCCATTGAGGATGGGAGTCAGAGTATATTCATTTTGTAACCTCTTATTCACCGCTGAGCCATAGCATACAGAGGATTATCAAAAGGTATTTTTCGGTCCTGCAAATGATTCTGGGCTTGCAAGACAAACAAACACGTTAGTATGTTCGAGAGGGCAGAATCTGATAGAAATTTTATGCCTTTCTTGTTTGCGGCATCCAATGTCTCAGCGGGTGGAGGAAGCTGGCCATTTTCTGTGTGGCTCCTGCTCTATATGCATGGAGTCAGTGTCTGTAGAGGGCTTTGAAAACAATGGGAGAAAGTATTCATTGCATCATTTTACTATATGTACTTCTGTCTATGTTGTATATTTGATTTGATGCCCCTGCAAACTCCTTTACATCGGGAAGACAATTTGGGTGTTTAAGTTTTGGATGAATGAACATAGGAGTAGGCTGCAGCATGCCTGCTGTGAGACCCCTATTGTATCTCATTGTTTAAGCAGGGGGCATACATTTGCGGACTTAGACTATTTTTGTATAGACAAACTTGATGGTGATGTCTCTGATTGTAATAGACTTTTGTCCCTCTGTGAACAAAGGTGGATCTATCAGCTTAAGACCATGGCCTCGAGGGGTTTGATTTCTGTAAGTTGGAAAGGTGGCATGGTGTATATTTAAGAGCTTATTGAACTTTGGGTGTGGTGTATAATACAATAAGAGTGTTGTTTAGTGCCATGAGTGTAGTATTAATGCACTTTTATTTATGTTTGGGATTACGATCACATTGATGTATTTGATTGGCCAGTCTGTGTTTACTATAGCAGAGTCTTGATATATTGTTGGAAATAATGTGCTCCCCAGGTGTGTGTGTTAGTATGTATGATTCTGATTGGATGATTAATGGTATATTGGGGCGCATGCGTGGCATCCGATGGTGGTTTCACTTTGAACTGACAGCAGGATGGAAAGCGCACATGTGTTTTGCCAGTAAGATTATTGTTGTGTGTGTATATTATTTTGAACTGGGAGGAATTAAGGAGTGGTACATTTTGAGATGGTATGATAGTTTCTTAATGGGTATTGGGGACATGGTATGATAATGTTTTCTATTTGGCTTGTCTTTTCAATGTATGTGATAAGTGCTCTGTTATGAGGCAAATCTGTGTTATGCCTTGCAGGCGTTATCTGTGTCAAATTTAATTAAATTTAATTAAATTTAATAAAATACTGCTGCTGTTTGGCTTTATGTTTATTATTGTATGAGAAATATTATTGTATGAAAGATATAATTATGAATTTATGGTAAATTTTGTATACTTGTCCTATGGGAGTTTTTGTAGGATCCTTGATGTTCTTGTGCACATCCACCTAAGGCATGGTGAACCACACAGTGTAATCCTCCTGTGGTAGGACAGAAAGCTTCTTAAGGACCCTCAGTCCCTTCCCTGGGAGTCGGACAAGTCCGAGTGGACTATATTCTTGATAAACTTCAAAAAAGGAAAGACCCTCATAGACTTCCAGACCCCTTGCAGGAGGAAGTGTACATATGGGGCCTGTTCTGTCACTGGAGGTTCAGAAAAATGCAGAGCAGAAGACACTTGAGAAAATAGGAACCTGCAACTCTAATTGCTCAACAGGTAGATAATACCAGAATTTTTGTGATCCTCCAAAGGAGAAGACATTTTGTCCTCAAGGTTGGAATCAGCACCTGAGGCGTCAGAACTCAATAAGGAACATTTCCACACAGTATGCCAGGCCATCATTACACCTGCACTGGACTACTGTAACATCCTATTCCAAGGCCTACCTAAACAAACCACCCATCCACTACAAATAGCCCAGAACACCGCTGCCCGCATTATTGCTAGCGCTTCAATACAAGACCACATAACTCCAATACTACATGATCTGCACTGGCTACCAATCACCTCAAGGGCAAAATATAAATCAGCACTCACCATCTTCAAAATTAAAAACAATATGTCAGCAGGAATACTACAGGAACTCATCGGAACCAAAGAAAGCAAAAGACCAGACAGAAACAGCACCAAAAACAACATACCAACCCCCACTCTATTCACAAGAACCAACAAATCCACATCCATGCGAGCCTTCTCTCTTGCTGCACCCGCTATTTGGAATGCCCTACCAGATATTCTAAGATCAACAACTAATATAAAAGATTTCAGAAAGCTGCTCAAAACCACCCTATTCACTGAACAATTCAACTAAGACCACCAATCACACCAATCACCCCACAAGCTGATGTACACAAGCCATGAACACTATAAGGACTTCACATGAACCAGCTACTTGTATACAGCCCCAGTTCATAGTTCACAATGTATATAGCTCCCTGCTACCTGTATATAGCCCCTGTCCATAGTTCACAATGTATATAGCCCCTGTTCATAATTCACAATGTATATAGCTCACCAGTTAATCAATCACACTACTCACCCACACCACACAAGTCAATGTATCCACTGCATGTATTCACCCTCCCACTCTTGATTGTTTGATGTGCTAACTGCTTTGATTTAAAGATAAAGCGGTATATTAAATCCTTTTAAATAAAATAAACAAATAAACTAGACTCTGGCCTTGGCCAAAGGAAAGGCTATCCAAATTTCCAATCTCCGCTGAGACTGCCCTTTTTCTGAGTGAGCAGAAAGAGAATGAGAGGACCTGGAGGCCCCAGAGTCCAAGATGTCATGTCAGAAGGACCAAGCTTGCTACAGAAATGAGGAGAATTTCTGAGAGAACAACCCAAAAACTGGGAGCTACCTGACAGGAATAGTGTCTCCACCTGTGGGGGAAAGACTTGCCTTCGGACCCTTAAGAGAAAGGGAGCAGCCAGTTCAGCGAACACTTGAGACCAAGGCCTGAAGAACATCCTTTTTTCACCACTGCATCTACTGTCTTCTACAGTGAAGATAAGAAGGCTAGGGCATCCATGTCCCCTCTCTGCAAGAAGGAAAAGTGCCACAAGAAAACTGCAAAAAGCAACAGATGCTAATTTAAGAACTTTAATTTTGCAGATCAAAGCCAAGAAGTATGGGAATGATAACATCTTGAAGCAACTAAGGGCTTCCATGGAAAAAGAAATACAGGAAGGAGGAGGAGACTTGGGTGAAAGTACCAGAAGAAAGGAATACACAGAAACAGTTGAGGGGGAGATGGAACTTGGAGATCTGAAATTGCAGGACAGTGAAATACAGGACAGGTCACCCAATCAATTGAAGAGGAGGAAGAAAGGGAGGAGAGGTGGAGGAATTCAAAATTGAACTCCTAGTTCACATGGGAAGAGATGAATATGCTGCCTTTAAGGCAAGGGAAAGATTGTTGTTATGTGCCGTCGAGTCTGCATCGACTCATGGTGACCCTCTAGATAGTTCTTCTAAACTGCGTTCGGTCTTCAGTCAGGCGGCTCACTGGTGACAGAGTGGCACCCATAGCTGCTATTATTACCCAAGTTAAATTTAACACCTAAGGATAGAAGTATGATTCTAAAGATGAACAAGGCCATATCCAGTATAAAGGGACCATTTATTGACCCCACCAAAAAAAATCAAATACAATTTTGTGCAGCTGAAATTATTACGACAAAAATACTACCAGCTAAAGTGCAGGGCCAGAAGAAAAAGAAAACAGTAACAGTTCCTTCTTGGAAAAAATGCATCAAGGGAAAAATACAGTCATGGCATGCGGAAGTATCCCTGATAAATGGGCATCTAAAAGGATTAAGATAGAAAAATAGGCCATGTGATCTTTTTCTGCCGTCATGTTTCTATCCAATCTGCCCTTCCATATCGACTACTATAATAGTCCCCTCTTTTCCCTTAGAGATCCTCTGTGTTTGTCCCATACTTTTTTGAATTCAGATACTGACCTCATCTCTACCACCTTTACAGGGAGACTATTCCATGCATCTACCACTCTTTCCATAAAGCAATATTTCCGCATATTACTCCTGAGTCTATCCCCTTTCACCCTCATTCTATGTCCCCTTAGAGCAGAGCTTGCTTTCAATTGAAAGAAGTTCTCCTCCTGTGTATTTATGCTATGGAGATATTTAAACGTCTCTATCATGTCTCCTCTAAGGAAGTTGCCGGCCGTCGGACCTTCAGCAGGGTAGCCACCACTGCGGGAAAATAGCCCCTGCAGGTCAGCTGTGCCCACTCAAGAGTCCACTGTAAGCGAGAATCAATCCACCTGCAGCTTGTGAATGGACCCCTGCGACAATAGATAGACCCTGCTTGGGAGATGCTAGGGAGAAGTAATCAACATTCTCACCAGATCTGCATAACAAAGCCAATGCGGCCAATCCGGCGCAATGAGAATCACTGGGCCCCAATGCACCTCTGTCCAGTGCAACACCCAGCCAATGAGTGCCCATGGAGGGAACACATAGAGCAACCCTTCAATGGGCCACCTTTGCGTCAGGGCATCCAGCCCCTCCGACATGTGCTCCCTTGTGCCTGCTGTAAAACCTGCATACCTTGGCATTGTGAAGCATTGCCATCAAGTCCATGATGGATATGCCCCACTGCACAGTAATTTTGTGAAACACTGCCTCGTCTAGAGACCACTCGTTTGGGTCCAAACAGTAGCGGCTGAGAAAGTCAGCCTGCAGATTGTCCTTGCCTGCCATGTGCACCTGTCAGGTTCTCCTCTGCCCAAGATAGCAGTGGCTGAACCTCTGCCACCAGGACTGCACTGCCTGTGCCTCCCTGGCAGTTTATGTAGGCTACCATGATTGCATTGTCAGAGCAATAGTAGAACAGCAATAGTAGAACACAGAGACACCGCAAACCTAGAACAATAAAAACACAGATAAATAAGCCCATCTTCCTCCAGACCACACACAACCAGGCTCCGCAAACACTGCATGAGACCTGTAACATCACCCTCATCAATGCTCGATCAATCAGGAACAAGACCCACATAATCTACGACATCATCAAAGATGAGCAACCAGACATCCTCTGTATAACAGAAACCTGGATCACTGACACTGATGCAGCCATATTAAACCAGATAAGCAGTCCCGGATACAACCTGTATAACTGCCCACGCTCCAACAAAAGAGGTGGAGGGGTTCTCATAATAGCTAAGACCAACCTGCAACTCTCCACCACGTACCTGGACTCAAACATAGACATCGACCTGCTTAAAGTGGAAAACCCAGCTCTATCCATCTGCCTGATATACAGATCCCCCTCGACACATCATGAAATACTTGCCTCAGCACTAGAAAACATTTCCGCAACACAACCAAAGAAATTCCAAATTATCCTAGGAGACTTAAACCTAGCATCAACAACAGCCTCTCACGCAAATATCTTCCTGGAAGCCATGTCCCAACTAGGGTATCAACAACTAATAAATGAGCCCACCCATGACAAGGGCCATACACTGGATATGGTCTTCACTCCCATGAGTAAACAGTGCAACGAAGAGAAGCCTTTGATAAAGATCAACCCAATACCGTGGTCTGACCACCACCAAATCGATATACGGATAAAACTACCTTCTTTACCAAAGGACACGAAAGCACAAAGAGTAATACACCAACAAAGAAGATTCAACAAACTAAACCTGGAATGTCTTATAAGTAACATTAAGACGCACATAGACCTGGAAAGCACGGACCTCGATGCACTAACAAACAGCTGGGACACCAGAATTCAGACCGCAGCAAACCCTAAATGGAACACCACCTCGAACCCGACCAAACACCAATCTGAACCCTGGTACACCGAAACACTGACCAAAATGAAGAGAGAACTCAGAAAGCGTGAAAAAAAATGGAGACGTATGAAATCCATTGAACACAGGACTGAGTACCTCAACCTCCTCTCAAAATACAAAGAAGAGGTAAACGCTGTGAAAAGGACGCACCACACAAACCTATTAAACAAAGCTATCAACAAACCTCGGGAACTATTTGAACTAGTGAAATCTCTAACCAAAACTTCCCAACCAGACCACCATGATAACTCTATCCATCCCCAAACACTGGCGAACCACTACGCAAGCAAGCTGACTGCAACCTTGCCCACTCTCTGTGTGGACGCGGCACACCGGAAATCTGATGTGGAACAAGAACAGACATAGAGAAATTTCCACAAGATTGATGATCAACAAACAATCAACATAATAACTAGCATCAATACCACCACCTCCCCGCTGGATCCCTGCCCAACTGCTTGGGTCAAGGCAGCGAAAAAAGATATCGTCCACCAAGTCTCACACATTGTAAACCAATCACTGCATCAAGGAATCATGCCGGACCAGCTCAAGAAATCCATAATAAGGCCAATCCTAAAGAACAACTCACTCAACAAAACAGACCCAACATCCTACCGCCCCATCTCCAGCATATCTTTCCTAGCAAAGATCATTGAAAAAGCAGCCCTCATACAACTTCAAGAGCACCTCGATGACCATGAAACCCTGGACAAGCAACAATACGGTTTCAGACAAAATCATGCGGTCGAAACGCTTTTAATAGCACTGCTTAACAACCTCCACAAAGGCCTGGAGGACAGAAAGAAAATGTTTATACTCATTTTCATTGACATCTCTGCCGCCTTTGATACTGTCCATCATGGAATCCTCCTGAACAAACTGGAATCAATAGGAATTTTGGGAACCCCCCTTAAATGGTTCTCCTCTTACATAACGAACAGAATGCCACAGGTCCAATTCAATGGCGAAAAAGCAGAAGCATTCTCTCAAACTCAAGGCATACCTCAGGGATCGGCCCTCTCGGCACTACTTTTCAACATTTACATGCAGCCCCTCTGTGACGTTTTAAAAAAACATAATATCAACTACCATATTTATGCAGATGATATTATGCTATACACACAATTGGACACCACCGACCCTAAGTATACTCAGCTCGAAACCTGCCTGTACGAGATGTTAGCATGGTTGCAGCAAAACAACATGACAATCAACCATAAGAAAACTGAGGTGATGTATATATCCAGTAAACCAAACTTTGAACCTCCTCCGACAATCACCCTGTGTAACAACACGTACAACACAAAGAATGAGATCAAATATCTGGGAGTCACACTCGACAGCAAACTAAAGATGGAAAAACACCTGCGCAAAACCAACAAGGCCATTTTCCACAAACTTAGAGTCCTACAACCCCTGAGGAATTTAATCGAACCCTGTGATTTTCGGTCCGTTGCGCAAGCACTCATTATGCCTCACTTAGACTACTGTAACGCCATCCTACAGGGTCTGCCAAAGAAAACGCTAAATATCCTGCAAATGGCCCAAAATGTGGCGGCAAGGATCATCATGCGAACAAGCATTGCTGAACACATTACACCTGTATTGATCGAGCTACACTGGCTACCCATTGCTGCCAGGATACAATATAAAACATTGGTAACCACGTTCAAACTCATACATAACCTAGCGCCATCATTCCTCTCAACTCTTATCAGCACGCAACCAACCAACAGAGACAGGAGAACTATCAACTCAGACACACTACAAGTTCCCACTAATATCAGATCAGTAAAAGCCAGTACTAGCCGCAGAGCATTCTCTTTCTCTGCCCCAACCATCTGGAATCAACTACCATACGAACTACGAGCAATCAACGACATTAGTGCTTTCAGGAAGAAACTAAAAACTCATCTATTCCAATGTCACTACAACTGGATGTAAATCACAGTGGAACTCCAGATAAAGCAAACGAAACATGAATTATGCTCTGTAGAAATGTTATAATTAAAAATGTGAAATGTTATATGTAAAAATGTAAAAATGTAAATATGTAAAGTCTAATCTTTAAGTCCCTATTTCTGAGTGATGTGCCATACCCTCAAATCTATGTGTATATTTCCCCAACATTTCTGTCATGATTTGACAACTCCCAAATTTGTAATCAAACCGCTACTGATCGCTGGAAGTAGCGGTATATAAGTGTATACTAAATAAAATAAATAAATAAATAAATAAACAAACATGCACCGCTTGACCCTGTAGACATGCGCAAAAGAACTGGAGGGCCAGAAATACTGCTCTCATCTCCAGGTCTCTTGTGCCACCTCACTTTGGCAATGTGCTCCCCAACTTAACAGGCTGGCATCCGTTGTGAGCACCACCCAGTCTGGCGTTTTCAGTGGCATCCTCGACCTCAGGTGATCCTCCTGCAGCCACCATCAGAGCAGCACCTTTACCTCGATGGGGCAGACCAGTTTCTGGGAAAGCGAGTGATACTGAGGAGACCATCTGGACAGCAGGGCATGCTGCAGTGGCCGCATGTGGGTCCTTGCCCATGGGGCCATTTCCAAGGCCACCACCATGGACCCTAGGAGCTGCATGTAATACCAAACCCTGGGGGCCGACATGTCCAGAAAAGTCACATCTGCAACTGCAGTTTCTGGATCCTGTCCCCCGGAAGGAAGACATGCCCTGCATTGGTATCGAACAGAGCAACCAGATGGATCAATTGTTGAACGGGCTTCAGGCGACTCTTGGACACATTGACCACCCAGCCCAGACTGCCCAACAGCTGCGTTACCTTCTCCACTGCTGATCTGCTTTCCTCCTTTGACTTGGCCCTGATCAGCCAATCATCCAGGTATGGGTGCACTAGCACTCCCTCCTTCCGAGGGCCACTGCCACCACTACCATGACCTTTGTAAAGGTCCGGGGTGCCGTAGCCAACCCAAAAGGGTGTGCCCTGAACTGGTAATGTCCCATGGGTACTGCAAAACGCAGAAACCTCTGGTTTTCCAGCCGAATAGAAATGTGCTGGTACGCCTTCATAAGATCCAGGGCTGTTAAGAACTCGCCCTGCCATAATGTTGCGATGACCAACCTCAAGGTCTCCATCCTGAAGTGAGGTACCCGAAGGGCTTGGTTGATGTGCTTGAGATCCAAAATAGGGCAAAAGGAGCCCTTCTTCTTTGGAACCATGAAATAAATGTTGTAGCATCTGCAGCTGCACTGGTCTGGGAGAACTGGAACTACCGCCTCCAAGTCCAAGAGGTGCTGCAAGGTGTCTTCGACGGCTTGCCTCTTCAATGGTACTCTGCAGGGGGATAGTACAAATACCTCAGTGAGAGGACGTGCAAATTCTAACACATACCCCTCCTGAATCACCTTCAAGATCCACTGGTCTGTTGTAATGGCGGCCCAGGCAGGGAGGAAACGCTGCAACCGGCCTCCTACTGGCAGCACAGCCACCTGGGCCGGCCTGGCTTCATTGGGGCTTCTTTGTAAGAGCCCCTGGAGGCCCATAGTAGACTCTATTGGCCTCCCTGAAACCCTGAAAGGACTGACCTCTCTGCGGGAATCACCCCCGCTGATAGGGTGAAAATCGAGAGCTACAGAAATGTCTAAAATCCCTGGGCTGTCCATGCCCCAGACTTCCTTGCCTAGTTCCCTTGGGCTTGTCCTCTGGGAGACAAGCACCCTTCATGTGCCCCAAGTCCTTTACTAACTTTTCCAATGCTTCCCTAAACAGTAGTTTACCCTTGAAGGGCAACTTACTGAGCCTAGTCTTGGATGACACGTCCACCGACCAGTTCCGGAGTCATATAAAATGTCTGGCCACAATGATGGAAGCCATCTTATTGGAGGAAGCCTGCACCAGATCGTAAAAGATATCTGCCAAGTATGCTGAGGCAGACTCCAGCTTGGTAATTTCCAGACAATCCTATGGGCCATCCACCTCCCCTGGTCCTGGAGCCATCGGATGGATGTCCTCATCAAATAGGCACCATAAATGGAAGCTTGCAGCACCAGTGCCCCAGAATCAAAGGCCTGCTTAAGAAGAGATTTCAACTTACGGTCTTGCAAGTCCTTTAATGCCACCCTGCCTTCCACCGGGATGGTCTTCTTCCTCGTAACTGCTGATACCTGAGCATCCACCCTCTGCATCTGAAGCAGTTACTGCTCATTTTCCAGGATCAGGTAGAAGTGGGCCATAGCCCTTCCTCCCTGGAAGCTGGCCTCCATAACCTCCCATTCCACTTCTATCATCTCCTTAATAACCCTATGGACCAGAAAGGAGGTTTGGGACCCCTTGGAACTCTGCAACAGTGGATCCTCCAGAGGCTCCTCTGCTAAGGGAGATGGGAGCACCATGTTCAATGCTGCCAATGAATGAGCTATTAGAGCAGGGAGTTCCTCTCTCTATGGAACACCTAAACACCTCCGGGTCCTCCCCCTGAGGGAGTTTGCCCTCTTTCAGCTCCTTTCCAGCAGATTCGCCCCAAATATCTGTGGGCCCTTCATCCAGCTCCCCAGAGTCCAGGGAGTCCGGAGGGGACAGGCAGCCTCCAACCTTATCTCCCTCCTGCAGCCAAACCTCTCCAGGTTGTGGCAGCTCTCTTCTGGGATCCTCCATTCCCAAACTGCATGGCTGGGAGGCTCCCAGGCAGCTGCTTACCTCTCCTGCCTGCTGCCTAAGCAGTAGGCCTGCTGCATCGCCAAAATGAAGTCTGACGAGAAAAGGCTGTCCATGGCCACTGTCAGAAGGCCCAGTTGTGCTTTGCCTTCTCTGGGTGCCTTGTCTTTCTTTTGGCCCTTTTATGCTATGGAGCACTTAAAATGGCCACCGGCCCCTGTGCGACCATTTTTCCTGCCAAACTCACAACCTGACTTGTCTCCTGCACTTCTTCAGGCTTCGCTGTGGTGACCTCCATGCCTTCCCACACATGCACCTTCTCTGTGGCCTTTCCCTGGCGCTGGCAACACTGGTACACTCCGCCTTCCAACAGCCTGTTGCTCCATGAGCAGACTACACATGAGGGAGCCGGCCCGTGCATACACGGAGGGAACACGTGGACTCAGTGGATGCTGCTTTAAGATCTCCATAGCAAGAAGGGCCGACAGTACTCACACTCCCCCGCCAAAATAACAAACCAGCCGAGCGCAAATTAAGTTAAAGAGAAGAACCCCGGTAAGTCTTCCACTCACTCTCTGGGTTGCCTGCTGCACCTTATCCCTCCAAGCTAAGAGAGAGACTCGTGTATGCGGAGGATGCCTGTCACTGAGTGAACCAGCGATAGGCTTCCCGGCTGAGAGAAATGGACCCTGGCCTACCAGGAAGACTGAGACCTCTTGGAATATGCCGGGTTTTTTTACACTGGGTTACCTCACGCCCTGCTAGGGAGTCCGGTGAGGCGTCTCTGTCCTTACCCAGAAAATGCTGCACCTCTCAGGCCTATGATGCACATTTGCATAATACTTGAACCAGTCTGCTAAATCTAATCAGGTGGCTATGCAGCCCAAAAACCAGCCGTACTTTTCAATGCTCCTCTGCTAACCTTTTTTTTTTTGCTTGCCTACTAGACTAAACCTTCCAGTGTAGTCCACCACTAGAAGGATGTGCTCCAGCTGCTGGGAACTGTAATACTGGATTCCTGCAGCTGAAGGGGTTGCTCTTATCCTGTGAGATCAGAAGTCTGACATGCTCAGTTCCCAGCTGCTGGAGGGTGGTGATTACCCACTAGTGGTAGACTGAACTGGAGGGACAAAGAGGAAGGGCTTAAACTTGTGCCCCAGGGATCTGTCCTTGATCTGATTCTTTTTAACATCTTTATTAGTGATATAGCAGAAGGGCTGTCGGGTAAGGTTTGCCACTTTGTGGATGATATCAAAATCTGCAATAGAGTAGACACCCAGGAAGGTATAGATAACATGAGGAGGGGTCTAGCTAAGCTTGAAGAATGGTCTAGAATTTGGAAGCTGAGATTTAATGTTAAAAAATGCAAGGTCGGGACTTCCAGTGACATCATCGGGGTTAATGGCGGAGTAAAAGACCAGCTCTGCCAACAAAGCCTACTCAAGGGGGCTAAAACCTCCCGAAGAAAGTTCAAAAGAGCAGAATGAGGGGCAGAGACCGGGAGAGGAAGACCGGAGAACAGCAGCGGCGGTGAAAGTGGGCTGTAGTGTTGACCTGAGGGGTAGTTTGCACCTGGCGGTGAGAGCGACCCGAAGCTGTGAAGGACGGCTAGCTTCAATATGACCACGCGGTCTGGGAGCATGAAGGAAACAGAATGCAGGGAGGCGCAGTGCAGGAAAGTGGAGGCTGAGCGGCTCAGAGGCGGGCTGGAAACCCGGCAGCCGGAGAACCTTGGGGGAGCAGTGATCCCTGAAATCGAAAGCGGACTGGGAGTGCAAGCCGGAGGGCTGAGCAGCGTGCTGTGGGCCGGAGGATAAGACCGGGCAAAGAAGAACAAGGCACATTAAGCAACCAGCGGAGGAAAAGAAGAACCATCAGCCTTGACAATTGGGCAGGCACGGCTGGTTGCTAAGGGAGTGCAACAGGTCAGAACGAGACCCTGAGGAGTGTTGCTGACCAGGTACACAGGCACCAGGCTGGGTTGGCAGGGAAAGAGTACGGGAGTCCTGTGATAGAGGCCATACAGCATAGCTTTTCAGTGCCCCCATTGAGGAGGAGAGAAGAGAGCATTGTTTAAAAGCTGCTGAAGGGGGTGGAGGAGAGGCTGCCTTAATAATGGACAAGGCAAAAAGAGGAGCTGTGAAAAAAAAACTGGCGGAATTCCGCTCCTCGTATGTGACACCAAGAGGCGGAAAGGAGGGAGAGAAGACCGGTAGAACTATGGCGGAGTCACCACCAAGACCAGAGGAGGATGCGGACGGTGAGGAGTGCCTGGGAGTGGCTGAGAAAATTAAGCAGTGGCTTCTAGAGTTGAAGGAGGACTTAAAGGAAGAGATAAGTGGAGTAAAAAATGAGTTAAAGGAGACTCTGCAAACTCTTAAGCAAGACATCTCAGATCTGGGAGAGCGCATAGAGGAGGCTAAAACTCAGTTGGAACATCAGGGTGGAGTAATGGAACAAGTCCAGAAAGGATGGGAGGAGCTGAGGTTGGCTCAGGAGGAGATAAAGGCAAAAACGGAAGATCTGGAAGATTGCTCGAGAAGGTGCAATCTCAGAGTGCGAGGTGTCCCGGAAGAGCCTAAGTACAAGAACTGTGAGGAGGTGGTGAAAAAAATATTCGGAGAACTTTTGACAGTGGTGGACAAAACAGAGGAAGCAGAAGGTAGCCACCCGAAAATAGAAAGAGCACATAGAGGGCTGGGTCCCATAAGGGAAAACAGGCCGAGAGACATTATAGTTTGTCTGAGCTCCTTTAAAATGAAAGAACGCCTGCTGGGAGCGGCCAGAAAATTAAGAAACTATCAATGGGATGGACAAAAAGTGGAGCTATTACAGGATTTGTCCCAGGGAACGCTGCAGCGCAGAAGGGAGATAAAAGCGGTCACAGCCTATTTGAGGAGGGCTGATCTGAGATACAAGTGGCTATACCCGTTCGGACTGTTGATGATGGTGCAAGGGAGATCAAGGAAAGTGAGAACCAGTGCAGAAGCCTGGAAAGCGTTGAGAGATCTTGGAGCAGAAAACCTTCCGGAGGAGGCAAGAAGTCCAGCTAAGTTGAGGGACATGGAGACCAGAGCCACTAGGACGGAGGGCATGACGTGGCAAAGGGCAGCGGCAGGCAGCAGGAGATTGGCAAGGATGGCCAAGGGCGGTCAATGATGCACAGCGATGGAACAAGAAGCTGGTTGACGCTGCAGATAAAAGTTGGACTGGTACTAGTTGATGTTTCATAAGGAAACGGTTTTGTGGGGTGGTAAAAAGCATAACAAAAATAAAGGTGGGAGTTAGGAAGAGGATGATGGGGGAGGGAGGTTGGGGGGCTGAGGGGGGAGGACAAGAGAGGATTAGTCAGGAGTTAGAGGGATGGGAGGAAGGAGAGAGGGACTAAGTGGGTGGGAGGGAGGGGGTGTAGGGGAGGAAATGGGGAGGATAAGATGGAGGGGGTAGCTGGAGAGCAGTTGGATAAGGGAGGTGGAGGGAAGTGGCATAGGGGGTAGGGTAGGTTGGGATCTGATTTCGATCACTGTTATGGAAGTCAAATCTCCTCAACGGAGACAAAGGAAGGGGAGAGGTGTGGGGGGGAGGGGAAGAGGGAGGGGGAAGAGATGGAGGGGGTAGAGGGGGTGGGATAGTTAGAAGGGGGCGATTCACAGAGTGGGAAGGTAGACAGGGGAGGGGGCGTGGGTAGGGGGAATGGGGCGAGGGAGGGGTAAGGGGTGGGGGGAGGCAGAGGGGTGGGGTGGGGTGGGAAGGGGAGGAATACAGGCTGGGGGAACGGGGGGGGGGGGGGAAAGGCCAGAAGGTGATCTGAAAATTATAACCTTGAATGTAAAGGGGCTGAATTCACTTTGGAAAAGACAGAAATTGTATGAAGAATTAACAAGACACAAAGCGGCAATTGTAATGTTGCAGGAGACACATTTACAGAAAAAGCATGAATTGGTAGTGCAGCCTAAGGGCTATCGGGAATGCGTTTTTGCGTCCAATTTAAGGGAACGGAAGAAAGGGTGGTGGCGGTGTTCATTAGTGGAGTGCTTAAAATAGAAGCACAGACTGTGATTTGGGAAAAGGGGGGGAGATACCTACTAATGCGGGTAAAAACTGGGGAGGAGTGGTTCAGTGTGGTGAATGTATATGCGCCCACGAGGTCCCAGAAGGAATTCTGGGAGGAGTTGAGTATGCAAGTCACATTAATGGGTGATGGGGCGATGATTTGTGGGGGGGATTTTAATATGCCCTGGGAGGTGGGGAGAGACACGACTGGCAAGAGGGAAGGGCGGGGAAAGGATAGGCAATGATACCATTGGTTTGTGAATGAGAATGACTTGATTGATGCTTGGTGATTGCTGTACCCAGGTAGGAGATAGTTCTCCTTCTTTTCGGCAGTGCATGGTACCTATTCAAGGCTTGATGCCATATGGGTAGGGAAGGAGCTGGTGGGCAGGATAAAGGGCGGAGAAATTGAGCCCATAACGTGGTCAGATCATGCACCCGTGGTAGTACAGGTGAGGGTGAGGGAGGAAAACAAAGGGGGGCAATACTGGAAACTTAACGAAGGGTTGCTGGAAGATAGCAGGGTGGTGAAAGAGGTAGAACTATTAATACCGGAGTACTTTGAGAAGAATGGGGAGGGAGGGGTAAAAGAGGGAGTAGTGTGAACATAAGAACATAAGATATGCCATACTGGGTCAGACCAAGGTCCATCAAGCCCAGTATTCTGTTTCCAACAGTGGCCAATCTAAGTCATATGTACCTAGCAGTTTCCCCAAGAGACACAAGTTCCACAATGCTTGTACTGGGTCAAGCATTGATATCTTCGGTCACTTCTTAATAATGGTTTATGGACCTTTCCTCCAGGAACTTGTCCAAACCTTTTTTAAACCCAGCTACACTAACAGCCTTTACTACATCCTCCGGTAACAAATTCCAGAGTTCGATTACACGTTGAGTGAAAAAATATTTTCTTTTATTAGTCTTAAATAGTTTACCCTGTAGCTTCATTGCATGTCCCCTAGTCTTTCTATATTCTGATAACGTAAACAATCGATCTACGTTTACCCGTTCCACTCCATTCATTAATTTATAGACTTCTATCATATCTCCCCTCAGCCGTCTCTTTTCCAGGTTAAAGAGCCCTTACCTTTTTAGCCTTTCTTCATAGGAGTATCCTTCCATCCCCTTTACCATTTTGGTGGCTCTTCTCTGAACCTTTTCTAAAATCGCTATATCCTTTTGAAGATACGGCGACCAGAATTGCACACAATATTCAAGGTGCGGTCTCACCATGGAACGATATAGAGGCATTATAATATCTTTTGTTTTATTTTCCATTCCTTTCCTTATCATACCTAGCATTCTATTTGCTCTCTTGGCCGCCGCTGCACACTGGGCCGAGGGTTTTAACATGGTATCCACAATGACGCCTAAATCTTTTTCCTGGGTGGTGGTTCCTAATGTGGAACCTTGCATCATGTAACCATAGTTTGGGTTGTTCTTCCTTAGGTGCATAACCTTGCACTTGTCCACATTAAATTTCATCTGCCATTTTGATGCCCAGTCTTCCAATTTATCAAGATCCTCTTGCAATTTTTCACAATCCTCTTGGGTTTTAACAACTTTAAATAGTTTTGTGTCATCTGCAAATTTGATAACCTCACTCGTTATTCCACTTTCCAGGTCATTTATGAATATGTCAAAAAGCAGCGGACCCAGCACAGATCCCTGGGGTACACCACTATTCACCTTTCTCCATTGGGAAAATTGGCCATTTAACCCTACCCTCTGCTTTCTATCTTTTAACCAGTTCCTGATCCACAATAGTACACTGCCTCCTATCCCATGACTCTTTAGTTTTGCCAAAAGTCTCTGATGAGGAACCTTGTCAAAGGCTTTCTGAAAGTCCAGATACACAATATCAACCGACTCACCTTTGTCCACCTGTTTATTCACTCCTTCAAAAAAACATAACAGATTAGTAAGACAAGATCTTCCTTGTCTAAAGCCATGTTGGCTGTCTCCCATTAAGTTGTGACTATCTACATGCTGAGTAATTTTATTCTTTATGATGGTTTCTACCATTTTTCCTGGTACTGACGTCAGGCTCACCGGTCTGTAGTTTCCCGGATCACCCCTGGAACCCTTTTTAAAAATTGGTGTTACATTGGCGATCCTCCAATCTTCAGGTATTAGAGATGATTTTAATGATAGTTCACAGATTACTGATAGCAGGTCTGCAATCTCATATTTCAGTTCTTTCAACACCCTTGGATGCATACCATCCGGCCCAAGTGATTTGCTACTCTTCAATTTATCTAATAGTTGTAAGACATCTTCCCGATGTATCGATATTTCCTTCAATTCTTCCGCACCTTTAAATACCACTTCAGTCATGGGTAACATCCCTACATCTTCCTCAGTAAAGACCAAAGCAAAGAATTCATTCAGTCTCTCTGCTATCGCCTTTTCGCCTCTTAGCGCTCCTTTAACCCCTTTATCATCTAATGGACCAACTGACTCTCTCACAGGTTTTTTGCTACGAATGTACTTGAAAAGGTCTTTATTTCGCGTTTTTTCTTCCGCAGCAAGCTTCTTCTCAAATTCTCTCTTTGCCTGCCTTATCAATGCCTTGCATTTGACTTGCCAGTGCTTGTGCTGTTTCCAGGTTTCGTCGTTTGTCTCTTTTTTCCATTTCCTGAAAGATGCTTTTTTGGCAACAACAGCCTCTCTGACCTCACCTTTAAACCATGCTGGCAGTTTTTTGGACTTCCTTCCACTTTTCTTAAAGCGTGGAATACAGCTGGTCTGGGCTTCCAAGATAGTATTTTTCAACAACACCCAAGCTTGATGTACGTCTTTAACCTTTGCAACTGCTCCTTTTAGTTTTTTCTTAACTGTTTTCCTCATTTTATCATAGTCTCCCTTTCGAAAGTTAAACGGTAGTACTGTGGATTTCCTTACTATCCCTCCTCCACTAATTAAATCAAAAGCGATCATGCTATGATCACTATTGCCAAGTGGCCCCAACACCCTTATCTCTTGCACTAGATCTGGTGTTCCACTAAGGACTAGGTCTAATATGGCTTCCCCTCTGGTCGTTTCATGAACCAGCTGCTCCAAGAAGCAGTCATTTATTTCATCTAGGAACTTTATCTCCCTAGCATGTCCTGACGTGACACTGACCCAGTCGATACCGGGATAATTGAAATCACCCATTATTATTACTGCGCTGTAACTTTTGTTAGCTTCCTTGATTTCTTTGAGCATTTCATCATCCATTTGGTCATTCTGGCCAGGTGCTCGATAGTACACCCCCACTGCCATTGCCTTCCCCCTTTTATATGGAATTTCAATCCATATAGATTCTACAGCAGATTTTGTTTCCTGCAAAACTTTAATCCTTTCTGAGTCAATGCCCTCTCTAACATAGAGCGCAACCCCTCCACCAATTTGATCAGCTCTATCATTACGATATAGTTTGTACCCAGGTATCACAGTGTCCCACTGGTTGTCCTCCTTCCACCATGTCTCTGATATTCCAATCATATCTAACCTTTCATTTAGTGCTATATATTCTAACTCTCCCATCTTATTCTTTAGACTTCTAGCATTTGCATACAAGCATTTTAGAGAATGTATTTTATTCATGTTAATTTGGCTATTGTTAGACATGGGTAAATTGGGATCTTTAAGCTCTGTCTGCTCCATACTTGAGGGCATTTGGGCTACTTTACTCTTTTGTGGAACCTCTCTGCTTTTGGTAGTATCCTTCAAGGATACATTCTTCCGAACCATCCGCTCTTGGGCGACTGTCGGCTTTCAAGGCAGTGGTAAGGGGGGTGTTGATAAAGTGGGGAGCGCGGATAAAGAGAGAACGAGAGGAACAAGAATGTTAGATAAGGCATCAATTAGGGATTCTGGAGGGGAAAGATGTGCAGGGGGGGATGGGCAATATCGGGGAGCAGTATTGGAATTGAGGGCGAAACTGAATGCATTAGAGGCAGAACGGATTAAGCATCATATGCAGCTGCTGAAGCAGAATTTTTTTGAAAGGGAGAATAAAGCGGGGAAATACCTTGCAAGGCAGCTCAAAAAGAGAAAAGAATGGAATAGGTTCACACAGCTTAGAAGCAGGGTGGGGGGGGGGGGGAGTTAGTACGGGATGACCACCAGATCAGAGAAGAATTTGTGGCGTTTTACCAAAAGCTGTATGCAGCCCATGAGGAGAGACCCGAAGAAGACATTCATACATATTTGAGGGGTGTGGGGTTGCCGAGTTTGACAGAAGAGGAACAGCAGAAGCTAGATAGAGAGATTGGAGCAGAGGAAGTGTTACAGGCAATCAAGGATATGAAGATAGGAAAGGCTCCAGGTTTGGATGGACTAACAGCGCTGTTCTATAAGAAATTTAGGAGCCTATTGGTGCAACCGCTAACAAGGGTTTTTAATGGGCCACGAGGGGGGGAGAAACTGGCGGAAACGATGGGCTGGGCGGGTATTACTCTTATACACAAGGGAAAGATCCGCAGGAATGTGCGTCATATCGGTCAATTTCGTTGTTAAATATTGACGCAAAATTACTAGCAAAAGTACTGGCGACAAGGCTTAACAAGATGCTGGGGAAATTAGTCCATGAGGACCAAGCAGGTTTCATACCAGGAAGGCAGGTAGCGGATAACATCCGGAAAGTTTTGAATGTGATTTGGAAGGCACAAAAGACGGGGGAAGAGACGCTGTTGGTATCACTTGATGCTGAAAAAACGTTCGATCAAGTGTCCTGGAAATTTTTATATTCGGTATTAGAGGTCATGGGATTTGGGGCAGATTTTGTGAAGTGGATAAAAGCTTTATACACCAGTCCTAAGGCATGCGTGCGAGTGAATGGAGGGTATTCACGCTTTTTTCCTCTGGGAAGAGGAACTGGGCAGGGCTGCCCTTTATCGCTATTGTTGTTTGCACTCTCCTTGGAGCCACTGGCGGCGAGGCTAAGGGCAAGCCAAGACATTACGGGGGTATGGGTGGGACGAAAAGAGTACCGTATGTTGCTTTTTGCAGATGATATCCTGTTAACAGTCACAAGGCCCGGAAAAACTCTACCAGCAACAATGAGCGAGATCCAGAATTACGGGCAGGTGGCGGGGTTCTGGATCAACTGGGGGAAATCGGATATTTTAAGCGTAGTAGGGGAGGAGGAACACCAGGTAGAGCTACAGCAGCGCTTTCCTTTTAGGTGGGCAAAGAAATCACTCAGATACTTGGGGGTGCAGGTGGGGAGGGTCTTGGAGGACTTGTTTGAGTTAAATTACAAAAAACTACTGGGGCAAGTGGAGGGTCAGTTGAGAGGATGGAGTAGGGGGTACTAGTCTTGGTTTGGGCGGATGGCGATAGTTAAAATGATGTTGCTTCCTCAGTTTTTGTTTTACTTCCAAGTGCTACCAATAGCTATACCGAGAAGAGCATTGAGGAAGGTACAACAGCAAGTGGAGGGTTTTATATGGGGGGGGGGGGGAAAGGCCAAGGGTGGCGGCAAGGATGCTACAAGTAGAGGGGCTAGAGGGCGGGATGGGAGTACCTAACTTTACCTTGTTTTATAAGGCAGCGCAACTGAGGGCGGTATATGCGTGGTTACGGGAACCAAATAAACAATGGGTGATGATGGAAGCAGATGAGTTTGGTCCGGGGGAGTTGGAAAGGCTTGTCTGGGGAGGTAAGGGAGAGAGGGGGATGAACCCCCTGGTGGGGCATACTCTCAATGTGTGGCAGCAGTATAGGAAGAGGCTGGTGGGGGACAAGAGATGGTCACAAACAATGTCACTCCAAGTGTGTTGGGAAGAGGGTGTAGGTCCGAGTAGAATAGTGCTCAGAAGACGGGCGGAGCGGGGACTAAATCAGGTGACACAGATAATGGTGGGGAAGGAAGTAAGAGGTTTTGAGGGGGTTCGAGACATGTATCAGCTGTGGGAGGCAGATAGGTTCGCGTATATGCAATGGTGGTTAGGCAGAGGATGAGGGAGCAGGTTGGGGGGGGGGGGAGTCGAGTGGTTTGAAGGGGCATGTTTAGGCTCCATGGGGCAGAAGGGTATGGTGTCTAGACTTTATAAAGGCTTAATTGCGAGAAGAATGGGGAAGCTGAAATATATGGAAGCGTGGGAAAGGGATTTAGGGGTGACATGGGGGGTGGAAGAATGGGAGGGAGTGGCAATGGGAATAGCTAGATTCTCTATAGCCACATCGCTGCGGGAGAATGGGTTCAAGGTGTTGAGTCAGTGGTATCTCACACCGGAGAGGTTGTATAGGGCGGGGGTAATGAAGAAGGATGATTGCTGGAGGCTGTGTGGTGAGAGGGGAACTTGGATGCATATGTGGTGGTCATGCCCAGTGGTTCAAAGGTATTGCGGAAAAATTGGGGATAACATTAATAAAATGGTGGAATCCAATATTGAGCTTACGTCTGAAATGTGTCTCTTACATAAACAGGATGGGAAGTGGGGAGGAGATTGGAGAATCATTTGGTACTGTGTTACGGCGGCCAGATGTGAAATAGCATGGTATTGGAATAGAAAGAGTCTACCATCCATGGATAGCTATGCTAAAAGATTGTCGAACATATATTCAATGTACAAATTGACGGGGGAAAGGAAGGGAAGAGGGGGACAAATGACAAAACGGTGGGAGGGGGTATGGCGATGGTTAAGAGAGAGCATGTGGAAAGTGGGTGAAGTGGAGGGGGGAGAGGGAAGAATGATACAGGTGGGGTGAGGGAAAAAATTGCTTCACGGTTGAGGGACAAGAATGTGATTTGGAGGGGTAGTGTGTTTTTTAGGAGGGGATTAGGGGGAGGGAGGAGAGGTGGGGGGGGGAGGGGAGATTGTGGGATATAAGTTGGGAAGGGGTAGGAAGGGGGGATGGGGGAGGCTGGGTTAGGGTGGGTGAAGAAGGTCCTGAGGGAAAATAAAGGGGGGGGGAAGGTTTAAACCTGTCATAGTAGATTGTAATAGCAACTGTTGGAATAAGTTGTGTGTGAAAATTTCAATAAAGTTTAAGTTTAAAAAAAAATGCAAGGTCATGCATTTGGGCTGCAGCAAGGGAGCAATATAGTATAGGGGGCAAAGTACTTTGTCCACTAAAGAAGAGTGGGACCTAGGTGTGATTGTGTCTGATGATCAGGTAGAAAAGACAACATCAAAAGCTAGAAGGATGCTTGGGTGCATAGGGAGAAGAATGGCCAACAGAAGAAAGGAGGTGATGATAGTGCCTCTGTATAAGTCTTTGGTGCGATCTCATTTGGAGTATTGTGTGCAATTCTGGAGACCGCACCTTCAAAAGGATATAAACAGGTTGGAGTCTGTACAGAGGGTGGCTACTAAAATGGCTAGTGGTCTTCATTATAAAGCATATGAGGACAGACTTAAAGATCTTAATATGTGCACCTTAGAGGAAAGGCGGGATAGAGGTGATATGATTGAGACGTTTAAATATCTCTGTGGCATAAATGCACAGGAGGAGAACCTCTTTCAATTGAAAGCAAGTTCTGCTACGAGGGGACATGGGATGAGGGTGAAAGGGGATAGATTCAGGAGTGATATGCAGAAATATTTCTTTACGGAAAGAGTGATGGATCCATGGAATAGTCTCCCAGTGGAGGTGGTAGAGATGAGGACAGTATCTGAATTCAAAGAAGCATGGGACAAACACAGAGGATCTCTAAAGGAATAAAGGGGACTGTTGTAGTGGTTGATACGGAAGGACAGACTAGACAGGCCATGTGGTCTTTTTCTGTCGTTATGTTCCTATGTTTCTTAAACCTGGCCCATTACTGAATGAGGAGGAACACTGAGATCCTAGTCCACCCCATACTCCTCAGACTTATCTTCTCGTGACAAGAATTTCACTTGAGTCCTTCACCCAACCTCATTAGAGGATAAGGTTGGGCTCCCAGAGGAACGGAAACGTGGATGGGCAAAAAGGAGGCCATAACTACTGCAATTGCCCATGACAGAAATGCTCATGGCCCTAGGTCCCCCAGGCCTCGAACCCTCATGAAGAAGGCTGACAAGTAGATGGCCAAGACTGAAAACAGTCCAGGAGCTGCAATGCAAGCCGGTCGAAAAGGTATTTATCAGATTCGTTCATCCCATATATTCCCTTCAAGGACTCTCTGCTCAAAAAGTCAAAATCTTTTAGTTATTCTTCCTAATACAGTTATTCATAAATCAACATGTCAGTCAGCTCTCTTTTTCCTAGCACCCAAACTCTGGAATTCTCCGCCTACCTACATAAGAATCAAATCATGAAAAAAAAAATTTCAAGAAAGCCCTAAAAACATAATCCATCTTCCCTAAACGCTAATAGAAAAAAATATCATGACCAGGGCCCTGCACTGCAATCAGCATAACTATTTCTCTTTTTCTATTATCTTTTTCTTATAATATGTTTAATTTTATTTTTTATTTAAATTATCTGTACACATTTTATTACTTTAAATTCTGTAAACCACTGACACTCTTGCAAAAGGCAGTATATAAAATTTAAAATAAACTATAACTAAGGTGAGCCCTGGGGCTCTCAGGGGCTAATGGCTTGCAGCTAAGATCACCCCGCCAGCCTCCACCACTGCAAAGCCCAATGGTAGGAAAATACAGGAAAGGAGCAGCAGGGACCACAGAAACTGTATCAGACTCTGAGCCCCAGTGCCGAAGAAAATGTGCTCCAAGCTTTGCAGCCACACCGAGGTGGGGAGGGAAAAAAGAAGGAGCCATGACAAAAAAAAACCCACTAATGGCCACACGCCTTAACATTGCAGTGACAAAATTTAAAAGTTCCACTTTTCACCTTCACAACTCAAGGTTGTTCTCTCATTAGTGATTACTGTACCTCTCTATTGTGATCTCCCAACTTATGCACTCAAACGCTTGCAACTTGAGCAGTCTACAGCAGTGAAGCTTCTTTGTAATGCGTGCCTGTATGATCATGTTTCACTTCTTTTGATGCAGCTCACCCAAAGTTCAGGATCTTGACCTTCATTTATCAATATATTATCAGGACTCTTCCCCTTTATCTTTCTACTATTAACTACCCCCTATATTCCTGCCTCATACTCCTCCCTTGTCACAGTCCTGTTTGCTTTTGGTTCCACCATGTTCCCAGCTGAGTCTCAAATTTTCCTGCCATCAGCTTTTGGTTATTTGGATCCTTTTCTATGGAATGCAATGCCTCTCTAATTGAGGCAAGAACTCTTCAGGAAAGCTCTTGAGGCTTGGCTTTTTGAGTTGGCGTTGGATAATATACCATAATGATGGCTCCTTTCTTTTCTGTCCCGTCTTTAGGTCAGACAGGTAGGATGCCCTTCTCGCCCCTTCCTTTCTTGCCTTGTTTTATCCATCTCTGGACAATAGTTTTGACAATTTTTTTTAAATTCTCATTTTGTATTATTTGTAAACTGCCTTGCTGATCCCTTGGTTTTATGGGTAGCAGAGTAAATGTTGGGAAATAAATGAGATTATGAAAAAATCATGCTGAAAAAACAAATAAACCCAGGGCTGCAGCAAGAATCCCAGCACCTGTTGGATGACCTGGGAAACTAAACTAGGGAAGCCCCAGATGCCAACACAGACCTGGGAAGCTCAGCTGTCAATCAAAGGCCCCCTTTTTTTTAAAATTTGGAGCTGCTTTATAAAAGCAACATAAAGCCAAATCCTATCAATTGAAACCAATGGAAAAATAATCAGAACAAATACAAAGCATGCAGTTAAGGACAGCAAGAGTGGAGGGGGGGGGGGGGGAACCTGGATCCAATTTACAGATCCTCCTCCTCAGGTGCCCCATGGGGTGATCCAGCTCCTCTTCAGGCCCAAGCACTAGGAACCTGTGAGTAACAGCACTGTACACAGGGTGGCTGTCATAGCGCCATACCTAGCCCTTTGTGAGCAGTGCAGCCACACAGCCACATAGGGTGCAAAAAAATAGGACTACATTTGAGGCTCCCGGCCTTGGCTCCTCTCCACGCTACCTGCCCTTGCCCTGCTGCCACTATTCATGTTTCCTTGGCAGCAGTGGTGGAAGCAGTACAGTTCTAAAAAAATAACCCACGCAGGTCTTTCCAATTCCGAGCTTGCTTGACGTATACTCGTGTCAGAGGAGGGAGGGACCAGACCAACCATTCAAGCATGGAGTTGCAAAGACCCGCATTTGAATAGCTGGTCTGGTCCCTCCCTCCTCTGATGCAGGCATATATCAGAGGAGGGAGGGATCAGATCTGCATGCAGAGTTGGAAAGACTCACGTGTTTTGTTTTGTTTTTTTAGTTTGGATGTCCGCTCTGCTGCTACTGTTATAGCAAACGCTGTGAAAAGCTCTTATTCAATCACTCACCCACAGAAGGAAAACTCACAGACAGGCTGGAATGCAAACAGGATCTTTAATGTGCACAGGTTCAGACAGAGAGCCGGTACCCTCCACAAAAGAGTCTGAGCCCTGAGGGACGTCCTACAATGCCTTATATATAGTACAGTTTTAAACTCATTCTACAATCCCATTTGCCACAGGTATTTCCTGCCCACCAATCAGCAGCCCCTGGGGAAGGTACCTGGGTGACCTGTCCAAACCGGTATGCTCAGGTCTGCTGATTTCTGGGCAAGGGGACATTGTGCTCAGACCTGGAGTGGGGGAAGGGTGTCTACTGAAATCTCAAAGCCTTCTCTTAGCAGGCTGATTACCTCATGGCTTGGGGGAAGGGTCAGGCTGATAAGAGCCTCATGGCTGCCTCACTCCCCCCTTTTTAAGTGAGACCTCAACCGCTAGAGGCGGTTGAGGGCTGTATTACTGGAGGCAAGCCGCAGAGGGGTACACTGGGTCAGGGCCATGACAGTGGTAACCGCCTTGCGCTCTACCAGGGTATCAAGGGTGGTGGTAATGAAGCGGTAAAGAATGGGGATACAACATGGCAGAATGGCACATAGCAGTAAAATAAAAAGAACCCCTAACACTGGGATTTTAGTCCCCCTGGTCAACTGAACCACTTCATAAACCACCCAGGACCCATGGACGGGTCAGCAATATGATTAACTAGATCACCCAGGTCTTGGATAGAGTGTTCAATGGAAACACCTGTGTCAGTGAGTTTAAAACACCACATACCCTATACCCTCTGTAGCAACTCCTGCACAAAAGTTTTTGTTCCGTGTGCAAAAGTTGCTGTTCTGACTGTAAAAGGTTGCAGGGCCTGCAGAGGCCTCTTTCCTTTGGGACAAAGGAGGGCCATGTGCAAAACGTCTGCAGAGGCTTCTTTCCTTTGGGGCAAAGGCTCTTTCCCTGGGATCCACCCTTATCAGCATATTAATGGCTTTTATTCTTGCTAGTGTTGAGTCATTCTGGCTGCACCCTGCCATTCCCTTTGCTTCATTAAACACTGGCACTGTAGTCTTCAGGGCATATGAGTACTTTGTATCACCAGCTTTGTTTGGCCTGTTTAACTTGTCCAGGCTTGCCCAGCTTGCTCAGGCCTGTTTAACCTGTTCAGGCCTGGCATGTCTTTTCTTGTGCTGGGCCCATTTTCTGTGCACTTTCAGGCCTGACCTGTTTCTTAGCTAGGTCCATTCTCTGTGCACTTCTGTTCAGAGTATGGTTCCCCCTGGCTTTACTCTTGTTGTGCTGGGCTCTGGGTACTCATTTTCTTAGCCCACATGCTTTTTCCGTGCCATCATAATGTATTACAGCCTCAGGCAAGGATGCAGCCATACTAGACATACCTATCAGCCAATTTCCCTTCATTCCCAATTTTTCTTTTTCTTTTCTTGTTTATGGGGCAAAGGTAATCCCACTAAGGGCAATGGACAAGCAACCATTTGAGACAGATATTGAGACAGATAGGGGTCATCAGAAAAGCAGCTTCTGGTACTGTTCCCTAGAGACAACATACATTGTAACATCATTTTCTTGCAGCTGGTCAATAATATTGAAAACACATAACATGAAAGTATGTCAAAAGCAGCAGTGCTTAATAATGTGATAAAGAAAGTTCTGAGAATAGTACAGCAAAAACTTGAGCTGGTGTGGGTATTGCAGTTGCTGAAGCCGAAATGGCTTGCAGACTTCAGCCACCTTCCAAGAAAACAACATTAAAAGGATAACAATACAATCATTCACAGAAGCCCCCAAAACCCCCCAGTCAGTCCAATAGTTCTTTTTCCTGCCTCTCAGCAGTTCCCCAGGACCTCGCAGTGTGCTCCACCCCTCTCTGAAGTTTAAGTTCTGCTTCTCTTAAAAATTTAAACCTCCCATTCTCATAGGCAGACACCCTGGCCCGTTTTCAATGTGACACACTGATCCAGATAGGGACTCCTTCACACCTCTCAGCGGTGGGCAGCTCTGAGTTCTCGGGATGGTCTGCTCCATCTGGATCCCGGCCACCTCCCTCGTCTTGTGTTACGATTTGGACATTCATTCTTCCAATGTCCCTCCTCTTTGCAGTAGGCACATTGATTGAGGGCTAGGGGAAACCTCGGCCCCCCGTATCCATGGCCTCACCCTCGTTCTTCTGCGCTGAACAAAGTAGAAAGCAGTTGTCTAGTGTCCGACCAGGCAGGCTGGTGTGTTTGCATACTACTGGTCATAGGGTCTGTCAGTTCTTGGGGCTTTTCAGTATAGGAAGCATAATGGGTTTTCCAGTTCAACAGGTCCGTGGTGGAGAAAGGGACATAAATCAGGCTGGATGGTCCCAGTGTCACACGCCCAGCAGCATCAAGGTACGGGAGCCCCTGTACTTGTCGTAGTGGCAATTGGAGATCATGCGACTGCAGGCAGCAGGCTACCAGGGTGGACGATTCAAGCTCAGCCTGTGTGCTCTCAGGGGAGGAGATGGTGGCACTAGAGGTGGTACAAGGAGTGGGAGGGGAGTCTGAAGATGAGGGGCTGGAATCCGCAGAATCTTCCCAAATCTGGCATCACCCACCCTAAGAGGAGGTCTTCCTGACTCTTCAGCTAGGGGCGGACCCTGCAGTGGTGCAGATGGGACATGAGGTTGAAGCAGAGGGAGAGGGCATGGAGGAATGTCTGGAGAGTCCCGCCCCTGGTAGAAAGAGGCGGGTGTCCATCCCTTTTGGGGACCACTGGCCGCCACCATTATTCTACACTGATCCTCGTGACAGCGCTGGAACCATCTTGGTCTGAGCTGGCATATGGCCAGCCATGAATCAATATAAGGGAACTGGTCAGGGTGCTCTTTTGCAACAATTTGATGGAGCAAAGACACAGTGGACAGGTCAGTGGACCCCTGGGGAGGCCATAACTTAACTAAGGCTGGCCATTCCCTCTCACACAAAAAGGATAATCTGGAGGCGGAGAGAGGTACCCCGTAATCCTCTCCAAACCCAGATTTAAAATTGAGAAGCATGCACTGTAGGGGCGTTTTTCTTTTGACTTTCCTGACCCCATGCTCTAATTCTAGTTCAATAACTAAATACAGTATGCAATGTGGATCAGGTCTTCTAACCTAATCTCAATTAAGGGGGAAAAAAAATGCAATTTACAGTAAGAAAAAATGCAATTTACAACACAGATCCTAACTAGTCTTAATCCAGGAAAAATAATACAATTTATAATACAGACCCTATCTAGTCCTAATTCAGGAGGGGAGAAAGAGACAAAAAACACAAAATTTTTTACAATATAGATCTTGGCAATTTTACAAAATATACACTCAGATTTGATTTAGACAAGAGTAAGCTAGCTGTTCTTAAATGTCCACCAGATGGAGCTCCAGGATCACTTTAACCATGAGGAATAGTAGTAAATACAGCTAATGTCCACTAGATGGAGCTCCAGAATCGCTTTAAGTATATTGGAGTGTAGCTTACACGTGGTCTTTTCAAGATGGCTGCCTCCACGTGCGTTCAAACCGGCTCACTCTCCACTCAGATGAGGAAAGAAGGAAAAATTATGGACCTCCAGGCTTCTCCTCCAATGGCTCCGTTCTTGCCGATTCTGGGCTCAAAGGGAAAAACAGGGATAGGCATCGGGGCAGCACAAATTAGCAGCGAGAGCACAGCGGCAGCACAGATTAGCAGCGGGAATACAACAGAAGCATCGGCAGCATGGGGGAGCAGAAATTAACAGCGGGAACACAGCGGCAGCATGGGGGAGCAGAAATTAACAGCGGGAACACAGCGGCAGCATGGGGGAGCAGAAATTAATAACGGGAACACAGCGGCAGCATGGGGGAGCAGAAATTAGCAGCGGGAACACAGCGGCAGCATGGGGGAGCAGAAATTAACAACGGGAACACAGCGGCAGCATGGGGGAGCAGAAATTAGCAGCGGGAACACAGCGGCAGCATGGGGGAGCAGAAATTAACAACGGGAACACAGCGGCAGCATGGGGGAGCAGAAATTAATAACGGGAACACAGCGGCAGCATGGGGGAGCAGAAATTAGCAGCGGGAACACAGCGGCAGCATGGGGGAGCAGAAATTAATAACGGGAACACAGCGGCAGCATGGGGGAGCAGAAATTAGCAGCGGGAACACAGCGGCAGCATGGGGGAGCAGAAATTAACAACGGGAACACAGCGGCAGCAGCATGGGGGAGCAGAAATTAATAACGGGAACACAGCGGCAGCATGGGGGAGCAGAAATTAGCAGCGGGAACACAGCGGCAGCATGGGGGAGCAGAAATTAATAACAGGAACACAGCGGCAGCATGGGGGAGCAGAAATTAGCAGCGGGAACACAGCGGCAGCATGGGGGAGCAGAAATTAACAACGGGAACACAGCGGCAGCATGGGGGAGCAGAAATTAACAACAGAGCACATCGGAGAACTCTCTCCTTGCAGTCACGCTTCAGAAAACTCCCCACAAGCAGAAAGGAAAGAAGAGAAGCAGCGATCTATTCTTTATCTCAGGTATGTTTAGCTTATCAAGTGCTATATTTTGGTTACTTTTAGAAGTTTTGGCAGCACTTTTAAAAGATTCTTAAGGGAGTTAATACCAATATCCTAGGCAATTTTTCTTCAATATCTTTGGCAGCGCTGCACTTTAAATACCTTTTAAGGGGCCCAAGGTAGCAAAATTAATTCATACTGCAGTTATCTTACTGGTCATACTGCAGTTATCTTACTGGTACTCTGATTTCTACTCAAAACTGGACGAACGATGGCTTCAGAAACCCCCCCCCCCCTGGGGTCCCTACTAGGACTGTTCGTGCGGGTGATCGGGCCGCTACAGGTTCACAGAATTTACTACCCAAAACAGTAAGGCAGTACTTACCAGGCCTCTGGTCAGGAAGAGTTTGGATGCCAGTCTATCCAGCCGGTTTTCAATCGGGGATTCAGCCGCAGGGACCGACTGACCACACAAGTCAAAGAGTCCTTCGGAGCACAAAGGGGCCCCGTGGCGCCAAGGATCGTTGATCACCTGGAGGGGTCGGTCCCTGACCGGTGGAGGCCCCGATCCTGCAAAAAGCAGTAGTCTTCCCACTGTGGGTGTGATGAGAGAGGCTTTTCTTTAAAGTTTCCTGGCCAATGCACCAGAAATGTTATAGCAAACGCTGTGAAAAGCTCTTATTCAATCACTCACCCACAGAAGGAAAACTCACAGACAGGCTGGAATGCAAACAGGATCTTTAATGTGCACAGGTTCAGACAGAGAGCCGGTACCCTCCACAAAAGAGTCTGAGCCCTGAGGGACGTCCTACAATGCCTTATATACAGTACAGTTTTAAACTCATTCTACAATCCCATTTGCCACAGGTATTTCCTGCCCACCAATCAGCAGCCCCTGGGGAAGGTACCTGGGTGACCTGTCCAAACCGGTATGCTCAGGTCTGCTGATTTCTGGGCAAGGGGACATTGTGCTCAGACCTGGAGTGGGGGAAGGGTGTCTACTGAAATCTCAAAGCCTTCTCTTAGCAGGCTGATTACCTCATGGCTTGGGGGAAGGGTCAGGCTGATAAGAGCCTCATGGCTGCCTCACTACCTCCGCCACCAAGGAACCATGAAAGCAGTGGCAGGGCAAGGGCAGGCAGCACAGGGAGTTGACTAGACATGCAGATGTGGGGTAAGGCAAGATGCTGCACATGGGGCAAATACCAAACCTGTGATGGGGGAGGGGGGCACACCAGATGTGCAAGTCGCACAGGGTGCATTTATGACTTGGTACAGCCCTGCCCACAAAGATGAAAGCATCTTGCACACTTTGGATTGTAAACAAATCTTTACCTTCTACTTGGAGCAGACTAAAACCTTTAGAAAGTCCACCCAGCTTTTAGTTTCTTTTGATACCAATAAATCAGTGACTGCCATTACCAAAAATACTAGTTAATTGGCTAGCAGAATGCATTTCCTTCGCTTATGCCCAAGCAGACTTGCCCCTGAAGATTATGTCAAGGCCCCTAGGGGGGTAATTTTAAGGAAGTGCCTAGTTTTAAGTGCCAATTACGCATGTAAATATTGGTATTTTAGTAATTTACGTGCCAAAGTGGCCACTTATGTACATAAATGATTGTTTATAAAATACTGACTAGCATAAAAATATATGTGTTTGCATGTGCGCACTTTCACTGTCGGCATGCACATGGGCAGAGTTCAGGTGGACCATGGGCAGTGCGAGCAAGTATATGCATAGATTATAGAATATAATAATCTACATATGTACTAACAAGAAGTAGGTGAGGTCATTTACACCAGCTATAGGACTGGTAAGTCATTGTGTCGTAATTTAAGGCATGTTCTCTGCCACTTATGTTAAGTTTATTTTCTAGTCAAGTACATGCATACCAGACTTTATAAAATAGGCATAAAATATGCATATGAAAATGCACATTAACTAAGAGCTACTCTATAAAATAGGAGTGGAGGAGTAAGCCTAGTGGTTAGAACACTGGCTTGGTAACCAAGCAACCAGGGTTCAATTCCCACTAGCACTCCTTGTGGCCTTGGGCAAGTCACCTAACCCTCCATTGCCTCAGAAGAAAGGCCTGGCAATCTACTTCCGGTGACACTGCCAAGAAAACCCAGGAGCTTCTGGGTCGCCAGGAGTCAGGACTGACTCAAAGGCACACATGCATTTTTTACTCTATAAAATTACCCTCATAGGGCTGTCCGATACTCTTATAGCCCTGCCTGCTCACCTCTAACCCTGGATATTCAATACCACAGTGACGGCATTGATATCTGGTTTTGGTTCAAAGCAGACACCATTGCAGAGCCTAACCTGGTAGCAGCGATATTGGACCGCTACCTGGTAAGCATCCACGGCAAGAACTAGGTGAGCCAAAAGCTCACCTAGTTTAAGCCGCAGATCACTAACCAGGTAGTGGCACAATATCACTGCTACCCAGTTAGTGGCAGTCTCCACCCCTGTTCTGCCCTAGAACGGCCCCAACATGTCCCGATGCTAACCGGATAGCATCTCAGGCTGGAGGGATTAGGATCTCTAGTCCTATAGGTGCTCCTTGTGGCCTTGGGCAAGCCACTTAATCCTCTGTTGTCTCGGGTACGCATGCAGATTGTGAGCCCTTCGGGATTTCTAAATCGCTCTAATGCCTTTCAGCCTGGGTGATCTATCAAGAAATTAAACAAAGATAAAGATAGACAGGGATATTCAATGGCACTAACCGTGTAAGTGCCATTGAATATTCCCGTTTAAGGCATTTGCATGGTTTACTGGGCTGTAACTGTGTAAATGCCTTTCGAATATCAGGCCCATAATGTCTAAACCAGTGGTTCTCAACCTTTTTTGTACCGTGACCCCTTTTACCATTGGTCAACTTGTGGTGACCCCCAATGATAAAATCAAATGCGTCTCTCTTCCTTTATCATTAACGCATTGTCACTGTAATCATTTGTTGAATTATTAATATATTACAGGCCTTTGCAATATGTTTTTATTTATAAAATTTACTTTTTTAAACCACAATAACAAGTAACAATATTTGATTTCAAAAGTATGATGATTTTGTAGTCAAATCACTAATATGAAATAAAATTATTTTTTCTACCTTTGCTGTCTGACCAATTTATTCTCTGATCGTGCTGGTTCCGATCTGAGGCTTCTGCTTTACTTTCTTCTCTTAGCTCTCTTTCTGTGGTCTATGGTTCATCTGCCATTTCTTATCTCTTCTTTTGTTTTCTTCACTTCTTTCCATCAGCTTATTTCCAGTCACAGTAACCCTCCCCAGCATCAGCCCCTTTCCAGTCCTCACTTCCAGTACCTTCCAATGTCAACTTGCATTCCCATGACTGCCACTGGTGTCCATTCCCTTCCAGTCCCCCTCCTTCCCCAATGACCAGTCCCTTCTAGTACAAATACCATGGCAGCCCCTCTCAGATCCACTCCCTTCCAGTTCCATTCTCCCATCCCCTCATATGAGCCCATTTGTAGCCTTAGCCCCCAGTTTTCTTCCAGGGCCAGCAGCTCTATCCTCCCCTTCACACAATCAGCCCATTCCCAGTCGAAACCCCAATCAGCTCGCTTCCAGTGCTAGTCCTCCCTCAACCCCATTACCAGTGCTAGCCTCTCCTAATCAGCCCAATACCAAGCCTACCCCCCATCAGCTCGCTTCCAGTGCTAGTCCCCCCTCAACCCCATTACCAGTCCTAGCCTCCCCTAATCAGCTCATTTCCAGTGCTAGTCACTCCTCAACCCAATTACCAGTGCTAGGCTCCCCTAATCAGCCCATTACCAGTCCTAGCCTCCTCTAATCAGCCCATTTCCAGTCCTAACCTCCCCCATCAGCTCATTACCAGTCCTAGCCTCCCCAATCAACTCATTTCCAGTGCTAGTCCCTCCTCAACCCCATTACCAGTGCTAGCCTCCCCTAATCAGCTCATTTCCAGTGCTAGTCCCTCCTCAACCCCATTACCAGTGTTAGGCTCCCCTAATCAGCCCATTACCAGTCCTACCCCCCCATCAGCCCATTACCAGTCCTAGCCTCCTCTAATCAGCCCATTTCCAGTCCTAACCTCCCCGATCAGCTCATTTCCAATGCTAGCTCCCCATTAGTCCATTACTAGTCCTACCCCCGTATCAGCACATTAGCAGTCCCAACCCCCCTTGATCAGTCCATTCCCAGTCCTAGCCTTCCCTAATCAACTCATTACCAGTCCTAGTCCCCCCATCTGCCCATTATAATCCTAACCCACACTGTCTTTCCCCTCTGTCCAGCATTTATCCCCCGTCTGTCCAGTATGTCCCCGTCTCTTCCCTTTGTCCATGTCAGCCCCCCTCCCTCCCTCCATGTCAGCCCCCCTCCCTTCCTCCATCCATCCATCAATGTCAGCCCCCCTCCCTCCCTCCCTCCATCCGTCAGCCCCCCTCTGTCCATGTCAGCCCCCCTCTGTCCATGTCAGCCCCCCTCCCTCCCTCCCTCCCTCCCTCCATGTCAGTCCCCCCTCTGTCCATGTCAACCCTCCATTTTATTTATTTATTTAACAGTATTTCTATACCGCCTTCTCCTACAATCAAGGCGGTTTGCACAGCAATCAGGGGTGAACATGTGTCTTCATGCAGTGAGGGGGATGTTGTGTTAGGTGTGTTAGAAGTGTAGTGTTTGATTAGGTGAGGCTATGTACATTGTGCGCTATAATACATTGTGAGCTATTATACAATTTTCTATACATTGTGTGCTATACGAGGTCAGGGGGGGAGTCAGTTGTATACGAGGTCATGGTCAGCCCCCCTCCATCCATCCCTCCATGTCAGCCCCCACTCTGTCCATGTTAGTCCTCCCTCCCTCCCTCCATCCATCCCTCCATGTCAGCCCCCACTCTGTCCATGTCAGCCCTCCCTCCATCCATCAGCTCTCCCCTCCCTCCATGTCAGCCCCCCTGTCCATGTCAGCCCCCCTCCCTCCCTCATGTCAGCCACGTTGCAGGTTCCCTGCCCCCTCCTCCCCTCTCCCTGTCTGCCTGCTACTGCCCGGTTCTTCTGCAGCCGCAGCTCCCTGCCTCTTAGGGAACCGCGGCTGTGCCTGCTGTGAGTGAAGTCGTTGCGGAGCCTTTCTGTCTCTCAACGGGCTCCGTGCAGCATGCCATTGTCCCGCCTCCAAAGGAAGTGGTAAACAACTTCCTTTGGAGGCGGGACAATGCTGCACGAAGCCCATTGAGAGACAGAAAGGCGACCCACAGGTTGAGAACCGCTGGTCTAAACCATCTCTGCGGTAGTAGTCCACTAGAGGTCAGCATCCATGAAGGAGATCAATTCATACATTCATATCTCACTACTGTTTGGAAAGAGAGGCCTGATGTAATTAGACTTCAACTCCATCCCCCCCAGACCCACTTTTCTTTATTTCCAGGATGCCTCCCAAAAAGCGTAGTTACTCACCTGTAACAGGTGTTCTCCAGGAGCAGCAGGAATCAGTCCTCACATATGGGTGACGTCGGCGCCGACGGAGCCCTCGCGGAGCAATTTTCCCCAGCTTTCAAAGAAAGCCTTTGGGAATTGCAGCGCGCATGCGCGGTCCCCTTCCCGCCCAAGGGTGCCATCTTAGCCAGTCAGATGACATAGCTAAAAGACAGCGTAAAAATTTGCAAAAAAAAAACTAAAGCAGATAATCGCAACTCCAAGGGGAGGAGGGAGGGTTGTGAGGACTGATTCCTGCTGCTCCTGGAGAACACCTGTTACAGGTGAGTAACTACGCTTTCTCCAGGACCAAGCAGGAAGTCAGTCCTCACATATGGGACTCCCAAGCTTAAGGCTACCGGAGACCCTAAGCACAAAAATGAGCTCCCTCTAGCTCAGCAGTACAGAAGGAAGGAATCTTCGCTGAATTATTACCCACCGGTAGCCCCCATCCGGGATGGAGGGTAGGAGTTGCTCAAACCTCGAAGAGATTTCGGAGGACTGCCTGTCCGAAAGCACTGTCCCTGCGGGACTCCCTCTCGAGGCAGTAATGGACCGCAAAAGTCTGGCTCGAAGACCAAGTAGCGGCCCGGCAGATGTCTGCCAACAGAACAGAGCGGAGGTAAGCCACTGACGTAGCCTTCGCCCGAACACAATGAGCCGTGACTCGACTTTCTAAGGAGAGTCCGGCTGCCCCATAAGCCCAAGCGATACAGTCAGCAACCCATATGGACAGAGTACGCTTGGAGACCGGGAGCCCCAATTTATTGGGGTCAAAAGATACAAAAAGCTGAGCAGCTTTACGGTGCTCCCGCGTACGGTCAAGGTAGAAATTCAATGCCCTTCTACAGTCCAGGGTATGCAGGACCATCTCAGCTCGGCTGAAGTGTGGCCTGGGAAAGAAGGTCGGAAGTACCACCTCCTGATTGATGTGAAAAGGGGAGACCACCTTTGGAAGAAATTTTGGGTGAGTCCGTAGGACTACCCTATTTTTGTAGAACCGAGTGTAAGGGGGATCAGACACGAGGGCCTGCAATTCACTTACGCGTCTAGCGGAAGTGAGGGCTATCAGGAATAAGGTTTTCCAAGATAGAAAACGTAGAGAACAGGTAGCCATAGGTTCAAAAGGCGGACAGGTGATCCGCTGTAAAACCACATTTAGATCCCAGTCAGGTGCTGGCGGGCGCAGAGGTGGTTTGAGTAGAAGGAGACCTCGGAGAAACCTCGCCACGAGAGGGTCGCTGGAAAGAGGTCTGCCGTCCACCGGCACATGATGTGCTGAGAGAGCACTGAGGTGAACTTTGACGGAGTTGGACTTAAGTCCCAGATTAGAGAGGTAGAGCAAGTACTGCAAGATCACCGACACCGAGCAGGAGAAGGGATCCTGAGACTGCTGGGCACACCAAGCGGAAAAGCGACGCCATTTAAGGGCGTAGCATTTGCGGGTAGAAGGTCGCCGGGAAGCTAGGACGACCTCTTCCACCTCTGCAGGCAATAGAAGGGGAGCGAGGACTACCCTTTCAGCAGCCAGGCCATCAGATGTAGAGATCTGAGGTTGGGGTGTAGCAGGGACCCCTGATCCTGTGTTAGGAGACCTGGTTGAAACCCCAGAGGGAACGGATCCTCCACCGCTAATTGCAGCAGGAGTGGAAACCACGGCTGTCTGGGCCAGCGAGGAGCTATCAGGATCATGGAAGCTTTGTCTCGGAGAACCTTGAAAAGAGTTCGGGAGACTAGCGGTATGGGAGGAAAGGCATACAGAAGGCTTTTCGACCATGAGAGCAGAAAAGCATCCGCCGCTACTCGAAGGGGATGCGGCTGCCGAGAGCAGAAGCGAGGAAGTTGCCGGTTGAGAGGACTGGCAAAGAGATCCATCGTGGGGAGGCCCCACTTCAGAAAAAGTTTCTGAACTACCAAGGGATCCAGGCGCCACTCGTGCGGCTGGAGGATTCTGCTGAGTTTGTCCGCCAGGCAATTCTCTTGGCCTGGGAGATAAACTGCCTTGAGAAGAATGCCGTGGCTGACGGCCCAAGAACAGAGCTTCTGTGCTTCCCGACAGAGAAGGAAGGAGCCCGTGCCTCCCTGTTTGTTCACGTAGAACATGGCAACTTGATTGTCCGTCTGGACAAGGACGGACTGGTGAGAAGTCAGGTGGGAGAAAGCCTTGAGAGCCAGACGGATTGCTCTGAGCTCCAGGAAGTTGATCTGCTGCGCAGACTCCCACGTGGTCCAGAGACCTTGAGTACATGCCCCTTGGCAATGCGCTCCCCATCCTAGGAGAGAAGCATCGGTCGTCAGCACTTGAGCCGGCGGAGGAGACTGAAAAGGCATTCCGAGCACCAGGTTCGGCCGATGAAGCCACCACTGTAGAGAAGAGGCCAGCGGGCCGGAGATGCGCACTAAGTCGGCTAGGCCACCAGAGGCCTGTTGCCACTGCTTGCGAAGGCACCACTGAGCAGGCCGCATATTCAGGCGGGCATTGGGGGTCACGTGGACGGTGGAAGCCATATGGCCGAGTAGTCTCAGGAAGCGCCTGGCGGAGACCAGGGACTGGCTGCGAAAACGGCCGGCTAGGTCCATGAGCCGTTGAGCCCTGTCGAGAGGCAGGAAAGCTCGTGCCTGAAGAGTGTGCAATCTTGCGCCGATGAACTCGAGATCTTGTGAGGGGAGCAAAGTGGACTTTGCAAAGTTTATGACAAAGCCCAAGTATTGCAGAAGAGTCACAGTGCGGTGTGTGGCTTTTGTGACTTCTGGAGAGGACGATGCTCTGATGAGCCAGTCGTCTAGGTACGGAAAGACATAGAGGCCGTGAAGCCGGAGATAAGCCGCCACCACCGCGAGACATTTTGTGAAGACTCGTGGTGCGGAGGATAGGCCAAAAGGCAGTACTCTGTACTGGTAATGATTTCCTGCCACCACAAACCTTAGGTATTGGCGGTGGCTTGGGTGGATGAGGATGTGCGTGTAGGCATCCTTTAGATCCAAGGAGCATAGCCAATCTCCCTGCTGGAGGTAGGGCAGAAGGATTCCAAGGGTAAGCATCTTGAACTTCTCCCTGACGAGGAACTTGTTGAGGTTGCGCAAGTCCAGGATGGGTCTGAGGCCTCCCATTCTTTTTGGTATTAGGAAATACCTGGAATAGAAGCCTTGACCCTGCAGGTGGTGGGGCACCGGTTCCACAGCCTGTTCCTGAAGAAGACTTGCTAACTCCTGAAGGAGTAGGTCCCTCTGCAGAGGGAGTCGTGGAGGTTCTCCCGGGAAATAGGAGGGAGGGATCTGGTGGAAGTGGAGAAGATAGCCTTCTCTCACCACTTGAAGCACCCAGGCAGCTGAGGTGACGTTGGACCACCTGTGGGCAAAGTGAACCAGCCGGCCTCCTGTGCTGGGAGGAACCAGCTGAGGGGGAGAGGCTATGCTGATGAAGTCAAAAACCCCCACCCTGCTGAGCAGGGGCCGGTGGTGCAGGCTTGGGGGCTTGCTGCCTACGGGACCCGTTACCCCGTCCCTTGGCCTGCTGACCCTGTTGGGGAGCCGCAGAGGCCTGATATTGAGGGTAGTGTTTATAGGCAGCCGCCTTTCTCGGGTAAAAGGACTTCTTTCCCGAGCCCTTCTTCTTCTGGGAAGGGGCGGAGGTCTTCCTAGAAAGCCTAGTTCTGGTGAGAGTCTCCGTCTCGATTTGGGCAGCCTTTTCAGCCATGGGCTTGCCAAAGAGGTTCTCACCTCGGCAGGGGACATCGACCAACTTGTCCTGCACCCAGGGTTCAAGGTCAGACGACTGAAGCCAAGCCTGTCGGCGGGCACCGATGCCGGCTGCGGCCACTCGTGCCGATGCTTCAAAGCCATCATAGGCTGCTCGAGACATAAATTTGGAGCATTCCCGAATACCAGTTGTCAAGGCTAGGAACCTCCGCAAAGGTTCCTCGGACAGCCCAGCGGAGAATCCGGCTATCTCTTTAGCCAGGTCTCTGAGATACATGCCCATGTAGAGCTGGTAGGTCTGGACCCGACAAGCAAGCATAGAGCCCTGGAAACACTTCTTAACTAGGCCATCCAGGTTGCGGGCCTCCCTGCCAGGAGGCACCGAGGAGTGCATCTTCTGGCTCTTAAGCCTATGCATGGCTGATTCCACCACCATGGAATGGTGCGGTAGCTGTGCTTTTTGGAAGCCAGGGCTCTTGCGGACTCGATAAATGGAATCGACCCGCTTGCTTAACACCGGCGACGATGCCGGACTCTCCCACATGCGGAAGAGTAGTCGTTCCAGCATGGGAGGAACTGGTACAGTAAAATGCTCCCTGGCGGGAGAGTCGTACTGAAGGGCATCGAGCTCTTCGGCTCGGGGCTCCTCCTCGGGATCCGCAGGGAAGGCCAAAGCCTTGGCCATATCCCTGACGAAGTCCGAGAACCGGGCGTCCTCCGGAGGGGACTGTTTCCGAGGTTCGGACTCAGGCGAGTCCGAGGGGACACACAGAGTCCGAAAGGAATCAGGTGACTCTTCCTCTTCAGACTCCCAGGCCGACTCCGAGGAGGAATCGGTGGGGTCGGTCCGGGCGGGCGGAGGCGGAGGCCGCCCCGACGCCGAGGGAGTCGGCGTCGACGACCTCGGTCCCGAACGGGAGGCCGAGGGTGACCTCGACCGAGGATCAACTCGAGCCCGCATGGACTCGAGGATCGGCTCGGTCTCCGGGGTCGACTTAGACGTCGACGTCCCGGCGGTCGGGGCAGAGGCGCCAGCGAGGCTAGCGATCAGTGCCCGCTGCTGGTCCATGAAGGCAGAGAGTCTGCTCTCCAAGGCCGTCAACCTGAGTCCGACCTCAGGTGACCTAGCAGCCCCCAACTCGGGGCCCGACGTCGGACCCCTCTGAGGCGAGTCCAGGAGGACTACAGGACTTACCCGAGCAGGCAACTCCGACTCCAGACGAGGTCGCTTCGGCAGATGCTCCTTCTCCAAAGACCCGGGACGGCTATCGGGGCTATGCGACCTGGCCCTTGCGGAACCAGGAGCGTCCACCGATGCCGCCCTCGCGGGTTTCACCTTCCGACGATGGTCCCCGGAGGGAGAACCCCTGTCAGAGGAACTCCGGCGATGGTCAGAGCTGGAACCTCTGGACGCCGAGTCCTCCGACGAGGTCCGGGTACGGCCGGGGTCAGCGAAGATTCGTTCCCGCTGATGCCGCCGACTCCTTAACGCTTTGGAGGACATCTTGCTGCAGGCCCCACAGATCGGTTCCTCGTGATCCGGGCCAAGGCAGCGGAGGCAATTATCATGTGTGTCAGTGAGTGACATATTTCTGTCACACTGAACACACCGCTTGAAACCACTGGCAGCCATCGGGGGAAAAAGGGCCCCTGCAAGGTCAAAGGACCGGGCTGCCAGTGAAAAACCGAAAACGAAACTGACAGAAAATCAGAAAAACCGAAAAATAACAGAAGGACTCGCAACGGCGTCGCGAGTCCGGGCAGGAAAAGGACCGGCGTCGAACCGATAGAGAAAACGCGATTAAACACGAAAAAATCAACTTTTTCAGCGGGGACAAGACGGGCACGTCTGAAGGGCTCCGCGGAAAAAAGAAGACTGGCTAAGATGGCACCCTTGGGCGGGAAGGGGACCGCGCATGCGCGCTGCAATTCCCAAAGGCTTTCTTTGAAAGCTGGGGAAAATTGCTCCACGAGGGCTCCGTCGGCGCCGACGTCACCCATATGTGAGGACTGACTTCCTGCTTGGTCCTGGAGAAAACACAATTTTATCTATCTATATCTATATATCTATCTGTATATATATACACGAGGTGTGACAAAAAAGAAACAAGACTGTCCCATAAATGTTTTATTACAAAATCTGCAGAGAAATTACGCATTGTCCCCTTCAAAGTAATCCCACCCAGAGTTAATGCACTTCTAAGAACATAAGAACATAAGATATGCCATACTGGGTCAGACCAAGGTCCATCAAGCCCAGTATTCTGTTTCCAACAGTGGCCAATCACTTCTACCACGTGGATGGGTTTATATTCAATACAGACATTAGAGTGTGTTGCTTTTATGTAAAATCATTTTTATTGTTTTCATAAAAATGTGTACATTCCGTCATCCCACAAGACAAACCTACATATAACCTTTCATGGAAGTTAGTACACAGAGGCACCACCCCTCTTCGGCAACACTACAGAGATCTTCAGGATAGTCTAAGACACCTGTTACATTCTTCAGTCTATAACATCGTCAAGTACGTGTAGAGTGTTCTATACAAAATTTCAGAGAGTGGCCTCACTCCTTCCACCTCCACCTACCCTTCTACTCCTTGTCTTAGTGCTGGTATGAATGGTATCCCTATATACATCCTCAAGTCTACTGTCCGATCTATCTAGGAGAACAATCTCCCCATTAACATTGGAATTGCGGTGGAGTTTACTCACTTATCAAACATTGGTGCCTAGGGAGACTCTTAACCACAAACACCACATCCCCAAGCCCCCGCCCTCCCTCCCTTAAGATCAGCCCTCCTCCCACCCTTCCTTCCCTCCCGTGATCCCCCCTCCCCCCCAACTTCCAGGGATTACTCTACTTTGCAGGACCTGACCTAGAAAGAAACCCCTCTGCTCCTCCCATCCAGCTACATGCACGAAGATAGATATACGAGTACCCAATGACCACTTAACCCTGCTCCTCCTCTCGTGGATTTCCAGAAAACTTCATCAAGGGCTCCCAAATAGTCTGATAGCGTGCCCAAGTTTTCCCCCCGACTAGGTGGGCCGTTCTACGCTCCATCTGCATAACATCCCGGAGCTGATGCTCCCATTCCTTGGGAATTGGGCCCCCTTCCAATAGCCAGTGTCGTAAAATGCATTGTTTGGCCACTAAGAAGCTCCTCTCATAGAACTGCCGTAAGGGTTGCATCCCCCCAATACCCGGGTAAACCAACTGAAACAGACACCACACTGGGCGAAGCTCTATCCTCTCTTTTGTCCACAGCACCAATTTCTCCCCTATCGCCTCCCAAAAGGATTGAATAACAGAACAAGACCAAAATCGGTGTAATAGCGTACCTACCTCCCTCTTGCAGAGACCACACACATCCACCGTCAGGATGCCCATCTTCACCGCTCCAACCTCAGATATATAGGCTTGCCACAACAGCTTATATTGCAGTTCCCAATACCGCACCGCTTCCGAGAGCTCCTGCACTCTCCGGAAAGCCTGTCCCAGGATCTCCTCCGTGATGTCCTCCAACCCCTCCTTTCGCCACCTACCAGCCAAAGGAGTTAAACACGCCAGATTCCCAACTGGAGTAAGTTCAGCTCTTAACATACTTGCGGAAACACTCTCCTGAAGCTTCTCCATCAGTAACCAGAGACTACACTCCGCGACAATACCGCTACCCCGCTAGACAGACTGGCCAAATAATGGCGCACCTGCAGATAAAAATAAAACGTCTTACTTTGCAATTTATACCGTCTGGCCAGCACTTGGAAAGAGTCAAGCTGATCCAAAGTCTCCATTCTCACATGTCCTAAATGTTCAATACCTGCTTGACACCAGCTCAAGGCTACCCCGCTCTCCCTACCTGGCGCAAATCCCTTGTTGCCATCAAAGGTAGGCAATCCGTAACCGCCCAGTGCCTTCCTCTTAAACGACATAGGATCTTCCATACCATCCTTAATGTTCGTAAATAATGTGACGCCCTCCAGAACGGCGGCAACATTGCTCCCGTGCAATGCAACAAGTATGCCCTGTGCCAAGTCTCAGAGAACTGAGCAATTAGGGTTACATGGATGCGTTCTTCATTGCCAACAATCAGGTCACTCAATCTCCTCGCTAAATAACATAGATTATAATTCCTCAAGGAGGTCAAACCCACACCTCCTTCACCCACGGGACGCATGAGCGCTGCCAATGCTATCCGCGCTCTCCTAGCCTTCCAGAGAAACCTGCCAATCTGCTTTTGTAGCTCCAACAAGTCTCTCCTTTTTAACCACAGTGGCAGGTGCCTCAGTAAATACAACCAACGAGGCCACTCTATCATTTTTACTAACGCTATGCGTCCCATCAGAGAGACCGGGAGGTCTCGCCATCTCTGCAGTTTGGCTATCGTCGAATCAAGCAGGGGCCACACATTAACTTCATAGAGACTCTTCGGATGTTCTGGAATTTGGATTCCCAAGCACCGGATTTGTCCGATCGCCCAGCTGAGCAGAAATACACCCTGCCAGATCTTCTAGGACTGATTATTCACATCCAACACCATTGATTTAGTTCTATTGATTCTGAGCCCTGAGAACTCCCCAAATTGTTCAATGTCGCGTAAGGCAGCAGGCAAGGAACATTCTGGGCGCGTAAGGCAGAACAGTAGATCATCCGCAAACGTGCTTACCTTTATGCCCCTTCCATTCAATTCCCGCTATCAGTTGAGACTCAGTCAGTGAAACCAATAACAGTTCTAGCTGTAACACATACAGCAATGGGGAGAGAGGACACCCCTGTCTAGTGCCCCTATGTAGCGAGAAAGGCTGTGAGCGCTCACCCCCATTATCAACCACCGCCAGGGGGTCTACATATAACGCCTGAATCCACTCTAGAAATTGGCCCTGAAAGCCAAACTTCTGTAGGGCCGCAAACATGTATCTCCAGGATACCCTATCGAAGGCCTTCTCAGAGTCCAAACTCGCAAGAATCATCGGTTCCCGAGTCAACAAGCTCTTCTCAGTTCCCAACAGAACCTTGCTTATGTTCACACAGGCCTCTCTGCCCTTGACAAAACCCGCTTGATGGGGGCCCACTAATGCCGGGAGGAACAGTTGGAGTCGATTCGCCAACACCGAGGCAAACAGCTTCAGGTCTACATTTATCGGAGAGATCGGTCTGTAAGAAGCCGGATCCTCTGGATCCTTTCCCTGTTTCGGGATCAAAATAATACTTGCTGTTCGCATATCTCTCGGAAAGTTACCAAGCTCCACGACCTCCCCATACACTGCCGCCAGTGTAGGCACCAACTGCGACTCTAACATCTTATAAGCTTCATGGGTGAACCCGTCCGGGCCCGGCGCCTTATGGGATGCCCCCGCTCAGATCACCTTGTGTATTTCCTCCCCGGCAATGGGCTGATTCAACAGCTTCCGCTGCTCTTCCGATAGCGATGGGATCGGTACCTGATCCAGAAACTTTTCCATCTGTTCCCCATCGCCTTCTGCAGCCGCATATAGCTCTTCATAAAAGGTCCGAAACACTTGCACCACCTTGTCAGCTCTCGTATGTTGCCTCCCCTCAGTATCCCGAATCACCGTTACACCTCGGGGGCCAGCCTTATCCCGCACTAAGCGAGCTAATAGCTTTCCCGTCCTATCACCATAATGGAAAAATTGATGTCCATAATACTGCTGAGATTGGATAGCTCTCTCCTGCAACAAACCATTCAGTTGTTTCTGAATCTCAACATATCCTTGTTATGTAAGGACAGACTAGATAGGCCATGTGGTCTTTTTCTGTCGTCATATTTCTATGTTTCTATGTTTCTATATCCTCGGACTCCTTCCGATTGTTGCAGTGCCTGGATCTTTGCTCTACGAAGTTCCCGGGTCAATCTAAGTATATCCTCATTAATTCTCCGCCTCTCTGCTGCTACATAAGCTATAATATGACCCCGGAGGACCGCCTTTCCAGCCTCCCAGAAGGCTGCCACCGAGCTGGCCTTCCCCTCTTTAAACTGTACATATTCTGCCCAGTGATGGCTCACATAATTACAGAACTCCTGTTTCCTCCATAAGTAGCCTGGAAAAGACCATTTACTGCCCACTTTCCGCGCACACCGCCAGTCCAAGCTAACCATAGCATGATCCGACACAATAGGCTCTATCTCCACTTTAATCACTTTTCCAAACCACTGCTTCGACACCAAAATATAATCAATTCTCGACCACGTTTGATGGGCCCTTGATAGATGTGTGTAATCTCTGCTCTTCTGGTGAAGCACTCTCCAAGAGTCAACCAAATCTCCCAGATTGCATAAGTATCCCACTCCTTTATTCAGCCAACCCCGACCAGATTGTGCATGCGACCTATCCAGGGTAGGATCATGGGGGCAATTAAAGTCTCCCGCCAGAATTATCGGTATTTTTGGGGCTCCCAAGACCTTATCCAACATACGACGGAAAAAGGCATGATCATATATGTTAGGGGCATACAGGTTTCCAATAAACAATTCTTCTCCCTGAATCTTAACATGGACAAACAAAAACCTACCCATGGGGTCCCCCTCTTCCGCCAGAACTTCGCAAGACAAACTTTTATGTACAAGAATCGCTACTCCCTTTCGCCTTGTACCAGAGGAGGCTGACAAGACCGTCCCCACCCAATCTCTTTGCAGTTTGGCATGTTCTTTGGAATTTAAGTGCGTCTCCTGCAACAAGGCTATCTGAGCCTTCCTTCTCTTAAGGGCTTGCAGGATTTTGGTTCGTTTCACAGGAGTACTAATCCCACCCACATTCCAAGTTACTAATCTCAAATCAGAGGGCATGGTTCAACATCCATGTATATTGACCAGCTGTATATAGTATCTTTACATCAGCATGGGGCAGCCCAGCCTCCACCCCGCACCCAGGAAAATCACCACCAAGTCGGGGCCTCTACACCCCGGGGCCTACCCCGTCCTCTCCGCAAGCTCCTGTGACCGTTTATATCCTCCTCCCTGGAATTCCCAATCCCCCTCACTCCCCCCCTCTTCCGCCCCCCTCCTACCCCTTCCCTAAACCCCCTTAAAACAAAACCAACCATGGTCGTCAGTTACCTCCACTGAGGCCTAGGCCCGAAGCGACGCTACAGGGCCGCCTCGGCTTCCTCCCCCCTCTCTGCTCAGTAGCATCTCAGCCATGTGCCTGAAGGAAGCAAACATTAGACAACACAACAATAACAGGATAGCAAGAAGGACAGTATAACATTACATTAACCAGGGAACTGTAAGCGATCATGACAGGCTATATCTTCAATAGAAGACCTACGCTCACCCAAAACACATATCTGGGGTCGAAGGCCTCTCTCAAAGGTCAATTACACCATGGCCACTGTCCAGGCGCAATATATACTTATCTGTTTCCCAACCGGCAGACAGCCTGGACCAGGCCCTTGCCACGGGTATTGGTGGGAACAGATCCAACAGTTAGTCCTCCACTGTCGCATCTTTCAATTGCGCCAGAAACTGTCCCGCCGCACCCGCCTGATCAAATATGCAGGTCTGTCCCTGGATAGAGACCCTCAGTGTCGCCGGAAAAGCCAGAGTAAACCTTGCGCTCTGCCTAAACAGTTCCACACATATCGGCGCAAACTCCCTCCGTTTGGCTGCCACCACCACCGAATAGTCCTGGAAGAGCAAGATACTTTGATTATCCAGCTTGAGTTCAGCTTTTTTCCTGTATGTTTGCAAGATCTGTGTCTTATGTTGAAAATTGAGCACCCTCAGGATCACCACCCGAGGGCGAGCCCCGACATCTCGTCGGGCTCCCAGCCAATGCGCTCTTTCTATTTTGAATTGGCCTCGCAGTTCCTCCAAGCCCAGAGTCTCTGGCAGCCAGTTCTCCAGAAAATGGAGCAGCTCTCGTTCTGGTTTTTCCTCCCCGAGACCCACAATCCTCAGATTGTTCCTTCGCGACCGATTTTCCAAATCGTCTAACTTCTGCTGGATCTCCCGCAGCAATTGTTTTTTCCATGCAGCTTCTCTGTCTCAGCTTCCCTCACCTTCTTCGATGCTCAAGACACATTGCTCCAACTCGTCGACCCGCTTGCCGAAGTCAGTAAGCGATTCCTCCACGCCGTCTAGTTTTTTCATCAGTAGATCGAACTTTGGATCCAGGAGCTTGACCACCTCCTTTGCGAGCTCTGCCGGGGCAGAATCTGTGCTCTCCTCGCCGTTTGGGGACAAGAGTAGATACCACCAATAGGGGAGTAGTGAGAGGTCTTTAAATTAGTAGAAGTAATTTGTAGTCCGCATACGCGGCGTTTTTTCAAGAGTGAGATGAATGGAATTGGGATTTATTGGATGAGTTTAAGATAATTCATTAGGAAACGTGTGCAGCATCGTTCATGTGTGTGGTAGGTGTTTTATGTTTATATAGTTTGTACGATTAATTAATAATGAAATTAGGAACTTAGATGATTTATGTGGTTTTTGAAACGGGTTTTATTTTATAGTGAAAAAACAGAGAACAGTGATCCCCTGATGAAACAGTAATAGTGAAACGCTAGTGAGGTGCCTGGGGAAGGCGTTGGGACCTGAAAGCGTGAAGGGAGCATGAAGAAGAAAATCATAAGAAGCTAAGTATTCTTCGATAGATGGACATTGAACTATTTGCGAAATTATATAATGAAATCAATAGTATTATTTCTTGAGGAATGAGGGAACAGCTCTATCTGCTTTCATAATCACTGGGTATTCCCATTGAAAGGTCGTTGATGCTATCAGGCACTAATGTTGGACGCATTGAGAGTCCGAAAATGAGTGCCATAGAAGTCTGAGACCTTCAACGATATTGAATTTGTATGTTCAGAGTGACCACAAGAGATAACCAAAAGAAGTTTTAGGTTCCATATTGATAATATTGAGCGTGTTAAAGGCTTTTTGTATTACTAATAAGTAATCGCTCAGAGAAAGACCATAATCAATTGTTTCATCACAATCATGGAAGGTCAAATAGTCTGGAAAGAAACGTTTAGTTTGTGACCCAGTAGCTCCTCAGGAACCTATGGACACAAGGGAGCATCCGGTGGTGGAAGCCGGTAATGCTAGAGAGAGCACAGATTTCTTTAGAGAAAGAAAAAAACACACTTCCAATCAAGCTAAACAGCACTCCTCGGGGGAAGGGAGTGAGGAAGCCTGTGATTGGGCACGCCCCAAAGGAAGGCGGGCAATGCAGGCTAGAGCCAGCTGCTTAAATATACAGAAACCAGGAAGTCAGAAGGAACTAGTGAAGGACTCGAGAAAAGTTCTAAAGGAAGGACTAGAAAGGAGAATAACAGGACAACTGGTTCCAGACAAGCTGAGAACACGAGAGAAGCTATCTGAGTTCCCAGAGGGAGATACAAGGATTGCAGAAGGCAAGTCTATATGGGATTATCCTTGCTATAGAGGTTCCTGTGACAAGCTGCACCTGGAAGGTACCGTGGGAGAGGATTCAGTAGAGAGAGAGAACTGCTGCAGGCAGAGGTCTTTTAACTACGCTGAAAACCCAGGGCTACAGAACCAGGCAGAGCTGTGGAAGAAGGACAGAAGGATAAGGTATTCCCCAGATGAAAAGCTTCTGTATCAGGTACCCAAGAAAAGAAGTGTTTATGCTTTTAAACCAGGCAGTCTCTGTTCCACTTTTAAAAGCACAGCTAAACAAGATGGTGGCGTCTGTTATCAGCCAAGGGAAGCTTTAAGTAATCCTGAATATTCTTTTAAGCTAGCTGATATACCTAACCTGGAGAAGGCTGAATGTAATGCTTTTGATTATTCTCCTGACATTGCAAAGTTTGAATACCAAGCACCCACGGCTAGAGAACGTTTAGGAGATAAACGTAGCCCAGCACATGTGTTTGTTCCCAGTACAAACAAACTTAAGTGGCAGCCTGAGATTGATAAGCTCAGTAAACAGTTACTCATTGAAGGGACGGGAGATCAGACATACTTAGGGAAGTTACCGGCTGAGTCACTTCTAAAGGACTTCCAAGACTTCTTAAAGCAGAAGAGAAATTTTAATCCGGTTGTGCCAGACATTGAATGTATGGAAGAAACTTCTACCTCTGATTCTTTATTGCCCCCTGATAGCGATGACATGTTAATGGACTGCTCAATCTGTTTAATTGACAGAGACAATTAAACAGCTACGTTTTGTACTGTTATATGAGGTAATAGGACATTGACAATTAACCTCATTTATACAAGAAAACTTGAGTGAAGAGATTTTTCTGTTTCCTTCCTGTATGATGAAGCACATGAGAGAAATGTGTAATAATACAGCGCAACAAGCAACTAGATAAGATTCAGTTATTCCTGTATACTTTTGGATTTAATTTCTTCTGCACCGTCTGTAATTTGCATATTGAACTGCGCACTGGCAAACTAAGCCACGAGCAAATAAACCAGTTAAAATAAATAATCCTTTGCCAAGCCTTATCACTCGTCGCACCACAACACAACTACAACAATTGCCCACGGGCGTCGCAAGTCAACCCCTCTTTAGCCCTCAAGGTTAAGGAGCGGGTGGGGCTGGCTGACAGGATGGCGTAGCAACGGCTGGATTTTTGGCAAGTTCTACAGACGCAAGAAGTATCCAAAGCAGGAGCTGCAACCACCAACTTCCAGGGAAGCCCAGCAGAGGTGCTGCCGAGCCCAGCAGTGGAAGGAGTTGCAAGAGGCTGCTGAAACTTCATTGCTGACACGCTTGTATACCTCCTGAGCAAGGTAAAGGGTATCCACCCGGGGTACTGAGGATACCGGGGCCAGGGGAGATTTCCTAGTGGTGACTAGGGAAAGAGAAAAAAAAAAAAAAAAGGGAATACTTTCAGAAGGGAAAGAAACTCTGTTATTCTAGTGATTCCGCACTTGGGTTTGTGTGTGTTTCTCTTTCTTTCTCAGGTTCCAAAATGGCGTTGGACCCCAAAGAAGTGTTCCAGTGGATGGCAACGCAGTTGGAACGCCAGAGGGACATGTCATTGGAGGCTCAGGCGAGAGCTAACGCCAGCTTCCACGAGCAGCAAAGACCTCTACGGGAGCTGGTGGAGAAGATGCTCCGGGAGAAGAAGAAGCCACCGCCTGCTTCAGCCTCAATACCAGGTTCCACACCAACAGACAATGCACACGCTGTTAGTCTACAAATAGGAACAGGGTTCAATTTTGGACAATTAACAGATAGTGACGATGTGGATGATTACTTGACCAGCTTTGAGAGGGTTGCACAGCTTAGCCTGTGGCCTAAAGAGCACTGGCCGCTAAGACTGGCAGCGTCACTCACAGGCGAGGCGCTAGCCACTTATCGTGCCATGCCAGCTGAGTTAGCATGTAATTATGAAGAAATCACAAAAGCCATCAGAGAGAGGTTGGGACTCACTCCAGCAGCTTATCGCACACGCCTAAGAAGTGTGAGATTAAGGCCTGGGGAGACTCCCAAATCTCTGTGTCACCGGATACATAGTTTACTCAACAAATGGTTGAATCCAGAGAAGAAAACTGTGGAGGCTGTGGTGAATGATCTTATATTAGAACAGTACATGAACGCACTTCCTAACCGGATCCGTACTTTTCTGATTTTACAAAACTGCACAACACCTCAGTAGGCAGTAGCGCTCTCGGAAAGGTATATGGAGGCCGAGATTTCAGGCCAGAGAGGCGGCTCTACTTCCCAGGACTGGCAGAGGTGTAAATCAGAAAAGGGACGAGAGGATGAAAGCAGTCATATGAATATATGTATGCCTTTATGGAAAGAAGGGAAGGGTAAGCAAACATGTTATAACTGTGGTCAGCAAGGGCATTTGCAAAGGCAATGTAGGGTAAAAACTGCATTAACTGCTAGCAGTGCTGTAAGAGATAGACCAGGCTTTTTGTTGTCTATTGAAGTACAGGGAATTACGACCCAGGCTTTGCTGGACTCCGGGGCGGAGTTGAGTATGCTCTCGAAGGAATTATGGAAGGAAATAGAAGCTAAGCAGGGAGGAGAAGTGATTCAGCCTGTTACTTCTGTAAAAATAAGATGTGTACACGGTGGAACATCCACTTACCCAGTGTATAGGTTACACGTAAGGGGGTTAGGCACATACAGGACTATCCCTTTAGCAGTTATCCCCGACCTTCCTCATGCTGTCATCTTAGGTAGGGATTGGCCTCAGTTCTTCCAGGAAATAAAGCGGGGACTACATGAAAGGGGAGTGATGGTCTCCACTAGAGCCCAAACCGCAGCCTTAGGGGATAAAGAGGAACCCTTAGAAAGGGAGGAGCAACTCCCAGAGCAAGAGGAAGACCACACAAAGAGTCTTGGAGAAATTCTTCCTTTTGAGGATGCTTTAATAGAAACTCCAAGTACTAAAGACAGAAAGGAAAAAGCTAAGAAACGTAAAGAAAAGCAAGTACGTTCTAGGGGTAAGGCGGAAGTACAGGCCGGCCAAGAGCTGCCCTGGGTGCCCGAGGAACTAATGAACAAGTTTCCCTCGTTTCCACATGAGCAGCAGGCAGACCCTGCCCTTACCCAAGCATTTAAATGGGCCAGAGAAACTAGGGATACCTTGCCTAGGTTTTTGCTCGCTGATGGCATACTTTACAGGGAAAGTAAAAATCCATTTTCAGGAGACACTAGGAAGCAGTTAGTGGTTCCCACCACTTTCAAAAACATAGTGCTGCGCCTAGCGCATGATCATCCCACTGGGGGGCATAAGGGCAGCGAAGGGACACTTGACCAGATCCTCACTAAGTTTTATTGGCCAGGTATATATAAGGAGACGGCAAAATTTTGTGAGGCTTGCCCCACCTGCCAAAGAGTCTCTGCAGCCCATCCCAGGGTGGCCCCCATGATTCCATCTCCTATAATTAAAGAACCTGTTCAAAGAATAGGAATGGACATAGTTGGACCCCTAGTTAAGACCCCAAGAGGATTCCGCTATATTTTAGTAATAGTGGATCACGCGACGAGATTTCCGTGGGCCATGCCACTACGGAGCACGTCAGCTAAGGTAATAGCGACAGAACTTATTAAACTTTTTTGTGAGATAGGTTTCCCGAAGGAAGTGCTCACTGACAGGGGGAGCAATTTCCTCTCCAGATATTTAGGGCAAGTGTGGGATGCCTTTGGCATTACCCACATTAAAACGGCAGCGTACCATCCCCAAACTAACGGGTTGGTCGAAAGACAAAATCAAACGATTAAGAGGATGTTACGCAGGAGCCTAGAGGGAGACATTGAAAATTGGGATACTATGCTACCCTTTATCCTTTACGCATGTCGTGAAAGGAGACAAGCGTCCTTAGGAACAGCCCCTTATGAGCTGTTATATGGCCGGACACCCCGGGGAATTTTAGACATTCTAAAAGAACAATGGGTGGAGCCGGATCCAAAGGAAGTAAGGGTACCAGGGTTTCTAAAAGATTTAAAAAGACGGCTGCGTCGAACCTCGCAGGCAGCCGAGGAAAATTTAAAGCGTAGTCAGACTAAACAAAAATCCCACTACGATAAAAACACAAAACAACGTCAGCTAAAAACAGGGGAGAAGGTCATTGTGATGGTGTCAGGTGTCAAACCCAAATTTGAAAGCTGTTGGAAGGGCCCTTGTCGGGTGATACGTCAGGTGGGACCTGTCTCCTATTTGGTGGAGAACAGGAGAGGCCGTAAACAGGTTTACCACATTAACCTTCTAAAACCATGGCATGATAGGGTAGCCTTGGCCCAGTTAGCCACAGTAGACTCTCCCAGACAACAGTCTCAGACAAAGGGTAACCGCCTAGAGTCCATAGGTAGTATCACGAGCTGTGCTGTTAAAATAAAGCCAGCCCGTGATAGCTTAAGGAGGGGGATCTGTGACCCAGTAGCTCCTCAGGAACCTATGGACACAAGGGAGCATCCGGTGGTGGAAGCCGGTAATGCTAGAGAGAGCACAGATTTCTTTAGAGAAAGAAAAAAACACACTTCCAATCAAGCTAAACAGCACTCCTCGGGGGAAGGGAGTGAGGAAGCCTGTGATTGGGCACGCCCCAAAGGAAGGCGGGCAATGCAGGCTAGAGCCAGCTGCTTAAATATACAGAAACCAGGAAGTCAGAAGGAACTAGTGAAGGACTCGAGAAAAGTTCTAAAGGAAGGACTAGAAAGGAGAATAACAGGACAACTGGTTCCAGACAAGCTGAGAACACGAGAGAAGCTATCTGAGTTCCCAGAGGGAGATACAAGGATTGCAGAAGGCAAGTCTATATGGGATTATCCTTGCTATAGAGGTTCCTGTGACAAGCTGCACCTGGAAGGTACCGTGGGAGAGGATTCAGTAGAGAGAGAGAACTGCTGCAGGCAGAGGTCTTTTAACTACGCTGAAAACCCAGGGCTACAGAACCAGGCAGAGCTGTGGAAGAAGGACAGAAGGATAAGGTATTCCCCAGATGAAAAGCTTCTGTATCAGGTACCCAAGAAAAGAAGTGTTTATGCTTTTAAACCAGGCAGTCTCTGTTCCACTTTTAAAAGCACAGCTAAACAAGATGGTGGCGTCTGTTATCAGCCAAGGGAAGCTTTAAGTAATCCTGAATATTCTTTTAAGCTAGCTGATATACCTAACCTGGAGAAGGCTGAATGTAATGCTTTTGATTATTCTCCTGACATTGCAAAGTTTGAATACCAAGCACCCACGGCTAGAGAACGTTTAGGAGATAAACGTAGCCCAGCACATGTGTTTGTTCCCAGTACAAACAAACTTAAGTGGCAGCCTGAGATTGATAAGCTCAGTAAACAGTTACTCATTGAAGGGACGGGAGATCAGACATACTTAGGGAAGTTACCGGCTGAGTCACTTCTAAAGGACTTCCAAGACTTCTTAAAGCAGAAGAGAAATTTTAATCCGGTTGTGCCAGACATTGAATGTATGGAAGAAACTTCTACCTCTGATTCTTTATTGCCCCCTGATAGCGATGACATGTTAATGGACTGCTCAATCTGTTTAATTGACAGAGACAATTAAACAGCTACGTTTTGTACTGTTATATGAGGTAATAGGACATTGACAATTAACCTCATTTATACAAGAAAACTTGAGTGAAGAGATTTTTCTGTTTCCTTCCTGTATGATGAAGCACATGAGAGAAATGTGTAATAATACAGCGCAACAAGCAACTAGATAAGATTCAGTTATTCCTGTATACTTTTGGATTTAATTTCTTCTGCACCGTCTGTAATTTGCATATTGAACTGCGCACTGGCAAACTAAGCCACGAGCAAATAAACCAGTTAAAATAAATAATCCTTTGCCAAGCCTTATCACTCGTCGCACCACAACACAACTACAACAATTGCCCACGGGCGTCGCAAGTCAACCCCTCTTTAGCCCTCAAGGTTAAGGAGCGGGTGGGGCTGGCTGACAAGTTTCACACAAGACCACATTATTGGATTAGTTAAAGAGAAAACTCCATTTGCACAATTGGTTCTGGAATCAGATATTTCTAATGAATTTAATGAAACTTCCTGGGAATCAGTACTGAAACTACAAAAGAAAAAAGTGAGAACTGAGTTACATCGACTGTCACTTATAGAATATATTAGTAGACAGCAGATCCCACGAGGTTTGCATATGTATAAAGAGCCACGCATGCCTAATATGGATTCAACCTTTTTAGAAAAATGGAATAGAATACTTAATAAGTGTTCTTTGGTCCTAATGGTGCTTATAGTGGATTCGACAAGAACTGCAGTGGAGAAAATGTCCGAAGAAATAGAGGTAATTCAAAGTAGTTTGAAGAATAAAGAAACAGAAGAGAATTATACTAAGAAATTTGAAGAATTACAAAAGCAAATAGAAACTTTAAGACAAGATGTAATGTTGAAAAAAACAAAGAAGTTAAAGAGAGATAACGCTGATTATACAGTGGGATATGTATATCCGTGGATGAATTCCAATCGAAAATTAAAGAAATCTAAAAAACAAGTAAATTTTGATGATAATTCTGATAATAATTATACAGACTCTAGTAAATCCTCAAAAGATGATTTTTTAGAAGAGGAAGAGGACGAGAAGAAGAAGAAGAAAGAGATGGGACGTGGAAAATTTCGAGATCGTCGAACTCTAAGGAGGAAATGAAGAAAACTTTAAGGCAGGGGAACAGCACAAGTTTGGTGGTGAACATTTCGGGAAAAGATCTTTCTCCAGAATCAATTGAACTGTTGAATAAAGGATTATCTTTTGTTCCCACCATTAAGTTTGATCCGTTCCAGTTTCGTATTGATTTTGAAAATCTAATGAGGAAGTTAAGTTAAAAAAATTATTTTGTTGTGTCACAAACATCAAATGAGGATCTACAGGCTATACCGGAAGATCAAGTGACACGCCGGATAAAATTACCATTGAAATCTACCTGGTCTCCTCTAGGTCCATTGCATCCAGCCCTAGCGATTTTTAAAGAATTAGCTCTGAAAGAAGTACAGAATTTAGAAACATCCAGTAGGAAGAAACGTACTATGTTAACAAAAAGCGCTAGAGGAATTGCAACACAGGACTGATAAAATAATAAGACGAGCTGATAAAGGGGGAGCACTGGTGGTGTTGAATAGGGAAGATTATATAGCTGAAGCATTGCAGCAGTTACAGGATCAGTTGACCTATAGAGTTTTGACAATAGATCCAAGGCCCACTCTACAAAAGGAAATAAAAGAGATTACACAGGGGGCTCTATGTAATAAACTAATTACTCAGAAAGAATATCAGTATCTTAATGTGAAGACGTTGGTGACAGCAAAATTCTATACAGTTCCAAAAATCCATAAAAATATGCAAAAACCTCCGGGTAGACCAATAGTTTCCACTAAAGGTACCATATTAGAACCTCTATCTACATTTTTAGATTCTTATTTGTGCCCATTATTAGTGGATATTCCATCATACGTAAAAGATACCACACATTTTTTAAATATTCTTAACAACTTAGCACAATGGGCGACTCATACAGATACATTATTGGTGACTATGGACGTAATGTCCTTATACACTAGTATTCCTCAGCCGGCAGCGTATCATGTGGTAGAACAGACATTACGCCAACTAAAGGATCTTTTAGAGATGCAGATCACATTTTTATTACGTTTAGCGAGTTTGGCTATTTTTCTAAATTATTTTATATTTGAAGGAGTTTTATATCAACAAATATCAGGGGTGGCAATGGGGGCTACGTGTGTGCCCTCGATTGCTAATCTTTACATGGGTGAATTTGAAGACCGTTGGATGTCACAATCCCCATATGTCTCTAATGTGATAGCATGGAGTTGCTATATAGATGATGTATTCATGTTATGGAAAGGTACAGAGGAAAGGTTAACATCCTTTATACAATGGATAAATCAATGTGATTCAAATATACATTTTACTCATACGTATCATAAAGAAACATTGGCATATTTGGATATAGTGATTCTTAGGGGGAAAGAAGAATGGCTGACATCAATTTATCGAAAAAGTACAGACCGAAACACATTTCTGCATTTCAAAAGTGCACATCCTGCACAGCTGAAAGAGAGTCTTCCTTTCACCCAGTTCTTACGGTATAGGCGGAATTGTTCTGATGATTGTGAATTAAAAAATTTATCAAAGCAATTATCAAGTAATTTTAGAGCGAGAGGTTATCCAAAAATGGTTGTGAAACAAGCATACTCTAGGGCTCTTTATAACAATAGGAGTTTATTATTGGGGGCTAAAAAGTCCAGTAAGCAGGAGAATATGGATTCTAATAGCATCAGTTTGATTATCCGATTGTAGACATGGACAGATAAAGGGGATACCAGAATCCCCAATATGTAATTGAAGATGGATGAATTTCTTGATATAGAATGTGTTTAGAAGTTTAGCTTTTCACCTACTTCCTCTTAATAGAATAAGATGTCATGATCATGAGTTCTGTGAAACCATTTTTAAAATAGTCTGGAAATTGTCAACGCAAGCATAAAGAGTAAACATAGGCTATGAACTGTGCAACTATAGTTCATAGTACAGTCACTGCTGACAAAACATAATTTTTGCAACTTTTGCAATTATAAATAATTTTGTCATAATCAAGTGAATTTCATCTAATATACTGTAATCAGATCTTACTCTGTAAAAAGAACTTTGGCGACACCTTGTGTTATTTCACGGTTATAATAAGTGACTGTTACTTCCCCTTTTTCTTTAATAAAAGGAGCTTTTTAGGAGGAAGAATTTGAATTCAATAGGCGTGGAAGTATGCGTGTCCATAGCCCGTCTATTGTCTTCCCTCTGAGCTAAAAAAAAATAGCACTTTGTGTGTGTGATTGTGTTCTGTATTACTCTCTGCCTGTTTCTCACTGTTTGAGGACCAGAGACCAGAAAGAGCCGTGGTATTGTGGCCAGATCACGGAGTTTTCTTCACCGATATTCACCATTGAGTTTAGGGATCCAAAAAATTTTTAAAAAACATGGCAACATTATAGAAGTTTTTCTCGGATTAACAGGTAAAAAAAATATGTTGCGTATGGCAGCGTAATCGTAATTTGAAGGAACAGCTGAGTCCGACAGTATTGAAACCTTTAGTTCCACCAGTAGCTATGTTAGGAATTGAGAAGGGCCATAGGAAGTGTGGACGTTGCAATATATGCTATATCACCATGGAACTTGAAGTTTTTACACACAGCGGGATTACGTATAGATTAAGAGGTTACACCACATGCGAATCCTCTAATGTAGTGTATGTCATTCAGTACCCATGTGAATTGATTTACGTGGGCAAAACGATTCATCCGTTTAAAATCAGAATGGGAGAACACAGGAGCCGCCTGAAATGTAGAATTAAGGAGGCACCACTGGTTCAACATTGTATAATCAAGGGACATATCTTTGAACAGTTGAGGTGCTTCTGTACTGATCAGAGTCGGGTACAATGGGGAAATCGCAAGAACAAACTCTTTTGATTCGAGAACAAAAGTGGATTTTTAATTTAAAATCAGTAACACCTATGGGGCTTAATACCACTATTGACTGGTATTCTTGTATATAAATGAGTAAGGGTAGTGGAGGATGTTAAAAAAGAGAAGTAATAACTGATTCTGCTATTTGATAGTTAGACCCCAGAGGAATCATTGGGGCACTGATGGAATTTTTTAGGGATCCCCAGTGATAATGATGACATTTGGGGACAGGAGTAGATACCACCAATAGGGGAGTAGTGAGAGGTCTTTAAATTAGTAGAAGTAATTTGTAGTCCGCATGCGCGGCATTTTTTCAAGAGTGCGATGAATGGAATTGGGATTTATTGGACGAGTTTAAGATAATTCCATTAGGAAATGTGTGCAGCATCGTTCATGTGTGTGGTAGGTGTTTTATGTTTATATAGTTCGTACGATTAGTTAATAATGAAATTAGTAACTTAGATGATTTATGTGGTTTTTGAAACGGGTCTTATTTTATAGTGAAAAAACAGAGAACAGTGATCCCCTGATGAAATAGTAATAGTGAAACGCTAGTGAGGCGCCCAGGGAAGGCGTTGGGACCTGAAAGCGTGAAGGGAGCATGAAGAAGAAAATCATGATAAGAAGCTAAGTATTCTTCGATAGTTGGACACTGAACTATTTGCGAAATTATATAATGAAATCAATAGTAGTATTTCTCGAGAAAAGAGGAATGAGGGAACAGCTCTATCCGCTTTCATAATCACTGGGTATTCCCGTTGAAAGGTCGTTGATGCTATCAAGCACTAATGTTGGACGCACTGTGAGTCCGAAAATGGGTTTCTTTCTCCTCTGGCTTTAGCTTCTCTGCGTTTCTGGGCAATTTTCAGAGTTTCTTTCGTCATCCATTTTGGCCGTTTTTGCTTTTTCACCTTTTGCAGAGACTTCTCACTTTCTTCCAACACAACCTTCATGATGTCATTCCAAAACTCTTCTGGAGCTCTGTCATTTGTATCTAAAGCAGCAAGTCTATTTTGCAGGCAGTCTTTAAATTCCAGTGGTATATTCTCAAGGTCATATTTTGCTACATTCATGAGTGGCTTGCTCTTTTTCAATTTTAGCTTGAGTTTGCATACTGGTACTTGGCGATCTGTACCAGTCAGCTCCAGGTTTTGTCTTTGTTGATGTTATAGAGCTTTTCCATCGTTGACTTCCACAGATGTAGTCAATTTGATTTTTGTACAATCCATTAGGTGAAGTCCATGTGTACAGTCGCCGCTTGTAATGCTGGAAGAAGGTGGTTGAGATGAATACATTGTTGGTCTTGCAGAATTCTATCAGTCTTTCTCCAGCTTCATTTCTGTTGCCAAGTCCATATTTTCCAACCACTTTGCCTTTGTTGCCAACTTTTGCGTTCCAGTCACCCATGACTATCAGGATATCCTGTTTGCATGTTCTGTCAATTTCAGCTTGAACTTGTTCATAAAACTCATCAATTTCATCCTCTTCTGCAGCTGTTGTTGGGGCATATACTTGAATTATAGTTGTGTTGATAGGCATTCCTCGTAGATGAATAGAGATTAAGCGTTCACTGACTGCACTGTATTTCATTACAGTTCTTGTAAGCTTCTTCTTTATTATAAATGCAACACCATTTCTTCTTTGTCTTTCATTTCCAGCATAATAGACCTTGTGATCATCTGATGCAAAGTGCCCGATGCCAGTCCATTTCAGTTCGCTGACACCCAACAGATCAAGTTGTACATGTTCAATTTCATTCTTGACCACCTCCAACTTCCCTTGGTTCATGCTTTGTACGTTCCATGTCCCAATTTGTAAGACATATTTACAGCTTCTGACTCTCAATTCATGCGCAGTTACATCAGCAGTCAGACATCCTGAGGCTTTGATCCAACCACATCATAAATGCTGGCTTTACTCTGAAAAGTCTTCAACTCCTCCCCAGTAGCTAGTTGAGTGCCTTCTGACCTGGGGGGTCTCATTTTCCAGCACTATAGTGCAATTTGTTTTGTTGTGACTATCCATTGGGTTTTCATGGCAAGATACAGAAGTAGATTGCCAGGCCTTTCCTCAGCACAGTTTAAGTTTAGTGTTATTGCCGTTGTCACAGAAATGTGATCCTCTGCTGCCAACACCGTCCCATTCTGCTGCTGCCCAGATGGGTGGTTTGTCTTGGTCTGGCACCTCAACTGAGACCTGTCCATCTTGGGAGACCCTGCCAGTAGTTAAACTACCAATAGCTTAGCCCTCAGCATCACCGATGCACACAAGCCCTCACAGCACGACAAGCTGCAAACCAAGTGAGGGAGACTCTTATTACACACGTTAATCCATGCAGACTATTACATTTTAGGTTGCCAATAGAGAATACATGAGTTATAGCCAAGGTGTTCATTTCAAAGTGAGTGCATACGTGCAAATTAGAGTACTCTGTTTTGCTCTCCATTTCTATGGTCCCTCCTCATCTGTAAATTTGAGATGCATAATTTTTTTTTTCTTTTTATAATGAGCCCTTGTTCTTATGGTCTGCATATGTTACATTAATTTTTGGTTATATTCATTACTACGTTTTTATGGTTCCAACATGATCCTATCTTACTCTAGCTCCCTCTTCTCTTTATGATTTTTATGTCCACATTTGTTTATTATTATTAATTACTATGATTTATGTCTACATGCTATTTATTTATTATGTATTATTGTCTGATTGCCTTACGCTTAAACTTTTTATGTTATTTATTATGGGGTCTATTACAAGCCATGAATAGCGGGGATGTATGCCCTGCCTGGATATACATCCCAGCTATTTGTCCCCCTTGCCTCCCCGTCCAAGGCTCCTTGTATGAACAGTGGAGTTGTACGGGGAACCTTAGATGGGGGCAGAAGGAAAGCAGAGGCACGGCGGTGCGTTGGCGGGCTGCCATCCTGGACATACAGAGCCAATTCTGAGGTTGGCCCTGTACATCTGGGTTATGCCGATAAGATGCGGGATAGCAGCAGCAGCCGGCGGGGAAAAAGCAGGGAGGCATGCAGGAAGTTCCCCACAGCTAGACCTTAGCCATGGGTGGCTGGATCGGGGGTCTGGCTGTGGTGAAAGGATAATCTCTGTGGCAGGCAGCATTCGCAGCTCCATAATGGAGCCACGGTGCCATGGCAACAAGACGCCATGGCACTGCAGTTCCATTACGGAACCAGGCTGAGTTAGCCGGCTATGCGGCTAGGCATGCGGTTGATCAGAATTGCGGCTGGCCTGCATGTCTAAGCCGTTAGACCTCATTCTAATCTTGCGGGGGCGCCTACCTCTGTACGCCGGATTCTGCCCAGACACATAATGGGGTGAACGGGCCTCCTTGCATTTTTAAATGGTGATAATATTGATTTAAAATTGTGTTCATATTTTAATTGAGTTTATAATTTATGTTTATTTATTATGGGGGTCATTCTGGTCTCTGTTTAGCGTGTCTGAACGTCCAATCCGGATGTCCAGACCTGCTAAATGGCTGGAGCCCTCCGGCGGCAGCAGAGCTCCCCGCATGTAGAGGCCACTTGTGTGGGGAGCTCTGTTTGTGGGTAGGCGAGGGGGTGGGCTAGGGAGGAGCAGGGGTTGCGACCCCCGACATACATGGCTGATTCTGAGGTTGGCCCTGTATGTCTGGGATCACACAGTTAGACGGGGGACTTATTCCACTTCGGAGGTGGAATAAGCCCCCCTGGACATGGGTGGACAGCGGAGGCTGGCGGAGACAGAAATTGTGCAGGGGGTTTCCAATAGCCCAACCCTGGCCACGGAAGGCCGGATCAGGGGTCAGGCTGTGGGGAATCTTTTTGGCAGCGGCAGCCAGTGATCGCAGCTCCTGAATGGAGCCAAAGTGCCATTAAGGAGCCTGGCTGAGTTAGCCAGGTAGGTGCTGGACGTGCAGCCGATCAGAATTGGTGCCTGGCCTGCACGTCCAGGCTGGTAGACCCGATTCTGATCCTGCAGGCATGTCTAGTCCCCATGGGATCAGAATTGGGTGCTACTGTAGCAGCAGAGCGCAGACAAGCCAATGATACCAGGAGTCTGTTCAGAAGGTCCAAATCATTTATTTGTGCACAAGTCTCAAGCAGAATCAATTTACAAAATGGCTGAGCGATGTTCTCTGGCAATACATCAACTTTTATAGATTTTTACTCCATTCTAGGTATAGAAAAACATTTCATTGGTCCCGGTAACCTCCCGTACCCCTTCTATTGGTCCCGGTACTGATATGGTTATCCAATTATGTTCTTTGAGTGGGCTCAGCACCTGCTCACCCCCCTTCTAGTACCAATTACAATGGCCAGTTCACCAACTTGTTACTTTCCTACTTCCAAGGCCACTGGGCTAGTTAATACGTGCAGGGAAGCAGGGCTCTGTAACCTTTCTGTCAGCAGTTTTAATTAAATCCCTTACAGCTGTATTCTCTTATCAGTGGCTTTTAAACATATTTTTCTGTATTTTTCCATCTTTCAGTTCTGCTTGTCTAAGCTAATCCAATACTTTTACTGAGTTCTAATTCTACAATAGCAGCATGTTGGGGGATGTGCAATTCCTATGGGCCTCTCTACAGGCTTCATTTACAGGTCAAGCTAGTTAGGCCTGCCTGCTTATGTCAGACACTGTGGATCACAGGCCTTCACCTACCACATTCCCCCCTTTGATTAATCTCACCCTATTATTTAATAAGGTGTGAGAATTAAATCACTTAAAATGGTTATATCATGGTCAGAGGACTTCGACTATATGCAGGAGGTTTAGGTTGATATAAGGCCATAATCTTAGTTGCGGTCTTCCGCTCTACTGTACTTTCAATAACACTATGAATAGAACGCATACAACATGGGATTATACATGGTAACAGTAAAATAACAGCAATAATTATTAGTACTAATATAAGGAAAGTTTTAAGTCCTCCCAGCCATGAGAAAAGGTTAGCAAACCAGTTAGGAAACTTTAGTGAATGCCAGGTTTGTACTGGCACATAAGCTTGCTTTCGCATAGTTTCAGCAATTTCTTCAACTACTTGACCTTTATCATCTATTTTTAAACAACAATTAGTTAAATTCAGCTTACCACATACTCCTCCTTCAGCTGCTAACAAATAATCAAGTGCTAAGCGATTCTGATATATAGCAGTCCGCATCTGAGTACTTTGTCTAGCTAAAAGCGTAAGAGCTTGGCTAGTTTCATTGGTTATTATTTCAACTACTGCTTGTAAGCGAATAATACGATTAATCATATAGACTGGGGTTCGATAGCCCCACATACCATCATCATTCCAGGTAGCAGGCCCATAATATTCTATGATTCTTTCTGGTGGCCAATCATCACCCTTCCACTTCTCCCACTTGCCTACTTGGAGGGGTGCTCTCTTCTGTCTCAGTGCTCTTTTGTGTCTGTGATTGGTTGTGTATACTGGGTATCCTAATTGTTCTCCATGTTCCGTGTTTAAAAGGAAGAAAGAAGGTCTGATGGTCCCTAAGACACACGCCCCTCCCCAGTATGTGGGAAGTCGGGCATATGCTCTGTTTCCACAGATCCAATATAGGCCAGGTGGGGCTTGCCAGGCATGAGGCTTGGCAAGATTTGTCCATAAATGAGAAAGCTCAGGAAATCTAGTTAATGGGTTAGGTGGTTCAGGTTCTTTAATTCCTGACCACCAAGACGTTTTTTTGGTAGTGTCATTATAGAACTTCTGGCTAAGACAGACTAGCTGTCCTACCTGTTGTTTGAACTGGGGTCCAGTTCGTGCATAGCAAAGACGTCCAACTATTGAGTGCGCTAACACCCATTCGCTGGTAGTCTTATGTAATTCAGTTTGATTGTAAGTCATAGAGTAATTCAATTCTTGGGCTTCCCATGGCCATTGGTCACCCATTTGTGTCCCCCCACAAAAGTAACAATCTGAGATATTTAGACTGGACACTACTGCTCCAGCTAATTCTAAAAATAAGTTCTGGGAGGGATGGGGAATTTCAAACTTATTTACATGCATGGCTTCATAGAATGTGTCATGGATTTGGTACTTGGATGATTTATGGGCCTGGGTATTTAATCTTATATATACTATGGTTCCTGGATCTGATCCAGTCCCTGCAATTCGTATACCAAATCGGGATCCTCGTTTCCAATATTCGGGTCTCCGAATAACCAACTCTAAGGGATTGCAAGCATTTTTCTTGCATTGGTCTATACCTTTGACATATGGCCTCCGTAATGCAGCTATGCGATTATCTTTGTTAACATTCTCTCTCCCACCAACCCAGGTGGCATAGAAGACACATTCCCATCTTGGGCAGAAGTAATCTGACTCTGGGGCTTTGCTATATACATCAGCTGAGACTTTCTTTCCTGTGCATACTCCCCATCCAATGATCCCTTCTGGACACATATATTTGTCATTCCATGTGTATGATTTTTCCCAACTACCACACTTAGAACGGCTATCTCTGTTGATTACTTCACAAGCATCAAAAGATAAAACAGCAGGTTGACTAGGATCTGTGAGTGGGCGTGTGGCATTGATCAAAGGTCCATCTGCATCTTTCCATCGCATTTCCAAGGTGTAATAGGATGGATTCTGATGCGGATTAAAGCATACTTTAGATTTACCCTTGGTACAGACATTCAGTTCAGTGGTGTTATAAATACACCGAGTCACTTTTCCAGTGCAGGAATAGTAAGAGTGATAAATCAAAGTCTGAGTTACTTTCAGTCCAGTTCGAGTAGAAGTAATGCAAGCAGTGCATGGAGGTAAGGCATGAGTCAGTTCAAAGCCTCCAAAACAGGCAACCAGGGCAAAGCAAAAATAAAGATACATGTTGATTGGAGTTCTTCTGAATCCTCAGCTTGAAAATCTTGATCACGACGTTCTTTTCTTCGTCCCGTTTGCTAATGAAGCAATTCAACGGGTGCTGAGTGTTGATTGGAGATCCTTAAGTTGTCCATCACACATTAACCAACTTATCAATTTCAGTTGGCTTCTGAAATATGGTCAATCAATGTAGCATCAAAACAGTGTGTAAAATCACACACATGAGGTTCGTTGAAACAAACTCTTGCTGTATGGAAAACAGCAATCCTCTTCGAAAGACTTGGCTACTGCAGGGCACTGTGACAAAGTGTCTAAGCTGCTGGTTGCCGTCTCAGAGTAACTCGCAAAGGTGCATCAGGATGCTGTTCTGCTGTCCACTGCTCAGGTTCTGGATCAGCTGCGGACTTAACTCTGCTGTGGTGGATCCAGGAATCGATCTCTGCTACCTTTACTGCAGTTGGGGTAGACAGGATGACGGTGTATGGTCCCTTCCAATGGGGTTCCAACGGTGTCTTCTTCCAATCTTTGATCCACACCGAGGTACCAGGCTGGTAGGGATGCAAGGGTTCCGTCAAGTTGATAGGCAACTGGTCTTGGATCCACGCATGGAGAGTCTGCAGAACAAAACTAAGAGCTAGGAGTTCTTGCCTGGTTATTTCTGAACCAATTTGGGCTAGACTTCCTCTAATTCCCTGCACTATTGGTGGAGGTTTACCATACAGAACTTCAAAAGGGGAAAATCCTGTTGACTTCACAGGAGCTGAGCGTATTCTGAGTAAAGCTATTGGGAGCACTTGGGGCCACTTCAGGCGTGTCTCCTGACAAAGCTTAGACATTTGGGCTTTTAAGGTACGATTCATTCGCTCAACTTTCCCTGAACTCTGGGGTCTGTATGCAGTGTGAAGCTTCCATTGTATCTGCAAAGCTTTTGCTAACTGTTGAGTAATCTGAGAAACAAATGAGGGCCCATTGTCTGATCCTATTACTGCTGGAATTCCAAATCTAGGGACAATCTCTCTCAGTAAAACTTTGGTGACTTCTCGAGCTTTCTCAGTTCTAGTTGGGAAGGCTTCTACCCACCCAGAGAAAGTACAAACTAATACTAATAGGTAGTGGTATCCATTGGCTTTTGGCATGTCAGTAAAATCAATTTGCAGGTGGTGCATGGGGGTTACACCTCCTGACTGAACTCGGGGTGGTGGTGTGGGACCTTGCTTGGCATTATTTTTGTACAAATTAGACACTGGCGTGCCACTGAAGCTGATAGGGCTGCTAACATGGTAATGCAGAAATGTGGTCTGAGTGCTTTTTCCATAGCACTTTTCCCATAGTGGGTGGCTTCGTGGAAGGCTTTGACAAAGGATGGACCTAACAATTCGGGAATTACTATTCGTCCTGGGGGTTGACTGCCCTCTGCTGGTGGCAGCTCAATCCACCCATCTTTCAGTACTCCATCTTCCTTGTTACAGTAGTAATCTAATTCTTTGGTGGTATATCGTGGTGTCCATAAGTTCAAGGGTACTGGAAACAATGCTGCCTGCATTGGCATGGCTTGTGGTGTAATTTGTCCTGTCATAGCTGTTTGTCGTGCTGAGGCATCTGCAAACCTATTTCCTCGGGCAACTTCTCCTTTTCCTGCTTGGTGTCCCCTGCAATGCATGACAGCTACACGAGTTGGGGCCCATACTGCATCAAGTAACATCAGTATCTCGGGGCCATACTTGACTGATTTTCCTCCGGACGTGATGAGCCCTCGTTCTTTATAGAGAGCTCCATGGGCATGTAGGATAGTGAAGGCATATTTAGAGTCTGTATATACATTTAGCACCAGTTTTGCACCTAACAGTAGTGCTCGAGTAAGTGCTATCAATTCTGCTTTCTGGGCTGATGTACCTGAGGCTAGAGCTGATGACTCAACGACTTCATGTTGAGTGACTACTGCATATCCGGCGCAGCGTCGTCCATTGATGATGAGACTGCTTCCATCTACGTAATAGACTTGGTCAGGATTGTCTATGGGCACATCTGTCAAATCAGGTTGGCTGGAGAATACAGTGTCCATGACTTCTATACAATCATGTTCTGGGAGTTCTTCACTAACAGGTATCAATGTGGCTGGATTCAAGGCATGGCTCACTTCCAGTTGTATCTGTGGGTTTTCACATAACATGCTCTGATATTTCAACATTCGGGAATTGGTGAGCCAATGATTTGCTTTCTGTTCCATAAGGGCAAGGACTGTATGTGGCACAGTGACTCGTAGACTCTGTCCTAGTGTGAGCTTATCTGCTTCACTCACTAACAATGCTGTAGCTGCGACTGCTCTCAGGCAAGGTGGCCATCCTTTGGCCACAGTGTCCAATTGTTTCGATAGGTATGCTACAGGTCGCTCCCAATTTCCCAATTTCTGAGTCAACATGCCTAAAGCATTTCCTTGTGCTTCATGTACAAACAAGTGGAAAGGCTTGTGAACATCTGGTAGTCCAAGGGCTGGTGATGACATCAATTCTTCCTTTAACGTCTTGAAGGCTGTATCCTGCTCAGGTCCCCACTCCAGTGGCGACTTTTCTTCTCCTTTTGTGGCTTCATACAATGGTTTAGCGATTTGAGCAAAGTTGGGAATCCAGATTCGGCAATATCCTGCCGCTCCCAGAAAGGCTCTGACTTGCTTTCTGGTAGTTGGGGTTGGAATTCTGCATACTGCTTCTTTTCTTTCTCTGCCTAACTTTCAGCTTCCTTGGGTTATACGAAAGCCCAAGTATTTCACTTCTTTTTGGCATAGTTGTGCTTTTGCTCTGGAAACTTTGTATCCAGCTTCATCTAGTAACTGCAAGAGGTCTTTGGTGGCTTGTATACATTCACTTTCTGATACAGCAGCTATCAGCAGATCGTCCACGTATTGGAGAAGCACTCTCTTCCCCGGGGCCACTGGATAGCTTGAAAGGTCTTGATTCAGCGCAGCACTAAAGATGGTAGGCGAATTCTTGAATCCTTGGGGTAATCGTGTCCAAGTAAGTTGGCCCCCTCTTCCAGAGATAGGGTCCTGCCATTCAAATGCAAACAATATCTGACTTACGGGGGCTAATCTTATGCAAAAGAATGCATCTTTTAAATCTAGTACAGTAAAGTGGGTAGCTTCAGCAGGTATCAGTCCTAGAAGAGTGTAAGGATTGGGTACAACTGGATGTATGGTCTCAACTGCTTCATTCACTCTTCTTAGATCTTGCACTGGGCGGTAGTCATCTGTTCCAGGCTTTTTCACTGGCAGAAGTGGAGTGTTCCATGGGGATTGACATACTTTCAGTAGGCCATGTTCTAGTAATCTTTGCAAATGGCGGTGGATGCCTTCAATTGCAGCTCTTGGGAGAGGGTACTGTTTGACATGTACTGGTGTAGCACTAGGCATGAGAGTTACAATTATTGGAGCTATATGTTTGGCTAGACCTGGAGGACTGCCTTCTGCCCATACTCCAGGTGGTGCATCAATGTTTTTCAGAGTTTGTTCAAAATAGGTGTCTTGGGCAGATTCATCACTGTAATATCTCCATTCTTCTTCTCTGGGAACTGTAAGCAGCATTATTCCTGCTGGTTTGGCTTGAGAATTTACTGTCGTTTGCATTTCTCCTCTTTCAGTGAAGGATATTTGGGCTTGTAGCTTGGCTAACATATCTCGTCCCAGTAGTGGCACTGGACATTCAGGCATGTAAAGGAATTGATGAGTTATTTGTTGTCCTCCTAGACTGCATATGCGATTCTGAAGAAAAGGTTTTGTAGCTTTGGCACCAGTTGCTCCTACAATGGTGACTGCTTTTGTAGAAAATGGGGCTATCTTCTTGTCTACTACTGAATGTTCTGCTCCAGTATCAACCATAAAGTTCATAACTTGGTCTCCTATTTGTATTGGAGTGGAGGAGTGGCCTGGAGTGGAGGAGTGGCCTAGTGGTTGGGGCAAGGTACTTCGGGCCGGAAGGTCGGGGGTTCAAATCCCACTAGAGGACAGCAACCTTGGGCCGGAAGGACTGGGGTTTCTAGTCCCACAGGTGCTCCTTGTGGTCTTGGGCAAGCCACTTAACCCTCCATAGCCCATGTTCCCTGTAAAATAGTTCTCTGTGTGCTGTGCTTTCCTGTCTAATCAATGTGTTTATACCTCAAAAAAAAAAAATTTCCTGTCATGATCTGACAATTTCCAATCTGTAATCAAACCGCTGCTGATCGCTGGAAGTAGCGGTATACAAATGTATACTAAATAAATAAATAAAATTCCGACCATAGGCTCCTGGAGACCTAAAGCAAATTCGGAGCCCGGTCTGTCCTAATCCACGTCATCTTCATCATGGGCTGTCGTGGCCAATGCTTGTACGGCTTCTCCTCTTTCTCGCTGGTATTGCTCTCAATTGGCTCCTCCGCGGTTTCGGGGACGTCCTCGTCTTTCTTCTCTCCATTGATGATTGTTTTCGTCATCTTGATGGGCGTCTTCGAGTTGCAGGCATGCATCTCTCCAATGTCCTTCCTCTCTGCAGTAGGCACATTGGTTTACGCCTAGCTGGGGCCGGCTTCCACTTCGGCCCCGCCCCCTTCCTCTGCTCCGTCGACTAGGGATGCCTCCCCTTTTCTGTTCAACTATGGCCGCAGCCAAAAAATCAGCTTTCTTCTTCATCTTTCGATCACATTCTCTCTGCCTTTCATTATCACGATTCACATACACTTTATGAGCGACTTCCAATAATTGAGTTGCATTCATGCCCGCAAACCCTTCTAATTTCTGTAATTTACGTCTAATGTCTGGTTGAGACTGATTTACAAAAGCAGAATTCACCATGCATAAACTTCCTGGTGCATCAGGATCATAAGGAGTATACATTCTATATGCTTCAGTTAATCTTTCATAAAACACTGCTGGGCTCTCATCTATGCCTTGGGTAACTTCAGTAACTTTGGAAAGATTCATAGCTTTCTGGCCCCCCCTTTTCAGGCCCTGTATAAAGCCTTGGCGAAAACGGGCTAGGGCTCTAGCTCCTCTTTCTGTATTCGGATCCCATCGGGGGTCTTCATTCGGGAATTCTCTTTGGGCCGCTTCCCGATTATCTATTCTTTCCTCCCCCCTTTCTCCTGGAGCTACCGGGTTATCTGCCAGCCAATCTATAGCTGCTTTTCTAATTCGTGTCCGCTCCTCTGTAGTAAATAAGGTAGACAGGAGCTGGCGGCAATCTGCCCATGTTGGTTGGTGGGTTTCCATAATAGTATTCACTAATTCTGTAAGCTCTTGGGGCTTATTGGTATAGGAGGCATAATGTGTCCTCCAATTTAACAAATCAGTGGTAGAGAAGGGGACATACACATAATTTAGGGGTCCCGCCACCACCTCATTATCTTCATTCCTTATGGGTATTCCCGGGACTTGCCGTAAAGGCATCATCTTGGCAGTAGATGTCTTTTGGGATCTGAGAGATATTCTCGTAACTGTCCTGTCAGGGGTTATTTTCTTCTTTTCTTCATGCTTTACTTTAGATTTACTTTTTACTGGCGAGCTAACCCTGGCAACCACTTTTACACTGTCAGTATCACTCGGGGAATTTTCAGCTTCTTCCTTCTCTGTTTCTGTATCTGATTCTCCTCTTTCTGTTTCGGTAGAATCATCTTCTTCAATTAAAGGGAGCTCATCTACCTGCTCTTTGGGTAATAGCTCAGGGGTTGGGTCCCGTTCCTGCTGTCTCCGGGGCTCTGGGGCAGGACGTGGGGCTACTCTCACTGGGCGCTGGGTTTGGGGCTGTCGGGTAATCATTTCTGGGGAATCAGGATCTACCAGGATGGGTTTCTTCCTGGATTTCTCACCTTTCCCTTTTTTCCTAGGCTGTTCTATTTTCTGACTATAATCTGCCTTTGCTAACATTATTCTGCACTGTTCTTCATAACAGCGCTTCGCCCAAGGGGGCGGATCTTCACAAATACTTAACCAGGAATCTATATAAGGGTACTGATCGGGGTGCGCTATTCGCACTCTACGGTACACTAACTGAATAATTCCTACATTAAAGGTTCCCTCTCGGGGCCAGATAGGGTCTAAGTCGGGCCACTCCCTAGTACACAAAATCTGTAAACGAGCTGCAGTCAATTTAATACCATAGTCTCCGGAATATCCTTCTTTAAAATGTGCGATCATACATTCTAATGGAGTGTTCCTAGTAGACCCCGCCCCTCCCATTTTGATGTGTGCGCGCAACAACAGACAGAAGGGAAAAGGAGGGCGGACCGTGGGTAAGGGGTCCTCACGGTCCTAGAAACATAGAGGGAAAACGAATAACAAGACAAGACGACAATCGCTTCCCCCTTTTTGCGACCTGAACGCGGTCGCCCGGTCAGGAAATGCGCTACTCAGGGATCCGCCTTCGCTTGGTCCGTGCTGCCAGACCTCTCATTCACACTTCATTCACACAATCATGCTAGCAACGTATCCCAGAATGCATTCATTTCTATCTATTCTGACTAGTCTTGTTCAAATTCCAAAATACAAGAAGACGGGGGTTTCGCCCTGCAAATACCCATGCGGGGTTACTCGGCCCGTCTTTGAGAGGTGATCAAGCTCTCTTACCAATTTCCAAGTTCCAAGTTCAATATCCAAATGGCAGCACTGCTCTTTCTTATCTGTCTAGACATAACAAATCAAAACTTTACTCACCGGATCCGGTCCTCAAACTTCCCAAGCAGGCGCATGAGTTGGACCTCGGACTCCCCTCACTCGGGTTCGAGGTGTTGGCTCCAGCCGGGCCCGGCACCCGCCGAGGTCCGGCCAGCTCCCTCCGATTCAAGGGACCGGCGGTGCCAGGGAGCAGCCCCCGTCAGAAAGGCGCGATCCCGGCAGGACCAAACCTGTAGAGGCGGAAAGTCGTGGTATATTGCCCTATATACACTCTGATTCCACAACTTCCCGGCCAACGCACCAAGAATATGTAGCAGCAGAGTGCAGACAAGCCAATGATACCAGGAGTCTGTTCAGAAGGTCCAAATCATTTATTTGTGCACAAGTCTCAAGCAGAATCAATTTACAAAATGGCTGAGCGATGTTCTCTGGCAATACAACAACTTTTATAGATTTTTACTCCATTCTAGGTATAGAAAAACATTTCATTGGTCCCGGTAACCTCCCGTACCTCCCGTACCCCTTCTATTGGTCCCGGTACTGATATGGTTATCCAATTATGTTCTTTGAGTGGGCTCAGCACCTGCTCACCCCCCTTCTAGTCCCAATTACAATGGCCAGTTCACCAACTTGTTACTTTCCTACTTCCAAGGCCACTGGGCTAGTTAATACGTGCAGGGAAGCAGGGCTCTGTAACCTTTCTGTCAGCAGTTTTAATTAAATCCCTTACAGCTGTATTCTCTTATCAGTGGCTTTTAAACATATTTTTCTGTATTTTTCCATCTTTCAGTTCTGCTTGTCTAAGCTAATCCAATACTTTTACTGAGTTCTAATTCTACAATAGCAGCATGTTGGGGGATGTGCAATTCCTATGGGCCTCTCTACAGGCTTCATTTACAGGTCAAGCTAGTTAGGCCTGCCTGCTTATGTCAGACACTGTGGATCACAGGCCTTCACCTACCACACTACTACTGTACGCCCCAATTCTGAACAGCTGTAGAGGGGCAGGACATCTACAACTGAATTGGCCCCCAAGTCTTTTCAAGGTTTTTGATCCCCTGAGGAAGGCTTAGCCAAAATGCGTGGGGTTCCTCATCAATAAAGCCTTTAGACACAAGCTGCTGTTACATCTCACTCCTTTGTTTTGCTCCTCTGTTGTCTGCGAGAATGTGTGCTTTTGGACAGGACCGTCCAGGTGCATTCGCACCTGAAGCTTGTCCAGCTGAAGCTACCACAATAGGGTCACCCGAACTGCCCCTGGATAGGGCAATGGGTGAGAAAGTGTATGTCGTTGAACTGACTACCTCTGTTGCAATGCTCTCTGCAATGGCATCATATGAGCTCGTGCCCAAGGCACGAGTTCAATGGATGTGGCCATGGATCCCAACTTCTGCAGATAACGCCACGCCGTTGGCATTCTCATTCAGAGAAACAGCTGCAACTGATGCTGGAGGGTGTGCAGTTTGTCCTCTGGTAAGGAAACACCCCCTTGTCTGTTTGGAACCGAGCCTCAAGATACACCAAATCCTGCATTGGCTGGAGATGGCTCTTTGCCTGGTTGACGACCCAACCCAGACTTTCTAGCACCTCGATGACTCTTGCTGTAGCGTGCTCGCTCTCCTCCCTGGGCTTTGCTCTTTTTAACTAATTATCCAGGTAGGGGTGAACTAGAATGTGCTCCTGGCAAAGCTGTGCTGCCACCACCATCATCACCTTGGCAAAGGTATAACGAGTTGTTGCTAAGCCGAACGGCAGCACCCAAAACTGATAGTTACCCATTGGCACAGCAAACCGCAGAAATTGCTGATGGTCGAGTCATATGGGTATGTGCAAGTAGGCCTCTGTAAAATCCACTATGGTCAAAAATTTGCCTTCCCTGACTGCTGCTATGACCAACCTGAGTGTTTCCATGTGGAAGCGAAGCACTCTAAGACAATTGTTTACATGCTTGAGATCCAAAATGGTCCTAAAAGAGTCTTCTTTCTTCAGAACCACAAAATGGAGTATCGGCCATATCTGTACTGATCTTTTGGGACCTCCACCACTGCCCACAACTCCTGCAGGCATTGCAGCATGTCCGGGACCATTTTGATCTTTCAAGGCGTCTTGCAGGGAGAACTGACCAAGGTGGTTGCCATGGGTCATGCAAACTCCAATGTATAGCTCTCTGATGACTTCCAGTACCCACTGGTCGGAAGGGGTTCTGGCCCAGGTGGGATAGAATTCCCATAGCCAACCCTCCACAGAAACTACCTCTGCCGAGGCCTTTTCCATTTCATTGTGACTTCTTCGCAGTTGCAGAGGAAGGGGTATAGAAACCTCTGCCTGATCCATGAAATCCTCAAAATCCTTGCCCTCGAGAGAGAGGAATCATCCTCTTTGGAAATGCGCAAAGTGGACTGCGCAACATAGGCAAAGATCCCACAACTGGCCCCACAGTGGAGCCGAAGAGCGCACCGCTTTCCGCTTAGAGTCAACCCCCTTTTGAGTCGCAAAAGTCTTTCACCAACTTCTCCAAATCCTCCCCAAACAAGAGCTTGCTGAGACAGAACTTGGAGGAGACATCAGCCGACCAAGTCCCTAACCAAAAGTAGTGCCGAGCGACTACCACTGAAGCCTGAACGAGCCCCTGATGAGCTCATAAAAGGCATCCGCTAAGTATGCTGCTCCTGACTCCAATTTAGCTGCCTCGGGCTGGAGCTGCTGCAAGTCTCCTGCACCGTTGAAAATCATTTGTGTCCAGCACAAACAGGCCCAAGTTACAAAGGCACCACAGATCGATGCCTGCAAGGTCAGGGCATTAATACTGAAAGCTTGCTTAAGCAGAGTCTCCAACTTCCGATTGTGCACATCCTTAAGGGCTGGACCACTCTCCACAGGAACAGTGATCTTCTTTGTGACCGCCGAGACTGCCGCATCCAGCTTCAGTGAGTATAGAAGTTCCCTCTCAAATTCCAGCAGTGAATAGTCCATCGTCCTCATCCCTTTCAGACTGGCCTCTAGTACATCCCATTCATCCTGAATCATCTACCTAATCACGCAATGCAACGGAAAAACCGCCTGCAGTTTCTGCACTGCCTGGAAGAGAGGGTCCTCCAAAGGCTCCTCCTCCAAGGGGACCTTGGTTCCCATATTAAGGGCTTTTAGGGAATGGACTATCAATGCCACTAGTTCTTCCCTATGGAAAACTTGAACAATGCAAGATTCCTCTCCTTGTGGGATCTTGCTGTCCTCGAGCTCCCCCTGCTCCTCCCCCATATCAACTCCGTTTCCAACTTTTCTCAGTCTTTCAAGTGGAGTGAACCCCCTTCCTTCCAAGGGTCTACCTCCACCCTCCTTCAGCTTGGACCTGGCTCCCCTTCCACCTTAGCCTGGGCATCAGAGATACCGCACTTCTTCATCTTCTTTTGGGTCCTCAGGGGCTTTTCCTCCCCCCGCTGCTTCATGCAAAATGCCTTGTGCATGAGGAAGACAAATTCTGGTGAAAAACCTCCTGGATGCCCCTCCGCAACTAATTCCTTGGAGGAGGAGGGTCTGGGAGAATGGGCTGACCTACCCTGAAGCTCCAGCACCGGAGGGGCCGGTGTGTCCCTGGGTCCTATAGCAGAGACCATCGTCGGTGAATGGTAGCCCCCAGAGGGTGAGGGACAACCCCTCCCCCTCTGCTCTGTTCAACTGCTCTTCTTGCAGCCCTTCCTCAGCAGAACGGGATTCTGTTTGGCAACCCCAACAGAAACCGTCTGCTGACATAGCCCCCGAGACTTCCTGCTCAAAACAAGGAAAAAGGAAAGCATTTCCAACCAGGGCAGCTTTCTCTTTTTTAAAATCCCCTTGTAATTAATTTTAACTAGAAAAAATGCATTGAAAGAAGTCCCCAAGAGTCCGAACCCACTCCCAGAGCCTTTGCTCAGTCACATAAGCTGCGATTAGAAAATGGTGCCATTCCTGCGCATCACCGCCAGCATCTAAGACTGCCATGTGGTCACTGTTCTCTCCTGCTCCACCTGAGAAAACCTCTCTAAGGTCAACCACAGTTCCACAAACGCTACAGGCAGAGACAGGCCCTCCGACTGAGTCGTGAGCACAATTTTCCTGCCTTACCACTCAGCTGTCATTCTTCAGCTTCGGCAGTGTTGGGAGCCCCTCTGGAACAAGTCCAGGCCCCCTTTCATAACGCTAGTGGCTTCTCATCCACAGAAGGGATTGGGAGTCACTGCGATGACAAGCTTAGCTCAACTCCTAAATTGCTAAAATTGCTGATTGCCAGATTTGCAAGGCACTTTACCTCCCAGAGGGGTGTACTGCCTGTTTCACAGCATGCTTTAAAGGGCCAAATAGAAAATAAGGTGAAATTAGACTTACCTGCTAATTGTTGTTCCTTGAGGAACTCCAGTCTCGTCCTGAACCTCTGGGTTTAGCACCTCCTCCAGCAGCTTTGGAGACTGAGAAACGTCATTCTTCTGATGACACTGGTACAAATACTCCTGGGCCCACCTCCTCTGTCCAGTAATCTATTGACAAAGCAGACTCACCGGCGCAACAATCAAGTAGCAATATAATAACAAACTGTCAACTAACCTAACTCTAACTAAACAACGGGAAAGAACTGCTCCCGTTATCATGCCTTCGAAAAATGAAGGTACTCACATCAACCTGTGCTAAGGAAGTCCGCCCTTCCCCGCTCCCCGAAGGACTATGACCTCCCCTGAATCCCCATTTCCTCAAAATCTCTCCCTCCTTATGGCCCACACCCTCACAGTAGATTATTTGTTTTACCCCTTGACATATTATCGTGCTTCAGGCCACATTAACAGAATAAACAAGGGAGGGATGCGGGTCTAGACTGGAGTTCCTCAAGGAACAACAATTAGCAGGTAAGTCTAATTTCACCTTCCTTATTGTCTCTCCAGTCTAGTCCCATGGAGCCGTTGCCAAACCGAAAGGTAACGCTCGGAATTGAAAGTGCCCCATTGGAACTGCAAATCTGAGGAACTTCTGATGCTCCTGTCGAATTGGAATGTGAAGATAAGCTTCTGACAAATCCAGGGAAGTAAGGAATTCCCCTGCTCTTACTGCCACAATAACCGACCGCAGAGTTTCCATATGAAAATGAGACACTCGCAGACAACGATTTACCTTTTTGAGATCCAAAATTGGGCGAAAAGATCCCTCTTTCTTTGGCACCACGAAATATATGGAGTATTGACCGTATCCGCACTGGTCTGTTGGTACCAGTACCACCGCGTTGAGGCTCAGCAGTCTTTCTAATGTCTCTTGTACCACCTTGACCTTGAGAGGCACCTTGCATGGCGATTGAACATAAGCATCAACCACCGGGTGTTGAAACTCAAGAGCATAGTCTTCTTGAATGACCTCCAACACCCACTGATCGGAAGTAATTTGGACCCAAGCAGGATAAAACTCCCATAACCGACTTCCTACGGCTACCAACCCCACTTGGGTCCTTCTGGCTTCATTGTGGTTTTCTAAGGTTTGAGGAAGAGGGAGCAATGAACCCTCTGCTTGCCCCTCTAAAACCACGAAACCTCTGATTCCGATAGGAGAAACGTCCCCTTTGAAATTGTCCAAACCGGGCTGGGCGGAAACAGCAAAATTCTCTCTGTTGATTCTTGTTTGCCGGAGACAGACGCCCTTGCTTTTGTTTGTCCTCTGGGAGTCTCCCGCCTTAGACTCTCCTAGATCCTTTACCAACTTATCCAAATCCTCACCAAAAAGTAGCTTACCCCTAAAAGGTAGCTTACCTAACCTTGTCTTAGAGGAACCATCTGCCGCCCAATTACGCAGCCACAAATACCGCCTAGCTGCTATCACTGCCACCATACTTTTAGACAGACTCCTAATGAGGTCATAATGAATGTCAGCTAGGTAAGCCGTTCCAGATTCTAACCTGGACACTTCCCCGTCTCTCTCCTCCAGTTGTTCTCCCTGAATCTACTGAGACCATCGAAGACAGGCTCTAGCCACCCAGGCACCACAAATAGATGCCTGAATGGAGCGCGCATTGATGTTGAATACCTGTTTCAACAAGGTATCTAGTTTCCTATCCTGAGCATCCTTGAGAGCGGCACTACCTTCCACCGGGATGGTAGTCTTCTTGGTCACTGCCGAGACCGCTGCATCTACCTTAGATGACTTAAACAACTCCTGATCCTGATCAACCAATGGGTAAAGGTGAGACATTATCCTGGAATGCTTAAGCCCTGCCTCGGGCATGTGCCATTCTTCTTTAATCATTTCCCGCACCACTCTGTGTACCGGGAAAGCTCTCTGCGTCTTATGAACCGCCTGCAACAAGGGATCCTCTAAAGATGCATCCTCCGCAGGCCCTGCAGATGGCATATTAAGGGCTTTTAGCATTTCCGCTATGAGAGCTGGTAACTCGTCACGTCGGAATACCCAGATCACCCTCGCCTGATCTTCGTGTTCCGCTAACTCTCCTTCCTCTAACTCATCTTCCATCTCCAAGTCCGGATCCCCGTCCTCTGAGAGAGGACCCTCCGAAGACACTGACTGCTCTTGCTTGTTCTTTCCCTTCCTAGACTTCTTTGAAGGAACCTCAATAACCCCCAAGCCTAGAGGGGTCCCTGGACGCTTCACGCCCAGCTCCGCTTCCACTGAAGCCGTCTCCGGTCCTTTCTTACTGCCACTTTGAAGGCTTGTTGAAGTAGAGCCACAAAATCATGAGAAAATATCGCCGCTAGCCCTCCTGGCAATGCCGGCTGATGGTAGATCTGGAGCCCAGGAAGGACCTGCCACCGGCTCCAGTAACGGTACTGGAGGGGAGACAGGTTCTGGAATAAGTACAGATGCTCCTTTCTGACTCTCCCCACCAATTTCTAAAGCCTGCTCCATAGATGCCGCTTCTTGGACGCAGCCTCTACAGACCCCTGTTTCTGATACCGCTCCCCTTCTAGTACCGCACACTAAACACTGCGGCCTAGAAGGCATTCCTCACCCGCTTCTCTGATTGCCTCTCTGGTACTCCTTAATCCAGATATAAAGGAGAATAGAAACCGAGACACACAAACACCTATATATATATATATGGATAGATAAATAGATATAGATATATAAATAGATAGATATAGATACATAGATATATTAATATATACATATATCCCTAAGCACAAATATAAGCAATCCATTCTGGCTGAAAACTATACAGAACAGTACAGCTAGAGGCCAAGCACATACTCCTCTTTTTTTTTTTCCAAATTACTCTTTCAACACTAACATGCTTCGGGCTGAAAAAACTAACCAGAAATAAACGGCCACGACCAAAATTGAAGTTCCTACAGGCTCCAACATTCTAACCGGCTTTCCCGCGCTTCTGCCACGCGGCTCCAGCCTACACTCTAAGCAATGCTACGCTCGTGCCGTCCAACAGACTGACAAATGCTCGTTGGTAAGCAGCTTACCTCACTCACCACTGCTTGCGGGTGTCCCGACCGATTCTCCTCGCACTCAGCCGTAAATGCAGCTTCCGCGACGGGAGAGAATCCTGAGCTGAGGAGACAGCACTGCGGCGAACAGCAGCCCTGCCGCGTGTCCAGGCACTGAGCAGTTCACTTCTCTCCTCCGCTCCCGGTTCCTCACCCAGACAGTGGGTTTGGGAACCAGAGCGCAGCCCCTCTACCCTCTTTTTGACTGCTTCCTCCACTGCCGCCCGCACTGAAAAGAGGGGGGGGGGGGGAGCCCCAACACAACGTTTTACTTTTTTTGTAAATCTCTTTAAATCAAAAGTTGAGCTTAGAATAATAATAGCCTATACTTCTCCTAATCCACTCTCCTTAAATGTTTCTCCAGTGAGCCTCGAACCTCCAGGCTTACCACCCTCCAGCTGCTTTGGAGACTGAGATTGGACAGAGGAGGCGGTCCCAGGAGTATTTGTACCAGTGTCATCAGAAGAATGACGTTTCTCAGTCTCCAAAGCTGCTGGAGGAGGTGCTAAACCCAGAGGTTCCGGACTAGACTGGAGGGACGATAAGGAAAGGAAATAAGATAACTGCTTCCTATCCAACATTGTTTTCCCCAGCACCGTACCTAGCCTTGTGCGAGCGGTGCAGTTGCACAGGGCGCAAAAGGATTAGGGGTGCATGTTGGGCTGTTGGCCCCGGCCCGACCCCTGTGTCGCCCTGCCGCCACAGACACTTTTTTATTTTGCAAAAACCCGCGTTTAAATGGCTGGCCTGGTCCCTCCCTCCTCTGACGCAATCTACATCAGAGAAGGGAAAGAGGAACTTGACTGCCTACAAACGCAGGTCTGCCTCACTGCTGCTGTCGCCGCCTCCAAGAAAACAAAAAAGTGGCAGCAGGGCAATGCGGGGGGAGGGGCAACCGACAGGGGGCGCACCAGGTGTGGAAATAGCACAGGGCACAGTTATGGCTTCGTACAGCCCTGGTTGTCCCTTCAGTGAGTCCTGATCTCAGGGATCACACCTCTCCAGCTGCTTGGAGACTGAGACACTGGAGGCTGGTGGGAGGTGTCAGCTGTCTATCTCCTCTGATTTATTTATTTTATTTATTTAACAGTTTCTTCTATACCGCCCCTTCCAGTGGGGTGGTATAGATGTAAGATTTGGTGAGGTTACTTTCCTGTAGGTCGTGGGTTCATTTCACTTCACAGAGGCAGTGGGGCTTGTAATAAAACAACCAAACAGGTGTGGCTTGGAGAAAGTTTTTTTATGTAGAAATAGGCTTAATACATAGGTATTGAACAGAGGTATATAGTGATTGTTACAGAGCTGTTTCAGTGTGCATCAATGAATCTGTATGTGCATGTGCATGTGTGAAGTGTGAGAGAGAGATAGGCCAGAACATGTGTTTAGAGCCTCATGGCAAGGGAGAGAGAGAGAGAGCGGGGGAGGGGTGAAGGGAATTGATTATCAGAGCCTCCTGTCCTTCATGTCCGATGATTGGTGGAAGAGAGAGAGGAAGTGTTTCTGTCCTTTATAGTGAATTGAATCCTCTCAAGCACTTCCCCTTGAGGTCTGCTAGCCACTCCCTTTAAGGTCTGCCATTCTTGATTTAGCAAGGAGGGGCTTCAGACAGGCCTTGGAGACTGAAATCACCAGGGGGTCAGAGTTAATCTCATCTTGTAAACTGTCATATTACCTTTGGAGACTGAAGTCATCAGAGTCCACAGCTGCATGGAATCCAGGGTCTGGGGAAAAAGCCATGACTCCTATGTCATGTATGCTGACATCTCCCACACCTTTTTTATTTTTATTTATTATTTGTGCCTGGAAATGGTGGAAGCAAGCCTGTGGTACCTGTCCCAGCTGCCATTACCTGATAGTAGGCAGCTTGTCTAATACCTCCTGTATTAAAAACCTTGCTATGTCCAGCAAGTCCCCTGTCCTGCACAGTACTGTCTCTAGTACTGTCTCTAGTGTTCTAGAGATAAACAAGTCTCCTTATGAGTCCAAACCTCGTGTCTTAGGTAGAGCAGCCACTATTTCTGATGCTCAGTCTCCAAGCTGCTGGTGGGTGAGACTACCCACAGGTTGGGACTGGACTGGAGGGGCGATAAGGAAAAGCCTAAATATGACTTCCAATGTCCCCTTCCACAGTTTCCTATGTCACTGGTACCAACATGTTCCAAGATAGGAGGTTCCTATCTAGGAGGCGCATGAGGTCTGCTATCTTTGCACCAGGCAGGGATGTTACCAAGTGATCCTCACGTCCACCACCAGCTATCTACATGCCTGACTGAATCGCCAGCTATGATGCTGCAGCGAAGTGTAATCAATGAATAAATCCAGGAGTCAATTGACAGGGTCCAAGCCAGTTTTTTTTTTTAATACTTTATTTATATCCACCAATAAATATCAACAACAAAATACAGTGAACAAACCTTCCCCGAGGGGTGTACTCTTATCCCCTCCGGGAGGCAACAGCAAAAATATACCAGGTGGCTTTATATCATATTATCCCCTCCCCCCCTCCCTCCCTCCCTTCCGCCCCCCCCCCCCACACTCCATCAACAGCCAAGTCGGAGCAAGGACAAAAGTTGGGATCGCCAACTACTCACCCTACCGCCCCCTACCCCAGTCAACTCCCCATCTGGAGGATTTCATTACGGCAACGAGCCCCTAGTTGCTGAATATAAGGTTAGGTCCAAGCCAGTTTATTGTGCACAAGGCCCAGTCAGTCAAAGCTTCAAAAGGAACTGAGCAAAGTTTTTACAGAGACATACTCATTTATACCTCTTTTTCAGTTTGATACATGAGAACTTTCTATTGGTTCTAGCTTGATACATGCAAACTTCTCAATGGCTCCAATGCCCCCTGCACCTGTCCAATCAGAGATCCCTCCTGGGCCTAGCACCCAGCTCCCTCCCTTAAGACTGTTCTAACAATGGTGCAGTTTCTAGGTTTGATACTTCTCTACTGCAAGGTCGTTTCTAGCTTCAGGAATGCATGTATTGAAACATTTCTTTCTTTTGCACACAAGAGAATAATGAAAGACTTATGAATTCATGTAAAACTTCTTATTAAGCAGTTTAAAACAGTTTTCTCATTTTGCACAGATTTTTGGTTCTTTTCTAGCTATAGTTGGGGTTGGAATCCAGGCCTAACTTACAGGCCTTTCATATTAGTAGACCATTCTAGGCCATAGCCTGCCACATTCCCCCCTTTGATTATTCTTACCCGCAAGTGAGAAAGGGTGAGAATTAAATCACTCAATAATTAAATCACACATTATACTGGTGTAACAGCATCATCTTGGGGTATAGGGTAATATTGCCACATAGCTAGTATTTTTGTAGCTGCCTTCCGCTCTACAGTACTATCAATCACTGAGGTTACCATGCGTAAGCAAAGGGGTAGGAGACATGGGAGCAGCAAGCACATAGTTAGTATGAATAATACAATAAATGCAAGAGTCTTCAGGCCACCTAACCATGAAAATACTGAACCAAACCACCCATCTAGTTTCAAACTATGCCATGTCTGAACAGGCACAAATGTTTGCTTTCTCATCTGGATAGCTATATCCTCAACAACATGCCCATTATTATCAATTTGCAAACAACAATTACTTAAATTTAATTTCCCACATACCCCACCTTCAGCTGCTAACAAATAATCTAGAGCTAAACGGTTCTGATAAATAGCTGTGCGCATTTGTGTACTTTGCTGGCCAAAAGGGTTAGTGCTTTACTAGTTTCATTGGTTATTATTTCAACAACAGCTTGTAAGCGTATTATATGATTTATCATATAAACAGGGGTACGATATCCCCATGTCCCATCTTGCTCCCAAGTAGCAGGTCCATAGTATGAGATAATTCTCTCAGGTGGCCATTCTTCGGATGTTGCATCCCATTTGTCCCATTGGCCTATTTTCAAGGCCTCCTGTAGCTGTTGACTTCTGTACACAGGATATCCCAGTTGTTCTCCATGGGATGTAGGCAAAAGGAAAAAGGATGGTCGTATGGTTCCCAATACACATGCGCCTCCCCAATGGTGAGGGAGCCTAGCATATGCTCGGGTTCCGCAAATCCAGTACAGTCCAGGTGGTGCTTGCCAGGAATTATAAGCTGCCAGATTAGTCCAGTGCTGGCAAGATTGGGGAAACGGACAAGAGGATTGGAGGGTCCTGAAGCGTTGACTCCTGACCACCAAGACGTCTTCTTAGTGGTACTGTTGTAGAACTTCTGATTGAGACAGACCAGCTGCCCCACCTCCATGTTAAACAGTGGTCCATAGCGAGCAAAACACAAGTTACCCACAATGGGGTGGGCCAGTACCCATTCACTAGTAGTATTAGGTAGGTCAGTCTGATTATAAGGAACAGAATAGTTCAATTCTTGCGCCTCCCAAGGCCATTGATCTCCCATCTTAGTTCCTCCACAAAATAGACAGTCTGAGATGTGGAGACTGGATGCAACTTCTCCTGCTAGTTCAAGGAACAAGTTCTGGGAAGCAGGACGAATCTCGAACTCTGTTTTCATGGCCTCATAAAAAGAGTGATGTATGCGATAGGGTGAGGATACATGAGTCTTGGTATTTAACTGTATGTGCAGGATGGTTCCAGGATCTATGCCTCCCTCCTGCTATCCGCAATCCAAATCTGTATCCTTGCTTCCATTGGCCGGGGTTGATGATGAGAAGTTGTAGGGGATTACAGGCACCTTTCTGGCATTTCTTGGGCTCAGGTAATCTGATCCTTGTCAGACTGCCTTTTCGACTATCACCATCTCGTCCCACAGGTGCATTCTGCCAAGTAGCAAAGTATACACAGTCCCACTTTGGACAGAAGTAAGCATCTTTAGATGCAGTGCTGTAGACGGTGGTTGGAGAGTTCTTTCCCGTACACCGTCCCCATCCGTAGGCTCCTTACGGACACATATATTTATCATCATGGTAGTAAGCTCGTTCCCATGACCCACACTTGTGGTAAGCATTTCTGTTAATTACATCAAAGTTCAAGACAACATGTTTTGTGGGGTCTGCGAGGGGGCTGGTGGCATTTATGAGGGCCCCATCCTCATCATTCCAGCGTATCTCAAGCGTATAATATGAAGGGTTTTGTCAGGGGTTATAACAAGTCTTACCCTTTCCTTTCGTACAGATATTTAATTCTGTACCATTATAGATACACCGGCTGACTGTACCAGTGCAAGTATAGTAGGAATGATAAAGTAAAGTCTGAATGACCTTCTGTCCTGTTCGGATGGTAGTTATGCAGGCTGCACAAGGAGGTAAAGCAGAAGTCTTTTCCAGAAATCCGAGGATCACCACTCCCACAAGACAATAGTGGAAGAACATATTGATTACAATCTTTTGAAGGTCAACTGAAGTATTGGGTACGATGAACTTGCAGAACCTTCTTCTTCTTCGGTTCCGACGGTCACCTTTATGCAATAAGAGTAGAAATGCAGATGCTGAAGATTCTTATAATGCTGATTGTCTCCGCAATGTAAGTCGCAATGGAGTCTCAGGCTCATTCTCTGAAGTCCATTGGCCAGGGTCAGGAGCAGCTGCTGGCTTCACTCGACTGTGGTGGATCCAGGGTTCAAATTCTGCAACTTTCACTGCAGTGGGGGTTGACAGGATGACGACATAGGGTCCCTTCCAATGCGGCGCCAGTGGGGTCTTTCTCCACTCTTTAATCCACACGGACGCTCCTGGCTTGAAGGGATGCAGAGGCTCTGTCAGGTTGATGGGCAATCGATCTTGCACCCAGGTATGGAGACTCTGCAAAACAGAACCTAAAGCTAATAGTTCTTGTCTAGTTATTTCAGATCCTATTTGTCTCATGTCTCCCTTTATTCCCTGTACAATGGGGGGAGGTCGCCCATATAAAATTTCAAAAGGGGAAACTCCTAGGGACTTGGTGGGAGCTGAACGTATCCTAAGAAGAGCTATAGGGAGAACCTGAAGCCATTTTAGGTGTGTTTCTTGACAAAGTTTGGACAACTGAGATTTCAGGGTTCTATTCATACGTTCCATTTTCCCTGAACTCTGGGGTCTGTAAGCAGTGTGCAACTTCCATTGTATTTGCAAAGCTCGAACTAACTGTTGAGTCACTTGGGACACAAATGAGGGTCCATTATCTGATCCTATAGTCAATGGTATTCCAAATCGAGGAATAATCTCATGGAGCAGCACCCTAGTGACCTCTCGGGCTTTCTCAGTTCAGGTGGGATAGGCTTCTACCCACCTGGAAAATGTGCAGACTAACACTAACAAATAGTGATACCCGTTTGCGCGGGGCATTTCAGCAAAGTCCACCTGCACATCACTCATCGGGGCCACCCCTACCGACTGGTCTCTTGGGGGTGGAATGGGACCTTGCTTAGCATTGTTCTTGGTACATATCAAACATCGCTGTGCCACTGAGGTGGTCAGGGGTCCCAGTAGTGAGATACAGAAATGGGGCCTTAGGGCTCTTTCCATGGCTGTTTTTCCATAATGTGTGGCCTGATGAAAAGCATGGACAAAGGCCGGCCCTAATGCCTCAGGAATAACTGTGGGACCGGGAGGTGAACTACCTTCTGGAGGGGGCAACACTATCCAACCTGTTTCTGTCAGGACCCCTCCCTCCTTTTCACAGAAATAATCTAACTCTCTTACAGTGTATCGAGGTGCCCAGGAACTAAGGGGCACAGGAAATAGAGCTGCTTGCATCGGGGTATCTTGGGTCCTGACTTGTCCTGTTGTGGCTGCTTTTCGGGCTGTGGCATCAGCAAACCTGTTTCCTCGGGTGACTTCCCCTGCTCCTGCCTGATGACCTCGGCAGTGCATGACTGCCACTTGTTTGGGGGCCCATACAGCATCTAATAACATCAGTATCTTGGGCCCATACCTAATGGAATCTGTGTATACATTCAAACGGAGTCCTTCTCCTAATGTCAATGCTCTAGTAAGGGCTATCAGTTCAGCTTTCTGAGCTGAAGTTCCTGGGGCCAGGGCTGAGGACTCAACTACCAGATCAAAGGTCACCACTGCATATCCAGCACAACGATGTCCATTGATGACCAAACTGCTTCCATCTACAAAGAAAGTCCGTTCAGGGTCCTCTAGAGGGACATCAGAATACAGTGTCCATGGTTTCTAAACAGTCATGATCAGGGGGCCCAGGACCAATTGGGAACAACGTAGCAGGGTTCAAAGCTTGACTGACTTTTAACTGTATCTGGGGATTTTCACACAGCATGCTCTGATATTTCAACATTCGTGAATTTGTTAGCCAGAAGTTTCCTTTGTGTTCCATGAGAGTCAGAACAGAATGTGGTACAGTAACTTGGAGACTCTGTCCCAGAGTGAGCTTATCTGCTTTGCCCACCAGGAGGGCTGTTGCTGCAACAGCTCTCAAACAAGGGGGCCAGCCTTTTGCAACTACATCCAATTGTTTTGACAAGTAGGCTACTGGCCGTTGCCAAGATCCGAGAGATTGAGTCAGCACCCCCAACGCATTTCCCTGTGACTCATGGACGAAGAGATGGAAAGGTTTCTGGACATTTGGAAGACCTAAAGCTGGTGATGACATCAGAGCACTTTTCAGAGACTGGAATGCTGCATCATGTTCAGGTCCCCACTCTAGTGGAGACTTTTCCATTCCTTTAGTAACTTGATACAATGGTTTTGCGATTAATGCAAAATTGGGGATCCATATTCGACAGTATCCTGCGGCCCCCAGGAAGGCTCTTACTTGCCTCCTGGTGGTTGGAATAGGGATACTGCATACAGCTTCTTTGAGTTCTGGTCCTAAACGTCGGATCCCGCTGGACAACTGGAATCCTAGATACTTGACTTCAGTTTGGCATAATTGTGCTTTGGCTCTTGAGACTTTGTATCCAGCCTCTTTTAGAAGGTATAAAAGTTCACTAGTAGCTTTCTGAGTTGGTGGCTATGAGCAAATCATCCACATACTGGAGGAGAACCCTTTGTCTTGGGTTCACTGGGTAACTTGAAAGATCTTGATTCAGGGCAGCACTGAAGAGAGTAGGTGAATTCTTGAATCCTTGGGGTAATCTGGTCCAGGTGAGTTGGCCCCGCCTTCCTGTTATGGGGTCTTGCCATTCAAAAGCAAATAAAAGTTGACTGGTGGGGGCTAGGCGCACACAGAAAAAGGCATCTTTCAGGTCCAGGACAGTAAAATGAGTAGCCTCAGCGGGGATCAGTCCCAAGAGAGTATAGGGATTTGGCACTACAGGGTGTATAGTTTCAACTGCGTCATTTACCCGTCTCAGATCTTGTACTGGGCGGTAATCCCCTGTCCCAGGTTTCTTAACTGGGAGAAGGGGGGTGTTCCAAGGTGACTGGCATTCCTTGAGAAGTCCATACTTCAGCAGTTTCATTAAATGGCAGTGGATACCTTCAATGGCTGGTCGGGGAAGAGGATACTGCTTCACATGCACTGGTTCCGCTCCTGGCTTGAGGGTGACAATGACAGGGGCTATGTTCTTCGCTAGGCCAGGTGGATTATCTTCTGCCCATACTTCAGGTGGGGCTATAAGGTTGGTAGGTATACAGGAACTGGTTGACTTGATTGGAGGTGGGCTATAGAACCGCCATTCTTCTTCTCGGGGAACAGTAAGCACCATTAATCCAGCAGGCTTTGGGTTCACAGTCATTTTCATTTCTCCCCCTTCAGCAAAGGATATCTGTGCCTGGAGCTTGGCAAGCATGTCTCGGCCCAGAAGTGGAATAGGGCACTCAGGCATATACAGGAACTGGTGCGTTATTTTCTGTCCCCCTAATTCATACATGCAGTTCTGCAGGAATGACTTTGTGGCCTTGTTCCCAGTGGCCCCAACAATGGTGACAGATCGAGAGGAAAGAGGAGCCACTGGCTTAGCCACTACTGAATGTTCTGCTCCTGTATCTACCATGAAGTCCATATATTGGTCCCCTATCTTTACGCTGACCATAGGCTCCTGGGGACCCAGGGTGAACTTGGAGCCCGGTCTGGCCTAGTCTTCATCTACATCATCCATGTCATAGACCATTGCTACTGCCACTCACTCAATGGCTTCTTCTCTCTCGCGCTGGAACTGTGCTCGGTTCATTCCTCCCCTCCTTCGGAATCGACCTCCTGTTCTCCAGGGACTCCCTCCTCCCCTTGCGGGGGCGGAGTCCAGATGCGGGCATTCACTTCTCCAATGTCCTTCTTCTCTGCAGTAGGCGCACTGATTCGCACCCAATTGAGGCCTTTCGCTTCCGCGGCCTCTTCCACGTTCTCTAGTCCTTTGATTAGGAAAACCTCCTCCACATCGTTCAGCTATAGCGGCAGCAAGAAGATCTGCCTTCTTCTTCATCTTTCATTCACTTTCTCTGTCACGTTCATTTTCACGATTCACAAACACTTTCTGAGCGACTTCCATTAGCTGTGCTGTATTCATGCCCGCAAATCCATCCAGTTTCTGCAATTTTCGTTTTATGTCTCTCTGGGACTGGCTAACAAAGGCCACATTTACCATGCGCAAATTCTCCTGAGCGGCGGGATCATATGGGGTGTATAATCTATAAGCTTCGGACAACCGCTCATAAAAGGCTGCTGGGCTCTCATCTGGACCCTGGAGGACTTCCGATACCTTCCCGATACATTAATTCTGTTAATTCCTGGGGCTTTGCAGTATAGGATGCATAATGCGTTTTCCAGTTTAATAAATCAGTAGTAGAAAAGGGTACATAAACTAGACTGGTTGGTCATGGTGCCATCTGGCCCTGATCATTTAAAAGAGGTACTCCAGGCACTTGGCGTAATGGCATTAGGTGCCCTGCTTTCTCCTTCTTTGGAGTTACGCTTCTTAAATCATAAGGCTCCCGGGCACAAACTTCCTTAGCGGGTGACCCTGAACTGGCAGGAGAGCCTCCGCTCTCAACTTCGTCGGAGGACTCGGGCCCCCCCCCCCCGACGTGCTTGGGCCTGACTCGGGACTATCACTCGGGGGAGGGAGCTTCTTGGGCTGCTGCAGCGGCACTTGCTGGGGTTCCTCATCTGGCTCCGCTTCAGGCAGCGGTACTGGGGGAACTAACTTATGTGGGTACTGCAGTAACCTAGTCAGGATATCTGGGAACTCTGGGGCAGAATACACAGGCGGCTTCTCCTACTCAACTCTCTGGGTTCCCCTAGTGGTGGCTAGAAATATTCTACAATGCTCCTCATAACAGCGCTTCATCCATGAGGGCTGTCTTTCGCAAGCATCTAACCAGGAATCTATATAGGGGAACTGGTCAGGATGCGCCTTTTGTACAAGCTGATGAACACGGAAACCCTTTTCTACATCAAAAGTACCCCCGCGGGGCCATGAAGTAGCCAATGCAGGCCACTCTCTTTCACATAGCATTTTCAATCTAGACGGAGACAATTTTATACCGTAGTCTCCTGAAAATCCTTTACGGAAATTCTTGATCATACATTCCAACGGAGTTTGCGTGGACTCCGCCCCTCCCATAATCTAAACATAACTACGTATACGTAATGACGTACAAGACGACAAACAGTAAGGGTAGGTAGTATGGCTGTAGGTAAGGGGTCCGTACAGCCCACAAAACACTGAGGGGGGACATACACCACTCGCTTCCTCCTTTTCGCGACCTGGGCGCGGTCGCCCGGCCAGGAACTGCGCTACTCAGGAGTCCACTTTCGCTCGGTCTGTATTTCAAGACCTCTCAATCACACAGGCAATCATATTATCACAAGAATCATTTTTCAAGTGCCCAGGTTTTCTGACTAACTGACCATTTCAAACAAGAAGGGTCGATGGCTTCGGCTTCGGCTTTCTCTTATGCGGAGCGTACTAGGACCGCCCTTATGAGAAGTGATCAGGCTCTCTTATCTTGCGCAGGCTTATGCGAGATTTCTCCAGTTAGTCTATACCAAATCAGACTCGCGCATGCAAGACTTTTTCCCAGGCTGTACTTACTGACTATCAAATCACAAAATTGTCTACTCACCGGATCCAGTTCCCGATACCACACCAGTTCTTGGGTTGGATCCTGGACTCCCCCCGGGTCGGAGGTGTTGGCCAGCTGGACGCAGTGGCCCGCCGAGGCAGGTGGAACCCTCTCCAGCACAAAAGGGCCGGCGGCGCCTGAGGTTTCCCCCGTGGTCAGACGGACACGGTTCCAACCGGGCCAAACCTCGAGGCGAATTGCGTAGATTATTCACTTGAATACCATTCACTACTCGCACTTCCCGGCTAACACACCAAGAATATGCTGCAGCAAAGTGTAATCAATGAATAAATCCAGGAGTCAATTGACAGGGTCCAAGCCAGTTTATTGTGCACAAGGCCCAGTCAGTCAAAGCTTCAAAAAGAACTGAGCAAAGTTTTTACAGAGATATACTCATTTATCCCTCTTTTTCAGTTTGATACATGAGAACTTTCTGTTGGTTCTAGCTTGATACATGCAAACTTCTCATTGGCTCCAACACCACATGCACCTGTCCAATCAGAGATCCCTCCTGGGCCTAGCACCCAGCTCCCTCCCTTAAGACTGTTCTAACAATGGTGCAGTTTCTAGGTTTGATACTTCTCTACTGCAAGGTCGTTTCTAGCTTCAGGAATGCATGTATTGAAACATTTCTTTCTTTTGCACACAAGAGAATAATGAAAGACTTATGAATTCATGTAAAACTTCTTATTAAGCAGTTTAAAACAGTTTTCTCATTTTGCACAGATTTTTGGTTCTTTTCTAGCTATAGTGGGGGTTGGAATCCAGGCCTAACTTACAGGCCTTTCATATTAGTAGACCATTCTAGGCCATAGCCTGCCACAATGATGCTAGCAGAAGTACCCCGTTGAGCTCCGACGATATAATCTCCCTAAGTGTTGGTAGCGCTAAAATAAAGGAATTTTGTATAAGAGGCAGATATGTTGGCGCAAATGTGTGATTTTTTTTCTACTATGACATGATCCTGATGGAGCTGCAGCTACACTTGTCCCGCTTAGTTTTCGCAGTTCTTTTTTAATGCAGTCAAGGCAGGAAGGCACACACATGCTCAGAGAAGTCCGAACGACTTCTGAGAGCTACGGGTCAGCCCGGTATTATGGTTTCATCACATACATTGTGGTAGGCTATGGCCTAGAATAGCCTGTAACTGTATGAGAGGCCTGTGAGCTAGGCCTGAGTCCCAGCCCCCCACCTAAGAATAAGAATGCTGAGAAAGACCAAAGTCAGTATAAGTTAGAGAAACTGCTTTAAACCGCTTTTTGATAAGGTTGTATGAATCCTTTGTTGAATATTCTATGCTGATGAAAGACATGTACCGGTGCTCTGTATTCACACATTTCCTAAGCTAAGCAACGACCTTGTAGGAGAAAAGTATCAAAGTTTAGAACTGTGCCTTTGTTAGAGAGTTTTGAGCAGGGGGAACAGAGTACTGGGCCCACAGAGAGATCCTAATTGGATGGGTGCAAGGGTCAGTAGGACCAATAGAAAGTTTGCCTGTATTAAACTGAAGAAGAAAGGTATAAAAGGTGTTGTTTACTGGACTCCATTGCTCAGACCATTTTGATTGTGACATTTGCCTGAGACTGTGCACAATAAATTGGCTTGGATCTTTGAACTGACTCCTGGTTTTATTCATTGCGTGCACTTCGCTGCAACATATTTTTGGTGCATTGGCCGGGAATGTGCGGTATGTGAATGGTGCGCAAGTGAATATACCACGTATTATCGCCTCCAGGTTTGGTCCGGTTGGGACCGCGCCCGACCGACAGCAGAGAGGACTCTAGGCGCCGCCGGTCCCTTTGTATCGGGGAGGGTTCTGCTCTGCCTCGGCGGCCTGCCGGGTCCGATCGGCCAACACCTCGAACCTGAGGGGAGTCCAGGATTCAACCCAAGGAGAGGGACTGGTAGCGCAGCGCATTAGTGGCCGGATCCGGTGAGTAGCAATTTGTCTGGTTCTTAGTCAGCTAGCTATGGGAAAGTCTCGCATGCACGAGACTATTACGGTTTAAGTTAACGGTACAAGGTAACGAGAGCCTGATCAACTCTCAGGTTGTGGCCGAGTACTCCTTGCATGAGAGAGCGCAAGGACGAAACCCCACCCCTCATGAATAAGTAAGTAAGGTAGGCCTTTATGGGATTTTGGGAACTCGGTGGCATGCCTGTTTGTTTGAATGAATGAGAGGTCTTGAAATACAGACCAAGTGAAAGCGGACTCCTGAGTAGCGCAGTTCCTGGCCAGGCGACCGCGCCCAGGTCGCGAAAAGGAGGAAGCGTTTGGTGTTTGTCTCCCTTATTGTTCTGTGGGCTGTACGGACCCCTTACCTGCAGCCATACTACCCGCCCTCTTTGTCTGTTGTTTTGTATGTCATAATGGGAGGGACGGGGTCTGTGCAAACTCCATTGAACTTATGATCACGAATTTTAAGAAGGGATTTAGTGGTGATTACGGGACGAAAATGTCGCCGTCCCGATTAGGAAAATTATGTGGTAGGGAGTGGCCGGTGCTGGACACCGCGTGACCACCAGAGGGTACTTTTGATGTTAGAATTGTATCTCGAGTGCATGGGATAGTGCGTAGGAATTACCCTGACCAGTTTCCCTATATAGACTCCTGGTTAGAAATCTGTGAAAGGCAACCCTCTTGGATGAAGCGTTGCTGCGAGGAGCAGTGTAGGATTATGTTAGCAACTACAAGGGGAGTCCCGGGGGCCAAGGGAGAAAAGCCCCCCATTTACTCAGCCCCAGAACCTGCAGAAATTCTGAATTATCCACCCCAATTCCTGTATAAGCCAGTCCCGTCAGCTCCACCATTATCCCGAGCAGAGCCTGAGGAAGAGAGAGTCCCTCCAGCCAACATGACTCCACCCCGTCAGTCACCTCCATTGCTCGAGAGAGAGCAACCCCCTCCTTCCCGAAGCAGGAGTCGCAGTCCCGAACAGAGTTCTCAAAGTACCCCGGCAGGGCTGCCATCACCTGACGGAACAGCCAGCGGGGGATCATCAATTGCCAGTCCAGGGTCACCTGCTAGCCCAGGCTCCAGTGGCGCAAATTTGCGCTATGCCCTCCGAAGTAGAGAAGCGGGCCCGAAAGAAGTTCGCCAGATGCCATTACGCCAAGTCCCAGGATTGCCTATTTTAGATGATGGGGGTCAGGTTGTGGTCGGGCCAACTAGTCTTGTTTTTGTGCCCTTTTCTACCACAGATTTATTAAACTGGAAAACGCACTATGCCTCTTATACTGAAAAACCCCAAGATTTGACAGAGTTAATGTCTAGTATCAGGCAAACCCACCAGCCTACCTGGTCTGATTGCCGCCAGCTCTTGGCTACCCTCTTTACTACTGAAGAGCGGGCGCGAATAGTGCAAGCAACTACCCGATGGCTGGAAGAGAACCCTGTAGCAGACAGAAGAGACCTAGATCCCCGACGGGCAGCAGCCGTAGATTTCCTGAATGAGGACCCAAGATGGGATCCGAATAGTGCAGATGGAGAGAAAGCCCTCACCCATTTCCGCCAGGCTCTACTGCAGGGCCTGAGGAGGGGAGGCCAAAAAGCCATGAATGTTGGGAAGGTAGCAGACGTTCTTCAGCGCCCAGATGAAAGTCCAGCTGCCTTCTATGAACGATTAACTGAAGCTTATAGACTTTATACCCCATATGATCCAGCAGCCCAGGAGAATTTGCGTATGGTAAATGCTGCTTTTGTGAGTCAGTCCCAGGGAGACATAAAACGAAAATTGCAGAAACTAGATGGATTTGCGGGCATGAATACAGCACAGTTAATGGAAGTTGCCCAGAAGGTATTTGTGAATCGTGATCAAGAATGTAAAAGGGAAAGTGAAAGAAAGATGAAGAAGAAAGCCGATCTGCTTGCTGCAGCTCTAGTTGAAGGACGTGGAGGATATCCAAACAGAAGGACCCGAGGATGGGGAAGGGGCCGAGGAAGCGCTCGGTCCCCCTTAGGTGCAAACCAGTGCGCCTATTGTAAGGAAGAAGGACATTGGAAGAATGAATGCCCGAATGTTGGCTCCACCCCCTGGAGAGGGAGGGGGAGCACCAGGAGAGGAGTGGGCCAGTTCCAGCAGCGAGGAGGAATGCAGCGCGCACAGTTTCAGCAGGAAGAAGCCGCTGTAGAGGGAGTGGCGACTACGACTATTGAGGACTACTATGAGGAGGAGGACTAGGCCAGACTGGGCTCCAAGTTTTCCCTGGGTCCCCAGGAGCCTATGGTCAACTTAAAGATTGGGGACCAGTATATGGACTTTATGGTGGATACGGGGGCCGAACATTCAGTAGTGGCTAAGCCAGTGGCTCCTTTGTCTTCCCGATCTGTTACTATTGTTGGCGCCACCGGGACTAGAACCACAAGACCCTTCCTGCAGAACCGTGCCTGTGAATTAGGGGGACGGAAGATAACACATCAGTTCTTGTACATACCTGAATGCCCAGTTCCCCTTTTGGGCCGAGATATGCTTGCTAAGCTCCAGGTGCAGATATCCTTTGTTGAAGGAGGAAAAATGGAGATGACTGTGAATTCGGAATCTGCTGGCCTGATGGTGCTGACTGTCCCCCGAAAAGAAGAATGGCGGTTCTATAGTCCACTTTCATCCGAGGCAGCTAGCCCCCGTATACCCACTAACATCATAGCTCTGCCCGGAGTGTGGGCGGAGGATAATCCACCTGGCCTAGCAAAGAATATAGCTCCTGTGCTCGTTACCCTTAAACCAGGAGCAGAACCAGTGCATGTGCGACAATATCCTCTCCCACGACCAGCAATTGAAGGCATTCATTGTCACCTCAAGAAATTACTACAGTACGGACTCCTGAGAGAATGCCAATCACCCTGGAACACCCCCCTCCTCCCAGTCAAGAAGCCTGGGACAGGTGACTACCGCCCAGTGCAGGATTTGCGACGAGTGAACAGTGCAGTTGAAACCATACATCCAGTAGTATCAAATCCTTACACCCTCCTGGGTGAAGGGATAATTGGAATAAAGGGATAATCAGCTCAGATCTGCTTTATATGTTTGCCTTATGATTGCATAAATGTCTGCCTTATAACTGCACTCTGGCCTGTTTGAAACATACACAGCAACATATGGTTGGCACAAAACAGGTGGGCAACAGGAAAAGAGTACATGCAGCTTACTACTGTTATAAAGCCTAAAAAAAAGCTATACTTTGGACAGAAGTGTCCAAGGATATAAGCCTAGGTTCAAACAGGTCAAGCCAGGAATTCAACTAATGCTCTTGCCCTGAAGGTTTCAATTGGTGCCAGCAGATGGAAAAACACAGGAGGAGGCAGAGGGCTATGATTGATTGCATAGATAGGCAAGCCTTGATCAGCAGATCCAGCTGCATAAACATAGGAGGCCCTGGGAAAGAGCTTTGCAGGAAGCCTGCAAACACCTAAGAATTTATGATGAATTTGCTGAAACTATTTAGAATTTGAAGCAGAGAGATATATATAAGACAGCAATTTTAGAGGGTCTGGGGCAGTTCTTTTCTCCCCTTGCAGAGAGAAGGCTGCCCCGCTGTCCCTCAGACAGGCACTTGCTATCTGCATCTATAACCATTTGTTTGCTGTGCCAAATAAAAAGTTTCTTTGTAGCTGAGCAACTGTTGTCTGAACTGTTTATTGGTAATTGGGGAGACTTTGTAGGTGGACCCAGCCTACAAATTGGCGCCCGAACAGGGACCCGAGTGTTTAATACTCCGAGTATTTAATACTCCTAAAACTTTTATTCTAAATTGTCCCGTATTCCTCTGATATTGGCTGTACATCAGGGATGAGGATACCCCCTATTGCTTCACTAATTAAATAGAGGAGGGGATACCTCCTGCCGGTTCAGGGGATGAGAATTTTGTTGTGAGAGAAGAGAGAGAGATTTGGATACTGTTCTGAGACGAACGAGAAAAAAAAAAAAAAAGTTTGGATGAGACTCCTAAAAATTTTCTAAATTGTCTTGGGATACCCCTGATTTTGGCTTTATATCAGGGATGAGTATACCTCCTATATCTATCTATATATATATAAAAAATACATATAGGGGATGAGGATACCGTTCTAAAATGAACGAAGTTGGATGCCGTTCTGGTAGGAACAAGAGAGAGATTTGGATATCGCGCAAAGACTACAAACAAGAACAGGAGATTTACCCAGGTTTGATTGGTGGGTGAGTATGTAATTAATATTCTGTTATGTAAGAAAACTGTTAGAGTGTCTCTGTATTTAGTTGTAACATTAGGGAATGATTAGGGAAAGGAAGCTTTGCCCAGACATTAGGTCTCTCTCCGGGATTGATTGATGTACGCTTGAGACTGTACATATCATTGATATGAAGCGAGTGTGTGTCTTTATCCACGTTTCCATAACCCCATCACTGCGAGGGGATTGGCTGGGTTTGGACGAAGCGCAAGAGTTGTATGTTTGTATGAGTCCTGGATAAGTAACTTCTCACCTTTGTAAATAAAAAGGTCTGAATTTTCTATCTGTAAAAGTGAAGTTACCCCCCCCTTCTCTGTAAATTAAGAGGGTTTTGCTCCTGTTCCCAAACAGTGAAAACACCAGGTTTACAGATCTTAGAAAGAGGTACAGCTAAGGAGAATATTTATAGAAAAACGGGGATGATCTCCTTATCTGGGATGCTCACAGACCAGAGAGGGTGACAATTAGATCTATTGAAGAATAGCTTTCTAAGTATCTTTTTGACTAATTATAGCTAGATAAATTAATTACTTTAGAAGTTCCAGATCAAAGCGAATAAAGGAGCTGACTGCAGCTGAATTAAATAACCAAGGGGGAGTGGGTCTAGTTCAGTTTCAGTATTCTGATCAGATAGGCTGTTAGGTATAATGCATTTAACTCTGTCCTGTGTTTTTAGTTTTAGTCTTTAGTAAACACTGTCCTTTCATTACTGGCTACTTCAGTAGATTTTATGGTCCCTGGAGCTGAACTGATTAGAATTCTTTGTTAAAGTTGAACTAAGTGGGGAATTCCTGGAGAGCGTATCTGTTTGCTTTTATTTTCTTCCACAATACCTATGTGCTTGTAAGACATCCCAGTCTCTGGAGAGGGTAAAAACGTTGGCCCGGAGTCCCTTGAACGCAAGTGACAAGTGGTGTTTGTTTATCTGTCTCTATTCTTCCAAGTCTTTCCTGTCTTCTTTAGAACATTGAAAACAACGAAAAATCTTCCAGGGTCTGCTGTAGTAATTGATGTGCTGAGACAGCTAGTTTTTTCCTCCTGTCTGAGTTTGTATTGTAACATGGAATGGATTTTCTGGGTTACTGGATTGGGATCTGAATGTATTGTACACTGAAGTGAGAATCTTAGAAGCAGACCGCACAGATAATTGACAGTGTTTTATTCTGAACTGCCAGCTATTGTGTGCAGTGATCTGACTGGTAGAAAAGCAAAGAAAAATAGTTTACAGTTACAAGTACAGCCTGAAAATTTCAAATTGTTTCTTTTTCCCCTGTGCATATTTGTGTGCAGTAAATAAGTCTAATCCATATGTGTAAGTTTTATTTTTTAGATTTGGGATCTGAGTATAGCCTGGTTAAGAAAAATTTGTCTGCTGTTTTCTGTGTGTCAGAAGATTAAATAGCTCTGCCTGGGTCTGTTAGAAAGCTTGTGCTGATTAGGTCATAGGGCAGCTGTACACAATGCGGAATGAATTCCTATGTATGTGTTACTTTTTGAGAAGCTTATTTTGATTTTTCTAAACTATGTGGAAGATCCTAATTAACCAGAGATTATGAAAAGATTGTAGTGATGCTAAGAAATTCTGTTTGATTAGTTTTGACATGATCAGTTTTGTCATGTTCTTATGACTTTACAAATTCAAGATGTTTATGTTTATTGAGAATTGAGAATTTGATCAACTGATAAAGGGAAAAGACTACAGCTGGATTTTGTAACCAAGGAAAAATAGCTCTAAAAGTTAAGAAAATCTGTTTAAGAAAATATGTAACCTTGTGATGCAAAGATGTTTAGTTAGTATTACATTGTTGGAGAAAATCCTTATATAAGATTATGAAGAAAATACTTTTTACTTGTTTTTTTAAGGTTCATGAGTTTCTCAAGCTGAAAGGTATGCTGCTTTTCGGGATTGCCCGGGGGGGGGGGGGGGGGTGGTTTGGCGAGGTCTCTCAGGGAAGCCTCTCTATTCTAATCAGATGGGCTGCTGTACTTAATGACTGATAGCTTTGTATTTAGCTGTCAGCTGTTCGAGTGCCCCTAGATGTTAGATCAAACAATCAAGGCATGAAATTGGAGAATCTGCTTCTGTTGTCCTTTGACCTTAAGAGTGGAGATTGAAAGCCCTAACAGGACAATGGGGAGGCCAGATTGCAACTTGGAAATGATTTAAATCCTGAGTGAATGAGAAGTTATATGTTTGGTTTTGATCGAGCAAAATTAAAAGTAAAACAGAATTTTGTATATTGTTGCAAGCATCTCATGGAGGACATGCTTATTGTTCATAAATTACAGAAACCCAAAAGAGCTGTAACTAAGTTTTATTTTAACTTTTGTTTAAAGGACAGAAAGAGAGATCTACTGTTTAGTCTGCAGTTCAGTTTGACACCAGTTTCATTCAATTTAAATGTGAAAGGGAGTGTTTGTATTCTTAAGCTCAGTGCTAATGACTAATGACAGTAACATGGGAGTTGCTGAATTTTAGGATAAATTCATTTGTTTTTCTGTATTTGAATTTTATATGTTGGGGTCCAGAGAAAACACAGTGTACTTTGTTTTGAAAGATTTTTTTTTTAAATTTCAATTTTAGGAATACACTATATTGTAGCACTATGACATACAAATTTACTTTAGTTTACACACTTGCAGAACAAATTTGGTGAAAAATGGAGCTTAGTTCCCAGAAAAATATGAGAATATTTGTAAAGTTATTTACACATAAAACAATAACATTAAGTTGAATTGATTAGACAAAGTCTCCTACAGCCCAGAGGTTTTTTTTTTAACATGTCTGTCTAGTTTTGTTACCTTGCCTTGTTCAGCACTCTCACTGAGAACAGTATATTCTAGTCATACGTGAGAGAGAGACATGTGGCTGTCATGTTAAAAGTCATGATTTGTCCTATTACGACTGCCGTTATAAAAATGTTACAAAAATAATATTTTTATACTGTAGGGACTTTATTCAGATTGTTTAAGACATTTGCTATTTTGAATGAGCACATATGTCCATTTTTGAACCATACCAATTAAGTTGGTGAGAAAAAAGGACACTGTTTACTCATGCTGTTATATTTATTAAGAAAAATCCAAGTTTATATTTCCTATATACTATTTGTTTACCACAATACTAAGTTTTTAACAATTGTTTGATGATCTTAGCATGCCAATTAAGAGGTGGTACTCTGATGGACATTAAACTGATGAAGGTTATTTAAAGTGACATATTTGCCTAATGAATATGTAAGCAAATTTTATTCAACTATGCTGTCTCCAGAATCTTTAATTCAGGAAGTCATTTAAGCCCCAACACTTACTCAACAATTGGAAATAGACACCTGGAGACAGGCTAGGTGCATTTTGCACCATGATATGCTTTGGAACATCCACACTGGCCATGTGGTACTTCCAGATGCTTTTTGCCTCATTTTGCCTTTGTATGTCCTGGCCAGACATGCATGGGTAAAAAGAGGGATGATTTGATGACAAATTTTCACAAATAAAAATTGGAGTAATTCTGAAACTTGCCAAACTTGCAGAATATGTGTGTGCAACTTGTCTAATCTATTAATATGTAAAGATCAGTTAAGGGCATGGTGAAGTATTTCCTACCAGTAAATGAATCTCCAGTGATGGAGAGACAAGAAGTTTATCAAACTGAGAGACACAGTTGATACCATATGAGATAGTTATGATCTTAAGTAAATGTGGATGAAATTATGTTTGTCACATTGCATTGTCTCATTGTAAAATCTAATCTAGAATATTTTAGTCTTTTCATTTAATATTGGATGCTGCTCTTCTGAATGGGACCTGGAACCATGTCATCAATTGCAATCCAGAGATTCCAGCAGAGAAAATTGGCCATAATCCAGAAGAAACAGTCCACCCCAAGACCTCTGAACTAAACCACACTTAAACTTCGGAGACAGGTGAAGCGCACGACGCAGTCCTGAAAAGCTGCTGGGAAGCAGGCCCAAATTATCTGAAAATAAAGACTATTAAGACTGATTGGGACTTTTGGGAAAATCTACAAGCCATTTGGGCTACAGCAATTGCAATACGCACACCAGCTCAAGTTTTGCTGTAACATTTTCAAAGCTTTCTTCATCACTTTGTTGAATATTTGATGTGTTCAGTATTATTGCAAGCTGTATGTCTTCCATTCTCTTAGAATGTTGCCTGCTGGTATTCCGGACTCGGAGGAGGCCTAACAGCTTTCTTTATAACTCGTTTAAGTATTGCTGTTTTTGGTATTCTTGCCTGCTGTATTTTTCTGTTTTATTAGGATGCTGTAAGAAAATGATGCTGCAAAGCACTAAAACCATGTACATTGTATCTATGGAACAGTACCAGCGGTTGCCTCTCAATGATCCCTCTCTGTCTCAAATGGTTGTTATCCATGCCTCTTAGTGGGATTACTTTCGCTTCCCTCCACACAAAAAAAAAAAGGAAAAGAAAAAGTGGAGAATGAAGGGATAATTGGAATAAAGGGATAATCAGCTCAGATCTGCTTTATATGTTTGCCTTATGATTGCATATATGTCTGCCTTATAACTGCACTCTGGCCTGTTTGAAACATACACAGCAACATATGGTTGGCACAAAACAGGTGGGCAACAGGAAAAGAGTACATGCAGCTTACTACTGTTATAAAGCCTAAAAAAAAGCTATACTTTGGACAGAAGTGTCCAAGGATATAAGCCTAGGTTCAAACAGGTCAAGCCAGGAATTCAACTAATGCTCTTGCCCTGAAGGTTTCAATTGGTGCCAGCAGATGGAAAAACACAGGAGGAGGCAGAGGGCTATGATTGATTGCATAGATAGGCAAGCCTTGATCAGCAGATCCAGCTGCATAAACATAGGAGGCCCTGGGAAAGAGCTTTGCAGGAAACCTGCAAACACCTAAGAATTTATGCTGAATTTGCTGAAACTATTTAGAATTTGAAGCAGAGAGGTATATATAAGACAGCAATTTTAGAGGGTCTGGGGCAGTTCTTTTCTCCCCTTGCAGAGAGAAGGCTGCCCCGCTGTCCCTCAGACAGGCACTTGCTATCTGCATCTATAACCATTTGTTTGCTGTGCCAAATAAAAAGTTTCTTTGTAGCTGAGCAACTGTTGTCTGAACTGTTTATTGGTAATTGGGGAGACTTTGTAGGTGGACCCGGCCTACATGGGACTGATTCCATCAGAAGCCACTCATTTCACCGTTCTGGATTTAAAAGATGCCTTTTTCTGTATCCGCCTGGCACCTGCCAGCCAACTCTTGTTTGCATTTGAATGGGAGAAACCCACTACAGGAAGACGAGGCCAACTCACCTGGACTCGCTTGCCCCAAGGATTCAAGAATTCACCCACCATCTTCAGTGCAGCTCTCGACCAAGATCTTTAAAACTACTCTGTAACTCCAGGAAAAAGAATCTTACTTCAGTATGTAGATGATTTGCTTATAGCCACCAACTCCAAGTCTGAATGTGTGCAAGCCACCAGTGATCTCTTGCACCTCTTAAATGAAGCTGGATACAAAGTCTCAAGAGCCAAAGCGCAGTTGTGCTAAACTGAAGTGAAATACCTGGGATTCCATCTATCCAAAGGAATCCGAAAATTGGGACTCGAGCGGAAGGAAGCAGTATGCTGCATCCCAACCCCCACCACCAGAAAGCAGGTGCGAGCCTTCTTGGGAGCTGCGGGCTATTGTCGAATATGGATACCCAATTTTGCACACTTGGCAAAACCCTTGTACCAAGCCACGAAGGGAGTGGAACGATCACCCATGGAATGGGGCCCAGAACAAGATAAAGCATTCAAATCACTGAAAACAGCATTAATGTCATCACCAGCCTTGGGCTTACCAGATATGCAGAAACCATTTCATCTCTATGTCCATGAGTCATGTGGAAATGCGTTGGGAGTTTTGACTCAGGCTACAGGTCGTTGCCAGGATCCAAGGGGCTATCTGTCAAAACAATTGGATCCTGTTGCCAAAGGATGGCCACCTTGCCTAAGAGCCGTAGCAGCCACAGCCCTCTTGGTGAGCGAAGCAGACAAGCTCACTTTGGGGCAGAATCTTCAAGTCACTATACCACATTCTGTTTTAACCCTAATGGAACACAATGGAAACTACTGGTTCACCAATGCGCGAATGTTGAAATATCAAAGTATGCTGTGTGAAAATCCCCGGCTGCAACTGAGTGTCAGCCAAACCTTGAACCCTGCTACCCTACTGCCGATTGGTCCAGGCCCTCCTGACCATGATGGTCTAGAAGTGATGGACACTGTATATTCAAGTCGCCCAGACTTAACTGATATCCCTTTGAACAACCCAGAAAGGACCTTCTTCGTGGATGGAAGCAGTCTTGTAATTAATGGACAACGATGTGCCGGTTATGCAGTGATGACCCTGGACATGGTAATAGTGCCGGTTATGCAGACTTTACTTTATCACTCTTACTACACTTGCACTGGAAAGGTCAGCCAGTGTATGTATAATGGTATAGAACTGAATGTCTGTACGAATGGAAAGACTCGTACCTGTTTTAGACCCCGACAGAATCCTTCTTACTATGTTTTGGAACTACGATGGAATGATGAAGATGGAGCCCTCATAAATGCTACAACTCAACTCTCTGATCCCACAAAACCTGCGTCTCTGTATTTTGATGCTTGTGACCTGATAAACAGAAATGACTATTATAGGTGTGGATCATGGGAACAAGCTTACTACTATGATGACAAATACATGTGTCCCAAAGGTGCATACAGATGGGGAATATGCACTGGGGTACATTCTCCAACTACTTATGGAAAACCATCAAAAGATGACTATTTCTGCCCGAAATGGGGCTGTGTGTACTATGCTACCTGGTCTGGCAGCCCTACTGGACAAACTGGAGATAATCGCAAGGCTAAGCTAGAAAGATTACCCCTACTGGAACCCAAGAAATGCAAAAAAAGTGCTTGTAATCCTCTACGACTTCTCATCCTCGACCCGAGCCAGTGGAAGCAAGGATTCCGGTTCGGTCTACATATTGCAGGAAGTGGATCTGACCCTGGGACAATTGTATATATACAGCTTAATACGAAAACTCATGTCTCTTCACCTTACCGAATACATCATACCTTCTATTGCTGTGGCAAAGTGCAATCAATGAATAAGTCCAGGAGTCAATTGACAGGGTCCAAGCCAGTTTATTGGGAGGAGTGGCCTAGTGGTTAGGACAAGGTACTTCAGGCCTGGGGTTCGTCCCACCTGGGGACAGCAATCTCAGGCCGGAGGGACTGGGATTTCTAGTCCTATAGGCACTCCTTGTGGTCTTGGGCAAGCCACTTAACCCTCCATTGCCCATGTTCCCTGTAAGTATTAGCGTATGTTTGTCATATCCCCTCGTGTTAAATGTATCTCCCAATTGACCGCTTTGACCCGGTGAAAAGCGGGATATAAATGCAAATACAGCTAAATAAATAAATATTGTGCACAGGCCCAGTCAGTCAAAGCTTCAAAAGGAACTGAGCAAAGGTTTATACAGAGACATAACCATTTATACCTCTTTTTCAGTTTGATACATGAGAATTTTCTATTGGTTCCAACTTGATACATGCAAACTTTTCATTGGTTATACATTCCCTGCACCTGTCCAATTAGAAATCCCTCCGGAGCCTAGCAACCGGCCCCCTCCTTTAGGATTGCTTGAACAATGGTACAGTTCTGAATTTCGTTACTTTTCTACTGCAAGGTTAATTTTGGCTTCTGGAATGCATATACTGAAACATTTCTGTTCTTTCACACACAAGAGAATAATAGAAGACTTATGAATTCATGAAAACTTCTTATTAAGCATTTTAAAACAGTTTTCTCATTTTCCACAGATTTTTGGTTCTTTTCTAGCTATAATGGGAGTTAGGATCCAGGCCTAACTTACAGGCCTTTCATAGTAGCAGGCCATGCTAGGCCATAGCCTACCACACTATGAGGCCATGAAAGCAGAATTTGTAATTCTCCACGCTTCTCAAAATTTGTTCATTGAATTGGCTTGAGCGGTAGCATCCAGCCTCCATGTTTCTGATTGTCTTTTCTGTGGAGGAACTCAGATGGGAGATCAGTGGCCCTGGGAAGCACAAGAACTGAACTATGCTGTACCCTATAACCAAACAGATCTGCACACTGCTACCAGTGAATGGGTCCTAGCTAGCCCCATTGTTGGAAACCTGTGCTTTGCTCGAGCTGGACCACAATTGACTATGCAAGTGGGGCAGTTGGTCTGTTTGAACCAGAAGTACTATAATGCTACTACCAAAAAGACATCCTGGTGGTCAGGAACCAATGCCCCGGAACCCTCCAATCCTCTGATCATCTTTCCTAACCTTGCCAGGTTATGGACAAATCTTGCTTCTCACAATAACTGGCAAGCTCCACCTGGACTATATTGGATCTGCGGAACTCGAGCATATGCTAGACTCCCTGCCAACTGGGGAGGTGCGTGTGTCTTGGGGACAATAAGACCTTCTTTCTTTCTTCTTCTGCCCAGTTCCCATGGAGAACGACTGGGTTTTCCTGTATACAAGAGTCGACAGAAACGAGAGGCCTTGAAGATAGGCCAATGGGACAAATGGGATGCAACATCTGAAGAATGGCCGCCGGAGAGAATTGTTTCCTACTATGGACCTGCCACCTGGGCACAAGATGGCTCTTGGGGTTACCGCACCCCTGTGTATATGTTGAATCGTATTATACGTTTGCAAGCTGTTGTAGAAATAATAACTAATGAAACTAGTAGAGCACTAACCTTGTTAGCTAAACAAGCCACGCAGATGCGTACAGCCATTTATCAGAATCGCTTAGCATTAGATTATTTACTTGCTGCTGAAGGAGGAGTATGTGGAAAGCTGAATTTAACCAACTGTTGTTTGCAAATCGATAATGAAGGACAAGTTGTAGAAGATATAGCCAATCATATGAGAAAGCAAACATATGTACCAGTTCAGACATGGCATGGTTTGCAACTTGATGGATGGTTTGGTTCTCTGTTTTCAGGAATGGGCGGCCTGAAAACACTTGTATTCATTGTTTTATTTATATTGGCTATTTGCTTGTTCCCCCCATGTCTCCTACCCCTATGCTTAGGCATGTTGAACTCAACTATTGATAGTGTTGTAGAACGTAAGGCAGCTACCAAAGTATTAGCTATATGGCAATATTCCCTTGTACCCCAACATGATGATGCTGAGGACCAAGTGTAATGTGTGATTTGATTCTCACCCTTACTCACTTGCGGGTGAGAATAATCAAAGGGGGGAATGTGGTAGGCTATGGCCTAGAATAGCCTGTAACTGTATGAGAGGCCTGTGAGCTAGGCCTGAGTCCCAGCCCCCACCTAAGAATAAGAAGGCTGAGAAAGACCAAAGTCAGTATAAGTTAGAGAAACTGCTTTGTGGTAGGCGAAGGCCTATGATCCACGCTGATTGAAGCAGGCAGGCAAGCCTAAGCAGTTTGACCTGTAAATGAAGCCTGTGGAGAGGCCCAAAGGAATTACACACTCCCCTAAATGCTGCTACCATAGAATCAAAACTTAACTGAGCACAATTAAGTATAGCTAAGCTGAATCGAAACTTAGAGAATATAGAAAAACAAGTTTTAATTGGTATTGATAAGATGTGTGAAGCTTCTATGGAATTAATTAACTCTGTTGAAAGAAAGGTTACAGTGCCCTGCTTTCCCACATATTCCAGCTGGTTAGCGACCTTGGAGGAGAAAAGTATCAAAGTTGGAAGAACTGACCACTGTAATTGGGACTGTAAGGGGGGGAAGCAGGTGCTGAGCCCAGTCAAAGGTCCTCATTGGATGGCTACGTAACGGTACCGGGACCAATAGAAGTGGTACCGGGACCAATGAAAAGTTTGACTATGTCTAGAATGGGAAAGAACGGTATAAAAGTTGTTGTTTTGCTAGAAACCATTGCTCAGCCATTTTGAATGGGATTCTGCTTGAGTCTTGTGCACAAATAAATGATTTGGACCTTCTGAACAGACTCCTGGTATTATTGGTTTGTTTGCGCTCTGCTGCTACAGCTTTAAACCGCTTTTTGATAAGGTTGTATGAATCCTTTGTTGAATATTCTATGCTGATGAAAGACATGTACCAGTGCTCTGTATTCACACATTTCCTAAGCTAAGCAACGACCTTGTAGGAGAAAAGTATCAAAGTTTAGAACTGTGCCTTTGTTAGAGAGTTCTGAGCAGGGGGAACAGAGTACTGGGCCCACATAGAGATCCTATTGGATGGGTGCAAGGGTCAGTAGGACCAATAGAAAGTTTGCCTGTATTAAACTGAAGAAGAAAGGTATAAAAGGTGTTGTTTACTGGACTCCATTGGTCAGACCATTTTGATTGTGACATTTGCTTGAGACTGTGCACAATAAATTGGCTTGGATCTTCGAACTGACTCCTGGTTTTATTCATTGCGTGCGCTTCACGCTTCGCTGCAACACATTACCAGGAAAACATGCCTACATCCCCCCTGCTTGTCTCCAGAGAAAGCATGGGACAAGTAGGACTGGCCACGTTTTTCTCACATGACCCTGTTTTTTGGCCCCTACTTGGCCTCCCATCCCTCAGAACCCCCTCTGAGGATAAGAGCAATGAATAATGGATATGTGAGAGAAACAAGGGATTACACAGTTTAGCTGCTGGATAGACGGTTCTTTTTCTCTTGTACTGTTGTCCACAACAAGCCGCTTCATCCATGAGACAAAAAGCTAACTAACCATCTCCCATTTAGCGCCCAGCAGTTTGCCCAGAAGCCGTTTAATGCAAAGGAAAGGAACCCATCAATAACTACTTTTATAGTGCTGCGTCAGTAAGTAGAACACAAATGAAGTTACCAAGGAAACTAACGCCCGCATCCTCCTACCGCTTCTTTGTCTCACGCTACTGGCCGTTTATACGCCTGCGCAGCAACTTTTTTTTTCAAACATATAAGAATCCCGCGCGCCCGCTAGAGAGCGCAATGCGCAGCAACTGAAAGAGCAAGTTTTTTGAAACGGGAAGCATGGCGCGTTATGGGCGGTACGGAGGAGGTAAATGCGAGATTTTTTTTATAAGGGGGGAGTTAGAAATAAAAATAATCAGTGGTGATGGGCTTCACCTTAGTTTGTTTCGAATCAATGTTGAAACGCGATGCGGTCCTTTCAGGGTCAAGAAAGGTTATAAAACTCAGCTTGGTGTTGGATGTACGTATGGCGGACGCTACTGTAATGGCGTCTTTACACGAGCGCAGCCGGGATTGGTGAGGGGCATAAAGGGACGTTTTCTGGGCTTGGGAGTAAGGTTTAGGTGAAATAGTGTGTTTAGTACAGTGAGTAGAAAGAAAAGCAGCGGGTGCTGGAATGCGAAGACCGCCGCCCCTTCCCCTCCTCTCCTCTCCCCTCCCCTCCCCATAGTCGTCCATTTTGTGGCGCGAGAGAATGTAGGTGCTCACGTGTCGGGCCGTGCGCACTTGGGAGCGGTTGCAGCAGTGCTTTAGACGGCGCCTGACCAGAGTGAGGCATTTCAACCTATCGCGCTGATTAGGTAATTTTAATAAACGGTTAGATCTTTGTAGAAATTATTTATTCCTTTCCCCCTATCGAATTTTGGTCCTAAAGAAAAATAGGGAAGGTTAACAGAGGGGTTCTGAGCTTTTGTAGGGCACGCGGAATAGACGTGAACTCTAAAATATTGATGTTTCATAAATAACTGGATATATCTTGTTGGTTTGTAAAATGAGGCGCCAGTTAGCAGAGATAGCGAGGAAAATATGGAGGTGCCACTCCATGCCTTGTGCCCTCCTTTGTACTTTTATGTACCTGTGAAATAGTTGCCGCCGAAGAATGCGTGGAAATAGAAAAATACGGAAGTTTATTTGAAATGCTGCAGGATTCTACCCGCCTCCACTTGTTTAGAAAAACTGGTAGGATAGGGTATTGGTTTGGCCCTTGTCCTGGTATAAAAAAAACTCTGCAGCACTGGAAGAAAGGTGACCTCCGTTTTTTTTTTCCCTTCTCTCTTCTGGGCTGCTGCGGAAGGTTGGGTGGGTCTCTGCCTCGTTTTTATCCCGGAAGAGAGCTGCGTTAGTGAAGACGATGCTGCTAGAATCGCGCCATTTTATGGCGGCTGTTGTTCAGTAGGGACCGTCTGGGTTCTTATCTACCCCCATCATAAGAAGGCTTGTTAAGGCATGATGTGCTTGTAACGATTTTGCTGTTTTTTTTCCCCCATTAACAGAGACTAAAGTGTATGTTGGTAATTTGGGAACGGGGGCTGGTAAAGGAGAATTGGAGAGAGCTTTCAGTTACTACGGTCCACTAAGAACAGTGTGGATTGCAAGAAACCCTCCAGGCTTTGCTTTTGTTGAGTTTGAAGACCCAAGAGATGCCGAAGATGCAGTCCGTGGACTGGATGGAAAGTAGGTTTTCTTAAAAGTATATTCGATAATTTAATTAAAACATTAGATTAGTATTCGCACATCTATTAATAGCTTTCATATTTTAGTATAATTCATTAGCCTTCAATTAGTGCTAAGCAAAACAGACTTTCATATGTACAATTTTGGCATATTTATACAGTTGATTATTGCTTTCTTAATATTCTGCACTGTAAAATCTCGATGCAAATCTGATAGTGCCGACCTTAGTGGTAAACATTACCTAATAATAAATTCAAATCTTAAGAAAGTAATTTTTTATAGAGGAATTTTTGTTTGTATATGTAGCTTATAAAATTACCCCACCCATGAAACTACATCCAATGCCAAGAATATATGGATATGGCCTTGGTGTAGGTGTGTTCAGGGGTGGATCATGAGTAGAATTACATTTTATATGTATACTCTATAAAATATCTGTATTCAGTCAATATATGTACAAGAACATTTGCACCTGCTCTTTAATGTAAATGTCTATATCTTAGCACCAACTTGCACGTTTTTTTTTTCTGGGGCAGTGACTTCATAAAAGTGCCCTGACCTTTGAATATAGGTGATTCTTCATAAAAACAACCCCTAAACACAGTAATGCTTTGATTATTGTGGGGAAAAGTACACACACATTTTTGCCTTTCTGAGGGTAGGGGTTTTTTTTGTCTTGAAAATAAGTGTTTACATATGTCAATTGTCTTGTTTCCTTCATATTATCTAAATATACCTTGGGGAATACCTTCAAACAATGGATTGCATCAATACAGTAGATGTTGCAAGAGTTGCTATTTTGTTTAAGAAATAAGTATCAGTTGTGAAATATTCAAAGCTATTTCTGTGTGTCAATGGCCCATTTTTACTATATACCCACAAAGTTAGTTTCAGATGGTCCAATTTTGTGAGTAAAGTAGATTTTAATTACAGAAATGGCCTTGAATATTGCCATTTGTCTTGCTGTTTTTGGATTGCACTATCTGCCTTGTGTGTTTTTGGGAGGGGGACAGTTGTACAGGTGAATTAGAGTTGCCTCTAATCGTACCTCCAGGTCAGTGCAGTTATGCTGTGGGTTGTCACCGCCCACCAGCAGCTGTGTGCTGAGCATGACAGAATCCTGACAACACAGTATAAGAGCTCCTCCTTCAGCTCTAGGATCCAGTCTCTCAGTCCTTAGCAGCTGAATGAGCAGTTCTGAAGATTGAAGAAATATTTTTTATTTTCACTGGTACCTTGTGTCTGTGCAACTCTGAAGGGAACTTTAATTTGGTCACTAGCTATTGTGGTTTGGGGGGGGAGGCTGTGTGGTGAAGTAAGGGTCAGAGAACTGTCAACACCTGTCAGTCTGGTGCCTAGGGGTTAAATTCTTGGGTGCCCCAGGTTCACGTAACCCTTCTCCTACCCCTGTCGGAGTCTACAGCCAGGGTTGGCTGGTGCCTGTGAGCCGGAGATCAGCAAGGCCCCTCTCCATATCAGGCTTCTCTGTGATGATTAAATCCCAAACCAAAACAGTCATTCGAGGGAGGAAGCAGACAGCTAGTAGCTGGACAGTTCCTCTCCTCAAAAGGGGGGGGTATCCCGTGGACTTGCAATGGCTAGTGGGTTCCTTAGCGGCAACATTGCAGTGATAGGTCCTTCTGCTTTTTTTTTCCCATGCTGGAGGCTTCGAGCATGGGTTCGTCAGCTTGCCTTCTCTGTTCGGGGAAGCGCAGTGTGCAGGCAGCTGGGGCTTGCCTGTTTTGTTTGGGACGGACGATCACTGGAGCTTTAGAGCAGCAGCAGCGACAAGGGAGCCTTCAGAGCTGGCGGTTCCCATGGTTTCAGCGGTTCCCATGGCCATTTTATCTCAGCCAGCTCTTGCGGCTCAGAAGCCTCTGAAGTGTGGGAAAGGCAAAGGAGGGGCTCCCTATCGGGGGTGGGGGGAGCATGGATTCAGCAACAGCTGGCGAGTCTCTCCATGAGATTTTATTTTTTGGCAGACCTCATATCTGCTCTCCATGGTGCACATTGCCTGAAAAGGAAGCAGGCTGCTCCTGGATGGGTGGAGAATCCTATGGGAAAGGAGAATTTAGAATTCCAGGGGCCTGAGGTGGGGCAGGGGTTTGCTTTGGCTGACAACATACCTCCACCTAAGAAGTATAAGGGGGGGGGCACCTGACAGGCCCAGGACTCAACACTCTCCCACACATCAGAAGATCTGGGAGAGAGTCCTTCAGACTTGTGGGGGAGAGCTGGGGATTTAGTGGATGGTGATATACATCCTCAGGTGACGACCCTAATGTCGGAATGTTCCACAGAGGGGAGCTAACGGCCCTTAAAAGACCCTCTGCTGCAGGAGTTCAAGGGGGCACAGGTGTGTTTCCTGGTACATCGAGTCATTAAGAAGATGATGGGAATTCCCAGAGGCTATGCAGAAGGGGAGCAGAGTGCCTATTTCACAAGAGGAGCAGGAGCTTCTCAAAATGCTTAAGGTGGACACTTTTCTTAGCAGTTGCTAAGAGAACCACCATTCCTGTGGAAAAAGATGCAGCTTCAAAGGCTCTACAGGATCGGAAACTGGAGTCGCTACTGAAGCTTGCCTTCGATACCAGTGCCTTGTCACTCCAAGCCTCCATTTATAGGGCCTAATGTGTCTTGAGCATCCATTCGATGGCTCCAGGGCCTTTCTCCGCCTGACCTGGACAGGTTGGAAGTGGCGGGGGGGGGGGGGGGGGCAAACTTGAGTCACTAGCAGCATACATGGCAGGTGCCTTCTATGATATGGTCTGAGCTTCCTCTAAAGCCATGGTTTACATCATAGTGGTTTGGAGACTTAAGTGGCTTCACAACTGATCAATGGACATGGCGTCAAAGGCTTGGCTCGGTAAGCTTCCCTTTAAGGGAAAGTAGCTGTTTAGGGAGGCTCTGGAGAAGCTGATGAAGGACCTTGGTGACTGTAAAGAGGGTCGTTTGCTGGAGGACAGGGTGAAGGGACCCAAACAAGGGGTTCCACAGTGAGGACAGCCTACAGATTTCAGACACTTCCACGCTATGCAGTTCTCACAAGGGGCAGTTCAACACAAGGGGACAGCCCTTTTGGGGCTACAGAGGAACTTGCTGGTGGCAGCAAAGAAAACACAATGATGCTAGGCTAGCCCGGGCGGAGGTGGTAATTGGGGTGCATTTACAGCAGTTTTTAACTGCCTGAGCCAAGATAACCACCGACCAGTATGTTTTAGAGATTATCCAGAAAGGGTATGCACTAGAGTTTGCATGGCCACTTTCTGAAGCCTACACTTTAAACAATTTTTGCTACAGCTGGAAGCAGTGGTTCTGGTTCCTCGAAGGTAGTTCGGATACAGTACAGTTGGTACTCCATTTCATAGTGCCCACAAAGGAGGGTTCCTTCCATCCCATTCTGTATCTCAAGCAGGTCAATCAGGTATTACATGTGCCGCACGTCCGCATGGAGACATTGCAATCGTTATCCTGGCAGTAAGGCAGGGCGAGTTCCTATTTGCTGGAGGCCTACTTGCATATTCAGATTTGTCCAGAACACCAGAGGTTCCTGTAGTACTAGAAAAGGCATTTTCAATTCAAGGCGATGTCCTTTTGGTTTGGCTACTACCCCACCCCACCCCAAGATAATGGTAGTCGTGGTGGCTGCCTTGAAGAAAATAATTCTAGTGCGCCCCTAACTGGATGACTGGCTCATCTGGGCAAAATCTGAAGTCAAGGGGTGCTCTGCCACACATCGGGTGGGGGAGTTCTTGCAGAGTTTAGGCTGGATGATCAACCTGGTAAAGAGCCACCTGCAGCTGGTGCAGAGACTGGTTTACCTCTGAGCACAGTTCGATACTCCTTGTAGGATTGGTGCCACTGCTAGAGGACAGTGTTCTAAAAATTCAAGGGCAGATTATTGCAGAAGCGGGCGCCAGCAGCATGGTTCTATCTCCAGTGCTGGTTTGGTGCCCTTGGCTCATATGTGACCATTGCAGCAGGCGCTGCTCTCCCGTTGGTTCCCTCGGCATCAGCTGCTGTTTCAGAAGTTACCTTATCTGCAGCAAGTGCAGCAGAGTTTGGATTGGTGGTTGCAGTCCAGCAATCACAAGGTGGGATTATGGGCTGGAGAGTTCATAGTTTGTCAATGGTGTCTCAAGGGTGGTGGACTCTGAAGAAACCTCCTGGTCCATCAGTACTCAAAATAAGAGTGGTGTTCCTAGCCTTGCAGCTCTTCTACCTCTTGATCAAGTGTAAGGCGGTATGCATCTATTCAGAGGACACGAATATGGTGGCATATAAATCACCAAGGGGGTATGGGCAGTGCAACCCTTCCACCCACTGCAATAGCAACTCTCGGCTGGAAGTTCTTGGAGGGGGGGAGGGGTCTCTGCAGCACATGTGGCAGGAAAGGACAACATTCAGACAGGTTCTTGGTCAACATCAGCTCGATCCCAGAAAGTGGGAGTAGAATGTGGCAGTGTTTCACGATTATGGTGCATTGGGGGACACCGGTGATGGATCGCATGATTATTTTGAGCATTGCCAAGGCAGCAAATTTGTGTGTTTATTTTTAAGCAGATGCTGGGAACACAAGTCCACAGGACTCGATGTGCTCTCCCAGATGTGGCTGACAAGATCATTTACGTCTTTGTCGTGGGCAACTCATAGGCCAAGTCCTACAGCGAATAGAGCACCATCTGGATTTGGTGACTTTGATTGCACAGGACTGGCCATGGAGACTGTGGTATGCAGGCTTGATTCAGCTTCTGGCTGACAGCCCTGGAGACTTCCAGACTAGATGAATTCGCTCTTTCAAGGGCCAGTGCTCATGCTGCAGGTGGATCAGTTTTTGATTACAGCTTGGCTCTTGAAAGGTCAAAGCTAATGAGTAGGGGCTATTTGCCCTCTGTCATAGCTACCATGTTAAAGTCTAGGAAGAGATTGACTTTGCTGGCCTATATGCCCATCTGTCGCATATTTGATGCTCATCTTGGGGGTTGCGGACTGTATCGTCTCGTCTTCTGCAAGGTTTTGCAGTGTGGCCTGGAAAAGGGATTGTTGCTTGATTCCTTAAAGGTACAGGTGATGCAATCACTTGCTACTGAGGACAGATTCGTGGACGCACATGGGTTGGGGCATCTGGATGTGGTCCATTTCCTTAAGGCAGTCAAGCCCTCCCTTGTGGGCAGCTGTTCTGCCTTGTGGTCTTAATTTTGGTCTTGGTCTGACAGAGCCTCTGTTTGAGCTCTTAGCAGAGGCATCGCTAAAGGACCTTACTTTTGAAGGTGATATTTCTGGTGGCAATTTGTCTAGCAAAACTTATATTGGAGCTCCAGACTCTGTCCTGTAGAGAGCCCTTTCTTTTGATATCCAAGGAGAAGGTGGTGCTGAGGCCAATACCTTCCTCCTCTTCCTAAGGTGCTCTCCCACTTGCACTTGAATAAGTCTTTCTCCGCCTGCTTTCCCGGTGCTCGGAGACTCGGAAGGAACTTATCCATTTGTTGGATATGCGAAAGACAGACATTCTGTTTTGTGGTGTTTGGCGAAACATGTAGAGAAGTGGTGTGTCGTGTCGGGGTTTTTTTTTTTTTTTTTTTTGCCCGTTGGGTAAAGTTAGCAATCACTGCAGCTCAGGGGGCACGGAACAGGTGCCTCTGAAAGGGCTGTGGGTCCATTCTACTAAATTGCAGGTGCATTGGGCTTGGTATCGCTGGCAGAGATTAAGGCCACAACTTGGTCGTCTTCACATGTTCACAAGGCAAGGTTGGATGTGTAGGCTGATGCAGGGTTTGGGGCTTTGATGCTTCAGGCTGGGCTTGCTGGTCTTTCCCGTGTGCAGGCACTGCTTTGTTACTTGTCATACGTAACTGGCCTGGCTTGAAGGTATGATTAGGAAGGTGAAATTAGACCTTACCTGCTCATTGTCTTTCCTTGAGTACCTCCAGTCCAGGACCCTCCCTTTCTTTTGATGCATTGCACAGCGAGTTATTTCATTCCGGCTACCTAGTTGGCTCAGCAAGAGTGTGAATAGAGAGAGAGATCATTAATGTAAGACTGGGGAGGGCTTCTGGGCTAGATGACCCTGATTGTCAGGTCTGGCTCTTGCTCTATACATAGTGCTACATAAAAAAACAAAAACAAGAGTTCGGCTCATTATTGCTTAGCATGTTGCTTCTGAGTTCCAGAGACATACTCCGAGCAAGGTTCCCTTGGTTTTGGTTTAGTTTGCGTGGTATTTGGTATAGGGGAGCTGCAGACTGCTTTGCCAATAGGAGACTGGAGCTGAAGGGGAGGAGCTCTTGTACTGTGGTCAGGATTCTGCCATGCTTAGCCCTCAGTTGTTGGTGGGTAGTGGCAACCCACGCATAACTGGATGGGCCTGGAGGTACTCAAGGAAAGACAGCAAGTAAGGTCTAATTTAGCCTTCCATATCATCCTGCTAGACCAACTTGGAAATCGGACAAATGGGTGGGTCCTGTCCTCCCCCTCCTGTTAGCAGATGTGGACAGAGATTAGAAGCTTCCAGTGACGTCACTATTTATACTAAGGCTGAAGGGTACCCTGAGCTACACCAGTTTTTCTCTTATTTCCAGCCGATGATGGTTGCTAGATTGTTGCAGTAGTACCGTGTTTCCCTGAAAATAAGACCGGGTCTTATATTTATTTTTGCTCCAAAAGATGCACTAGGGCTTATTTTCAGGGTAGGGCTTATGTTTTTTTTTAATCATATACAACAATCCACATTTATTCATGTTCAACAATCCAACTTTTTTTTTAAGTACAGCAAACTACATTTACTCATGTACAGCAATCTACATTTATTCAAATACAATCATGTCATCTTCTTCCAGAACATCGTCAAAACTCTCCAAACTCCGAATTCCGGCCTGATTTTCTTGTGACTGCATTCCCTGTAGAACCATTGGCCCCAATCTCTCATGTCTAGCAATAGAACTCTCCTTAAATGAACACTTCTTGTCCAAGTAACCTGCTTGTAGTGCATTGGCAACGCAGCTGTCAGTGATGTTATCCCATGAATTCTTCACCCAAGTCACAACCTCTTGCAGGCTAGGCTTCACAAAGTTTCCACGCTGATTTCTCTCCATTCTATTTTCAGTGAAGTCATTGATTTCCATGCGCAAATGGTCCTTGAATGGCTTGTTTATTGCAATATCAAGAGTCTGGAGATAGGCAGTCATTCCTGCAGGAATCATTATTTGATCTACTCTTCTCTCTGCAAGGAAGTTTTTCATGTCTTTAGCGCAATGAGTGCTGGCTGAATCCCAGACTAGCAGACCTCTTTGACCACCTCTCAAAATAAGTGGCAGCATTAAATCGACTCACTTCCTTATAACTGCTTGTGTACACCATGCCTTTTCGGTTTCAAGAACATAAATGCCTGAAAAACGTTCAATCTTATCTTTCTTGCCCTTACTGATGATTAGAGGTGGGGCTTTCATTCCATCCAGACGAATTGCCAAAATACAGGTAATACGTGCACTTTCGTAGCCAGTGGAGGGAATGTAGATTGACGAGGCACCCCTCTGATTAATTGCTGTTAGAGATCCTTGGCCCATAAACACTGCTGCTTCATCCATAGCAGTCATGTTGGAGAGTTGATATTTAGAAAAGTTGATGGAATCAACAAAGGACTTGAATGCCAAGTGCACGTTTAACAACTTCAGTATCTTCCAGCTTGAACAGTGTTGTCGATCTTAGAGACAGTTCATATCGCTGAAGGAAGTCATCCAGCCAGTGTTGTGATGCTTTGAATTCTTCTGGGGATATTTCAAACTTTGGTGCCATTGCAAGGGCAAATGCTTGAATGTCAGCCCTACGCACAACCAAAGTCTTTGCTCTTCTGTCAGCAATCCATTCATAGGTGATGTCTTCCAGCTCAGGATATAATGGTTGCCGCCCTGATCCACACTTGCGCTTCTTAGATTTTTCCTCATCCATTTGTTGACGGAGGTTATCATACTCTGCTCGCCATTTTCGGACCATTCGGAGATCCAACTTCTTCTCTTGGCAGAAAGCCGTAAGATTCTTGCCCTGGGAGTTCTCCACGATTCCTTTCTTGTACTCAACCGAATAGCTCTTTTTGCACTCATTTTGTCTGGGGGCAAAATATTCAGTTTAAATCTAGTTTAAAGGACCTTAGGGTAAGTACCGTACCGGTAGTGAAGTGACAGTACTGATACCAGTAGCATTTGAAGCTGATTGGCTGACTGTCATGAGGTGACAGCCAATCAGTGAAGTGTTACCAAAGAGCACACAAAAGGGAAAATGAAACATGAAAAATGAAAAACCAAACCAAGTGGCCCTCTGGGAGAGCTCTGTGAACCTTGGACTGCCTCAACCCCCAACAGGTCAGGCCCCTCCCCCCCCCCCCGAAACCACGGCGGTTTAAAATAAAAACCATGGATTTAAAAGCTGAGCAGGGCCTTTTCCTCACGCCAAAATGCTCACGCCGAGCCCACAGCAAGCAATGTCGCCTAAAAGAGCTGCCCGGTGCTTAACACGCAGCTCCTGTAGCTCAAAATGGCCGCCGCCACCGGAGCATGCCAGAAACAACGGGCGCCAAAAGCAGTGCAGGATACAAGGCTTGGGGGATGGCTTCCACACCTCTGACGCCCAAGAATTTTATAGCCGCCAAACAAAAGACCCAAAATAACCAGCCTTTGCCAAACTTACGGGTCTTCAACGGGCTCTAGCCCGTGGTACTGCTTTAAGTAGAGCAGCACCATCGGCGAGCCTCTCGTCCTTGTGCCCCCACCGTCTGATACTGCGGTGGCTCTTCTCTAGGCAGTAAATGCCCCTGTGATCCGGTTCCAGGGCTCTCCCCTGTGCTGTCTAGGGGGAGAGATCTGACGAGAGCCTGCAGTCCGAGACGAGACAGGCAGAGAACGGCACTAACACACAGCTTTGCTGATTCCTTGAGGGCTCTTCCCTAATTAATGAAATTTTTTTTTTTAAAGGAGCAGCCCCAAATGAATTGGACTCCACAGCCCCTTGGAGAGAATGCATTCCCCTACCTCAAGAACACACACAGGCAGCCCTCCTCCATGATCTGCACTAGGGCTTATTTTCAGGGTAGGGCTTATTACGGTAAGCACAGGAAAACGTGCTAGGGCTTATTTTCAGGGTAGGGCTTACTTTCGTGGAAACACGGTATTTAGTTCCTTACTCCTGGGAAAGTTTTTATATACAAAAAAAAAATTGACAACTCTGCTTACTTTTAGTCGGTGTGTATGCATAGTTCCTCTATCATAAGGCCTAAGTATTCCCCTACTTCCCTCTTCAGCGCTCACTCCAGGCACGTTGTTTCCCTAACCCCCAAGCTCTACTTCTTCCTTCCCAGGCACATACTCTAACCACTTTCTTCCTACTCCCCAGGCATACATTCCATCCTGTCTTCTTCACCCACATACAGGCACACGCTTTACCTCATTGTTTTGAAACACCCCCACCCTCTGGGTGGCTCAGATATGGTACAGAAGGAGAACAGAATGCACCACAGGCCCCGAGTTCAGGTAGAAGTAGGTGGTCTTGGCAGAAGAAGGCACAGCTCAACGCACAGAGAATGCACTAAGAAGAGGTGGTAAATCTCTCTGTAGGGGGTTGCTGGTGCCAGTGCAGAATTCTGCATAGGTGGGGAATCTGCTCAAATTCTGTCTTGCACACTTGCGCTGGATTCCTCTGGATGTAATTCCTGGGCTTACAACTCGCCTTCGTATGGAGTCTCTAAACTGTCATCCAGGCAATCAGGAAGGGTGAGGACGTAAATATCAACATCCCTCTGAAGGAATTGGGCAATGTCTGGGTGTGAAGCATTGAGCAACCTGCCTGCAAAAACATGCTATGGTCGCAACCTGTGCCATCCAAGAACTAAAGGGGACAACTCTTTATTTAACTAGTTTTCTATACTGCCCCATCATATATGTAAAACGCTTTGAATATAACGCAACATGAAGCTTTTAAACATTTAATCAACAGTCCCGAAAAGGAGAGTAAGGGTGAGAAACCAATTTGCAACACTAGTTCTCAAATAAGACGCCAGACCTGCACATATGATGAGCAGGTGAAACTGTTTTTTTGGAGTTGCAGGTTCCCTCGTGTAGAGACTCGTACCTATCCTTTCCAGAAGAGGCTATGTTCTAGTTGGCCAGTCCATTCTTTCATGCCCAGGATAATGTCTCATCTTTTGTGTCAAACAGGTGTTTTGCCTCATCCTTTTCCATGTAAAGAAAAGGACAGGGACCTACACTTGTATCAATTTCTAAAGACTGTTACTCGGATATCTAAGTGTCACTAAATCATTCTGTAGGTTGGACAGACTGTTTAGGCTTTCAGCAGGGCCACACAAGGGTGGAGCAGCCTCAGGCTACTTTTGGCCCATTTTGGATAAACAAGAGTAGTAGCATCTTTCAAGAAATCAGCTTGTTAATAAGGATTGTAGGTGCACTCATCTGGGCACAGACTTTGTCCTGGGCAGAGCTTAGTTATGTTGCTCTTGACATTTTGTAGGGCTTTGACGTGGTTGTCCCTCCTACTTTTTTTTTTTGTCAAGCATTATCTATTGGATATCCACACCAGGGCAGACAAGGCTTTTGTTGCAGAGATTTAAAGGCAACAGTCTGTCCTTCCCCCCCCCCCCCCCACCCCCCAGTGGAATCCTAGCTGTGGCACTTAGCTGGTCTAGCAGGATTATCTGAAAGGAGAAATATTTTACTTAACTTGGGGCTTGATAAACCCCAGGTACCAGGTCACCATGGCAACTGAAAACTCTGACCCTGGTGCCTGGCACTCAGCACATGTGGGCCAGCAAAGTCTGCCCAAGGGATCCCCACATGCATAACAGCTGCTGGAGTCTGCAAAAAAATTAGGGCTTTTGCCGCACAGGCAGCTAATGGAAATTTTTAAGGTGGCAGCATGTCTATTTAAAAAAAAAAAGGTTTCGGGGGGGGGGGGGTGGAGGGCAGGGTGAGGGGGGATGAAAGGGGGAAGGGAACATAGTGCAAGCGGTTGGAGGGTAAAGAGGTGAAGTATTTGGCAGCAAAGGATACAGTGTGTGTGCAGAAAATGCACCCTGCTTCCACCACACATACACGTACACACATCTTAAAGGGTCAGTGGAGAGGGAGGCAGATGGGGGCCACTGCCTTCTCTTGCCACTGTGCAGTGGCCTGTAAAAAGTCTATCTATTAAGATGTGGGTTTTGTGTGTTTGTGTTTTTTTTTTTTTTAAATAGAAAATTAACAGTCTTGGTATATCATGCTCTAAAACCTAGAAAAAGTAACTGATATACATTTTTGTGGGGTGGGGGCAGTGTGCTGTGACCAGGTTTTGGTGACTGGTTCTTGTGGTCCAAGAATTTAATAAGGCCTGACTTACCTGATTGTTCTTTTCCTGGAGTCCTAGACCAGTCCAGGATCTGCCCCACTGTGCTTTGCTATCGCTGCATTTAGTTTGGCAGACTTATGTCTTTTTGGGCAGATATTCTGTATAGTTTGTCTTCTGCATAGGTTTTTGTATCTGTTCCTGTGTTTTCTCTGTTAACCCTGATCACACACAACCTTAAGGGTAAGAATACAGAAGCATAAGTAGCAGTGATGTCTCTGGAAGTTTCTAGCTTTTTCTGTCTCTGCTGGAACAGGGACACGACTTGCTGGTTGTGACTGGCCTAGCAAGACTCCAGGAAAGGAAATTATCAGGTAAGTAAAATTTCACCTTCCTTATCTTGTCATACCACATGACAAGACAAGTGGGATATGCTTTCCCCAATCAGTAGGTGGAGGCAGCTTAGAGCAACTTTCAGTGATAACTAGTGTATCCACTGGTGTAGCAGCACTGAGAGAAGCCAGTAGGTGGCAAGGTATTTGGATTGATATAGTAGTGCTGATAGGCCTGTCTCACTTGACCAAGACCATGATCATATGTCTTGGGTAATGGAGACCTATAGGCCCAACATGTGCTTGAAGCTTGGTTATGCCATTGTCTCCTTGAGCAGATGGCTGCTCGGATCCAGTGCTGGTGGGTAGGAGGGACCCCATGGGCCTCCTGAGGGTGCTAAGCCTGGGCCAGGCCCCCTCTTGTTGTCTTAGCTGCTCTGCTGCTAGTTTGTTCCCTCTATTTTTTAAATTGGCTTTTTGTTGCTTGTAATAAAGCAGCTTCCAAATCATCTGCTAGACCAGCCCAGACTAGTGGGTAATGTCCCCAGAAAATCACAGAAGCTTTGTAACATCATTCTTAGTATATAGCTATGCACCTCTAGAGGTCAACTTCATTATTTTCTCTGTCTCAGCAGATGGTGAGCTACTTGGCCCCTGAGGGGTTCAAAGTAATTCTTTGGGTGCATTTTTTTTTCTTCCTGCCTGCAATTTTAAGCACACAGTGGTGCTCCTTATCCCCATATCCCACCTTATATGCAAATTCCAGAAGCGCTCCTGGTCAGGAGGATCACTAGAACACCTCTGAAGGAATACTTCTATACAGGAGGTACATGACAGCCTTTCGCTTCAGCAACCATCCACGTCAGTCTTTGTCAGTTCAAAACTTGTCCTGCTAGATCAGCAGTTTTTCTTTTTTTCCCCACTAGGCCTGGGATGCTTGGCACGCCAGTGCCTTGCTGGGACCAATTTCTACTTCATCTCCTAAGCAAGCAGAAACATGCCAGGCTCAGTTTGGCTGCAGCTCCTGCCACTTCCCAGTTCCAGACTGCCTCCTGTCCCGCAGGGAACATGCACCCTGACAGAGTGGATGAGGAGTACCAGTCAGAGGATTTCTCTCTTCACTCTGCATCCGACAGAGGAAAGAGCTTTTGCCTCCAGAGGTTCCTGATCCTCTTGTGGTTCCTAAGAGATGAAGGTCAGGATATCTATTTGTTCCGAAAAGAGGAACTCTTGGTTCTCATTGCACATATTTCTGAAGTGCTTCTCTAATTCTTCTGTTCCTCCAGACCTATTTAAACCTCAAGTGGATCCCATCATTGTAGGGATAAATAAGCCTGCCCACGCTTTTTCCTTCCCTTCAGAGCTTCAGCAGATGGTCACCTTGGTGTGGGACAGCCCAGAGGTGTCCTTACGCTCTGCATGCTGCTTGTATGTCTGGTCTCCGGGGGACCTTGACAAATGATGAGTTTCCCTAAAGTGGATGCGGTCGTGACAGTAGTCACTAAGCACATTACCATTCCTGTCGATGGTGGTAGCACCCTGAGGGACCTAATCAACCGGAAGGTAGAAGATCTTCTGAAGACTTCCTTCTTTTCTTCCTTTAGCCTTACAGGCAGCAGCATGTGAAGGACTTTGAATCATTGCAACAACTCATTCCAGAGGATCCAGCATTGCCTCGCTTGGAATCGGTCACCTCCTTTAACTATATGATCTCTTCCATCTCTTGGCACACTCGGTAGCAGTGGGTACAGTAGCTTGCCGCTAGCTTTGGTTCTGCCATTGGAATTCAAATGCAGCTTCCAAATCCTGCCTCGCCAAGCTCCCCTTTAGAGGTAAACTCCTCGGCAAAGACCTTGAGAAACTCATCAAGGATCTTGGGGAGGTCAAACTGTAGCACTTGCTGGAGGATAGGCTGTTCTCATTGCCCTCCGCTTACAAGGAGCTCTTTTGCGATGTCTGGCACTATTGGCTTGGCAAACCCGAAGCATCCTCTACCAGATTGGGAGTCAGGGTTCAGTCCTTTTGTGGAGCTCGCAGGGCCAGAGAAAATTTCTCTTCCAATACAAAACTTTCAGGCCCCTCACATCCCTCCCATTGATGGGCTTGGGGTCCATTCCGGAATGCCATATGTCGGAGGTCACCTACTTTTCTTCCACAAATGGACCCAATAACTTCAGACAAGTGGGTGCTTGAAGTAGTATACAGGGGCTATGCTCTAGAATTGGCTGCACCAATTCCGAATGTCTACCTCGTTTCCCCATGCGGTTCGGCCAAGAAAGCGGCAGTCCATCTTATGCTTCAACGCTTGCTCCAGCTGTGCACCATTTGCCCGGTTCCTCCTTCCAAAAGAGGCTCTGGTCACTATTCATTTACTTTTGTGGTCCCAAAAATGGATGGTTTCTTCTGTCCTGTCTTAGATCTCAAGGGCATCAATTGTTGCCTTCATGTGCCACGCTTCTGCATGGAGACACTCAAAAAGGTGATCCAGGCGGTGCACCTGGGAGAGCTGCTTGCCTCTCTGGATTTGGCAGAAGCCTACTTTTCACATTCGCAAGGAGCCCTGGTAGTATCTGTGTGGTTTCTGGTGCTCAGCAACCATTAGCAGTTTCAGGCCCTGCCCTTTGGCCTCACTACAGGGCCCCCCCCCCCCCTTGCACCTTCTCCAAGGTCATGGTAATGGTTGCAGCAGTACTACAGCACCAAGGCATCAGAGTTCGTTCATATCTGGACGATTGGCTTATCTGGGTCAAATTCTTACCAGTAGGTGCAGTCAGTGGTGGCTCGGGTGCTCGCCTTCCTGGGCCTACTCGGCTGGGTAGTCAACCAGGCCAAGAGCCATCTTCAACACAACTCTCGACTTCTGGATGCTTGTTTGGATGCAGCAGCATGTTTTTCTCTCCCAGGACTGTTGTCACAAGCTAGTGGCCTAGTTCCAGGCTTTTTGCCTCCTGCCTACACCTGTGGCCTGGGACTATTTGCAGGTACTTGGCACCATGGTGGCCACCCTTAAGGTAGTTCCATGGACCCAAGTGCATTTGCGCCCCCTCCAATTTAACATTTAACACTTCTTATATACCGCACTATTGTCATCAGCGCACCTACTGTCATGATGCGCACCCAATGCGCCCTACTGTCATGATGGTCCGCCCCCACACAACAGTTTTGGACTCTACCATGTCTGAGTGCAGTGAGTCGCACCCTCAGGTGGTGTGTCTCTCCCCTCGGAACCTACTGAAAATTATGCTGTTAGATACCCCACAGTGGATACTTCCTGCTATGGATGCCAGTCTGACGGTCTGGGAGCACACTGCCTCGGACACACAGCCAAAGGTTCCTGGTCGGTCTGCGAATCCACTTGGAGGATTAATCAGCTCGATGCGTGGGCTGTCTGGTTGGTGCTCTGCTCCTTCCACTCCCTCCTTCAAGGTTGCACAGTGCAAATTCTTTCAGACAATGCCACTAAGGTGGTTTATCTCAACCAACGGGGCGCAACCAAGTGTCTGGGAGTGGCCAGGGAGATGACTGTACTGTTCCCTTGGGTGGAAGTGCTATCTACAAGCGCGCTCGGCCCAACACATTGCAGGAGTGGAGAAAGTTCAGGTGGATTTCCTCAGTCAGCACAAGCTGGATCCCAGCAAGTGAGAACTTGCTCTGTGGGCCTATGCATTGATTGTAACCCGGTGGGAGCGGTCAACCCTGGATCTAATAACCACCACCTCCCAATGCCAAATCTACCTCCAGACTACCTCTCAGACTGGATGCCCTGCTCACACCTCTTTTTGTACATCTTTACTCTGTGCCCACTGATCAGCAGCATAATACGCAGGATAGAGGCCCATCTGGGACGAATAGTACTTGTGGCCCTGGATTGGCCACAACGTCCCTGGTATGCTGATCTCCTACTACACGCCCCACCCATGCCTCTGGGCCCATGCCGAGGTCTCCTGGATTCCTTTCAGGATCCTCCCAAGGAAGGAGAGATCCTGACGTGGGGAGATCCCTCTGCTGCCTGAATCTTCCACCAGGATGAACTCCCAGCTCTCGGGCACTTGCAGATTGTGGAGCTAGGGGTGCCGGACTTGGACCCGGACCAGGAGGAGAATCCTCTAAAGGAAGGGATCTGCCAGGCTTTAGGTGGGGGCATAGCATGGCAAGTCTTGACTCCATACTGCTCGAGAAGGAAAAGTAGTGACTCCCCAAGGTGGATAACGGTGGTGGTGGTGGCGGTTACAAATAAGACCAGGGTCATTCCATGTCAAGTGGTCTAGGGTTCCCCGCATGACCATCACGGATTTTGACTAAATTGTATATTTAGAGCCCCTCATGTCTCAAATGAACTTTGGTAGAGTTTTAGGTTCTTTGGTGTTAAACCTGTTGAGATATAGCCGTTTGTTTGACCCCATAGCCTGAACATGTACGGTACGATTCAAAATTTCAGCAACTTCGAGACCTAATGTTGTTCTTATTTGTTTATAAGAAATGAAACTTAACTACCCTGCACATCTTTTTGCGCTCTTTTTAATGAGACAAATCTTTTTTGATTGTGTCAGAAATAGACACATTGCACCAAAGTCGGGCAAAGAAATTGGCGGCCTAAAAAAATTAAGTTTAACATAGCATAGCTCCTGAAATAAGTAAACAACGAACATGAAATTTGAGGCATAGTATCTCGTGGTACTGTTTGTGTTTATAATTTCAAGCTCCTAGCCCTTTACACTTAATTTGCAAATCAATGAAAAGTTGATAATTTTTGCAAAAAGGCTAAAAATAGGGGGTATTTAACTCCCTTTGAAAACGTTTCTAGAAGATACTTTTGTGTAAAACTACTACCATTAGAGCATGTTTTGTCCTAAAAAAGTTAATTTGATTGACTAACGCTGGCATACAGTGCTCTAAAAAGAGGACCAAAGTCAGCGGGCATTGCCATGGCAACAGCGTATGTCATATTATTGTTAATTTTTGGGATCATACTTGTTACATTTTTATATTGAAAAATTATCAATATTGTATTGCGTTGGTCCATGGTGACATTGTCACTACCAGTTCAGGAACATGAACTGGCAACCCCATCGCCATAGAGGTCACGCCCAATAGCTGTGCAATACCAGCCACGGGTGGGTTTCTTAATCTAGGTTCCCAAGCCTTTAATTTGGTTTCTTATTTGAGGTTCCAAAGCCTTCAGTGGGTGTCTAGCTGGTTCCCAAGCCTAAATTGTGTATCTTATATGGTTCCCAAGCCGAAGTACTCGCCTCAATTTTAATGCTAGCAATTTTTTTACATTCTGTTATGTTTGCAAGCCACTTCCTTCAAAATGGATTCTGGGAATTGATACTGTCGGCCAGATGATGTAACTGAAGGTGCAGGGAGCATGCTAATGAGGTGCTGCTCTGGAATCCAGCAAACACCTTGTGATGGGGTTGGTGGCACAACTAAACGTTTGGCAGCCCGAGCAAGTCTACAAAGACCTTTGTCTGACCAAATATTGACACCAAAAGATCTGTATAACTTTTGTGACCAAAATATACACGGAATTTAATATTAATCTCGCAAAAGATGAAATTGAAAAAAAGGAAGTTTCAAGAAGAAAGGTGGAAAGAAAGCAGCACAATAACTGGCACTAGAGAGCATCACCAATTTGTACCAGTTGACTCAAACTTCGTTTGTGTCAGCAGAGTTTCAAATGATACAATAAGCTTTTTTTAGCCAAAATTTCCAATACTGCTATTTTGTATTTGAAATTATCTGAGTTGTCCCTTGGTTGCTATGTAGCTTGCATCCATGACAACAAATGGTGGATTGGCAATGTTGAAGTTTCAGCTGAGGAAAATGAGGCATTGATAACATTTATGCATCCTCAAGGTCCTGCTCATTCGTTTTATTGGCCAGAAATATGCTACAAGTGATTTTTCGCCAGGGTAGCTTTGGCATCTTTGTAGCATACATTCCTTGGAATTCAGGTCACACACTGTCTTTTCAAGCTTGTAGTCCTCTTTAATATTTGCACCTTGCAGCATGAGCTTTACATTCTGATGTATACTGCAGATGCAAACTGAATGCATGCCTGAAGCACCAACAGTCACACACAACTTTGGCCTGAGATCACAGAATTTTGAAAAACCGATTTCTGCTCCAAATTTTATTATGATATGCTACATACAACTCTCAAGATTACACAACAGCAACCGTTGTTGTTTTTGAACTTTTGACACCATCGAGTCGCACTGAAATGCAGTCTTTTTTTGCCAGGACACATTCTGCTAAATTCATCATCTTCATAGAAATCCTTGACTCTTTTAGCGACTTCCTCTGCTAATGGTTTGCCAATTTTTGCATCAGGTAAAGCACAAATGCCTTTGTCTGTCTTGACTTTTCGGGCCATTTTGACCATACGTTCAGAAACGCCAAACTTCATTGCTGTTTCCTTTATTGACCAACTTTTTGGGGCCAAAGTCAACAATTGAACTTTTGTTGACCTATTGGATATATCTATCTTTGCTTTCATTTCTTTAATAAGCTCAGTGTAATCGCTACATAGACTGCATTCTGCAGATAGACTAGATTGTTCAACGTTGTCAGCCACTCCAGCAGCAGTCATTATTTTTTGTTACCATGTTCTGTTTCAAATAGCCAGCTTTGTCTCTACTGCTTATTCTTCGTATTTTTAACGGAGAAGGGCCAAAGCTTTGGTCAAGGGTGTCCAAGACATCTGGATCAAAATCATCCGAAGATGAAGATGCTGTGGCTTCAACCATAGAAGCATATTTCGCTTTGCACCTGATGCAGATTTTCTGGCCTGGCTTTACATTCATTTTGGTCACTTTTTTTTCAAGCCCTCAGACATGGCTAAAGTTACTTCTGATAATCCACTTTTAGTGACGTGATTCTGCTTTTCAAACGGATTGCAACACGACTTTTGGTTCATTTCATATTTGCTGAGATACTGTGCTTGGTGATGCAAGCAGATACTATTATTGTCTGTAAGGTCAACTTCTGATCGTCGAGTAATAAGCAATTTCTCGCTTGCTGACAAGCAGCTCACAGAATTGAGCCCAGTTTTATTGGAATAAAATGAGCCATGGTGACATTTTGATAATTTTTGTCCAACGGTACATTCAGGCATAGGAGGATTGTTATCAAGTGATTCGTCGATGTCCATTTTGAAGTAAATTAATTAGTAAATGTGTACCAACTAATGCTAATCTGAAAATCTATACGTTAAGCTCACGACATATATGCACTTAACAGTTATTGAGCAACTCCTATGGAAATAAATGAGTTTTAAATATAACATTTGGATAACGTTAGAACTGCTTAAACCTGCTCTTTCTAATGAAATTCGTTTCAAAACGATTTTAGAAGATACTTTTGTGTAAGAGGTTAAAAATACCCTATTTTTACGTTTTTGCAAAAAATCATCAACTTTACACTTTAATTTGTAAACTAACGGAGAATGCTAAGAGCATGAAATTATAAATTCAAGAACTTCAGTACATAGAGGTATTATGTGCAAAATTTCATACTTTTTACTTGATTATTTAGGAAGCTGCATAATCTAATTTTTAATTTTTTTAGAACGTCAATTTTTTTTGGCTGACTTTGCTGCAATATATCTACTTCCGACATATTCAAAAAATATTATTAGTATCATTAAATAGAGTGCAAAAAGTTGTACAGGATAGTCAAGTTTCATTTTTTATAATAAAATAGCAAAGAAAATATAGGGTCTCCAATTTGCTGAAATCTCAGACTCGTACTGTACAAAGTCAAGGTATGTGATCAAACGACTATATCTCAAAGTATTCCACGAGAGAATCTAAAACTTTACCAAAGTTAGTTTGAGACACATGGTAGTGTGCATACAAAATTTCAGCAAAATCCAAGATGGTCGAGTGGGGCACTTTTTATATACTAGACCACTTGACATGGAATGACCCACCACCATTCTGGTGAGGGGATGGGAGGCGCAGCCCTGAAGGATCCACAGGACAGGCACATGGAAGCTTTGTTTTTGTTCCTTACATTCTACTAAAACGGCTCTTGCCAAATTCTCTGGTGATTTGTTCCTGGCTAAATCCAAGGGCCTTTACTCAGTCCTCATTCTTGAACTTTCTGCTGCTTTTGACCACCACCTTCTCCTTGACATATTGTTCTCACTTTGGTTTTAGGGACTCTGCACTATCTTGGTTCTCTTATCTCTCCATCGCTCTTTCAGTGTGTGTTCTGGTGGTTCCTCCTCTACTGCCATTCCTCTGGTGTACCCAGGGGTCTCTTTCTAGACCCTTTCCTTTTTCTTTCTCTACCCAGTCCCTTGGTGCTCTCATCTCCTCCCATGGTTTTCAGTATCATTTTTATGCTGATGACTCAAATCTATCTACACAAGATATTTCTCAGACTCCATGCCTAATCTCTGCCTATCTGACATCACTGCCTGGATGTCTCACCACAGTTCGAAATTGAAAATGGCCAAAGCTTATTTTCCTCCCTAAACCCTCTTTTCTCCCCCCCCCCCCCCTTTCTCTATCTCTGCTAACTCTTCTGCTGCTTGTTTCCTCTGCCTGCAACCTTAGGATCATCTTAGACTCCTCCTTCTCCTTGACCCATATCCAAGAGAGAGCAAAAACCTGTTATTTCTTTCTCTGTAACATTTAACAAAATTTGCCCCTTCCTTTCTGAATGCACTACTAAAACACTTATCCACTCTAGTCGCCTCCTGCCTAAACTATTACAATCCGAGTCATCTTTTCTCCCCTTCAGAACTTTGCTGTGTGGCTAATCTTCCTCCAGCCCCAATATACTCATAATGCCTCTTCCCGAATCACTTCATTGGCTTCCCTTCCATTTCCATTACAAACTTCTGACCTATGAATACATGCATTCTACTGCTCCTCACTACCTTTTCTCTCCCTACACTCCTCCTCATGAACTCCACTCTTCCTCTGGCTTGCTGCTGTGTGCCCTTTTTTTCCACTGCCAACTTCAGACTCTAATCCTTTCACTTTGCTCCTTCTTTTGCCTTGAACAAACTACCTGACTCTCTACATCTGTGTTTCATCTCCCCCCCCCACCCACCCCTTCCAAATCCATGCTAAAGGCTCATCTCTTTCAGGCTGCTTTTGGATCTTAATCTCTTGTTCTGTTTTCCATATCCTTCCCTATTGTAGCCTTGTTTTCATCTATTATACTGTCTGTCTTGATTAGATTGTAGACAGAGCGGAGACTGTCTCTTTTTTTTTCTTTGTGTCTGTACAGCGCTGTGTAAGCCTTATAGCGCTATATAAATGATTGGTGGTAGTAGTAGTAAGTTGGTGAAGACCTTGGGTGAATCCCAGGTGCCCTGGGTGGGTAGGGGAGGTACAGCCTACAGTTGCTGGGTCAGCTTTAGGGAATTTTGGGCCTTAAGGGTGGGGGGGACTTCCAGAGGTCCTGCTTTTTGCAGTGTGACTTGGCCTTTCAAGAAGGTGCCCGGGGTGGACAAGGCTTTGCCCCACAACTGCAACCAAAGCTCTCCAGTGAAAATGTGTGGGTGCAGCCCATGGGCAGCTGCCTGCAGTGCTTCCTCCCACCTGGGCCCTGATCATCTGATGCCTGGGTCTTGGAGGTCATTTACAAGGGTTACAGCCTCTAGTTCGCCAGGCCACTGTCGGATCTTTTCATGTTCTCCCCCTGTGGCTCTGCACAGAAGACGCGAGCAGTGGGGTTACACGCTCCAGTGTTCATTGCAGTTCAAAGCAGTGGTGCTGGTTCCAGAGGCCAGTGTGGGCCTCTACTTTCTTCAGAGGAGTCCTGGCTTCACATTCTGTATCTCAGAGGGATTAACCGGGGACTTCGCATGAAGACTTTAGTCTTTGCGGACAGCCACAATCATGGACCAATTTTTTTTACCTCCTTATAGAAGCTTTATCTGAGCACCAATGCTTTCTGCATTTTTTGCTGTTCCCAAGGAACATTTCTAGTTTCAGGTGCTGCCCTTCATCCGCACCATGTCTTCACCAAGGTCATGGCGGCCCATCTTCACAAGCAGGCAGTACTGGACAGCCGGTATCTGGATGATTGACTGATCTGGGTAAAGACGTGAGAGGAGAGCAAGCACTCGATGACGATTGTTCTCTGCCTGCAAGCGCTAGGCTGGGTGGTGAACCTGTCACCTACAGCCCTCTCAGACCTTGGAACATCTGGGTGCCTGTATTGACATACATGATGGTGTTTCTTCTGGAGGGTCAAGTGAAGAAGCTGCAGGTTCAGGGGCTCTGTTGGGGCCTCAGGCCTGTGAGTAATTTTTTGCAAGGAGTTGGTTTCTGAGAGAGCCTCCTTGGATCTGGTACCATGGGCCCAGCTGCATATGTGGTGCTTCAGGTGCATCATCTGGGTTGCTGGTCACCTCTGAAGCAGTCCATGGAGGTACATCTGCTCCTGCCTCATGCAGTCCAGAGCAGCTTATGCTGGTGGTTGGATCCGGGGAATCTGAGGGCAGGGATGCCTCTGGAAGCCCCGGCCTGGGTGACAACGGATGCAAGCCTTTTAGATGGGGGGGGGGGGGGCACTGCCTGGTTGCAGGGGTGCTGGTCTGCCTCTGGTGCATTGCAGGGCAGTGTACATTCTGTCACAGTAGCTTACATCAATCGCCAGGGAGGCTCCCAGGTGGTGGTGGGGGTGAGCTGCACCTCACAGCTCTCGATGCTGCATGTCACCGGCATGGCAAATGTGCAAGCAGACTACTTGAGTCGCCACACTCTGGAATCAGGGAAGTGATCCCTCTCGGAGGCAGTAGTGATAGATCTGATGGCACAGCTGTGGAATGCCAAAGCTCATGTAGACATGGCCCCAAGAGGGGTTGCTGTATGTTGCCGTCCGTCCCTCCCCCCACCCTCTTTCCTGGCGCATAGAAGAACATTGGGGTTGGGAACTGCTGAGAGTACTTGATTGGCCCAGTCAGCCCTAGTATGCCACTTCGGCTGCCACCGGTGCCAGACCTGCTGAGCCAGGTTCCAGTGTGCATGCCTGTGGTGGATCTGTCCTCATGGCCTGGGTCTTGAGCAGGCACAGCTGAGGTGCCGTGGTTATTCTGAGATGGTTATTGCTATCCTTTTGAAAACACAATTTTGTTCTGTATCACTGGTCTCTCTTCGTGTCTAGAGGCTTTCTGAGACCTGGTATGTGGACCGGGAGGTTGGGCATCGGTGCCCTGAAAACCCAAAAATCACTGGTTCTTGCAGGCCAGTTTGGACAAGTCTGGTGCTAGGCTTGCTGCAGATTCAGATGGCAGTGTTAGCTTATTACAGGGGCTGGGTGCAGTGCATGGCCCTGGTGGCACATCCAGACATGGTCCAGTTATGTACTTTTGGCCCTCCAACAGGCTGCTGGTCCCGATGTGGGACCTAACATGGTTTTGGCTGCCCTGAATGCCCTGCCTTTTGAGCTGCTTTGAGGGGCTTCACTGAAAGATCCAACACGGAAGGGGGGGGGGGGGTTCCTTGTAGCTATTTTATTCAGCTCAACAGATCTCAGAGTTGCAGGACCTCTTAGTGCTCTCAAGGAGAGGGTGGCCCTGTGGGCAGTATCGTATCCATTTTTTTTTTTTTGGCCTAAGGTGTTTTTGGATTTCCACCTCAATCAGGCAGGCAGTTCTGCCTTAGTTTATGGGGCAAGAGGATTCTGTTGCATTTGCACATCTTTGCAAGCTGGATGTCCTCGGGGCTTTGAAATATTGTGGCTGTGACTCCACTGTACCAGTGCTTGGAGAGGGAGGTGGTTCTCTTTTTGGCAGCCCTCAAATAGGGAAGTGGCCTCAAGCCTCTCGCCTGTTGGATCTGGGAGGCCATTGAGTCTGCCTATCTGCTGAAGGGCAAGCAAGTGCCCATGGGCCTTTGGACTCATTTTGATGAGGGTTCAGGCCGCCTCCCAGGCAGAGCTGGAGAAGGTTCCTCCCCTGGAAATCTGTCAGGTGGCTACTTGGTTCTCTTTGCATTCCTAGCAAATAGAATGCTAGGTATCATAAGGAAAGGAATGGAAAATAAAACAAAGGATATTATAATGCCTCTGTATTATTCCATGGTGTGACCGCTCCTTGAATATAGTGTGCAATTCTGGTCACTGTATCTTAAAAAGGATATAGCGTTATTAGAAAAGGTACACAGAAGAGCCACCAAAATGGTAAAGGGGATGGAAGGATACCCCTATAAAAAGAGGCTAAAAAGGTTAGGGCTCTTCAACCTGGAAAAGAGACGGCTGAGGGGAGATATGATAGAGGTCTATAAATTAATGAATGGAGTGGAACAGGTAAACGTAGATCAATTGTTTACATGGTCAGGTTACCCTGTAGCTTCATTACATGTCCCGTAGTCTTTCTAAATTTAAGACTAATAAGAGAACACATTTTTTCATGCAATATGTAATCAAATTCTGGAATTTGTTACCGGAGGATGTAGTAAAAGCTGTTAGTGTAGCTTGACCCAATACAAGCATTGTGGTGTAACCTGTCTTTTGGGGAAACTGCTAGGTATTTGACCTAGATTGGCCACTGTTGGAAGCAGGATACTGGGCTTGATGGACTGTGGTCTGACCCAGTATGGCATATCTTATGTTCGTCATGTTGCATTATCGCCTGGATCTTCAGGCCCAGCAGGAGATGTGCTTTGGGGCTGTGAGCAGGGGCCTCGGTCTCTCTCTCCCCCCTCCCCCATTGTTAGTACTTCCACTATGTCCCAGTTGTCTGGACTGGACTGCAGGGATGCCCTGAAAGGTGAAATGAGGCCTTACCCCCACCACCACCTGGAAGCTCTGGGTGCCTCATTGGCGATTGATGTAAGCTACTATGATGGCACACTGACAGAACGTGCACTGCCCTGCGATGCACCAGAGGAAAGGTGGCTGTCTTGCATCTCCAGCCTATTGATAGGCCACCTCTGTTCCTTGGTAGACCAGCACCCCTGCACCAGGCATTGTACCCCCCCCCCCCCCCATCCAGAAAGTTAATTTTCTTTCCTGTAGTCCCTCCCCCTTGGCAGCCTTGTAGGAATGTGACACTTTTTTTTTTTTTTCCAGGATCTTTTGGGAACATACAGGAGTGGGTGGATTCCTGGTTGGAGAAGTGTCCGTCTCCCTCTTTTTCTCTCTCGTTTTAAAAAGGAAAAAAAACTTTGAATGTGATTGCTTTAGCCATATGCTTCAGTGTGACAGCAGCGGCTTTGAGTCACTATCAGCTCTCCCTTTTGGGGGAGGGGGTGTGCAGGATGCAAGGCTCTCGCTATGTGGGGACCCTGGATTCTGGTTCCCATGGGGGACACGGGTCTGGGATGGGATTTCTGGTTCCTGCTTGCTGAGTTCCAGTACTGGATCAAATCAGTGGGCACAGGCTATTTATACTGCACTGAGGAAGTCTTTCTCAGTCTCCACCTGTTGGTGTGCAGAAAAGAAAATTAGCAAGTAAGGCCTAATTTTACCTTTATAAAAACACACACATTTTTAGAGATTTAAGGGATCATTGTTCACCACAAGTTTGATATGTTATCTGTATGCAATGTGCCATATTTTCTCTCAAAGATACTGTATTTTTGTCTTAATCAGTCTGTCGTGCTGCCACCCTCCTCTGAGGGGGACCTTCAGGCAGACATCACACGGCTTCTGTCTGGATGTTAGTAATTCATTCTTTGTTCTCAGCAGTCCAAGTAAAGAACTGGCAGTGGCCAAGTCCTCAATTGCCCACTGGATTAAGGAGGCCATTGGTTCAGCCTACCTTCTGTGTGGAAAGTGTGTGCCAAGGGAATCTGAGTTTCTCCACTGGGGCACAGGCGACCTACTGGGTGCATCTGCATTGGTATCTTTTCTGGTGCCTTTTGGCAGGGCAGTTCTGACCAGTTTAGGACCTGTGCTGAAAGACTATTTCCACAGGTTTGGGAGCCCTGTTGCCTCTTAACTTGTCTCTGGTTCTTACCATAAATTGACTTTATTAAAACTCAGAACAAAATGTTTGTCTAACAATCTTCTAAGGTGTGGTTTTTTTTTTTTTATCCCCGCCTGCCCCCAGCCCCCATTGACTACTTCAGTGCTGTACCAGATATACTAGTGATGACATCACTGAACGTTGCTCAAGTCTGCCTCCACCTGTTGGTTGGGGTGTATAACCCACTTATCTACACTGGTCTAGCAGTGTGGGGTGTTTTTCCCCTTTGAATCCTATCAGATACATACATTTTGCTTTGTATAATAACTTTAAGCAGGACAGACGTAAATAGGACCTCATCTCCCCATACCAATAATGATGACTAGATAAGAAGTTTGTAAAATAACATAAACGTATGAATTGTTGTAGGGTGATTTGTGGCTCACGTGTAAGGGTAGAGTTGTCAACAGGAATGCCTCGTCGCTCTCGCTATGACAGACCTCCAGCACGGAGACCATTTGATCCTAATGACAGGTGCTATGAGTGTGGTGAAAAAGGTCATTATGCTTATGATTGCCACCGATACAGCCGTCGCAGAAGGAGCAGGTATGCTTTTCTTTAAAGAGATAGTATATATTTTGTGTTTATTAATCGGTTCTTTTACTAGCTAAAGGTTGTAATCTATACTATGTGATTTTTAAGAATAGTGCAATGTTCCGGTGTGTAATATTTGTTCTTTTTACTTGTTAAAATATTAATAATCAACCTGGTCAAAACCTTTCAGGTTTCTTCGTTTGAGTCAGTCGCCTTGATTCAGAATGTCACGAGCCTTAAGATTTCATGCTGAGGCGCCTTGCAAATCCGACCATTAAGATTCTCCTAGACCTTGAGGTGATCAGCATAAGAGGCCAGATCCCCTCGAGCCGCCTTCACCTAGCTTCACCATTAAGATTCTTTAGAGGCCAGAAAATTTGAGACGACCACCATAACACAGTAAATTTGGCTTTCAATTGGGGCCCCCTTCCGGTTTAGAAAGAGGAACACCAGATTGACCACATTCCCACGTAGAAAAAGCTACTTGCGTCAATCAAGCCTCACCCTGGCTCATTTGTGGCTGTCAATTTGATCATCGTTAGATTGAAGAAAACGACAGTAGATGCAGCGAACGGCTGATAGATACTTCTAGATCGTCTAGATCTTCTAGACCTTGGGCCAAAGAGGGTCGACCTGCAAACTTGCAAGGTTTATTTTACCTACAAATTACTGTGTTATTTTAAGCTTTTTTTTTAATGTTAAACTAAAATGTTGATTCAATTTAACCTCTCTTTTTCTAGGTAGTAAAATGTAATAGGCCCCTAGCTATTTTCCAACTGGCAGACACTTTATTTATAGCCGTTTAAAATCTTAATTTCAGCAGTGGCTCATGAACAGGAAAAAGCTAATGTGCTGTTTTTAACACTTGTTCTCTCAACTTAATGAATTAGGTCAAGGTCTCGATCTCACTCAAGGTCCAGGGGAAGAAGGTATTCTCGCTCGCGCAGCAGAAGCCGTGGCAGGAGGTGAGCCACATTATGTTGGGCCCAGGCCTTTTGTTCAAAGCCTTTCTTTAAGCTTCCAAAAAGAGAGCATAAAAGTAGAGCTCCATATGTAACGCAGAAGTGGATACATGTTATGTTATGCTACCTCAGGTTTAATCTGCTGGTGAGCAATAACTGGGGGTTCCTTAGCGTCCTTCTAGTCCAGTCCCAGAACCATAGAGTTGTCAACCTCCTCCAGCAGCCTTGGAGACTGAAATACATCATCGCTTTGCTGGCACCAGTATAAGTAGGCAAGGACCGCCCCCTCTCACCAGTACTTTCAGTTTCCAAGCAGCTGAAGGAGATTCTGAGTCTGGTTCTGGGCTCAGTTAGGGATATAGGCAGAGCTAAATAGAATACATTTACCTTTAAATTTTACTTTTATTAATTTGCCCTTCTTGGTTTTTGATTGCAGGAGCTGTGCTAGTGCAGGAGATTTCTTCCTCTGGCTCCATCTGCCCCCCCCCTTTTTTCCCCCCTCCCTCCTCTTACTTTTCCTCTAACTTTTACTTTTGCTTCTTTCCTTTCCCTGCCCCATTGCTTAAACGAGCACTGTGGGGTTCAGTCAGCACGAGGATATTTCTGTGCCTCCCTGCTTCCGAACCCGCTTTGAAGGGTGAGGAGCATGTTGAAGGCTGACAGCAGTGGCCCGGAGTTGGCAGGGCAGCTGACAGACTGCTGCTGGTGTTGGAGCTGAAGCCACAGTCAGGCTGAGCTCCAGCGAGGCTGCTGCATCTCTCCTTCACCCCATCTTGCAGTGGTGAGTAGAAGGTGCTTAATTTTCTAATTTTTGGGGGTCCCTTTGGGTTTGTCAGGGGGGGGGTGCCTAAGTTTAGTTTTCTATTGCTCTCGGGGTGGTCTGTCGCGTGGTTTTTTCAGCGGGAATCGGCCGCGGCGGCCATTTTGAAAAAAACCTGATTTGATTTTTTTTCTTTTAATTTGCTTTTTCTGTGCTTTCTAACCCTCGTTTTGGCTGCAGACCACCTGGGTTCGACTTGGGGGTGCCTGGGCATCATACTGTGAAGAATTAAAAACAAAAAAAAACAAACAAACTTTAATTTTAATCGGGGGTTTCTTGCTCAGCCTCACAAACTCCCTTGTTGCTGGGCTGTGCTGCAGACCCACGGACAGAGGGTGGCAGGAGAGCTTCCCTCTGAGTATGCCTGCGAAGCCATGCTGTGTGGTTTGTGGAGCCAAGCGGGGTTTACTCGCAGGGTCCAGTGTGTGTGGGTCCTGTACTCTGGCTTCCAATGTTATGGAAGCTTCTGATCCTTCTCAGGCTGTCGCCGGTGAGGAGCTTCCGCTAGGTGCGGTGCCAGCTTTGCCTCCGACTCTGGATTTTCAGGGGCCGGAGTCTTCCCCTGGGGAGGGGTCCCTGGGTTCGCAGGGTCCGACTTCGGTGGCCTTTGCTCCGGGGATTCCGCCTGACTTCTCTCTCATGCAACAAGCTTTTGCACTCCTGCAACCTGGCTTAGTCTCTTCGACTCGGGCTTCGGAGGGGCTGAAACGTCCGGGGTCCCTGATTGGGACGGAGGACGGCGCTCCTGCTGCGAAGGTGGCCAAGGGGTCCACAGAGGAGGATTCTCCGTCTCATCTGGGGGAAAACCTCGGGCCGGAGGACGTGGACCTGGATAACACCTCCGGTGAGGAACTCGAGGAGGGAGAGTTACCTGACTCAGAGCAGCATAGTCGGCTCGTCAGGGTGTTTTGTTGGGAAGAGCTTCCAGCCTTGATCACCGAGACTCTCAAAACGTTGAATATGCTGGCGGAGGCGACGGCGTCGGATGATCCTCTGGAGGATCCTTTGCTCCAGGCGGTGCGTAAGTCCCAGCGGGTCTTTCCGTTGCACAGTCTTTAGAGGAATGATTCAGGAGGAGTGGGACTCGCCTGAATCGGCGCTCCGGGGCTCTCGGGCCTTCAGGATAGGGAGCTTTTTCAGTCTCCCAAGGTTGATGCGGCGGTGTTAGCTGTCACTAAGAAGACTATGATCCCGTCCCGGTTGAGGGCGCCGCGGCGTTGAAGGATGTGCAAGATAGGAAGTTGGATACGCTATTGAAGCAGGTTTTTGATGTATGTGCCCTCTCAATGCAAGCCGCTGTGGCAGGGGCTTGGGTTGCGAGAGGTTGCTTGCGCTGGTCCCAGCGATTACAGGGGGATGTCAGGACTGTGCAGGTAGAGGATGCGGCGCGTTTGGAATCTGGGGCCGCCTATTTGTCGGACATTCATTATGACCTCATCTGTAGTGGAGCTAAGTCGATGGCCTCTGTAGTAGCGGCATGCCGGTATTTATGGTTGCGCAATTGGGCGGCCGATAGTTCCTCCAAGGCTTGTCTCAGTAAACTTCCCTTTCGGGGTAAGCTGGTGAGGATTTGGAGAAGCTGGTTAAGGATCTCGGTGAATCTAAAGGGGGTTGTCTTCCGGAGGATAAACCGAAGTCGGTCAGGGCTGCCTCTGGGTCTCGAGCTGCTCCTCGGGATTTCCGCCGTTTTCGGGCGGCTCGCTTTGGTCTGCCCCAGTGTGGGCGTTTCCCGGCTAAAAGCCAGGGGTTTTGTGGCTTCAGAGGAGCCGGCAGAGGTTTCTCCGCCTTCCCTTCCGCCTCTGGTAAAAAGCCCCAATGAGATGAGGCGGGCTTAGGTGGATGTAGTTCCCGTAGGGGGGCGGTTGCGGGAATTCTACCCTTCCTGGGTCCAACTTACATCAGATCAGTGGGTTCTGGAGGTAATTCAGGAGGGCTACGCTCTTGAGCTTCATTGTCCCGTGTTCGATTCCTTTGCTCTTACTATACGGCCCTTCGCTTGAGCGGAGCACTGCAGGGCGAAAGAACAATCTACTTCAAGATCAGATCCCTCAGGCACATACGCCCTCTACTCGAGCTGAGCGACTTCCGTACCATCTACCAAGCCCTCGTCATCCCTCATTTTGACTATGCAAACGCCATCCTACAAGGACTCCCCCAGAGAACCTTACATCCCTTACAACTCGCCATGAACTGCGCTGCGCGAATCCTCTTTGGAGCACCAAGGAGAGAGCACATCACACCCCTCCTGATGCAGCTTCACTGGCTCCCCATCCAAGCCAGGATTAGCTTCAAGACCTTAGTGATGACATTCAAAGCCATCAACGGGTTATCCGCCTCTTCAATATGTGACCTCATACAACCACCCACACCCAACAGGATAAGAAGAACCTCTGCAGCCAACATGCTAGCAATACCAAAAGTTATGACAAGATGCGCCATATCAACTTCAAACAGAGCCTTCAGTCTGAGTGCCCCAAGCCTCTGGAACTCCCTACTACCACACATCAGAGCTATCCCCAACTTGATCCAGTTTAGGAAGGCCTTAAAACACTTCCTCTTCATTAAATACCTCACAGCCTCCCCCGAACCCCAGCCACCATGTATGAGCAACACACAATAATTCCATCTCTCATATATACAGTTACCTTGTTCAATGTTCCACACATGTAGATAGTTTCCCCTGTTATCCAAGTTTACTGCTCCTGTTCATTGTAATGACCTGACTCTTGTTTATTGTCGGATATTGTTTGTTCTATGTAAACCGCGCTGATCGCAAATAGTGCGGTATATAAGAGATGTAAATAAATAAATAAATAAAATAAAATTGCAGCGGTTGTTGCGCCTCAGGGCCATTGTTCCGGTGCCAGGGGACGAGTGCGGTTCCGGTCGGTACTCCATCTATTTTGTGGTGCCGAAAAAGGAGGGGTCCTTTCGTCCTATCCTCGATTTAAAAAGGGTCATTGGTGTCTCCGGGTAACTCACTTTCGCATGGAGACCCTTCGATCCGTCATAGCGGCCGTCAGGCAGGGGGGGTTTCTGACTTCACTCGACCTCACGGAGGCTTACCTGCATATCCCGGTTCGGCGGGAGCACCAGCGCTACCTGCGGTTTGCGGTCCCCATGGGACATTTTCAGTTTCAGGCGTTGCCCTTCGGCCTGGCGACGGCGCCACGCACGTTCACAAAGGTCATGGTAGTTGTGGCGGCGGCTCTTCGCAAGGAGGGGGTGCTCGTGCATCCTTACCTAGACGATTGGTTAATTCGGGCAAAGTCTCGGGCGGAGTGTGGAGGCCACAGCCAAGGTGGTGCGGTTGCTACAGAGTCTGGGCTGGGTGGTCAACTTTGCGAAGAGCAGGCTGACCCCCTCGCAGTCGTTGGAATACCTGGGGGCGCGCTTTGAGACGCTTCAAGCGAGAGTGTTCTTGCCGGATCAGCGGGCGCGAGCGTTGCTGGAGCTGGTGCGGTGTTTTCTCCAGCAGTCAGCGCCTACGGCGTGGCAGTATCTCCAGTTGCTCGGCACGATGGCAGCGACAATAGAGCTGGTGCCCTGGGCCAGAGTGCATATGCGAAAACATCAGAGCGCGCTTCTCCGGCGTTGGTCTCATCAGCGCGATGCATTATCTCGTCGATTGATCTGTCCCCAGGAGGTCCGCCTGGATCTTCGGTGGTGGTTACGCCCGGAGAATCTAGCTGCGGGCATGCCCTTGGAACCCCCGTCTTGGATGCTGCTGACCACGGATGCCAGCCTTCTGGGGTGGGGGGCGTGTTGTGGGGACGCGTTTGTCCAGGGCCCTGTGGTCAATGGCGGAGAAGGCATGGTCCATCAATCGGAGATGCGAGCGGTGTTTCTGGCTCTACAAGCGTTTCGGGGGACTCTTGCTCGGCGGGCAGTGTGGGTTCTCTCGGACAATGCGGCCACAGTCGCTTACATAAATCGGCAGGGCGGCACCGGCAGCGTGGCGCTAGAGCAGGAGGCGGCTCAGTTACTGGCTTGGGCTGAATCGCATCTACAGTGTCTGTCGGCACAGCATGTGGCAGGCGTAGAGAATGTAGCGGCGGATTTTCTGAGTCGCCGAAGGGTGGACCCGGGAGAGTGGGCCCTTCACCCTGAGGTCTTCGCGCTGCTGGTACGGCGCTGGGGTGTTCCCCTAATGGATCTCATGGCGACCTTTCAATCGGCTCAGGTGGATCGCTTTTTCAGCAGACGGCGAGAACGGATGTCAGAGGGGCTCGACGCACTGGCGCAGCCCTGGCCGCAGGAGAAGTTGCTCTGTCTTCCCGCCTTGGGCTCTGATAGGCCGGGCGGTGCAGCGTATAGAGCGTCATCAGGGCCTCGTGGTGCTGGTGGTACGCGGATTTGGTGCGACTGTTAGCGGATCACCCGTGGAGGCTCCCTCAGCGGACCGTTCCGTTGCACATGCCTCAGGTAGCTCGGTTCTCGCTTACGGCATGGCTCTTGAGAGGGCTCGGATGACCGCTAAGGGATATTCGCCGGCGGTCGTTTCGACCTTGCTGAAGGCACGTAGACGGTCAACTTCTTTGGCGTACATTCGCGTCTGGCGCATCTTTGAGGCTTGGTGTTGGGAGCTTCCGTGTCGCAGATCCTTTCCTTCTTGCAGGATGGTGTGGATAAGAGCTTGGCGGCTAGTTCGTTGCGTGTGCAGCTGGCTGCCCTTTCCTGCTACTGGGGGAAAGTGCAGGGTCAGTCTCTCGGGGCCCACGTGGATGTCGGGCGGTTTTTGAGGGCGGTGTTGCTCATGCGGCCGCCACGGCGCTGTGCTGTTCCTCCGTGGGATTTGAATTTGGTTTTGGGGGCCTTGCTGGCTCCCCCATTTGAGCCGTTGTCCACTGCTTCGCTGAAAGACCTCACGTTGAAGACGGTTTTCTTGGTGGCGATTTGTTTGGCTAGGAGGATCTCGGAGCTACAGGGCCTTGTCTTGTAGGGAGCCCTATCTCTCTTTTACTGACCACAAGGGTGGTTCTCCGTACCGTTCCGGCATTCTTACCCAAGGTGGTGTCCGCGTTTCACGTTAACCAAGTGGTCTCTCTTCCGGTGTTCTCAGATCGCGATGGGGCCGGATCTGGGGGTCAATTGCGGCTGTTGGACGCCCGTAGGGTTCTCAAGAAGTATCTCGCCCGGACGGCGTCCTTTCGGCAGTCGGATCGTCTTTTTGTGGCGTTCGGGGGACCATGTAAGGGGGAAGTGGTGGTGAAGTCGTCTATTTCCCGCTGGTTGAAGGAAGCTATCGCTTCAGTTTACATCTTGAAGGGCAAGTTGGTTCCGCTGGGTCTTCGGGCTCATTCCACTTGGGCGGAGTTCAGTCTGGTCCCGGTGGGCGACATTTGTAGGGCGGCGTCTTGGTCATCCTTGCATTCTTTTGTTAAGCATTACCGCTTGGATGTTTTGTCAGCGGCGGATGGGAGGTTCGGCTTGGCGGTGCTTCAGGCTGGGCTTGCTTGTCCCTCCCGTTGATGTGCACTGCTCTGTTACATCCTCTATGGTTCCGGGACTGGACTAGAGGGACGCTAAGGAAGGGTAAATTAGACTTACCTGCTAATTGTTGCTCCTTGCGGAACTCTAGTCCAGTCCCGGATCCCTCCCTTGGTTTGAAGAGTTGCCAGCCTGTTTGTTTCGGCTCCCGCGGGTGCTCTGCGTGGTCTTTGCTTCCGGGGGGTGCGGGATGAAGCCATTGGAGGACCCTCTTGCGTAGCGCTCTTGTAGGGCGCTTCTGTCAGACGATCTGCTTATTCTGACACAGTTGATGAATGCAATTAATTTCTTTAAAAAAAAAAAGAAAGTCCTTCCTTTTCGGGGAGTGATTTTACTTACTTGCAATGGAACATGGCATATTCTGTGCCGTGTATATATATTTTGCTATGTTGAATGTATTCTGGTTAATTCTCCTTATTTGCTGTTCTGCTTAGTGTGCTTTGTCAATAGGTGCTGGTGAGAGGGGGCGGTCCTTGCCTACTTATACTGGTGCCAGCAAAGCGATGATGTATTTCAGTCTCCAAGGCTGCTGGAGGAGGTTGACAACTCTATGGTTCCGGGACTGGACTAGAGTTCCGCAAGGAACAACAATTAGCAGGTAAGTCTAATTTACTCTTTTTGTACCAATCTGATTAGAAAATTAAGCAGACTTGAACAGGGAGTAATAAAGTAGAAAACTATTTTACATTATAAAAGTAATATTTCACTCATGGCTGCTTCCATGAACAGTCTATCTTTGGGTGGTTCTTTGAAATCGGCTGCAAAACAGCTTCTCCGTAGATCACAGGGAAATGCAGTCACACTGTACGGTGACACAAACAGTTGAGCCAATGTGCTGAAACTTGCCTTTAGCTTTTAGAGAAGTCTCTTGGACTTTCCTGGTCCTTTATGAATGTTCCTGTTTTCATTGCCTTGGTATCTCTGTACCTTCAGTCCATTCCATAGCTGAGTCCTAATCTATTTTCTTTCAGTCATTCATATATTTCCCCCCTTGGAACCTTACTGCCCTGTCTCCAGCAGGGCGATTGGCTATGCTCCTTGGACTTAAAGGATGCTTATGCTCACATCTTCGTCCATCCCAAGCACAAAATACCTCTGCTTTTATGGATCAGGGAAACCATTACCAGTATGGGATACCCCCTTCAGCCTCGCGTCTGCTCTGCGGGTCTTCACAAAGTGCCTGGCCGTGGCTGCGGGTCGTCTGTCTACTTGTACCTTGACGACTGGCTCATAACGGGGAGCACAGCCTCCGAAGCCAGACAGGCCATGGACCCCACCATTTTGATCACAAAGCCCAGATGTTTCAGGAGGCAATTACCCAAAGTCCCACTTCACTCCAGTCCCTGGAGTTCATCGGGACTTGCTTGACCCTTTGGGCATGGTTTTCCTCCATCAGGACAGTGGACTGCCATGTGTCCCTGGAGACTGAGGTACAGTGCCACGACTCCGTCCTGGCCCGGTTGATGCTTCACTGCCTTGGCCACATGGCCTCCACAGTCCATGTCATGCCCAATGCCTGTCTCAACATGGTTGATCTGTTACTTTAGAGCTAGCTCCTGGCTAGGAGAGCCAGTGTAGCTTGGTGGTAGCATTGGATCACGAGGATCCCTAACTGTTTTGGAGAGAGATTAATATATATTATAAAATAAAAAATCGCCACTTTCCGTGCTCCCGGGGGACCGCAGCACTGAAGCTACAATGGATCACTGCCATTTCCAGTGGGCAACTGCAGAGGATCGCTGCCTGAACTTCACCAGCAGCAATAGGGCTGCTGCACCTAACCCTGAGTGTTTGCTGCGATTCCGCCTGACGTCCCCAACCTGTGCAGACTGTGCACCATTTTTCCTTCCTTAAGAACTACAGCTCCTGGTCAGTGAGACTGGTTTCAGTGTAGCTTGGCCAGCTGAGACCCCAGGAAGTATGAGAAACCCTTTTGGTGGTTCTTCCTGGGGCGAGTTCCTGGCTATGAGAGCCAGTGTAACTCTATGGTGCATTAGGATCAGTGCCTATCTCATTGCCCTGACGCCTTGGCTGCAGTAAGTGGTGATGGTTCCCTTTTTAATCGACTCTGTGCCACTTGCACAGCCAATCTGCGGGAGACGTCTGCCAATTCAATGTCCTTCAGTGTCAGCAGATGGTGGACTTCTTTTGGCTCCTGATGGATCCTCAGGGGCCTGTGGGAGTGGTTGTCTCAATTTTTTCCCTGGATTTCAAAGGGGCTCCAGAAGTGCTCCTGGTCGCGTGGATCATTTGGGCAGCTCTGAAGGGGAGAGTTCATGAGGAACAGCATAGCCTCCCATCTCAGCTTTGCTCAGTTCACTGCTACCACTACCCAGCGTACATTTTTTTTTTTTTTTTTATTGAAAGGCAGCAAATAGACACAAAAGCACACAAGTCTCCTACGCTATATGCATTAATACAATGGCAGAAGGTAACAATGCTAAAAGCGCAAACATCAATAATAATAATCCAGCAAACCCCCCCCCCCCCCCCCGGCTCACCATCTATCTGCAAGCAGCACACCCATAACATTCTTCCTACCCCCCCCGCCCTTCCAATCCCTCCCCCCCCCCCTCACGAACCTCCACGCCAGCTACAAGTGAAGGGAGCGGACCAGCCAACCAGCACACATGAGGCAAAAGGGGAACTCTAGGACTCCATCTCACAGGACAGCACGAGGCCAGCCCCCCCCCACCGGATACACAGAGCCCTCAAGTCATCATGAACCATAGTGTAGGACAAAGGCTTCCCACACCTGCTTAAAGCAGGTCATTCGCAACTTCCTGGCTGCTACCCTGCGCTCCATTATATACGTATCCCACATCTGTTCCAACCAGGCAGAGAAGGAAGGCGGCAGGGCCTGCTTCCACGCAGTAGCCACAGATAGCCGAGCCGCATTCAGACCATGTCGAATCAAGGCCAGCTGAGGACTTCGTGCCCCAGGCACATTAACACCAAAAAGGAAAATGCCCGGATCCCAGGGAATGGTCAACCCAACTAATTGTTTTAAGTGGTATTGAATCCCCCTCCAGAAGGTTCGGATGAGAGGACAAGACCACCAGACATGCACCAAAGTACCTTTCTGTCCACATCTCCGCCAACACAGATCCGAACCCCCTGGATACACTCGAGCGATCCGCTCAGGCGTCATGTACCATCTGTATAATAGCTTATAGTTGGTTTCACGAACATTAATCGCCACTGAACTTTTCCACAGCCTGCCCTCTACCTGTTCCCATTGCTGCTCAGAAAAACGGAGACTCAAGTCAGAATTCCATTGCTCTCTATACTTGCCTAATCTCGGTTGCTGTGCCTGCAAATGGGCATACAAGGTAGCTATAAGACCTTTCATGGTTGTACACTCCTCGCAGTAACGCTCTATATTCGACAAATCGCAGACCACTTGAGACCGCACATCTTGGGGAAACTGCTAGGTACATATGACCTAGATTGGCCACTGTTGGAAACAGAATACTGGGCTTGATGGACCTTGGTCTGACCCAGTATGGCATATCTTATGTTCTTATGTTCACATTTCGAGCCTGAACCCAGTGGGCCGCCTGCGTATATTGAAAAACATGACAATCGGGAAGGTCAAATTCCTCTTGAAGTGTACTAAAAGACCGCAACCTACCCTCATCGAACAATTGACCAGCACGACTAAGTTCCTTGTGCCCCCACATCCAGAAAACCGGGTCAGTCATCCCAGGGGGAAACATAGCATTATCCACGATAGGTGCCAGAGGAGTCAGGTCCGCCCCCCGAGTTCGAAAAGATTGGTCCCAGCAGTGGAGGGTATGCAGGATATATGGATTGCTTAAACGTAAGCCGACTTGGGACCAAGCCACAGCTGGTCTCCCAGTCCCGCCCCCCCCCCCCCCCCCCCCCCCCCCCCCCCCCCCCCCGCAATTTGCATTTCCAATTGTACCCAATGTTTGGGGCTAGCCGGGTTCATCCATTCCACCCCGGCACGACACTGCACCGCCGCATAGTACGAATGGAGGTTAGGTGCCCCCATGCCCCCAGAGCGTGTGCGCATATAAAGAATTCAACACGCTATATGTGGCCGACGAAACTGCCATATAAACTTCATGAGCATGGTTTGCCAGCTGGCCAATGTTCCCCGAGACAGCGGTATAGGAAGTACCTGAAAGAGGTACAAAAACCTCGGGACGACCACCATCTTAACCACCGCTATACGCCCAAACCAGGATAACGTCAAGCTAGCCCAGGACTCCAGATCACGCCGAACCTGCTGGAGTAGCGGATCATAATTAGCCTTAAAAAGCGCCGTCCGCTCCACCGTCAAGTTCACCCCTAAATAGCGAAGAGCACCTGTCACCCACCGAAAGGGGGAGGTAGCCCTCAATTCCACACAGACCGCCTCCGGGACCCCAACATTGAGAATCTCAGATTTAGTGTAGTTGATTTTGAATCCAGACACCTGGGAGAAGGCCTCAAAGAGCTGCATAGCAGCGAAGAGGGATGCAGCTGCATTCACCAACGGTAAGATGATATCTGCAAAGAGTGCAATTCTGTAATCCGCAGGGCCCACTTGTACGCCCACAATGTCTGGATGTTCGCGAAAGCTTTGCGCCAAAGGTTCCATCACCAGCGCAAATAACGGCGACAGGACATCCCTAGCGAGTACCCCTTTCCAACTGAAAACTCCTCGATTGACCCCCGTTAACCTGGACACAGGCCGTAGGGTCTTGATATAAGCTATGGACCAAACCCCATCGTATCTAGCATGCACCAGAGATAGCCCCAACTAACACGATCAAAGGCCTTCTCTGCATCAACTCCCACCAAGAGCGTCAGCTGAGAATCCTGTCGAGCAGTATGAATAACCTGTAGCATTCGCCTAATATTGTCTGCTGCCTGATGACCCGGCACAAACCCAACCTGATCCAGATGTACCAAAGCTGGGAGAACCCGGTTTAATTGGGCAGCCAATACTGAGGCCAGTATTTTAACATCCGTGTTTAGTAGGCTTCAGAGCTAATTGAGCATGAAATTTTTTATAGTACTCCGCAGGAAAGCCATCACTACCCGGCGCTCCCCCAGTTTTTAACCGGTGGATTGCAATTTCCACCTCTTCCACAGTAAGTTCAGAACATCAAGATAGCTCTATCCATCCTAAAACACTGGCAAACCACTACGCAAGCAAGCTGACTACCACCGCACCTACTCTGTGTAGATGCATCATACCGGAGAACAGACGTTGAGCAAGAACAGACATGGAGCATGTTCCACAATATAGATGAACAACAAACTATCAACATAATAACCAGCATAAATACCACCACCTCCCCGCTGGACCCCTGCCCAACTGCGTGGATCAAAGCAGCAAAAAAGGAGATCGGCCAACAAATATCTTACATTGTAAACCAATCACTAAGTCAAGGAATCATGCCTGCCCAACTAAAGAAATCTATAATAAGGCCAATCCTAAAGAACAACTCACTCAACAAGGAAGACCCAACCTCATACCGTCCCATCTCCAGCATATCGTTCCTGGCAAAAATCATTGAGAAAGCAGTGCTCATACAACTACAAGAACACCTTGATGACCGTGAAACCCTAGACAAACATCAATACGGTTTCAGACGAAATCACGAGGTTGAAACACTTTTATTAGCGCTAATGAACAACCTCCTCAAAGGCCTAGAAGACAGACAGAAAATGTTTATACTCATATTCATTGACATCTCTGCCGCCTTTGATACTGTCCATCATGGGATCCTCATTAACAAACTGGAATCAATAGGAATTTTAGGAACCCTCCCTCAAATGGTTCTCCTCCTACATAACGAACAGAATGCCACAAGTCCAATTCAATGGCAAAAAGGCTGAAGCATTCTCTCAAACTCAAGGCATACCCCAGGGTTCGGCTCTCTCGGCACTACTTTTCAACATTTACATGCAGCCCCTCTGTGATATTTTCAAAAGGCATAACATCAACTACCATATTTATGCAGATGATATGCTTTACACACAATTGGATACCTCAGACCCTAAATATACGCAGCTTGAAACCTGCCTGGACGAGATGTTAAGATGGCTACAGCGAAACATGACAATCAACCATAAGAAAACAGAAGTCATGTATATATCCAGTAAACCGAATTTTGAGCCCCCTCCTACAATCACCCTATGTAACAACACGTACAACTCAAAAAATGAGATCAAATATCTAGGTGTCACACTCGATTGCAACCTAAAAATGGAAACGCACCTGCGGAAAACAAGGCCATCTTCCACAAACTTAGAGTGATACAACCTCTGAGGAATATAATCGAACCCTGTGATTTTCGGTCTGTTGCACAAGCACTCATTATGCCACACCTGGACTACTGTAACGCCATCTTACAAGGTCTGCCTAAAAAATCGCTAAATATCCTGCAAATGGCCCAAAATGTGACGGCCAGGATCATCATGGGAACAAGCATTGCTGAGCACATTACACCTGTTTTTGATAGAGCTACATTGGCTTCCAATTGCAGCCAGGATACAATACAAGACATTGGTAACCACGTTCAAACTTATAAATAACATAGCCCCTTCATTCCTCTCCACACTTATCAGCGCGCAACCAAAAAATAGGGACAGGAGAACTATCAACTCAGGCACCCTACAAGTCCCCACCAGCATCAGAACTGTAAAAGCAAGTACTAGTCGAAGGGCGTTCTCATTCTATGCTCCAACTATCTGGAATCAACTACCGTTTGAGCTGAGATCAATCAAGGACATTACTGCCTTCCGGAAGGAACTAAAAACTCATCTATTCAAAAGTCACTACAATTAGCTGTGACTCTCAGTTCGATAGAAATGAAGCAAAGCAGTCAACTAATTATACTCTGTTGAACCGATGTATGTAAATATGTATAAATGTAAAAAGTTGTAAATACATCTAGTCCAATCCCCAAAACACTAATCCTGTGTGCTGTGCCCTACCCACAGATCTATGTATATATCTGCCCCACGTTTCTGTCTTGATTTGACAACCCCCAAAGATGTAATCGAACCGCTACTGATCGCTGGAAGTGGCGGTATATAAGTGTGTACTAAATAAATAAATCTATTTGATCTCTATCCGAGTCATTCAACCGTGGCAAAGCTACTGTTCGCAGGAAGCCCTGCACACGGGTCAAATCAAAAGGCTCAGCTTTATATAACCATTCCAGAAACATGGCGAAAACATCGCGTATCTCCCAGGAGACCACCCTCCTCTGCCCCCCGGAGTCTCGAATTTCACGAACCACCCTCATAGTTTGCTGCTGCCGAAGTCGTAAGGCAAGAAAACAACCTGACTTATTCCCCCGCTCATAAAACGTTTGTCGTAATTTCCGACGTTTATTATCCAATTCTCTCTGTAGACACGCATTTAAGTTGGCGTGGGCTGCCCGCCATTGGCGCAAGACCCGCTTAGATCCAGTCAGAGCGTGCTCCAATTGGAGACGGGAAGTTTCCCCCATCAGTTGGCAATATTCCCGTCTCCAAGCCCTCAGAGTACGAGCCGCTTCCGCTATTAGACGGCCCCGACCTGTGGCCTTAAAGGCATCCCAAACCATGGGAAGCAGAACCTCCTCAATCATTTAACTAAAAAAAAAATTGGTTATGAAGTGGCCGTGCTCCTGAACAGTACACTGTCGCTGAAAAAAGCATGCATCTAGTCGCCAAAGCCATTGCTGCACACTGCACAAATCCGCCGGAAGAGTAATCCAACACGGGGCATGATCCGACCAGGTCAATACCCCATGCCCAGCCTCCACTCTCTCATCCATCAGGCGTTGATCCAATAGAAAATAATCTATGCGGGTATGCACCTGGTGAACGTGTGAGTAGTACGTGTAACTTTTCTCCCCTTCATGTGTATCTTTCCAAACATGACGGCCAAGGGATACTCCGCACCAGTTATTTCTACCTTGCTGAGGGCGCGAAGACGCTCTACTTCGTTGGTGTACATTAGAGTGTGGCACATTTTTGAAGCCTGGTGTGTGGAGCGGAGCCTGCGGCCATTGGTGGCGTCGGTGTTGCAAGTCCTTTCCTTTTTGCAGGATGGTGTGGAAAAGGGGCTCTCTGATAGTTCCTTGCGGGTGCAGTTGGCAGTGATTTCTTGTTGTTGCGGTAGGATACAGGGACAGTTGTTAGGGGCGCACAGCGATGTTAAAAGGTTTCTGCGGGCCGTCTTACTCATGCGGCCGCCGAGACACAGGTCGGTTCCTCTGTGGGATCTGAACTTGGTGTTGGAGGCCTTGGTCAGAGCACCCTTTGAGCCGCTGGGCAAGACCCCTATAAAGGATTTGACGTTAAAGACAGTTTTTCTGGTGGCGATTTTGCTCAGCGAGACGGATTTCCGAGTTGCAGGCTTTATCCTGTAAGGAACCGTATTTATCCTTTAATCACAAGGTGGTTTTGCGGACTGTTCCTGCGTTCTTGCCGAAGGTGGTCTCCATGTTTCATCTTAACCAGGTGGTGGTGTTACCGGTGTTTTCCAAGGAACAGATGGATATCTTGGGGGGGGGGGGGGCAGATTGCACCTTCTGGATGTTCGTCGCACTCTGAAGAGATATCTCCACGAGACTGCTCCTTTTCAGGAAGTCGGAGCGGTTGTTTCTTTGGGGGTCCTCGGAAGGGAGAAGCGGCAGCTAAGGCGTCCATCTCGCGATGGTTGAAAGAGGCCATAGGGGCCGCGTATCTTCTAAAGGGTAAAGCTTACAGCCGCGTGGGAAAGCGCGGGAACAGCGGTTAGGCTTTAAGGCCTAGTTAGCCTCTCCTCTTGTGGGGGGTGTTCTCAGAGTTGGTTAAATAAATCACTGAATATAACAAAGGAAAGGAAAACATAGGAGACAGTTGGAAACAGAACTGGTTTGTTTTCAAGGGGTTTGTTTCCTGTGTTTCAGCTGTTGAGACCAGAGGTTGCTCTGGGTTTTCTGGATTGGCATGGTGAGGGGAACGTGCTGCATGCCAGGTAAAGTTAGGTGCCTCTTGTGTGGGGCACGTAAGAGCGCTGTCTCGGAGGTTGGATTGTGTAGAGGCTGTGTGTTTGAGTCCTCTATGGCAGACAAGGAATTAGAGGGGGCCCTGTCTACGGAGGTGGCCGTCCCTAAGGATTCTTCGGAGCCTCTGGAGGTGGCTTTGGAGCCCTTGCCGGGGCCCTTGTCGGCGCCGGACGGCCCTTTGCCTCAGGACCCTTTGCAGGGAGGTCTGGGGGCAATTTTTTCACAGCACTTTCTGTCACTGTTACAGCAGGCTCTTGGGAGGCCTAGTTCTGGGGGGACGGGGCTCTCTGGAGCGGAGACCCGAGCAGTTAAGAGACCGGGATCTAGGTTAGAGGAGGTAGCCAAGGATGGGGCTAGTAAGCGGCCCAAGCTGCGCTTGGAGGGAGAAGAGCAGGACTTGGGGGAGTCAGAGGTGTTGGACGATTCGGATGGAGAGCAAGATTTAGAAGGTGAGATTCTGGAACCAGAGGAGCAGTCACGCATAGTTCTTTAAGCCGCCGAAGGTGGACGCGGTGGTGTCTGCAGTGACTAAGAAGACTACTATCCCAGTTGAAGGGAGTGCCGCTCTTAAGGATGCACAGGATAGGAGGATAGATTCTTTGTTGAAACAGGTATTTGAGGTAAACGCCCTTTCCTTGCAAGTCTCGATTTGTGGGGTGTGGGTGGCAAGGGTGTGTCTGCACTGGTCCCAGAAGTGGAAGGGGGCTCAGGAGGAAGCAGCGGAAGAGGCAGCCCGGATTGAGTCGGGGTGGCGTATCTTGCAGATAGCCAGTATGACTTGATCAGGAGATTAGCTAAGAGTATGGCCTCGGTAGTGGCAGCACAGAGGTATCTTTGTTTGCGGAACTGGGCGGCGGACGGGGCTTCCAAGACTATGTTGGCTAAGCTCCCCTTCAAGGGTAAGCTCCTCCTTTTTGGGGAGGATTTAGAGAAGCTTGTTAAGGATTTGGGGGAGTCTAAGGGTGGTCGTTTGCCCGAGGACAAGCCGAAACAGAATCGGACTGGAGGCCTGTCTAGAAGTCAGCTGAGAGTTACGGTGTTTTCGGCCTTCCAGGTTTGCCCCAGCACAGAGAGGGAGGTTTCCCTACAGATCTCAAGGTTTTCGAGGGGCAGGAAGGGGCTTTGCAGCCTCAGGGTCCCCTGGAGCCAAAAAGCCGCAATGAAGTGAGGGGGGTCCAGGCAGGGACAGTGCCGGTAGGAGGTCGCTTAAGAGATTTCGCTGCTGCTTGGGCCCACATTACTTCGGATCAGTGGGTGTTGGAGGTCGTGCAGAGGGGTTATGCCCTAGAGTTCCAGCGCCCAGTGAAGGACGCGTTTGTGCAGTCTCCGTGCAGGACGTCTTCAAAGAGTGGCGGTAACCCAGATGCTGGAGAGGTTGCTAGCTCTAGAGGCAGTGGTACCGGTGCTGCCGGCAGAACGAGGCTACGGTCGGTACTCAATTTATTTTGTGGTACCAATAAAGGAAGGTACCATGTGCCCTATCCTAGATCTAAAGCGAGTAAACAGGTGTCTCCGGGTGTCCCATTTTCGGATGGAGACCTTGCGGTCAGTTATGGTAGCAGTGCGAAAGGGGGAGTATCTCACTTCCTTGGATCTGTCAGAGGCTTACCTGCACATTCCGATCAGGAGGGAGCACCAGCGATTCCTTTGCTTCGCGGTGCTGATGGGGCATTTCCAGTTCCAAGTGATGCCCTTGGCTTGCGACAGCGCCAAGAACGTTCACCAAGATTATGGTGGTGGTGGCGGCGGCGGCGGCGGCGGCATTGAGAAGCGAAGGGGTGTTGGTGCACCCATATTTGGACGACTGGTTAATTCGGGCAAAATCAATGGAGGAAAGTCAGCAGGCGACCAGTCAGGTGGTAGCCTTTTTGCAGAGTTTAGGTTGGGTGGTCAATGTGGCAAAGAGCAAGTTGACTCCGACTCAGGATCTCGAATATTTGGGAGCTCGGTTCGATACGCGCAGGGGAAGAGTGTTCCTGCCGGTAGGACGGGTTCAAAAGTTGAGAAGGCTCATTCGGGATTTTCAGGTGACTCGAATGCCTTCGGCGTGGCGGTATCTGCAGCTGCTGGGGACGATGGCGGCCACGATAGAGGTAGTGCCGTGGGCCAGGGCTCATATGCGGCCCTTACAGAGATCATTGCTTCACAGGTGGTCTCATCAGGCGGATCCATTGTCCAAGCCTTTAGTGTGTCCGCGGGAGGCTCGACGGTCGCTGTGGTGGTGGCTGCGTCCAGGGAACCTGGAGAGGGGCATGCCACTGGAAGCACCGGAGTGGAAGGCGTTGACGACCGACGCGAGTCTCTTCGGATGGGGGGCGCACTTCGAGGGGCAGTTTGCCCATGGTCAGTGGTCCCTCCAGGAGAAGGAATGGTCCATCAACAGGCTGGAGTTGAGGGCAGTATTCTTGGCGCTGAGGGCCTTGCAAGAGTTTCTGCAGGGGACAGCTGTCAGGGTTTTCTTGGACAGTGCCATGGCTGTAGCATACATAAATCGGCAGGGCGGAACCGGCAGCATGCAGTCGGAAACCGAAGCGGAAGGTCTGCTGGAATGGGCCGAGAGCCATCTGGAGGCATTGTCAGCGGCGCATGTGGCCGGAGTGGAGAATGTGATGGTGGATTTCCTAAGTCGCGTGCGAGTAGATCCGGGGGAGTGGGCACTGCATCCGGACGTATTCACGGAGTTGGTGCGGCGTTGGGGTCTGCCCGTGATGGATCTGATGGTTACGTTCGAGTCAGCACAGGTCGGCAGGTTTTTCAGCAGAAGGAGAGAGCGGATGTCGGAAGGCCTGGATGCTCTGATTCAAAGTTGGCCGGCAGAAGGGCTTCTGTACGTGTTTCCGCCGTGGGTGCTGATCGGCAGGGTTCTCCAACGCATAGAGGCACAGGGGGACACTTCTGATAGCGCCGGATTGGCCAAGAAGGCCGTGGTATGCCGACTTGAGGCGTCTGCTGGTGGAGCCTCTGTGGAGGCTACCGGACGGGGGGATCTGTTAGTGCAGGGTCCGTTAAGCATGCCTCAGGTGCATCGGTTCTCGCTTACGGCTTGGCTCTTGAAAGGGCAAGGCTAAGGAGTAAGGGCTATTCGCCGGCAGTGATTGCTACATTGCTGAAGTCGAGGCAGCGTTCCACGTCCTTGGCTTATGTGAGTGTGGCGAGTGTTTTGAGGCTTGGTGTGAGGAGAGACATCTGCGAGCTTTGCGGTCCACGGTAGCACAGGTGTTGGCCTTCTTGCAGGAAGGGTTAGATAAGGGCTTAGCGGCGTCTTCGCTCCGGGTACAGGTGGCGGCGATAGCCTTTTACCGGGTAAAGGTGCAAGGGCAGACGCTGGGAGCTCATCGATATGTCAGATTCTTGCGAGAAGCCTCGTTGTTGCGGGCCCCCTGCAGGAAAGGGGTCCCTGGGTGGGATCTCAACGTTGTGTTGGAGGCATTGGTGAAGCAGCCCTTTTGAGCCGTTGTCTACGGCGACCTTGAAAGATCTCGCGCTGAAGGTGGTGTTTTTGGTGGCGATCACGTCAGCGAGAAGGATATCGGTGTTACAGGCCCTGTCTTGTAGGGAGCCCTTTTTGTCCTTTTCTAGGGAGAAAGTCGTGCTGCGGACGGTGCCATCCTTTTTGCCTAAGGTGGTCTCCGCTTTCCATGTTAATCAGGTGGTGGCTCTTCCGGTTTTTAAAAGATCGGGTGATACGGAGACGGCGAGTAGGTTGGACATCGGCAGGGTTCTGAAGGTATATTTGCAGCGGACAGCGGAGTGGCGTAGGTCTGACAGGCTGTTTGTTTTGTTTGGGGGCTCTCGACGGGGAGAGCCTGCGTCTAAGGCGTCCATTGCCAGGTGGATTAAAGAGGCGATTGCGTCGGCCTATATGCTGAAGGGCAGAGTAGTGCCTCATGGCTTGAGAGCTCATTCTTCGAGGTCGCAGGCAGCGTCCTGGGTGGAGTATGGCTTGGTGCCAGCGGCAGAGATTTGCAAGGCTGCGACTTGGTCGTCGTTGCACTCCTTTGTCAAGCATTATAGAATTGATGTACAGGCGGAGGGGGACGCGAGGTTTGGATTAGCAGTGCTTCAGGCTGGTCTGGCAGGTCCCGTTGAGATTGTTCACGGCTCTGCTACATCTCTAATAGTACGGGACTAGACTGGAGCTACGATAAGGAAGGTTAAATTAGACTTACCTGCTAATTGTAGTTCCTGGAGTAGATCCAGTCTAGTCCCACTTCCCACCCGGAAGATCATTGTCGAGAGGTAGCCTGAGCACTGGGGAGGATTTGGCACCGGTTGCGAGTAGGGGCAGTGCATGGTGTGTCTGGATATCTAGGTGTGGGGCCGCTATCTTCTCGAAAGAGTGAACTGCCTTCTTGTGGGGGCGTGAGCTGAGGGGCGGCTCCTCTATCCAGCCATATTTCTTGGGTTGTTGGAATTCTCATTTATGGTTCAGTTTTGCTTCCCAGTAGGGAAGGGTTTGGTTTTTCTTTGCTCTGGTGAGTCGGCTTTGACAGTAGTAAACTGGGGCTGGGGGTGGTCCCTGAGCTACTTATACTGGTTTCACTGAAAAATGGACATGCTCAGTCTCCTAGCTGCGGGAGGACATACACAGCTCTAATAGTACGGGACTAGACTGGATCTACTCCAGGAACTACAATTAGCAGGTAAGTCTAATTTAACCTTTGTTTAATACTCATTGAGAGGTCCCCAAAGATTCCCACTTTATTTTCCCAAGGTTTTGTTCCGCAGCCAAAATGGCCTCCTTGGTAGCATATTTGTGTATGCAGGCCACAATGTTTAGAGGTCTACCATCTTGCCATGACCCTAGTGCTCTGTGTATTCTTTCTACTTTGAAGTAGAGGTTACTTTCAGTCGGTCCAGCCGCTCTCGCAACCGCCTTACAGAAACATTCAGTAAGCAGTTTGTAATCTACCGTCATTTCTGTTGCAGCAGTTCCTCTGAGCCTCAAGTTACCATACCACAATCTGTTCTCTCGATCCTCTATTTTTAATGCTAGTTCCTCTTGGGTGGCTTGGAGCAGTCTGATTTCCTGCGGGAGCTTGGACTTGATAGTTACAAACCTCCACAGCCCCCTTAGTCTCTTCTATTTGATGCCCCAGCTCGGAGACATACTGGTGCAACATGATTATCCACGTTTGGTTCACCACCTTGTGCCAAAGAAGTGGTGCAAACTTCTATATCTGCATGCGGTTGCATATTGGGTTCCATACTTGCCTGCCATGAGCTTCCTTCATCTGTGACTACCACTGCCATTTTTAGCTTTCCCCAGTGGAGCTCCTGACATTGATGGGGGGGTGTGGGGTTTTTTTGTTTTTTTTAATTGGGCACTACTTTCTTTCCGGCCATCACTCCAATTGAAAGAGGAGAGTTTCCCCTCAATCACTCCAACTCTTGTCGGGCAAATATGCTGCTGCGGGGGAAACTAACTTACCTAGCTGGCTGTGGAGCCGAAGTTTCAAGCAGCCATTTAGTCTGACGTCTCTTCCTCCTCCTACCTCAGCTTATCTGTTACAGGACTGGTCGGTTCTGGAGGGTTTGCATGCACATTCTACTTGAGCACGAGTGTCCTCGTGGGCAATGTAGACTTGACCTTCCATATCGTTCTGCTAGACCATTCCAGACATTTTACTTGACAGATAATGTCCTGTCCTTGAATCCTGCTAGATCAGTCCAGGACAGTCCCCTGGAACTGTTGTCTGTTATGTTGTGATGGTACCTTTTGGTCCGCTATAATTTATATGGTTGGTCCTGTGGACTCATATCTACTGACAACCTTCTGTTCAACCTCTGTTTGATCATTGATGCCCTCGTTGAGGTGGTGTGAGGTTTGCCATGCCTTGCCCATATGCTTTGGGGCAGATAGTGAGTTACCCCTAGTGGCTTGGGCTGATAGAGGCATGGGAGTGATGTCATTAACCTGGGCATTTCATTGGCTATCTGTCGCCACTCATCTGCTGGTAGGGGAAAAAGACCCACTTGTCTGGACTGGTCTAGCAGGACTTGAGGAAAGGACATTTATCTGCTAAGCAAAATGTAACCTTTGTGGTATTGCTGTTCTAGTAACATCTGTCCTGTGGCCTTGGAGGGTATTAGGGTCTATTTATACTGGCCCTTTTTTATTGGTTGAATTGTTGCTTAGCCTGACATTGTATGTATTGTAGGGCTATGATACGTGTCAAGAGGCTCTGATGCCACTAGCCCTTATAGGGAGTTGTCTTGAGACACTTTATCTGCCGGTAAGGGGACATAAGGAAATGGTTTATCATCTCTCCAGTCCAGTCCCGGAATCTCTGGGGATATAGGTCCTCCAGCAGCTTGGAGACTGAACAATGACATTCTTTGATGTCACCAGCATAACTACCTGAGGGACCGCCTCCTTGCTCCAGTTTGTTCAGTCTCCAAGCAGCTGGGGGTTGTAGAGCCCAGGGATTCTAGGCTCATTGGAGGGATAATTTAAGTATTTTTCAATTTATTTTTATCTAGTCTTATAAAAAAAAAAAGCTCAGTTACTGTGGCTTTAAAGCCAGTGAGATGCCCCCCCTCTCTCTTTAAAGATTTTTTTTTTTTTCTCTGCCAGTTTTAAAGCCGCGTTTCTTTATCTGGCTCAGATTCTTTCAGTAAGTCTCCCGATCCTACTTATATTAGAGGAGTACTTGGCAGAGTTAATGCACCTCTTTCTTGTTTGAAAGGTGCAATCCTTTTTGAAGGACACTTTGTTTCTGCGGAGAGCAGATTTATTTGATTCGCCGAGGTTTTTTTCTGATTTCCTCTTTGGGCAGTACTTGGGTTTCTTTCGGCATGGATGAAAACTTAGCGTCGGGGACCCGGTGGATTAAAAGAGCATTCAAAACATTTTTTTCTTTGAACGCTGCAGCGAAGGCTTATTTATTGCTGCGCAGTTGCTCTTACGGTGGCAGTTGACTTCTTTGAAGGCCGCGCCGTTTGTGCGTGTACACGATCTAATGCCAAACAATAAGTGAAATGAAAACGACTAACAGTGAGTGTATTCTCTTTAGTTTTCTTAAGGGAAACTTTACTTAAAGAAGAGAAGAGAATTTATTTTATTGTGTCTTTTTAGTTAGTCTTTTCATTTAAAAAAAAAAATAAAATAAAAATAAAGAATAAGGAAAAGGTTAATATATTTTTTGTACTCTGGTTTGAAACTTCATTGCAGTCATGCCTTCTAAACCACAGTGTTTGGTTTGTGGCTCTAGAAGAGGGATATTATCTGACTCAGGGGTCTGTAAGTCCTGTGTTCAGGAAACTTCGGATGTGCAACAGGTTTTGGAATACACTGCTGAGAGCGCTAAGTGTGCTTCCTCATCTTTAGGGAACACTGATTCTCCTCCGCAGCTCTTACCAGAGCCTGTTGCAGGGCCGCCTTCTATTCCAGATGTGCCTCAGGTGCCTTCAATTTTTTCATCTGGTTTGGCAGCATTATTTTCACAGGATTTGGTTTCTCTGCTTCAGCAAACTTTTGGAAATGGTCAAAAGAGCTCTCTACCCTCTCTTGTAGCTGATCTTGGGGAAAAAGCGCTCAGCTATTCCTTTGGAGGTTGGTGAAGGTTCTGTTCCTGTCAAGAAGGTTAAGATAGGAAAGGATCTACAGGAGCTTTCTATAACGTCTGAAGAGATTCACTCGGATCTAGATTTAGATGTTGAGGAGGAATTAGAAGAGGGGGGAACTTATGGATCGGAAGGATCAGTCCAGAATAGTTCGTGTTTTTCGTCTTGAAGAGTTACCTGCACTGATTATGAAAACTCTTAAAGCACTTAATATGCCAGTGTCAGGACCGGAGGAGGACTCGGCATTGGAGGATCCTTTGCAGGCATTTAGGAAGACGCAAAAGGCGCTTCCCATTTAGAGTGGTAAGAGATGATTCAACAAGAGTGTGATATGCCTGAAGCTGGATTAAAGGGGTCCAGGGTCATGGCTCGTTTATATCCTCTATTGGATCAGGATCGTGAATTGTTTAAACCACCGAAAGTGGATGCAGCGGTTTCTGCCATTACTAAAGAGACTACTATTCCGGTGGAAGGTGGTGCTGCTGCTCTTAAGGATAGCCATGATAGGAAGTTGGATACTTTTGTTAAAACAAGTGTTTTGATGTTAATGCTCTGTCTATCCAGGCTTCAATTTGTGGAGCATGGGTAACCAGGGCATGTCTTCATTGGTCGCAGAGGGTACATGGTGAAAATGTGGAGAACTCTGCGGAAGAAGCGTCTAGATTAGATACTGGAGCAGTTTATTTGACTGACATTCATTATGATCTTATTAGAGGATTATCAGAGTATGGGCTCGGTTGTGGCAGCTAGAAATTTATGGTTGCGTAGCTGGGCTGCAGATGCTTCTACAGCAAGACTTTCTAAGCTTCCTTTCAGGGGTAAACTTCTTTTTGGGGAAGACTTAGATAAGTTAGTAAAGGACTTGGGAGATTCTAAAGGAGGCAGGCTGCCAGAGGATAGGCAGAAGTTAGGGTGACCAATTCAGGCGTCGAGGCCTGTACAGGGATTTTTGTTTTGGTCAGTTTCAGAGAGGCCGTCAATATTTCAGGAGTCAGGGGTTTTGAGGTTTGCGAGGAGCAGGCAGAGGTTTTGCAGCCTCCTCTTGCTCTGCAAACTCGAGAAAGTCGCAATGAAATGAGACACCCGGGTGGATTTTATTCCCGTAGGAGGTCGGCTGCGGGACTTCTATTCAGCCTGGGTTCAAATCACATCCGATTGGTGGGTGTTGGAAATCATTCAAAAGGGGTGCTCTGGAGCTTCAGCGCCCGGTGGTCGATTTTTGTTCATTCAGTCTCCTTGCAAGGCTCGCATCAAGTGTACAGCAAGATCTTGCAAAGACCTTTGAATCTCAAAGCTGTTCTGGGGCTGCCAAGCCAACGTGGCTCCGGTCGATACTCCATCTATTTTGTGGTTCCAAAGAAAGAAGGTTTCTTTCGACCAATTTTGGATCTTCGAAGGGTAAATCGTTACCTTCGGGTAACTCATTTTCGTATGGAAACACTGAGGTCTGTAATGGCAGTAAGAAAAGGGGAGTTTCTTATGTCTCTGGATTTGACAGAGGCGTATCTACACGTTACCATTCGTCAGGAGCATCAAAAGGGTTTTTTTGTGTGGTTTTTTTTTTTTTTTTTAAAGGTTTGCAGTTTCAATGGGTCATTTCCAGTTTCAAGCGTTGCCGTTCGGTTTAGCAACGGCTCCATGAACGTTTACCAAGGTAATGGTGGTCGTTGCGGCAGCATTGAGAAAAGAAGGAATTCTAGTTCACCCATACTTGGACGATTGTTTGGTTCGGGCAAAGTCTGAGAAGGAAAGTAAGTTGGCAACAGCCAGAGTAGTGGAATTTTTACAAAGTCTGGGTTGGGTTGTCAATATGGCAAAGAGCAAGTTAATTCCGTCACAGAACCTGGAACAACTGGGTGCTCGTTTCGATATAAGCATAGGGAGTTTTTCTTCCTCGGTCTCAAGCCCTAGCATTGGGAAATCTGTTACGAAGTTTCTTGACCAGAGAAAATCCCACTGCATGGCATTATCTGCAGTTGCTCGGAACCATGGCAGCGACTTTGGACTTAGTTCTATGGGCAAGAGCTCATATGTGACCGTTACAAAGAGCGTTACTAAGGATATGGTTGCATCAAAGGGATCCTCTCAAGGAAGTTACCCTGCCTTCTGGAGACGCGTCAAGCTCTAGATTGGTGGTTAAAGCCGGAGGTTCTAGAGGTGGGAATGCACCTAGAATCGCCTGTTTGGATTCCCCTTATGACAGATGCCAGTCTTGTGGTCTTGTGAGCACGCTTCGAGGGAAGGTTCGTTCAGGGCCAATGGACTGAACAGGAGAAAGTTTGGTCAATCAACAGATTAGAGTTGAGAGCAGTAACTTTAGCTCTACAAGCATTTCAAGGTTATCTTTGGCTGAAAGCTGTTTGCGTTCTGTCAGACAACGCAACCGCAGTAGCTTACATCAACCGTCAAGGGGGCACAAGCAGTGTTGCTCTGGAGGCCGAGGCTGAGCAATTGTTCGTGTGGGCTGGGAGAGGCTTTGTCTGCAAGTCATGTATCGGGGGTGGACAATGTGGAAGCCGACTCTGAGTTGGGTGAAAGTGGATCCAGGAGAGGTGGATTCTCCATCCCCAGGTGTTTCAATTAATAAATCGTTGGGGAGTTCCAGTAATGGATCTCATGGCAACCTTTAAGTCAGCAAAAGTCAATCAGTTTTTCAGTCGAAGGCGAGAGAGAATGTCAGGTGGTCTGGATGCACTCATTCAAAGTTGGCCGCAGCAACAACTTCTATATGCATTCCATCCGTGGGTATTGATAGGGCATGTTCTGCAAAGAGTAGAACGTCACAAGGGGCTAGTGATATTGATAGCTCCAGATTGGCCAAGATGTCCATGGTACGTGGATCTCATGAGGTGGTTGGTAGACCGGCCTTGGCGCTTACCCATGAGGGAAGATCTGTTGAGTCGAGGGCCATTGCGCATGCCTCAAGTGGATTGATTCTCGCTTACGACTTGGCTCTTGAAAGGGCAAGGTTAAAGGCCAGGGGATACTCTTCTGCAGTGATTTCCACTTTGTTGAAGGCAAGGAAGAGATCTACCTCTGGCTTATATTTGTACATGGAGAATTTTTGAGGCGTGGTGTGAAGACAAGTGTTTTGAAGCATTACAAGTTTCTATTTCTCAGATTCTATCTTTTTTTATAAGAAGGATTTGAGAGAGGTTAGCACTGGCGTCATTGAAAGTGCAGTTGGCACATCTTTCTTGTTAGAGGAAGAATAAAAGGAAGTGTTAGGAGCTCATCCGGATGTGAAACGTTTTTTTGAGAGCAGTTTCATTGTTGAGACCACCATGTAGACCACGCATTCCTTCTTGGAATCTCCATTTGGTGTGTTAGGCTTTAGTACGCAAACCCTTTGAACCGTTGTCTCAAGCGTCATTAAAGGATCTTTCACTCAAGTTAGTTTTTCTGGTAGCTATTTCGTCAGCCCGAAAAATTTCGGAATTGCAAGCATTGTCTTGTAGAAAACCTTTTCTATTTTTCAAGAAAAGGGTGGTCTTAAGGCAGGGGTCTCAAACTCAAATTGCTTTGAGGGCCGAATGAGGACTTCTAAAGTAACCCGGGGGCCGCATAAGACACGGGGGGCTCATTTGCATAAGGGGCCTCATTTGCATAAATATTTGCATAATGAGTGCATGGATAAAGAAAGACTAGAAAATTTCTATATTACTATAATCCAGTGCCAACCGCCAGGCACATTAGGAACTACTACTAACACTGCCCATTTAGAACCCATAGCAAACCCCCCGTATCATAACAGCACTACCAGGACTCACAAAGCACCAGACCCTACCTATCAAAAGGCAACACTGCAAAAATACATTTCAGAGAATACATGACCTACTGGGGAAGGAGAACAAGTAGCAATGTCAAATAGGAATTACACAGAATACCTCAGCACTTTTTAAATAAAACTATAAATTAATGGTAATGGTTCTGACCCCCCCCCCCCCAGCACATTACCAGTTCTGACCCCCCCAGCCCACAGCACATTACCAGCTCTAAACCCCCCAGCCCACAGCACACTGGTAATGTGCTGGGGGGTTTAGAACTGGTAATGTGCTGTGGGCTGGGGGGGGGGTCAGAACAGGTAATGGTTCGGACCCCCCCCCCAGCCCACAGCACATTACCAGCTCTAACCCCCCCAGCCCACAGCCCCCCCCCTCCCTCCTTCCCTCCTTGGCAAAAATCACAGGCTCCCCCCCCCCTCCTTCCTTGGCAAAAATCACAGGCTTCCCCCCCCCCTCCCTCCCTGGCAAAAATCACAGCCCCTCCCTCCCTGGCAAAAATCACAGCCCCCCTCCCTCCCTCCCTGGCAAAAATCACAGCCCCCCCTCCCTCCTTGGCAAAAATCACAGGCCCCCCCTCCCTCCCTGGCCAAAATCACAGGCCCTCCCGGGCTAAAATCACAGGCCCCCCCCCTCCCTCCCTCCTTGGCAAAAATCACAGGCTCCCCCCCCCCCCCCCCCCTCCCTCCCTCCCTCCTTGGCAAAATCACAGGTCCCTCCCTGGCAAAAATCACAGGCCCCCCCCTCCCTCCCTCCCTCCTTGGCAAAAATCACAGGCTCCCCCCTCCCTCCCCTCCCTCCCTCCCTCCCTCCTTGGCAAAAATCACAGGCAGGCAGGCAGGCCCCCCCCCTCCCTCCCTGCCTCAGTCCCTCTCCTCGTCGGCTTAGAACCGCGCAGGGAGAGTTCCTCCCTCGCGACTCTTTTAAGCCGGCTGAGGCTTATGGGAAATTTCCCCTCTGCCCCCTCGAGCTTAACAGTCGCGAGGGAGAAGCTCTCCCTTCGCGGCTCTGAAAGCCGAAGAGGAGAGGGACTGAGGGAGGCAGGGCTGGGCAGACTGCTTCCTTACCTGCCGTGGAGAGCTGTGCACCCTGGCGATCTTCCAAGCGATCCAAGCAGGCGATTCTTCAAGGCGCTGTTACCTCGTGGCTATTCAGACTGCTTCTGGGCCCGGGCCCCCCCCCTCCTCCTTTTTCTCCTCCTCCTGCCTGTCGCTCATTGGTGGAGGGCAGGCGTGTGACGCGGACGTGAGAAACACCATGCAGCCCCGGGAATCACGCGAGGTAAAAAAAATATAGAAACAGCAGGAGGACAAAAATGCAACGTAAAGCAGGACAATACTCCGTGGTGTCGCGGGCCGCAGAAAATGCTCTCGCGGGCCGGGCCGCGTGTTTGAGACCCCTGTCTTAAGGCCAGTGCTTTCATTTCTTCCTAAGGTGGTGTCGGCTTTTCATGTCAGTCAGGAAGTTTCTTTTCCAGCATTTGAAAATGGTACCGACGAGAATCAACTCAAGAAGTTGCATCTGTTAGATGTTCGTAGGGCTTTAAAGATATATTTAAAGCAAACACAGGAATTCCATAAGACAGATTGTTCTCTTTGGAGGAGCAAAGAGAGGTCAGGCAGCTTCTATTGCTAGATGGCTCAAAGAGGCTATAGCTTCAGTGTATTTGTTAAAGGGTAGAACAATTCCTGATGGGCTTAAGGCTCATTCAACGAGAGCACAAGCTGCTTCATGGGCTGAGTACAGTTTGGTGCCGCCTGTGGACATTTGTAAAGTGGCTACTTGGTCATCATTAAATTCTTTTGTTAAACATTATAGATTAGATATACAGGCAGAAAGAGATACCTGTTTTGGTTCGACAGTGCTTCAGGCTGGACTAGCAGGTCCCACCTGTTAAATGTTTTTACTGCTCTGTTATATCCCAGAGATTCCGGGACTGGACTGTAGAGACGATAAGGAAGGTGAAATTAGACTTACCTGCTAATTGTTCCTTAAGGAACTCCAGTCCAGTCCTGCATCCCTCCCTCATATGTATTTAGTTTATCAAGCCTGAAGCATAAAGGTATGGCATGATAAGCCTTATGGCTCATATAGAGAGGGTGATACATTTGAGTGTCCTTATAAAGCAATATTTCTCTATAGAGACAGAGGGCAGTCCATTAAAGAAAATGTTAAAAAAAAAATTTTAGGCATATTTTGTCTTAATTTTGTAGTTGAAGTTTGTTAAAGTTTAACTATGATAGCTACTTGTTGCTCTGCTGAGTCTGCTTTGTCAATAGGTAAACTGGAGCAAGGAGGCGGTCCTAGGGTAGTTATGCTGGTGACATCAAAGAATGTCATTGTTCAATCTCCAAGCTGCTGGAGGACCTATATCCCAGAGATTCCGGGACTGGACTGGAGTTCCTTAAGGAACAACAATTAGCAGGTAAGTCTAATGTCACTTTGTCTGATAAGACTTGGGTAGAGCACATTAACATGTAAGTTAAAACTTCCACTTTTTGATCATGATAGATCTTATGACCTAGGGAAAATTGCTTTATCTCTAATTTCTTGAATATCCACCAGATGAAACCCTTGACAGGGGCTTGCTACATTTGAATTGATGATTAGCATTGTAAAATGTAACTTTTTATACACTGGATTGTGTGTGGTTGGGGTGTGGTGGTGGTTTCCCCCATACAGAAAAAGTACTTAATAATTCTTCTCTGTTCTTTCTATAGATCCAGGTCTGATTCCGTTCGCAGGTCAAGATCGGGTTCAGTCCGCCGCTCCAGGTCTGGTTTATATAAAAGATCTAAATAGTTTGTCGTTTGTGAATTTGCCCTTTCAGTATAAGATTTGATTTTTGACTATACAGTGTGTTTTTCATGACAAAAAAATGAGTCGGTGGGTCTCAGTTATTGGAGAATCCAAGCATTTTAAAACTAAACTGAACTTGATGACACTTTTTTTTAGCATGGGTCTGAGATGTGTGGTTTGTGTTTTTTGGTTAAACGTCAAAATATTGCACCTGGTGGTGGTAGAGTGATCTGCAATTTTGTTTGAAGATTACTTTAACTGCTCAATATATGTCCACACCAATCTATAAATGTTAATATCGGTGGACAAGTAGGAAATAAGTCAACTGACTGAGCCCCATCTACTAATGGAAGCTTATTGGAAGCTTCCTCTGCACATACATGTCATATTCCTGTCTGCTGTGTTGGCACCATTTTACCTCCGTCTTTTTCTCATCAGTTGCTGGTTTTCTGTTCCTCTTTTAAGGTCTGTTTGGGTTTTTTGCCTTAATGGCTGTTTTCAGGCATCTGCAAAGTTTTTTGTTTCCCTTTAATTTCTAGTCAGATTTTCAACTGTTCAATGTTTCCTTTCTTTTTCTTTGCACCACTGCCACCTTAAGTGCTAGTGCTTTGGCTGCGAGTTAATCCTTTTTCGAAATAGTCATTAGATTTTGCTGTAGCTGTTCTTTTTTCTGGCCAATAAGTTGCAAACGCTTGCCAGCGGGCTTAAGTGTTCCAGGTGCTCTAGGACCATATCCCCACCATATATACTCATAACTGGTGCCTACGGACACTATCACCTGCCCTCTTTTAATTTGTTTTTACAGATGACAAAAAGGACTCAAAGGTTGAAAAAAGCAGCGCAAATCATTTTTTGACATCAAGATGTTCTTGAGTCTACTCTGAGCTGAGCACCATAATGCCCCCACCCTGAGCATAGGCCATCGATTGATGTCTGCCCAAAGATAAAGGAGAATTTTGACTTTGTCTCCATTGATGCCGAAAGGTGATTGTACAAGCATAGAATGGATACTCCAGTGCATCGACGTAGAGGCCCCTCAAGGCAAGGCATTGCGAGCGATAAGGGTTCACAAGAGCTCCCCTCTAAGCTTCCCCCAAAGAGGAGAACTCATCTTCCATGGCATCGAAGGGCCAGTGACTTGCCTACTGCATGCAGAGATCACGCTGCCGATGCGTCCTTGCAGATGCCGGGGACATCGGCTGATGTTGCTGAGGTTTCACAGCCTTAGACGACAGCCATGGAGAAGCAGCAGCCTCAGGGCCCTCGAACACATTATGGTACTATATGAAGTGGTGGGGGCAAACACGGTGACAGAATTCAAAATGGCATGGGACAGACAGTGGATCCCTTTACAGCAACAGGATAAAATCAAAATAAACTGAACCATCTAATTTCTCAACAAATAGGGGTGTCCTGCATGGAGTGGTGGGTTCCCCCCTAAACAGGGACGTGGGGAGGGCTGGCCGGCACGGAGCGGCAGGTGCACCTACTCTTGCCATCATGCTGGGCAGACTAGATGGACCATGCTGGTCTTTATCTGCCATCATTTACTGTTACTATATATCAGTGCTTTGTCAACTGCTGTGAGATGATCCCTGTCCAGCCAATCCTTGATGCATAGCTTGCCTGCAGAAGAGGCATCAACATCAGGGTATCAGTGTCCAGACACCAGAGTCTGCCCAGCTGATCTTGCTCTCTAGTGTATCACGGTCCAGTGCTCCTTCAAAGATCAACTGTGCAACTGTGCAGTGATCAGGAGCTCCTGATCACTGAAGGACAGAGTGATCCAGGCAGAGACTCTGAAGTACTTTAGATTTCCTCTTAGTCTGACTTGGAAGGCTGGGTCACAGATGTAGAACCAGGAGACATGTCAGAATAACAGGTATCCAGAACTTCGATCAGACCCCCCCCTTCTCATGAGATACAAATCACCTCCTGAGGATATGATTTTTCCAAGATTTTGTCAGGGATATTCCCAAGGCAGTGCCATTTTTCTTTGGAGACTGAGGATGAGCCCAGGGCAAGAAGCAGTATTCCTCGGACCCTAAGGAAGTGGTGACAGTGCTTGTGCAGCACATCCTTCAGAGTACAGATGAGAATGTGGGAGAATCCCCTCCCCCCCCCCTTATTGTACCTCCAGTCAGTAAAGGCTTGACACCATGTATAGAGCTCAAAAGGCTCCAGGGTTTGAGAAGCCCCAGATTCCTTGGTCTAATCCACCCTTAAGAGGTCTTAAAGTTCTGAGACTCTGTCCTTGGCACCTCCAGGAAGAGACTTGGACATATTCTTTGGGGGAGAGTTTTTCCATAGCTCATGCTGAGGTTTGCATGACCTCTTACTGGCATGTTTTTAAAGGATGATGTGGTCTAGCCGACCTGTCCCAATATCTCCCTTCCAGAGAAATTGGAACAGTATCATTCTGAGTCATGGTAAGGGCTGCTCAAAATTTATGGTCTGAGCAACCTATGATATCTTCGAAATAGCATTTAGAACTTTTGGTATTGGTGCCTGGAGACGTGCTTGGCTCCAGTCCACCAGACCTAGAGCAGCCTGTTCAGGATAAGCTTGCCAGCTTCACTGAAAAGTGGCAAATTTATCCTTTGAAATCTCTCAAGGCACACATCTTAACCGGCATCCTACCACATGGAGATACCAAGGTGGGACCTAGAAAATGACCTATTATCTCGTAGACTTAGATACTTTCCTGGATCTCTGTATACCCAACCAAAATGGCTTCTTGACCTTAATCTAAGGTGATTCGAAAGCCCGAACCTGCTCCTTAGCCAAAGTCTAGCAGGGTTTTGACTGGTTCTTGGAAAGCATAGCCACTCTACCAGTAACTGCAATGGAGAGCTCTCCTGTTAGAGGGAGGCTCATTCTTCTGCCTAGAGGTAGTCCCTCATAGCCTTGGCCATTTTTGGGTTTTGCAGATTCTCCGAAGTGGTTACGAATTGCATTTGACAGTCCTCCAAATTGCCCTCCGAGGTTCTCCTTCCAGTATCGGGGATTACCTCAGAAATCACTGCCCTCTTGGCAGATCTTGCGATTGAATTTATGCCACCAGAGCAAAGAGGATGAGGGTTTTATTCTAGATATTTCTTGATTTCCCCCCCCCCCTCCCCCAAGAAAACTACTACTGAGCATTTGTATAACGCTACCAGTCGTACGCAGTGCTGCACAGACATGTACGAGACAATCCCTGCTCATCAGCTTACAAGCTAGTCACCAGAGGATAGTGTCCCATCCTGGACCACTGATACCTGAAAGCATACCTACTCAAATGTTCAGAATGATTTCTCTGGGTACTCTACTCCCTTATCTTAAAAAAGGAGATTGGCTGGCTATGCTCCCTGGAACTGAAGGATGAATATATCCCACTCACAGGTAGTATCTCAGATTTTGTTCTAGGGGGACACCACTTCCAGTACAAAGTTTTACCTTTTTGGCCTAGCCTCGGCTCCTTGTGTCTTCACAAAATAACTTGTGATGGTAGCAACTTACCCACGGGCACTGGGAATGTTTCTTTCCCTATTTGGATGATTGGCTGATTAAGAGCTCCACTTTGGAAGGAGTTCAAGAATCAACACAGTTGACCATTTGGGTGCTGGAACTAGCAGGATTCATCATAAATTACTCAATTCCAACTTCAGCCTCCCAACAATTCAGATTCATAGGAGCTGTGCTAGACATTACTCAGACGAGAGCCTTCCTCTCGCATGAAATTTCAGATTTGCAGCACTGGTACAAGAGACTCTACTGAGTCATCAGGTCACAGCTTGTAGGATATTAACTGGTACTGCATGTCATGGTTTCTACAGTACATGTAACACTCTTGGCATGTCTCCAAATGAGACAGATTCTGAGGACTCGGTGGACCCAGGCCACAGAACATCTGAAGGATCATCTCTCACCAATCCATTCATTCTGTTGCTGCAGTAGTGGACAGTTCATAGCAGTCTGCTCAAAGGTCTCCCTTTTCAAATTGTTCCATTGCAAAAATGTTTGGATGCATCCAGACTGGGTTGAGGTGTTCATCTCGATGGATTTCACACTCAGAGATTGGTCCTTCCAGGAAGGTTTACATTAGATCAACTTCTTGGCATTAACAGCTGTAGTAAATGCTCTAAAAGCGTTCAAAGATTGGTTGGCCAACCAAATTGTCTTTATTCAAGCAACTGTGTTCTACATCAACAAGCAGGGAGGAACAGATTTGTACCTCTTGTGTTGGGGGAAACAGTTGGGTTGTGGACATTTGTTTGTGTGGGACAGGCAAAAGGATCTAGGGAATAGTCCTCACACCAGACAGCAAACCACCTCCATTTGCACAAATAGGATTTTCTCATTGAGGTCCTACTGGAGGCCAAAAAGAGCTCAGTCCCATACCTGTCAGGTGAGCAAAACACTGGCAGACAGACTGAATTGAGTCCTCCAACTACATGAATAGATGCTGGACAGGGAGGTTGCAACACATCTTTCGGGAATGGGAACCCCCTCGATATATCTGCGGCGACTCAATGTGCCCAGGTAGATCCGTTCTGTTCTAGTGTAAGTTCGTACAGCAGATTAGCCTCTGCTTTCCTCGTAAATTGAGGAAGAGGGGGTGGCGTCTTTTGTATGCATATTCTCAGTCCTCTCATTGCAAAGATTCTCCTGAAGCTCAAAATGGACAGAGGCACGATTGGTTCACATTGCTCCCTACTGGCAACCTTTTTGGTTTTTCTCTCCTGCTATGCACTCCATTTGGGAACTTTTCAGATTAGGCCACGCACTGGAATGATGATGCATCCCAACATAAAGTTCCTGGCCCTCATGGCTTGGATGTTGAGAGGCTGGCTGACTGCTCAATCTGCCAGCCGGTGTAACAGCTCCTTTGGGCCTCAACGAGAAAATCCTATTTATGCAAATAGATGAGGTTTGCTGTCTAGTATGAGGACCATTCCTTAGATCCCTTTGCCTGTCCCACACAAACTGCTAAAGTATCTTCTACACCTCTCAATCTGGACGTAAGTCCATCTTGGGGTTCACCTTAATGCAGTTGGAGCTTACCATGGAAAACCCATCACTGTACAGCCTTTAGTTCTTCGCTTCATGTGGGGTTTACTTCTCTTGAAACTTCCATACAAACCGCCCAGTGTCTTGAGACTTTAATGTGGTTCTTACGCAGCTAATGAAAGCTCCCTTTGAGCCATTCATTTCCTACCCTTTGAAATTTTTGACCTGGAAGGTTTTGTTTTTGGTGGTGTCATGTCAGCATGCAGGGTGACTGAGCTTCAGGCTTTCATAGTCCATTCATCTTAAATTCCTTCTGAAAGTGGTATCTGAGTTCCATCTTAATTGGTCAATTGTTCTACCAACATATTTCCCAAAGCCACACACATGAAGGGGAAACCCTGCTGCACATGTTGGACTGTAAACGAGCCTTTGCTTTCTACTTTGAGTGGACGAAAGCCCATAGAAACATACATTGTCATACTGGATCAGACCAAGGGTCCAAGCCCAGTATCTTGCTTCCGACAGTGTCCAATCTGGGTCACAAGTATCTGTCAGGTTCCCAAAAGGCTACACAGACTTTCTGCTGCTTATCCCAGGGGTAAGCAGTGGCTTTCCCTAGTCGTCCTTGATAATGGTTTATGGACATTTTCTCCAGGAACGTGTCCAAACCTCTCTTAAACTCGGCTACACTAACAGCTTTTACTACAGCCTCTGGTAATGAGTTTGAATTTTATTATGTATTGAGTGAAAAAATAACATTTTCATTGCATGTTCCCTAGTCTTTCTACTTTTGGTTATTTATTCCTTAAAAAAAAATCCACACTTAACAATTCCACTCCATTATTTTTTAGACCTCTTATCCTATCTCCCCTCTTCCAAGTTGAAGAGCTCTTACCTTTTAAGCCTTTCTTTCTTGTAGGGGTATCCTTCCATCCCCTTTATCATTTTGGTGGCTCTTCTCTACCTTTTTTGTGTTTTTTTAAATTCTGCTATATCCTTTTTAAGATATACTAACCAGAAATGTGTGCACATATTCAGGGTGCGGTCACGGTCACATAATAGAGCAGTACAGCTGTATTATATCCTGTGGTGTTCTCCATTCCTTTCATTACGATTCCTAGCATTCTATTTGCTTTCTTGGCGACTGCTGCACGCTGAGCAGAGGTTTCAATGTATTATCCATAATGCTTACATCTTTTTGCTTGGGTAGTAGTTCCTCTGACTCCTCTGCCCCTCGCCCCTAATAGGTTCCTTCTTGCAGAAGATTACAGCACATTCCAGCCTTGTGATCTTGGTGATAGTGTATTGGATTGGCCCAGATGGTGATGGTACATGGATGTGGACAAGGTCAGGCTCAAGGTGCAGGGAAGGTATCTCTTATATCGGGGCCCATTCTCATGGAAGACACTCTTGACAAGAGAAAAATCTATCTGAGGCACATGCATGTGTTTGGAGGGTTTTTAAAGTCTAGAACAAATGCTTTCCCAGCTTTAAACCTCGCTGGCAAGATATTAGCTTCTCTTCAGGAGGGCCACAAGAAGGACCTGACCCTCCACGTTTTGAGGGTCCATGTGACAATGTAGGTATGTGCTAGACCATTCCTTACAAGTGGGTGTTATTCCACTGCCAGCAGATGATGAAGACAGATATAATATCAAAAGCCTCACTGAGCATGCCCTGGCACCTTTGTGACTCCCCTAGGTGTCACCTTCAGTATTTTTCTGTCTCCAGCAGATGCTGGTTGTTACTCATTTGGCTCTTCAAGTAGTTTTATTTCAGGACTAACTCCGTCAACTCCCCTGCCGTCTGCACAAGTTATCAGGCTCCAGGCCACAAGGGCCTGTATAGCCTGTCTAGAGATAGCTGAGCACTGCCATTGGAGCCTGAGCTGCCTGCCCTAGTACAGCCAACACTATTCAGAGGTTTTTGTATCTGGATTCCACTTACAGAACCATAGCCAACTACTGCTCAGCTCCCAGACAGCTTGTCGGATCATCTCTCTTGCAGTGTCGGTGAAACACTGAGCGACAGGTTCCCCCCCCTCTCCTGCTGACGGCATTCTCTCTGAATGCTGCAGTGCTGCTGCTGCTTCTGACGCTGCGAGGCCCTCTACTGCCACAGTTTCACTCCTGCACTACCACCACCGACTACTGCGAATCACCGCTGACTATGTTCTTACAGCTACCTTTTCACCACGGCTCAGACTCTGCCTCCGCTTTACTGCCCTTCTCTGCTGCTGGCTCCTTCAGCTATATGGTATCTGGCTGCTCGACAGCATCTTTGGCATGTCTGCTCCAGCTTGCTGGCCTGCATCTTCCTGCCTTCAGCAACCATTTTAAAGCACTGGTTTTCGTTCCTACTGCATGCAGCGGCCATTTGCTCCCCGGAGACTCCAGGCAGCACTCCAGAGCCGGTAACTCAGCAGGAGATTTTATTTTTGTCTTCCACAACTGCAGAAGGGCCCACCACATTAACTTGGCACCGGGGGGGGGGAGAGAGGGGGAGAGAGGGGGGGAGACAAGCCAGCATTGCTAAGCCTCCTGCTTCTGTTGCAGTGCCTTGCCTATGGGTGTAAATGCCAGGAATAGACCATATTTGTGCCACCTGCTCTCCCCACCCCAGTGAGGCCTTGGTGTCCATATCGCCACCAGGAGGCAGAACACAGCCCCCTCCTGCGATGGACCATGTGACTGCTTCCCCCTGGCGCTGCTGTAACTTTCTGAAGGACCACCACCAACCCCCCCCCCCCCCGGCAACTCGACCTTTTGCCTGCAGACATGGACCTCAAATTGGACAGATTTATGGCTCTCTTTTTTTTTTTTTTTTTTTTTTTTTTTTTTAAAGGCATAGGATGCTTGGCATGGTGCACTACTCCTTTCAAAGGGTTCTTCAACAGTTGCCAACTTCATCTACTTTGCGCCAACATTTCACCAGGAAACGTGCCTTGGATGCTCAGGGGACTGAGGTCCCATTCCGCACACCCAAGACAGTCTCTTGGGTAACTGGGGTCAGTGACTAGACTTGGATCATCTCTTGGAGGCTGGCAGCCAGCATTCTGTCTCAGATCATGAGGACAGCGAATGGTTCCTGTCAGAAGATCCAGACAAGGACCTTCATGACTCCCAAGATGTCATGCCATTACACAGGCAAGCAGGCAGCACTCATTGCACAAATTGTAGAGGCTCTTCATTATTTTGGACAATCTCAAGGCAATGCTGGTTCAAACCTCATCGCAGACCGATTCCACTCTGGCAGGCATCCGAAAGCCAGCTAAGGCCTTACTGTGTCTGTTGGAGCTCCAAGAGATGATCTTTCTAGAATGGCAAGCCCTGGAGGCAGCGCTCCAGGCAGTGTGACAGTTAGGGAAACTTTGTGTGGTCACCAGCTGACTTGACAGCTGGCTTCACTTTCCCACAGTGGATGCCTTGGTCACAACTGTAACAAAGCACACCACCCTTCCAGTGGAAGGAAGAGCGGTGCTCTGCAGTCAGAATGACCACAAGGTGGGAGGCTTGTTGAAGATGGCTTCTGCCTGCGGTGGCCTGGCGGTTCGTGCCCTCTTGCAGTGGGTTCAACTCTTGCCCAAGGAGTCCATCTCAGTGCACATGGAGTCCGCTGTCGTGTTCGTGGCGGATGCTCTGATTTCCATTAGACTAGTGGCCTTGTCCATTGCAGCCGTAATTGTAGCAAGCCACTGGCTCAGATCCTCCTCTGTGTCATTGGCCCACAGGTCAGGGCCCACCTCTCAGTGCTTTCGGACGTTTTGCAGAGCAAAGGATTCCTTTTCTACCTCTACAGCCAAGTTCTCCAGATCCTGCTGACTCCCCTGGACCCTGCTCTGGGATGTTGCCGGTGGGAGGACACCTATTCCTTTTCTCCTGCAAGTGGGCCTGCATCACAGCAAATCAGTAGGCCTTGAGCATCATTCCAAATGTGGTCGTATCATAGAGGGGTACTATCATATATGAAAACCAAAAAAGCAAAAGCCCTCAAACAAAACTTCCGGCTATGATCTTATCTCTTATTAGTAACATGACATACTCCACACTGTATGGTTTAAGGAAAACAGGTCTCAGACTACTGTTGAACGCATTCCTGCAAACTGTGACAGGGAATGTGTATTACATTTGCATCAACGACCCGTTGTTTTCTCTCATGTACATAAGTGTTGCCAGACAAGAAGCTTTTTCAATTAGACTATTTCAAAAAAATGCTTATCGTAAGTGTTTGCCCTGACGCCGTCTTCCGGCTGCCGTTCCACATTTCACAGAAGTTGATGTGTTTCTTCAGGGGGTGAACTTGCAATTGTCCTCTGAGTGTTAGCGAGTCCTACTCAAAGCCGAGTTATACTTGTCAAAGACTGGCACTGTTGATTCAAAGAAAGTTACTTTAACTAATGATATCATGCCGTGTATGGAAAAGAGCAAAGCTAAAAGAGCATGACCACCATGCAGACTAAAAGTAATGAAGATGTTACCTTCACAGTAATTTGTAAGATGAAGATCACGATGCATAGCGTGTTAACATCGAGCCATCAGGCTTCCCAAAAAGACGCCGCGCATGCAAACTCAATGAATGGGGAGAACTTTTATGAGATGCAAATACTGCTACGTCATTTGACGCCGTGGGTTATCCAGCCTATCAGATAGCAGGATGGTTAAATAAACTCTAAAAAATGTATAAAGAACAAACTCTGACAGATGAAACTGTATGGATATCACAAACATGCTGCCCAGTCGATCTTATTGTTCATACCCCGGGGGTGTACTGTTTGTAGGTTGTAAATCCAAAAATAGTCTTTTTAGATCTAACAATAGAGAAGAGTGCTGAAAGGCTGGATCACCTCTATTTTCAAGAAGCCTACAGACCGAAACACGTATTTACATTACAGCAGTGGGCATCCAAAGCAGCTACGAGACAGCCTGCCTTTTTCACAATTCCTACGTTATCGTAGGAATTGTTCTGATATACAAACATTTAAAAATGCATCCAAACAATTGATGAATGATTTTAGACTTAGGGGATATCCGGAACATCTTCTGAAGACAGCCTATAAAAGGGCATTATTATAACAATCGAGAATTGCTTCTTCAAACCAAAAATAGAGTTCCTTTAGATGACTCCACGGTGAATTTGATCACAAGATATTCCCCATATAGCAAATTCATAAAACAAACTCTACAGAAACACCTTAATGTGATTAGCACACTTCCAGGTTTAGAACAAAAGCAGATAAGATGCGTGTGGACACGCCAGAAAAATCTAAAGGAGAGACTGAGTCCAGCGGTATTGAGACCGGTTATAACCTCTGTGCAAGCAGTTTGGCAAGGACACTGACCATGTGGAGAATGCAATATTTGTGTAATTTCGGAGACCATTAAAGATTTTAAACACAATGACAAAGTATATACCTTGCGTCAATCCACCAATTGTAGCTCCACCTATGTGATTTATTGTATTCGGTGCCCGTGCGGTTTGCTGTATATTGGCAAGACAGAGACAACTTAGGGTTCGTATCAACGAACACCGTAGCCGACTCAAATGTAAAGTTATGGAAGCACCCATAGTATCACATTGTTTGTCAAAGCAACATATCTTTGAACAACTTAGAGTGTTTTGTCTGGACCACATAACCACAGGGTATGCCGGTAGAACTAAACAGCAGACGCTTGTTGTTCGTGAACAACATTGGATTTACAACCTACAAACAGTACACCCCCGGGGTATGAACAATAAGATCGACTGGGCAGCATGTTTGCGATATCCATACAGTTTCATCTGTCAGTTTGTTCTTTATACATTTTTTAGAGTTTATTTAACCATCCTGCTATCTGATAGGCTGGATAACCCATGGCGTCAAATGACGTAGCAGTATTTGCATCTCATAAAAGTTCTCCCCATTCATTGAGTTCGCATGCGCGGCGTCTTTTTGGGAAGCCTGATGGCTCGAGGTTAACACGCTAAGCATCGTGATCTTCATCTTACAAACTACTGTGAAGGTAACATCTTCATTACTTTTAGTCTGTATGGTGGACATGCTCTTTTAGCTTTGCTCTTTTCCATACACGGCATGATATCATTAGTTAAAGTAACTTTCTTTGAATCAACAGTGCCAGTCTTTGACAAGTATAACTCGGCTTTGAGTAGGACTCGCTAACACTCGGACAATTGCAAGTTCACCCCCTGAAGAAACACATCAACTTCTGTGAAACGCGGAACAGCAGCCGGAAGACTGCGTCGGGGCAAACACTTACGATAAGCATTTTTTAAAATAGTCTTTAATTGAAAAAGCTTCTTGTCTGGCAACACTTATGTACATGAGAGAAAACAACGGGTCGTTGATGCAAATGTAATACACATTCCCTGCCAGTTTGCAGGAATGCGTTCAACAATAGTCTGAGACCTGTTTTCTCTTCCTTAAACCATACAGTGTGGAATATGTCATGTTACTAATAAGAGAGATCATAGCCGGAAGTTTTGTTTTTGAGGGCTTGAGCATCATTCGGCACAGCTATGCCCGACTATTCTGGGGCGCCTTTTTAATCTCCCCTTGCATGCTTGAAAATGTTCAACCATGCATGCAAGTCTGCAGTACCTGTTGGATCTCCAGGCCATCTGTCCTCTCCCAGCCCCTGAACGAGGGTCCCGACACTATTCCTTCTATTTTGTCATACCCAAAAAGGATGGGTTATGGTGCCCTACTTTGGACCTCCAGGGAGTCAGTTGCTCACTCTGGGTTCCCCATTTCCAGATGGAACCTCTCCAGTCGGTTATTCAAGCAGTCAGACGAGGAGTACTCAGCATCCCTAGATCTTGCTGATGCTTAGCACGACATCCCTATCCATGTGGACCATCAGCAGTTCCTCAGTGGTTTGTCATCCTTGGGCAACACTTTGTTTCAGGCACTGCCTTCTGTTATAGCAACGAAACCCCACACCTTCACCAAGGTCATGATCGTGGTTGCCTCAGTGCTGAGACAAAGGGGTATAGGTGCACCCCTATCTCGTCAACTGGCTCATCCGGGCAAAGTCTTATGAGGCTCTGCAGGCCGTTTGTCATGTTGTCCAAGTTCTGGAAGCCCTGGGCTGGGTAGTGAACCATGCCAAGAGTTCCTTCGTCCCCACACAATCTGTCAAATTTCTCAGAGCCCGCTTCGTACCCAACAAGGCAGGGTTTACCTCACACCGGAACAGTTTCACCGGTTTACCGATCAGCTCCACAATTTTCTACAGGCATCATCCCCTGGGTGCAGGCACATGTGTGGCCCTTTCAGGGGTCACTGCTTTCCCGGTGGTTGCCCGTCTCCAGGGAATTCAACCTTCACTTATTTATCCCTTCCGCTTTCTCTGCGCCTCAGCCTTCAGTGGTGGCTCCGTCCGGGGATCCTGCTCCGGGGGTTCCCCTTTAAAGGCAACACTATGGATAGTCATGAATACAGATGCCATTTTGTCTGGCTGGGGAGCACATTGTTGCGACCACACCATACAGGGTGTCTGGAACCCTTGGGAGGCATCCTGACCCATCAACTGCCTGGATATTAGGGCTGTGTTCCTGGCCTTTCTGCGATACATCCGTCACAAAACCGATGCCACAACGGTATCATACCTCAACAAACTGGGCACCAAGTGTCTGGGAGTTGCAAAGGAGATGGCTCGCCTATTCTCCTGGGCGGGGAGTCCTATGCGGATGGTGTCGGCTCAGCATATCGCACGCATAGACAATGTGCAGCCCAACTTTCTCAGCTGACATGCCTTGGATCCTGGTGAGTAGGAGCTTGCCCTGTGGGCCTTCCAACAGATAATTCAGCAGTGGGGTCGGCCGGAGATCGATCTGATGGCAACTGCAGCCAGTGTCAAGGCCCCGATCTTCAGTCAAAGGAGAGAGCCCAGAGCTCAGGAGGTGGATGTGCTGGTTCCACCCTGGCTGGCAGCAGCCCTCCTGTACCTCTTTCCTCTGTGGGTGATGATCGGGTGGGCCCTTCGCATTGAAGCTCACCAGGGACTAGTGAGCTTCAATGTGAAGACCAGTCCATCTCCTACCCTCACATCTGTGTTGCTGTCCATAGTTCTACAACAACCGTTACAACGGAGCTTCCAGTTAGTGGCTATCCTCTGCAGTCTGATTTGTACATAATTATGCGGCACTGGGCACTAGTGGCACTATGGTTTCTCATTTATAGTGGTGCTATGGTTTCACACTTTTATTTTAATAGGGGCATTACTTGCACTCGATGCTTCTGCTTTGCCAGAGGTATACTGAAGGCGACACCTAGGGGAGGCATAAAGGTGCCAGGGCATGCTCAGTGAAGCCTTTGGTATTATATCTGTCTCCAACATCTGCTGGCAGGGGAATATAACCCACTTGTAAGGACTGGTCTAGCAGGAATCCAGGAAAAGAAATTGATGGTAAGTAAAATTTCACCATGTTTTTGAGGATGTTTGTAAGGCACCTTTTTGTTCTTGAAAAGTATGTCGATTTGATCCTCAGAGCATCTAGTTAATCTTAATCTAGTTTTCTGGGTGCTAAGTAGCCCTCCCTTTTGAGCCTATTCAGAGAGCATTTCTGAGAAAATGCTTATTCTCCATGGACAAGCAGGAAGGAAGCCCTTATGTATGGGTGATGTCCCCAACAAAGCCCCGCATAGGAATGTTTCCCAGCTTCCACTGGAAGCTTTTGGGAGGCTCCACCATGCATGCACACTTAACTGCTGCAGCACCATCTTCCCCATTTTTTTTTTTCCCCCAGAGTTCCTAGGATGTGTTCTGCTATCCTCTGGAAAAACTCCAAACTCACAAGGGAGTAGAAAAGTTATTTTCAAAAAATGTATTTCTAGCCTTAATGCCTGACATTGGTAGTGTCTGCTCTGTGATTTTCCTTTTTTGCTTTTTCCTGCTGCTACCGCCACAATCGAGCCCCCTGTGGCCATGTTCCCGGACATGTCCAAGCCTTCTAGCGGGTTTAAGAAGTGCACCAAGTCTGCTCAGTCCATCTTTCTCACCAACCGGCACAGTTGGTACCTTGGCCCAGACCTCCAGCCACCAGTTTGCATCTTATCTGCAGGCGCAAATCACAAGACTAGGCCTGAAGGGCTTGGGAAAAAGAGGAGCGGGGTCCCCTTCGGGCCATTGGATTCAGCATCAGCTCTAACATTGGCATGGATATTCTCATGAGGTTCCACAGAGATAGTCATCAAGGGGTACCGAAACACACTTGGAACTGTGGGACTGCTGTGGCCCAGAACGGAGGCTCTTCATCGATGTCTGCCTGGAACAGTGGACAGACAATTTGATGTTAAAGGGCCATCTAAGCATCATCACCAATCCCTTTCCAATGTGATGTCAAAAACATCCCAATAAAGGGGGCCTGGCTGGAGGAGTTGACTCCTGATCAATGTTCCTTCTAATTTTCTGTAGGCTGTGTGCGCATAAAATATCAGCTGTGTGCAGCTTTTGAAGAAAGGTTAAATTTTTGTGTGCCACATAACGACACTCGTAGTTATATACTTTAAAATTTGACTACACGTCAGAATACAGTATGTACACCACATTGATTTTAATCAGATTAAATGAAAATAGACTACTAAATAAAGCGGAAAATTTCTAGTAATTACTATCATAACTTTTAAATTTTAAGACGTCTGTGTTTTCTATCAGAGCCATAATTTTTGTGCGCTCTGTTGTAAAGTATGTGCGCTCGCTCGGCGAGGTGTGTGTGCGCGCGCACAGCTTAGAGGGAACAGTGCTCCTGATGTCTCTATTGTGGAGTCTCCTACGGGGGTACTGGACTCAGTGGCCGAAGTCATAATTCTGGCCCCAATACCTTCAGAGACGGCACTGCTGGAAGAACACCGTTGAGCCCTTGAGATCCATATGGCAGCGATACTGGCCAAGCAGTAGGCTTGGCCCTTTGGTGCCCCAGCCATCACCAGTGCAGTTCATCCAGCTGATTCCTGAGACCCATGCACTGCCTGCTGAGGCAAGCGCATTGGGCTGAAGATCGGAATCAACACTGGTTCCCAAGGCCATCTCCCTCCCCAGTGTATCAGGGTCCAATGCCCCAATGCAACTGCAGAAGCACTCTGCACAGTCTGTCCCACAGTACCCTGCCTTGCCACACAGTTGTTGACTGACTACACCAAAAGAAGGCTTGATGCTATTTCAACTTTATCTGAGTCTGATTCCGATGGCTGGGAAACTGACAAGGAATCTGTGGTGTCTGAGGGGATCTGTAGAACTTCCTTCTACCCCTTGCCTCAGTATGAATGGTGGATGTTGCCCCCAGAGGACATTTCTTCTAGGACTTTGAGAGATGGCCAAGGCCATACCCTTCTCCCTGAAGTCTGAGTACAAGCTTGGGGCAGAGGAGCTGGAGATCCTACAGTACCCTTTGAACCCCCAAGGAGGCTGTGACTGTGTTCTTGCACTGTATCCTGAAAAGGCTGCTCCCGAGGATGTGAGAAAACCCCCTCATGGTGCCAGCTATCAGCCGATGGCCGAACTCGATGTACCGGGTCCAGAAGGCCCTAGGATTCGAGAAACCTCAGCCTCCACACAACTCCATGGTGGTGGAATCGGCCAATCGATCAAGAGCAGTAAGATCCATTCCTCACTGCCCCAGGTAGGGAGGCGCGAACCTTGGACTTCTCTTCTTTTTTTTTTGGAAGGCAATGCTTCCAGGGCTCCATGCTGGTGGCCAGGGTCCTCTTGTACAAACTGTATATGAGCATGTTCCTCAGACATCATGCTGGACCTGGTCGACTTTTTCACACATCTCCTCTGAGTGTTTCTACTCCTTTCATGCCTTTGTGGGCCATGGCAAGGACTTCTCCAAGTACATGGCCAGGCAACCTGCGATGCCTTTGAATCAGCCAGCAGGGTTGCGGCTGTGGGCATCGGGGCATGCTGGCTCATCTGGCTCCAGTCCAGGATAATCTGGCAGATGTGCATTGCATGGGAGAGAACTCTTTTTGGCAAGCTGGTGGAGGACAAGGCTGGAGACATCAAGAAAGGAGCAAGACGCCCTCTCCAGGCTCTCAAGGAAGACTATTCTGATTCGTCTTGGGAGAAAAGTACAAAGGCAGAAAGATCTTATTACCAGCACAAACGCCAGTACTACCTGTGCCCTTGGTGCTGTCAGTCTAAGGCACAGGCTCCTCGCCAACAGCAACAGGAGAAGCCTCAGAAGGCCAATCCTGCCCCACAGCCCAAGCCTGAGGTGGGCTTTTGACTAGTTCCTTTGGAGCATAGCCATTCTGCCAGTGCCCAAAGTGGTACACCTTCCGGTGGGGGGGAGTGACTCATCCATTTTGCCCACAGATGGCTTCTCATCACTGTGGACTCGTGGGTGCTGAACTGCCATCCCCGTCCCTCTAGAGAAAGTATCTCCTGGACCCACTGCATTGCAGTTTGCTACAGGAGGTAGTCTCTGCTCTCCTTACTGAGCTTGCCATCAAGCTGGTGCCCCTGGCTCAGGTCAGGTGGGGGGATTCTACTCGGATACTTCTGGTTCCCAAGAATTCTGGAGGGGTTTCACCCCATCCTGGACCTCAGACCTCAACACCTACCTGATGTGAGAAGTTCAAAATGATCTCGCTGGGGACCCTCCCTTACCTACAAAAGGATTCTGTGTTTTTTTTCTTTCTTTAAAATTTAACTTTCCATACTGGTGATCTAGGAGTTTAAGCTGTTTACATTTAACAACTTGGGCTAAGTTGGCTTACATGGAACAGAAACAACTTAGTGAGGTGTACATAGAACTATTTTACGTGGAACTGTAAACATTAAACAATATTTATGCTCCCTGGATCTCAAGGATGCATATATGCACATACCGATCCATCCTGCTCACAGAAAATACATCTGGGTTTTTTCCGGGGATCATCGCTTCCAGTACAGAGTAGTTTCAGACTTGCAGCACTGCAAGTCACAAAATGCCTCCGTCGTAGCTGTCTATCTTTAGACCCTGGGGGTCTTTGTCTTCCCCTACTTGGACAACTGGCTCATAGAGTTCCACTCTGGATAGTGTTAGTCAGCTCACCTGAGCATCCAGGTACTCAAGCAGTTGGGGTTTGTGATCAACTATCCCAAGTCTCAATTCCAACCTCACAGCAGCTGGAGTTCATAGGGGCCTTCTTAACATCACTCAGGCTTGCGCCTTTCTTCCAAAGGATCACCTGCAACGGCTGATGGTGGTGGTCAGTGACATCCAGCAGAAGCACCACACTTCACCAATGCTTTAAGTCCTTAGCCATATGGCCTTGACAGTGTATGTCACTCCCCTGGCTTGCCTGTTTTATGGGACAAGCTCGGACTCTTGAGTATGCAGTGAAAACAAGCCATTGGCTGAATACGGGACTGTTGTGGTGGTCATCCTTGCCATCCCACAGAATGCTGATGATTGATGCATCCAAGCTGGGCTGGAGGGCTCATCTGGATGGTCTGCGCATGTAATGCCTGTGGTCTGAGCAGAAGATCCTTCACCTGATCAACTTCTTGGAACTATGGGTGGCTATGTACTACATCAACAAGCAGGGCAGCTCAGGATCATAACTCCTTTGTTGGGAAGTGATCCACTTTTGGAAGTTTGCCATTGTCCACACTATGGAACTGAGGGCAACTTACCGCAGCTGAGTTGTGTTTTCTCTAGCTGCACGAGTAGACCCTCCAACAGGGAGATTGTGGGTTGGATCTTTTGGGAGTGGGGTACTCTTATGATAGTCTGTTTTGCCACTCCATGCAATGCCTAGGTGGACCAGTTATACTCCAGGATGGCTTCCAGCTGGTGCTGGATGACTTCCTCCTCCACTAGGGAGTGGGCCTGCCTTACACAAAAAACCTGCTGACGCTTCAGTCAGACAGGGGTATGATCTTCATCGCTCCATATTGGCACAGGCAACCATGGTTCCCCCTGCTGCTTGAACTCCATGAGAACCTCTGTCTAGGCTCTGCCCCAGACCTCATCTCAGGAGGATGGGACCTTGCTACACCACAACGCCCAGCCTGTAGCCCTCACAGCCTGGCCGGAGCTCAGCTTGCCTGAGAATGTCATGGAAGTTCTGCTGCTGGCCTCTGCAAGGATTTTCCACGTGCGGATCCTATGCGATTAATGGCAAAAAGTTCTCCTGGAGCACTGATAGGGCTCTGAATCTCTTCTCCTGTGTCAACAAGTTGCTTGAGTACCTTCTGCACCTCTCAGGCTTGATCTCGAGTCCAATTCTCAGTCCATCTGAGTATGATTGGGGCTTACCATTGTAGCGCAGAAGGGGAAGGCCATTACTGCTCCGCCCTTGGTGGCTCACTTTTTATGCAGGGCTTTTCTCTTCCCTAAGCCTTCTTTCAAGCTGCCTGTGGTGGCTTGGGATCTCATTGTGGCTCCCATGCAGCTCTTGGCTCCCTTTTGAGTCGCTTCCTGCCTCTTGAAATTTCTGACCTGGTGGCAATTTCTTCGGCACATCGTGTCACTGAGCTCCACGCTTTGGTGGCTCACCCGCCATATAGCAGGTTGCACCACAATAGAGTGGTCTTGAGAATGCATCTGTTTTTCCTGCCCAAGGTGGTTTTTGCTTTTTTTCCTGAATCAGTCGTTCTGCTAACTTTTTTCCCTGGGCCTTACATTAACCAGGGGGAGGCTGCTGGACTACAAGCAAGCTTTGGCATTCTACCGCGAGCGTACGAAGGCCCACCCGAGGTCCATCCAGTTGTTCGTCCTTCAATCCTAGCAATGTCTCTCCAAATGTACACAGTCCATTTGGCTAGCAGACTACATCTCTTTTGCTTATGTCCAGGCAGGCCTGAGCAGTGATCATGTCACAGCTCATGGCTGTGTCAGTGGCCGACTTTCGCTTGGCATCCATGGAGATTTGCAGGGCTGCAACATATATTCTTCTGTCCACACATGCACAACTCATTACTATCTGGATGGGGATTCTCACTGTGATGGCAATGTTTGCCAAGCTGTACTCTGGCATCTGTTTGGGACTTAAGTTCATCTCCTTCCCACTGGCCGTTCTGTCTGTCCAGGCTACCAAAAAGTGTCCTCTGTTTCGATGTGTGCTAAGGATGCTGAATCAGAGTCCCTCAGGGGGGACTACCCTCACTGTTTTGTCAGTTCTCCAGTTTGTTGCCCTGGTTGAGTTTTTGCCTCCTCTGTTTTCAGTAGCCTGTAGCTTGGAAGTCCCATACATGAAGACTGACTTCCTGCTTGTCCACAGAGAGAGCCTAGTTACTCACCTGTAGCAGATGTTCTCCATGGACAGCAAGAATAAGTCCTCTCAATCCTCCCCCAGGAGTTGCATTTTTGTATTTTGCTCTATTATACTGGAGAGAAAATGGAGGGGAAGGCAGGCACATGCACGGTGGAGCCTCCCAAAAGCAACCAGTGGAAGCTGGGGAGTGTTCCTGTATGGGGCTCCATCAGGAACGTCACCCCTACATGTGGACTTATTCTTGATGTCCACGGAGAATGCCTGCTACAGGTGAGTAACTACGCTTTACCCATTTCTACAGAGGTATCTGTTTTACTTACCTGAGGGCTTTCTTCACCCATCCCCCAACAAATCTAGTTTAAAGCAGTCTTCAGTAGGTTAGCCAGTCTGCTGCAGAAGACACTGACCCTTCTTGGATAGGTGGATGCCATCTCTGCTCTGCAGCCCTTGAAAAATCATCTCATGGTCTAGGAAACCAAAGCCCTTTCTGATACCATCCACGCATTCATATCCAGGATGCGAGCTTCTCTGCCTCAGCCTTTACGCTCTACAGGGAGAATTGAAGAGAACACCCACCTGTGCACCTATCTGCTTCACCCAGAGCCATGAAATCACTCTTCATATGTTCGGAGGGATACTTAGCAATATCATTTGTGCTGACATGGGTGAGCAACTTCAGTTTAGGCAGTAGGCTTGATAAGTCTCAGCAAACTCTCTCTGTAACAGCATCTTGTATCTTGGCACCTGGCAGACAGCACATATCCCTGGACATCCGATCTGGTCTGGCAGATGGACACCTCTGTACCCCTCAGTCACCAAGCAAACAAAATGTCTCAGATTAGTCTTAAATGTGCTGTTATTGGTTCATTGCACCCCCTTTCTACTTTTTGAAGGAGTGAGCAGCCAATCTGTTTATCCATTCCACTGCATTCATTATTTTATAGGCTTCTATCATATCTCCCCTCGGTCATCTTTTTCAAAGTTGAAGAGCTCTGACCTTTTAAGCATTTCACATTCTAAGTTCGCACCTTAGTCACTGGAGGATTAAGTGACTTGCCAGAAGCCACAGGGAGTATCAGTGGGTTTTGAACCCTGGTCTTTCTGTTTTCCAAGCTGCAGTTCTAACTACCAGGCTACTTCTCCCCTTTTCCATATCATCCTGTTAGACCAGCCCAGACAAGTGGGTTGTGTTCCCCTACCAGCAGATTAGTGGAGACAACCAATGAGAAGCCCAGGTTTTAGTGACCCTTCTTGCATACTTCTATTCGCCTCAGCCACTGGAGGTTCCTTCAGTATGTATCTCCAGCAGATCGATGGATTTCCTTCTCTGAAGAAAATTCTGAGTATTTGAGAGGAATATGTTGGCTTAAAATGCTCGTGAAGGATAGTCTGTGGGTTGATCTCACTAGAGCACGATGTGGGAGGCTCCACTAGACTATGGTCTTTTCGGTAGTCATAGGCGGAGGGAAAATTGATTACGCTCCACACTTTTACCATGTATAAGGGCCTGTTGAGTAGCCAGATGTTGGAATTATTTGGAAGGATCTGGAAGAGTATGACTGCCTCACACAACCTCAGCACCCCCTCTGTTCCCCCCTCCCCTGCTCTCTCCCAAGCATTGCCGAAGGCTCTAAGGGATCTGTCTGCCAGCCACCTTACATGCAGTATTGCAGAGCTAGCCAAACAGTTTCAGTGGAGTGGAGCGGAGCCAGGACATATTCTCTGCCTGGGACTCGGGGGGGGGGGGGGGGGGGTTTGAGTACCAAGGCTTGAAATAGTCCTTGTTGGGGGCTCCCAATTCAATCTTTGGGGGACACAAGTTGGGGTAGACAGTTGGTGGTGGGTTGGAGTTTCCTGCCATTTTCTGCAGGCATCAATAGCGTTTTCTCTATTGTGTACTTAATGGTCATGCATTTTGCCCTAGTGGCTTAAACGCATGCTCCTGCCCTAGCGCCTGGAATGAGCAGTGTAGTAAAAGTGCAGTTAACACATGCCCTTCTGGCCACAGCAGCCACTGTTACATTTGACTTAACCCTTATGCCTTTTTCCAAGATGGGATCAGCTGTAGCTTGTATTGGGATGTCTGATGTGGATGAAGCATTGTACTCCCATCAATCCAGGTTTTGCACGTACCACAGCACAGACTATTGTTACCTCCGTTCTCAACATTTATTGTATCCTGGATCAAGGTTTCTATGCTGTGGCAATCTCATTGAACTTCACCAACGTTTTTGATCTGGTAGATTACAACCTCCTTGCATGCTTATATGATATGGGTTTCTGGCACATTCCTTGAACCATTCTTACCACGTCCTCCAACATGACTCCACATCTGCCCCCTTCTCTCTCCCATGCGGGATCCCACAAGGGTCAGTCTTATTCCCCTTGCTGTTCAATATCTTCCCCATTCTCTGGCCACCCCCATAAAATCATTGGGTATTACGTTCTACATGTATGCAGATGATATCCTGTTAAGGACATTGACAGGGAATCCCCTGATCTTTCTACTATCAACACTGCTCTAGCCTCTGTTCTCTTGTCTCCCACAACAATGCATTGAAGCTTAACCCCTTCAAGACCACAGCCACCTGGATCACAGGCTCCAAAGCCACACTGTTCTGACACTTTCAGCCGTTCCACCATAACCTTTCATGTCAAGGTATTTGAAGGAAGAGTGTATATTGATAGGGAACTTTCCTTCCCATCACTCATCTCGCCCGTTCTGAATTTTCCACACTTCACAGGTTTCAGGCTCTTTGACCAGGCAGCTCGGTCCACTCTTCTCAGTACTGTTATCGCACAACTCGATTATTCCAATATCATCTTTACAGGTATCCCCCAGCACCAACTAAAACGTCTTCAAACTATACAAAGCACAGCCATTCACACCCTCGCTCATGCCAAACATTCGACCATGTAACACCTCTGTTCATTCAACACCACTGGTTTCCTATTCCCTAACAGATTCACTTCAAAAGTCTCACCCATACGCACGAGACCTTACATAACCGAGCACCTCAGTACCTCTCCTCTTTGATTATCCCCTATGTGCCGCAGCATTGTTTGTGATCTCTCCACAACAATGGGTGGTCTTTCCTTCCTCTCCCCCCCCCCCCCACTTCCTGTGTAAAATGATTCTACTCATTGCTCAGCCTTTTTCTGTTTCCTCTGCTATCTGGAATCGCCGCCTCCTCAGTTATGTCTCTAATTTTCTTTCCTCAAATTCAAGACTCTCGTAAAGACATACCTATTATACAGGCATTCGGCATGGGTGTAACATCGGGTACTGCAAAACAGTCTAACTTGTCTTTCATTGCATATTATGTTTCTTACCTCTGCTCTTTCGCTCTATTCTTCCTCTCCTTTCCTATCAGTCAATGTAGTTCCCTTTCTTCTGCTGCTTTATTTTTATATACTATAAATCTCTGAGACTTGATATACCGCTCTTCGCTTAAGCAAGCAGTAAGTACTCTCCTTCAGAGGATTATGAGAAGGCTGATGTTTGCCTGTTCCAGGAGTAGAAACTAGAGGTGTTGAGTCCAGGCTCTTATCCACTTCGAACTTGGCAGGTACTTCAGTCACAGGGCAGGAACCAGAGGCATCTGCCCCCTGCAAGAGGTTTGGAAATCCACTACTGTTTTCTGACAGGAGTGGAATTACCCCAACTCCCTACCTAAGAGACTAAGGGTGTATTTGAAGATGCACACTCCCCTAGAGAGAGAGTGCATTATGTGGTTGATATTTTCCAGGTGGATACACAGATTACCAGACAGACCACTATTCCTGTGGCCTTAAAGGATACTCTTGACTGAAAGGTGAATATGTTGAAGAATCAGTTCACTACGGTGGCTGCTATTCAGTTGTGGTATGTGCAGGCCTGATGTCTCGAGCCCTGCTTCATTGGATGCAGTCTTTCACCGGATGTGTTTTTACCTTTCTTTTGGAGTCTGCTGTGGCCTTCCTTTCTGATGCCATCTATGACCAGGTACTTAGCAGTCAGGGATTGTGCTCTGCCGTTGTATCCAGTGCCCAGGGCTGGAACCAAATCCATCTTGCAGAGCCTGGTTGGCCCACCTAGTTCTTAAGGGAAAGCTGCTTTTTGGAGCTGATTTGGAGAAGCTGGTGAAGGACCTGGGCAAGACAATCTTATTGCTTCTGAAAGACAAATCAAAGGGGCTTGTGAAACAGGTTGGTGCCCCTTCCTCATCAGCCTCTGCCCATCAACTGAGGGCACACTGGCTGGATTCCCAGAAGTCTAGGGACCCTAATTACTCACCTGAAAAGTGTGGAGGGGGCTTTCTTCCCTCTTCAGGGCTTCAGTTTTGTTCTGTCCTTTGAGTGGGCCCAGGGATTTGCTCTCACACAGAGGATGGGCTGTGCATTGAAGGTAGGCTTCACTTTTTTTTTTTCTCCCCAGGAGTGGGCCTGGGTTTCAAGGATCGCTGGGTACTAGAGACCATTCAGTTTGGCTGTGTCCTGGGCTGTAAGGAGCAGATTCTGGATGCCTTTATCTGCAATCAAAAGTGCAGACCACCTTGGACAAGTTGCTGCGCCTAAAGGCAGTGGTACCTGTCCCAAACTTGTCCTATTTTGTGGTGCCAAAGAAGGAAGAAAGGGGGACTTCGGGAGGGTCAATGAGCACTTTAATTTCCAGATGGAAACTGTGCACTCTAAGTGTGGGTGTGGGTGTGTTTTTTTTTTAAATATACCGCTTTATCATTTTCAATCAAAGCGGTTTACATTGTAACTTAAACTTGGTAAATGTACATTAAACAGGGACATTGATAACTTGGATTTTTCTGAGCAATGGAGGGTTAAGTAACTTGCCCAAGGCCACAAGGAGTGCTAGTGGGAATCAAACCCTGGTCTCTTGGTTCCCAAGCCAGTGTTCTAACCACTAGGCCACTCCTACACTCTGATTCTAGTAATGCGCAGAGGGGAGTTCTTGACTTCTCTGAATCTGGCCGAGGTATAGTTTCATATCCTTATCTGGGCAGCTCGGCAAAATAGCGAGAGCCAAGCATGGGAAAACTCCTATCAGCCAGCCTCCCTTTTGGGTTATCCACTGCCATGTGAATGTTCTCCAGAGTTGTGGCAGTAGCAGCACAATGACTCATCTGGGCCCCTTCCTTTTGGAGGTGTCCTGGGTGGTGTCCCTTTTGGAAAGCCTCTGCTGGGTGATCAATCAAGGAAAGAGCCAGCTGTTGCCTTCCCAGTCCGTGGAGTTCCTGTGAGCACATTTCAACACTTGAGTGCAGATTGGATTGCCTGGTGCTGTTCTGTGCTGTGTGGGCTCCAAGAGTCTGGGATTATGTTCAACTACTCAGATGGCAGTGACTGTAGAGATGGTGCCATAGGCACATCCTCACATACAACAGACTACTCCAGTGGTCCTTGCTGGCTCAGTGGTTCCAGAGTTCTCAAGAGTTTGAGTGCAGGCTTCCATTCCCGTTGATGGTGAAGTCCAGCCTGTGGTGGTGGCAGCAGCCCTGTCTAAGAAAGGCATGCTGTTGGACAATTTTTCCTGGATCCTCCTGACTGATACCAGTCTGTCAGGCTGGGGAGCCCATTGCCAAGACCGTACAGCCCAGGGCTGTTGAAACTGCAGGGCAGTGGTGTATGAAACTACCTTAAGGCAAGGACCATCAGGTTGGTTTTCTGTGTTTTTTTTCTGACTCCTGCTAGAGTGCTTTTCAGACAACACCACGGTTCAGGTGTTTGTCAGACAGCATCTCAGTGGTGCCTTAAGTCAGTCGGGCAGCACAAGGAGTGCCGTGTAGCTCTGGAAACGGCTCTCATGTTTGCCTGGGCGGGGAAGAACATCTTAGCCTTGTCAGCTTAGTACATTGCCAGGGTGGACAATGTGGCGTTGGACTTCCTCTGGAGAATGAGAGTTGAGCATTTTTCAGTTGATTCTGTGCTGCTGGGGGTTGCCCTGAAATGGATCTGGCGACCTGCCATTGCCAAAGTTTTTTTCTGCTGCTTCTATGCCCTGACCCAGCTTTGGTAGTCTCGGCACCTGCTGTACATGTTTTATCCATGGGCTTTGGTGGGGAGTGTTTTGGCGTATAAAATGCCACTCAGGCAGTTCTGGTGGTGTCAGCTTGGCTGAGGAGAGCATGATTAAGAGACTATGCAGCTCTGCAGGCACCTCCTTCTCAGTTGCCTCCATCTCAAGATGGCAGGAACAGATTGTCTTGGAGGACCTGGTTCACTTCTTGCTTGGCTCTTGGAAGGAGACAGCATGTTATGGGCTACTTTCCAGCAGTGGTCTCTGCTCGGAGCCTGGAAGTGATCTATCAAGCTAGCATACGTACAGCTTTGGTGCCTCTTTGAGCAGTTTTGTGGCCCTTGGCAATTGGCTTCTGAGACGACAAGGTGCGCTCTGTTGGTATTTTTACAGGATGTCCTGGAGATGGGCCTTTTCTTTTTCCTTTTGCTCCCTGAAAGTTCAAGTGGCAGCTTTGGTCTATTTCTGAGGTCCAGTGGCTGGTGAGTCTCTAGCCTGGCTATTTCATGCCTTCTCTAGGAGCTTTGGTGTCTGCCTTCTCTCCCTCAGACGACGATCCCTTCCTGAAATTATACTGAGAACCCAACAATCTGTGGCGATGGACCATCAGGCCTCTTGGAAGTGTTGGAGACAGCCTCTCACTGGTAAGATAGTCAAAAACTGAGTGCTGCCTTGGGAGGTTGAGGCATGATGGCTAATGGTGGTTTTCTATTCCTCTGCCTGAGGCGCTGATAAGCAGATGCTGGCTGTTGCTGCAGAGGCCAAGGATAAGGTTGGAAACATTGAGGGTAAAATTACTGAAAATACTGTTAATAGTATGCCCTGCGGTATTGTGGATATTGCAGGCAGCAGGACTGCTGGGTTCCATCTTGTGGTTGAGCTGAGAGTTCCCGTACAGGAAAAGAATGACCTCTGAGACAACCTCCTGTATCTTAGGTCCTAATAAGCTATCCCCTTGACAGGGAGTGTCTTCCAAAAGGTCATGGAGGTCCTCTCGCAGACCAGAGACTTGTAACCAAGCTGTGACGGGCAAAAATAGAAGTGACTGTAGCTCTGGCAACTGAGTCAAGTGTCATACGTGGCTCGAATGATGTGGTAAAGGGACTCTTGTAGATTGTCTTGTAGAATATATGCTTCTAACACTGGAATGACCGCCAAATCAGGCATTTGTGAAAGGAGGTCATGATGATGCTGGAGTAGCTGAAGTTGATGGGCTAGAATTTTCAAGGCTAGCACCCTGCTCTGAAATGTTTTTCTGCCAACTGCATCCAATGTATGCTGTTCTTTCCCAGGTGGAGTCTGAGTGTGAGATTTGGAAGGTTTTGCTTTCTTTAATGTTGCCTCAGACACTGAGTTGTTGATGCTGAAATCCCGGGGCGGGGAGTACATAAAGGAACTAAAGGAGACAAGGCCGGCATTGGGTGCGAGTGATGGCTTAATCTCTTTGATCTGTGGGAAGAGGCTTCAGAAGATTCGCCCTCAGATGTTCTTTTGTGAGCCTGGGAGGTACGGTGGTCCTGTGGGGTTTTAAGATCACCCTTGTGGCTGTGCTTGGATTTAGTCTAGTGTTTAGCACTCACTGGAGTGTTTGTCAGTGCGCACCCTGCAGAGGCTGGGTAGAGACTGAGTAGGGTCCCCTTACCTGTTTTTTCAGGTTTTGGACTCTTCTCCTAGAAGCTGGTGCTGGTAGTGTCTGCCTCTGGCTGCACGGCAACCCCCTCTGTTCCCAATCGTGCCTGGTCTGGGCTGGATGTGAATGAGGTACTAGCTAAGGAAGGAGTAGCCATGAATAGTGAAGGAAAGGCAGGGAGTGGGAACAACACTGTGCCTTTAAGAACTAATAGTGAAGTGACAGTTTCTGGAGATTCCTGTCTCCACTACTACACCTATTTCTGGTTTGGTTTCCTTTTCTTCTATGTTGTGTGTGTGTGTGTGTGTGTGGGGGGGGGGGGTAATATACTCGAGTGGCAGCCCGGCAGCTCTGATTTCTGCTTTTCAGAGTACTGAAGGAGCTTCGTGAGAAGAACGCTGCCCTGACAGGAAAGCTGCCAGTGGCAGGGGAAAAACTGTACTAGAGAACACGTGGTTTCACTTGCATTTTAAGGATCATGAAGGCTAACTGTTAAAGAAATTTAAAGAAAAGAAGTCAACTTGCGCAAACTGCTGCAGGAGAGTACAGTAGCTGATCACTGAGTAGTAAAGAAAAGAACTGTCTTACTATACGTTGGGATGCTGGGTGAAAAGGGATACATGTTCTCGGAAGTCCACAGGACTTTGAACTAGGAGAGAGCCGGCACAGGTGCTGTCAGCGGACAGCATAAAGTGTGCCTGCATCCCCCTGCTTGAAGACCGAGAAACTGAGTACCCTTGAGATGGACTGTAAAGTGATTGGGTAGGAAACTGAGTGTGAGGCAACAGAGGATAATAGGCTATAATCAGTGGTGTGCCACAGGGATTGGTCCTTGTTACTGCTCTTGTAAGAGATATTGTGACATTTATGACAGGAAAGGTTTGCCTCTGGATGATACTAAAATTTGTAACTGGGTAAACACCCTGGAAGGCATGGATAAGATGAAAAGGGTTCTTGTGAAGTTTAGTTTAGAACTTTGTGCCAAGACATAATGCGAAAAAAATGAGGTCATGTATTTGGGCTGCAAAAACCCAAGAGGAGCAGTACAGTATGTGGGGTGGGGTGGGGAGGGGAGGGGGGGCACGGGTGAAGTACTTCAATGCACAGAGTAGGGCCTGGGGATGATTGTATCAGATTTTCAAGTGGCCAAACCGGTAAAGTTGATGGCATAAGCCAGAAGGCTGTTTGGGTGCATAGGAGAGGCAGCAGGAAAAGTGAGAATCTTTGTAAAAGTCTGAGACCTCATTTTCAGCACTGCAGTTCTGGAGACTACCCTCAAAAGGATATAAATAGAATGACATGAGTGTGGACAGCATCTACTAAAATGGTTCATTGTCGTCTTCCATAAAGCATATGGGGACAGACTTAGACACCTGTGTATAATTTGGAGGAAAGGTGGGATAGGCGAAATATGAGACATTTTTAAATGCCTCCATGGTTTAAAAATACACAGGAGACGATCCTCTCATTTGAAAGGAAGCTCTGGAATGAAGAGGATCATAGAATCAAAGTAAAATGGGATAGACTCATGAGTAATCAAGGAAATCTTTCTTATGGAAAGGGTGGTAGATGCATGGAACAGCCCTCTAATGGAGATGAGTGTATCCCAATTCCAGAAAACATGGGACAGTATAGAGGATCTCTAAGAGGAAGGGTTCTTATGGATGGGCAGACCAGTTAGATCATATATTGTCTCTATCTGCCACTATCTTCTAATTTTCTGTGTCCTTGTTTTGAGACCAGGCCTCTGGGGCCTGGTTGCTTAGAGTAGGTGTTGCTGGATCCCTAGCTAGTATGAGGATTGCTCTGTTATAGTCCATTTCTTCTGGACTGGTCTGTGGATGATAAAGAAGGGAAATTGGGATTACCTATTAAATTTTCTTGAGTCCTACCAGTCCAGTCGAGTTCTTCCCAGTTTTCTCATCTGATGGATTTACAGAAGAAAGAACAAATACATAAGTTTAGAGCTTTGACTTTCTCTAGGAAGTTGTTCCAGAGGGGGGCAGGGGAATGCTTCACAACCCACCCTCCCTTTTGTTTTTGTGGTTGTTTTTGGTGGGGGGGGGGGGGGGTGTCTCCCATTTTTGTTAAAGAAAAATACTGAGGGGCATGTGGCTGGAAGGTGCCCTATATAGGGTGGGGCTCAAAGCTTTTTATTTTTATTTTTTTTTTAATTTTCACTGGTAGAAGGGTATAGTCTACCAGTTCTGAGCTAATCTGATAGGACTCTAGCAAAGGAAATTAGCAGGTAAACCCAAATCTTTAGTACTTTGCCCCCACTCACCTATTTTTAGTGATCAGTCAGACAGTTGTAAGTTTTTTGACTAGTGTAGATGGGCCTGAAATTCCTTGCCCTTTTCATCTTTAGGGATCTTTCAAAGTGGTGGTCAGCAAAGATCATAGTTCTAGATCCTGTTACTGTCCACAAAAAGCATGGTACATTTAAATATCAGATGTTGCTCCTTTTGATGTGAAGGTAGTATCTTTAATTTTTAATTTCAGGTCTAGGTCCCGATCGAGATCAAGGTCCAGGTCTGTTTCACGGCCAAGAAGCAGGTGAGTCTCTCACTATAGGACTGTGCTTTTAAAGTCCATTCAATATTCTTAGAGGAATTCTGCATAACACTGTTTTTTGCCTTTTTTTTTTTTTTTTTTGTTAAAAAATTAATAGCAAATGCAGATTCATACCCTAGTTCACATAACCCCCTCCTGCCCCCCCCCCAAATAAGCAATAAAAGCCATTCAAATCCCTCTATTCCGTATCTCCAACCTATCCTGCCCCTAAACTCTCAAGGGAGGAAGATGCACACTACTCTGTCAAGCTTGTAACTTTCTTTCTGCTCCACCCATCAAACTCTATTAAACACATTGCTTCCCAGGACATTTGAACCAATCATGCAATAGTCCAGTCTGCACCACATAAGGCCCTAAGATCGGGAACTACCAACCCATCGTAGGCATAACAAAATGGTGGTCTCACTACCCTGGGGGCTTTATGACATCAAATCACAATAGCTTCCTCTAGAGTGCACGCGGTACTTTAGGTGGAAGCCAAATAGGCAAAGTCTGGGGAGAGCCACCATTTTTGTACAGGAAATTAAAGGCCTTTATCAAGCTCCTTATCCAACACTTCCAAAAGTTGTTGCCACTACCTACCAGTCTGAATACCCAGATACTAAATGCTTACAGATACTATTTGAAAAAGCAAATTTCACCTAATTTGTTGTGATTGAAACCAATTTTTAAAATTTTGGCTTACGTGTTTTGGCTTTAACCCCTCTCCAATCTCTCATCCCTTAAGATCCCACACCAAGAGTGGCAAGATTATATGGGGTGGCTTACTGTAATCAAAAGGTTGTCAGCAAAAAGGGAAAGTGGATTAGCCACCCTGTCCACCTTTATTCCCCATATATCTGCACTTATGTGAATTCTGTCAGCTAAAGGCTTTACTCATGGGGAAATGTAGAGGTGATAGGGTGCCAGAGGTCTGCCTCCTGGACAGGCAAAAAGACAAAATCCATTTCCAGTACATCCTGCTAGACCAGTCCAGAATAGAGTTATTTCCCCGTGCCAGCAGATGCTTGAGACTGAGAAATTCATCTTTGTGACATCATCATGGTATATAATCCAAGACCCATAGGGTCAGCGTCAGTATTTTTCTGTCTCCAGCAGATGTGGACTTTGGTTCAGGTCCGGGCAGTTTCTCTTGGCTATGTTAGTGTAGTGTTTATTCTGGGAACCAGTTCAGTGTTCGCTTGAGGCAGTGTTCTGATATTTAAAGGTTTCCTTTCACCTTGCCAGGGGAGCTTGTGCTCAGGAGGAGCACTTGAGTGCCTCTGAGGGGGGTGGCGGCTCCTGCTCAAGAGGAAAAGTGCAGCTCTGGTTTTCCAGAGTACAGTCTACCTAATTTGAAGACCTCCCGCCTGTTTGCCCTTTTTTGTTTTTCATTATGCTTGCTTCCATGCATAGCTGCCATGGTTGTGGGAAGAAACGCCACCTAGAAAAGGACATTTGTTCTGCCTGTGGACCTCAGGGGGTCCTTTTTTTTTTTTCTTCAGCTACAGGACTACCTTCTGGATTGCCTGCAGCTTCTCCTGGGAGATCTTCAGTGGAGACTCCTATGGTTCCTGAGAAGCATCCTCGCCTTCCTCAAGCAGATGTAGATGTACAATTTTTACAATTGTTTAAGCAGGCCTAGGAAATGTGGTGGTTCATGCCCCCTTTGCCTGCTTCTGCCACTGCAACTCCGTCCGCCTGTAAGCACGCCAGGGTTGTTACGCCTGTGCAGGATAAGGATGGAGCCACGGCTCCTCCGGGTTCCTTAAGTGATTGGATCCCTGTTAAGGACAATAGAGAATATCTTTCAGAAGATCAGTCTTTCTAGTGGCGCTGATCGTGAAGAGAGGGATTTTATCACCAGAAGCAGATCCTGAAGACCTTGATGAGGGCATGGATGGGTGTTTTGCAAGGATGAACTTTCAGCCCTAAGTTTGCAAATTGTGGAGTCTTTAAATCTGGCAGAACCATTGCCTCAACCGGCTTCGGATACTGCCAAGTCTCAGTAGATCCCATCATTGTGGGTATTTGGAAGCCATCACGGGCCTTTCCCTTGGAGCTATGACAAATGGTTTCCTTGAAATAGACTCTCCTGGTGCGTCTCTGTTTTGAATGATGCCTTGGCCGTTTCTATCTTTGGTCCCCAGATGATCTGGACAAATGGTTGGTTGTCTTTTCTAAGCTGGATGCTCTTGTAATGGTGGTCACTAAGCATACGATGATCCCAGTCAAAGGCAGAGGGGCCCTCTGTGATCAGACATACTGGAAGGTTGAAGGTGGTTTTGTTTGTGGGGTTGTGTGTGTTACAGCGTTGACAGCATTTTCTTCATCCGTCTTAGTTTTGCAGGCATCTGTTTGTGGAGGTTTGACTATTCATGCCATACTATATTGGATCCAGCTCTTACCAGAAGATCCTGCCTTGGCACTGTCTAACTGCCTATGTTCCTCAGCTTGTTCTGTTGCCAGGAGATGGCTCTGGCTTTGCCACTGGAATGCTGATACTGTCTCTTAAGTTTCTGCAAAACTTAACTTTAAAGGCCGGCTTCTATTTGGGGGAGGATTTGGAAAAGCTTGTGAAAGATTTGGGGGAAGTCAGGTCTCTGAGACTACCAGAGGAAAGGCCCAAGTCCAGATCGTGACGTTCCTCCACCCAACCTTCCTCATGTTTTTAGAAACTGTTTTGGAGATTCTGTGCTATTAGCTTGGAAAATCAGGCTATTCTTTCAAAGGGGACTCCCACGTTTCCTGGAGTATCATGGGAGATGGCTCTTCTTTCCTTGGCCAGAGCACCATATCCAGGCACTCTCGGCTCAGCATATAGCGGGTGTGGAGAATGTTCAGACCGACTTTCTCAGTCGTTATGCATTGGACCCCAGTGAATAAGAGCTTGCAAGTTGGGTGTTCAAGCGCATTGTTTTCTGGTGAGGTTGCCCAGCTCTGGATCTCATGGTCACTGCCTTGAACTCCAAGGTGCAGTCCTCTAAAGGAGCCACAAACAAGGATCTTGATGCCTTGGTTCAACCTTGGCCTCTTCACCGACTTCTGTATGTCTCTTTGCCCTGGCCATTGTCATGCACAACTACACTGCAGCTGTCATTCTCATAACAGACTGGCATACTATGGACATCGTGGCCAATCTCATTCGCTTGAGCATAGTCAACCCACTACCTCTTGGCTCAAGACGGGGTCTCCTTCGACAGGGTTCCATAAATTTGGTTGATCCCCACTCCTTACTCAGTTACGGCTTAGCTCTTCAGCAGCACTGGTTGACTTGGAAGGGTTATTTGCCCTCCATTGTGGCTACCTTGTTACAGGTCTGCCATCTGTCCACTTGTGCTTTGTCACGCCACCACCACTCGCCTCTAGCTTAGAGGGGCGTGGATTATTAGAGGAACCTTCTGCTGTATGCTTTTTCAGCTTTTGTTGAACTATTTCCCTGCAGTGCCCTCTGGGAAATGTAGTCCTTATTCAGCTTTATGGGTGCATCATGCAGAAAGCTGTAGTCAGGCTCAAGTAGGTAAGGCAAATGAAAGAAATTTATTTTTATATACACAATGGTTCGATCATACCGCACATAGGATTGTTGGTTCAGGACTCTTGAAAACAAAAATTGTCCAAAACATATCCAAGCACAAAATGCAGTTTTAAAGGTTCTCTCTATTGCAGGATACAGTCTTTACCAGCAAGCTTATTGTATTCCCTTCTTAGCCTTGCTGGCTAAAGCACAAACAAAAAAAACACATTGAAAGTCTGTGGTAAACTTCCCCTCCATAAACACAAGGGAAACACAGCCACCCTGCTTGGGGAATAAGGGTACCTTTTTCCTGGATAACCTTCTCTCAGGACTGGCTTGCTTTCTCTATGTTCCTCAGGTTTACAGCTTGGCACAAGGAACAGTCCATGGGTGTGTCCTCCTCAATCAGCTTCACCTCGGGCTCTCCCAGCTGCATAGGCTCCGACTCCCCCACCTTGCTCACAGTGTTCAGCTAACAGCCTTCCGGGGAATCCTGGAGTGTCTCTTGTTCCTGGCTCCAAACTTTCTCCTGCAGCCGTGCTACATGCCAAATAGCGCACTCTCCAGCTGGAAGCTCTGTTCCGTTGCTCTGCTCAGCCTGGCTTCCTGCTTCTCCTCTCCTCCTCCTTTCTACTAAATCATACTCTGCTCTGGGTTTATACTTCCAGGGCTCTAGCTCCAACCCCACCCTACTCAGGTGACTGCAATCAGCCTGACTCCGGGCACCTGAGTGCTTGAAGCATTCACTGCCTAAAAGGGTTCTGAGCCTTGTATCCTCTCCCCTTCATTCCACTAGGGGGAGCATGAAATGTGGTCCACATGGAAGTTTTCTGATCCCTGGAGGTGTTTATGGCTTTCCTACCCTGACTTGAGTAAAGGGGGCCCTTTACTAGTGTGAATTCCCTGTCTTTGTCCTCCCCCAGACTCTGGATAGGCCTCTTTGCCACAGCTTAACCTCGAGTCTGGCATCTCTTCTCTTCCTGGTGATCCCAGAGATCTTTATTTCTATGGAAGGTGCAGGTTCCAAACATTCTCAATTCAGCTTGGATTTGAGAGAGGTCTTACTCTCAACTCCTTAAGTACAAGTGGCTGCCTTGTTTCTGGGGCCCGAAAGGTGGGCGGTCCTTAGTCTCTGTTATGTTTCCAGGTTTTTGTATCCTACGGCCGCCTTTGTCCTATCGTTCTGGCTTGGGATCTTCCCTTGGTCCTCCATGTTCGGCGATGTGCACTCTTTGAGCCTTTATGTGGGGACACCTTGAATGATTTAACTCTTAATACTGTTTGTTTTCCTGGTGGCTATCACTTTGGCTCGCCATGTATTTGAGCTTCAGGTGCTTTCTTGCAGAGATCTTTGAATTTGTCCAGAAAGGAGTCACGTTGCATACAGTTCCCTCTTTCTTGCCCAAGGTTCTCTTCTCATGTGAATCGGACAATATCAATGCCTTAGATATTTTACAAAGAAAAAAAATAAAAGCTTTATTCTCTTGCTGTTGATAGTGCTTTGTGCAATTATCTCAAGGTTACCAATGCCTTCCACCTCACCGATTACCTTTTCGTGCTGACTGGCAGATCTCAAAGGGGCAGCTGCTTCTAAAGCAACTATTTTGCAATGGATTAAGCAGACCGTTGAGTTGGCTTACATTCTGTGTGGTAAGCCTGTTCTGTCCGGGCTGAGAGACCTTTTGACTCGTGCATAGCAGTTTCTTGGGCAGAGAAATCACGAGTAGATCCGTTAGACATTTGCAGGGTTGCCATTTGGTCTTCCCTGTCTACTTTTGCCCAACATTATTTGGATCTCCAAGCCAGGGAAATAGGTTGCTTTGGAGCTTCTGTGCTGGCAGTGACTCTTTCTGATCTAGAGTGGAGTAGATTGGACTGGTCTAGCAGGCTGTATTGGAAGGAGAAAGTTCACTTACCCTTAATTTCCTTTCCTGGAATCCTGCTAGACCAGTCCAGAACCCTCCCTTCTGACTTCATTAGCCTGGCCAACCCTTTGGTCAGAGCATGTTGCGGTGTCTGATAGCCTCAGGCTTTTCTGTCTTGTGTATTTCTGCACCCTTTGACTTTAATTCTGTATATATAGTTCTTGGTTCTAGGCTTATTGGGCTAGTATCTTTTTCAAAGTCCCCTTGCTTTGACATTTTTGTATACTGAAGCTGATCTTATGGGCTTGGATTATATACCCATGTGTGTTTGTTTTTGTTTTTTTTCTTCTGTCTCAAGCATCTGCTGGCATGGGGCCATAACCCTCTGGTATAACAGGATTCCAGGAAAGAAAATTAATGGTAAGTGAAAATCTCCATATCCTCCCTCCCCCCCCCCCCCCCCAAATTCCAGATTGTCCAACTAGACCAGTCCAGACAAGTAGGTTAAGTCCCCCTTCCAGCAGATGTTGAGACAAAGTCAGAAGAGCCAATTAAAGCTGTGACCTTGCCCTTGGCATAAGCTAAAACCCATAAGGATTGTGGAAAATTGCAAGAGGATCTTGATAAATTGGAAGACTGGGTATCCAAATGGCAGATGAAATTTAATGTGGACAAGTGCAAAGTTATGCACATAGGAAAGAACAACCCAAACTATGGATTACACGATGCAAGGTTACACATTAGGAACCACCACCCAGGAAAAAGATTTAGGCGTCATCGCGGATAACATGTTAAAACCCTCCACCCAGTGTGCAGTGGCTGCCAAGAGAGCAAATAGAATGCTAGGTATCATAAGGAAAGGAATGGAAAATAAATAAATTATAATATATATATATATTTTTTTTATTACAATTTCTTATATACCGCACTATTCTGCATCAGTGCGGTTTACATGGAACAGAAAATCAGACAGGGTAACATGTCTGAGTTTACAATTAACCGGATATCAAAACTTGGATAACAAGGGAGATTTACAAATAACAGGGTAGCAAACTTGGAATACATAGGAGAAACTATTTACACATTAAGAGTCGTCATAAGTAACATGTAGTTAAATGATCCAGGACACCTAAACTGTGTTCTCCTGGCTCGATAGCTGTGTTAATGTAGCTGAGAATTTGAGTGGTGCTGTAGATTATTGTTCTCTGGGAAATATTTGAGGAAAAGGTAATGTTTGAGGGACTTTCTAAACTGGGCTTAGTTAGTGATTGCTCTGATGTTAAGTTGGTAAAGCATTCCAGAGTCTTGGGGCACAGTGTCTAAAAGCTCTGTTTGTTGTCGTTGCTGTGCATCTTGTTGATTCTTTCGGAATCATTAGCGTATTTATGGATGTGGATCTTCTTGATCTATTCGGGGTTATGGTTTGGATGAGGTCAGTTAGTGAGGATGAGGAGAGACTATTGACTGCTTTGAAAGTCAGTAATATTTATTTACATTTTTTATATACCGCGCTCTTTGGTATCAGCGTGGTTTACAGATAACAAATTTTCGCATTAGAACAATCCTTTGCTTACATTATAACGGGGTCAGTAACTTGGAGATAACAGGGGAAACTATATACAAACAGATATTTCACTTCTGGATAATTTACAGTTCAATTTGGGATCATGACTTTGGGTGTGCAGAGTCTGTATAGTCTTGAAGACTGTCCTGGCATGTATAGGTAGCCAGTGTAGCTGCATCAGAAGGGGCATCACATGATCTCTCCGTGATGCACCAAGAAGAACTCTCGCTGCGCTATTCATCGCGAGCTGTAGAGGATTTAATGTGGATTGGGGGAGACCTTGTAAAATGGCATTGGCGAAATCAAAATGAGGTATGATCAGAGCCCGATAGTATGGAAGTCCCCTGGTTCAAGCAAAGGGCGTAGATGTCTGAGTGAGCGGATTTTGTAATATATAGCTCTTACAGTGTTAGCTATATGTGCCTTCATGTCAAGGTTTTGATCTAGTATAACACCCAGGTACCGTATTGTGGGTTTTACTTGAAGATTGGCTGAAATTAAGGTTCCTCGTAATGAAGAGCACCTCGGTCTTCTTATGTTGAATTCTTAGGTTTTGTGCCTGGAGCCATTCCGATATGGCATTGAAGCAGCTGGTTAGAGGGGAGAGGTCAGAATTATCAATGGAGAACGGCATATAGAGCAAGACATCGTCAGCGTAAATCATGCAACTAACGTTGAATGACCGAACGATATTACAAATTGGTTGCATGTATATGTTAAACATCAAGGCAGAGAGGGAAGAACCTTGTGGGACTCCCTGGCTTTGATGAAATGGTTCAGATGTTGCTCCATCAGATCGAACGTGCTGCCATCTTCCAGACAAATATGCTCTGCACCATTCAAGTGCTGTTCCACTGATGCCTTTCTCTTTTAGTCGCATTAGGAGAAGCTCATGACTTACCGAGTCGAAGGCTGCAGCAATGTCTAGGAAAATGAGTGTGCACCCTTGTCGGATGTTATCTACAACAGTAATAATATTGTTGAAGAGGGTGGTAAGAGTTTCCACTCCATGTGACTCCCTGAATCCATGCTGGCATGGGTCGAGTGGAGCAGCAGCGTCGATATGGTCTTGTAACTGCCGTTGAACCTCCTTTTCGATTAACTTTGCGAGGAACGGTATACTTGCAATGGGTCTGTAAGAGTCAACCTTTTGAGGATCCAATTTGCTATTTTTAAGCAGCGGTCTGATAGATGTGTGCTTTAAGGCGGAGGGGAAAGATCCAGTTGTGAAGGAAAGGGTCATTATCCTGGCTATTATTATGCTGAATTCGCTGCGCAGTTCCTTTATCCAGAAGGCTGGACAAGGATCAGTCTGTGCAGTAGTGGTATTTGTGGGCTTCTCTTTGCCCCCCCCCCCCCTCATCAGCAACCTGCAGGGCTCTTGGAGTCGCAGAAAACCACACTCAAAGCAACGAGAAGGTAATCTAAAACAGCAATAAAATACCACACACTTCTATATAGATACACCAAAGCTTTGCGGAGAGAAACACATAGAAACAAGTTCTCTTTGTTTACTCTATTAGCTATGGTTTACTTTATAAGGCTCTTTTGGAGGATACAGCATAATTTCACTATTCTACGTCAGGTATTACGTATTCATCAAATAGGTCAATTTCTAATCAGCATAGGTCAGTATGAGGAGACATACATGTATTCCAAGACATAACTGTTTACTGCTGACTGCTTGATATCTAATAACCCTGAGACTGAAAGGCTAGAGGACAACCTGCCCCTTTTCTTATTTACAGGACTTGTACCTGTACCTCTTCACCTACTTAGTAAGCAAATATATGAAGTTTATTTCTAAGCAAAGTTCTGAACAAAATTAACTCTCTCAGGTTTTCTTAGACAGTCTGGTTGTGTACACCACCCTGTACAGACAAGCTTACATTCAGTATTGAGGGTCATGATCGAGTCTTCGATGCGTTTCTTGGTAGGGGTGGAAAAAGAAATTAGGGAGGTTAGGCACTCTTGGTTAGCGGAAGAAAATTCAGTAGAAGCTTTATTTGTCTGGCAAATCGGACCACTCCTTGAATATTGTGTGCAATTCTGTTTGCCGTATCTTAAAAAGGATATAGCGTTATATTAAAAAAAAAAAAAAAAAAAAAGGTACAGAGAAGAGCCACCAAAATGGTAAAGGGGATGGAAGGATACCCCTATGAAGAGAGGCTAAAAAGGTTAGGGCTCTTCAACCTGGAAAAGAGGCGGCTGAGGGGAGATATGATAGATGTCTATAAATTAATGAATGGAGTGGAACGGGTAAACTTAGATCGATTGTTTTACGTCATCAGAATATAGAAAGACTAGGGGACATGCAATGAAGCTACAGGGTAACCTATTTAAGACTAACAAAAAAATATTTTTTCACTCAACGTGTAATCAAACTCTGGAATTTGTTACCAGAGGGTGTAGTAAAAACTGTTAGTGTAGCTGGGTTTAAAAAAGGTTTGGACAAGTTCCTGGAGGAAAGGTCCATAAACCATTATTAAAAGGTACCCCGGGATATCGCTGCTTGACCCAATACAAGCATTGTGGAACCTGTCTCTTTTGGGGAAACTGCTAGGTACTTATGACCTAGATTGGCCACTGTTGGAAACAGGATACTGGACTTAATGGACCTTGGTCTGACCCAGTATGGCATCTCATGTTCTTAAGCTTGCTGGCTTTATAGGCTTCCACATTTGTTAGACTTGGCGTTCAGCGCTACTTCGCTGGATCCCACTTGCTTGAGGATGACAACTCCACTCGTCTGGAGCTATGGCAGGGTTCCTGCCGGATGCCTTCTATGACCTCCTGCGGTTATCTGCTCAGAGCATAGTGGCGGTCACCTTGAGAAGCTGTTAAAGGACCTTGGAGGCCAAGCCTCGCCAGAGGACTGCCCCAAGGGTACCTCTAAGAGGCATGCTGTTCGACTTTGTACAGATCTCACTTTCGGGACTCGTGAAGGCACCAGCCTGGTCGGCTGTCCTCTGATCCTCCCGTGCTGCCAAATGGTTTGGTTTCAACTCCTTTTGGAGTGCACATCGGCTCTATACCCAGGGAGCAGTGGGCAGCGGATCCATCTTGTGCTGCTGCTGGTAGGAGGACGCTTGTGGCATTTTTACAATGAATGGGTCCTAATAACCATAGAAGTTGTGTCCTGCATATCATTCCACATGGCTATATCCTTGATTGCGCACAGCCCATACAGGATGCCTTTGTCCCTCTGTGGGGCTCTACCAAAGCAAGCGGCAGTACTCAGCATCTTGCAGCGGCTTCTGCAACTGCAGGCTGTCATGCAGGTTGCCCCTGCTGGAGAGGGGTCACGGGCGCTACTTCATCTATCCAAACAAGGATGACTCCTGCTGGTCTATTCTCAATCTGAAAGGTGTCTGTCTCAGCCTCAGGGTTCCCTCCTTCCAGATGGAGACGCTCTGGTCTGTCATTCAAGCAGTCAGCGGGAGAGTTCCTTGCTTCATTGGATCTAGCCAAGGCCTACCTTCACATTCCCATTTGGCCGGTTTGCAGTCCTCTGTGTGCATTTTCAGGCCGTCATCCCTTTCAGTCTCACGACCACTCCATGCACCTTTTCCAAGGTTATGGATGTGGTCATGGCAGCACTTAGACACCAGGGGGTCTGCATCCACAATTGTCTGATTTGTGGCAAGTCTTAACTCGAAGCACACCAGGCCGTGCAGCATGTGATGCGGTTTCTTGAACAACTTGGTTGGGTCATCAACCACGGCAAGAGTTGCCTTGCACCATTACAGATCCTAGAGTTCATCGGGGCGTGGTTCAACACCGCCTCAGGCAGGGTGTTCCTGACCCAGGACCGCTGGCTCAAGATCGGCAGTTAAGCCTCTTCCTGTCCCATCCAGTCCCCATGGCTTGGAATTATCTCCAACTCCTGGGTGTCATGGCAGCAATCTTGGACCTGGTTTTGTGGACGCAGGCACATGTGTGTCCACTGCAGTGATCTCTTCTGTCTCGCTGGTGTCTCAGGACTACTGCAGCCGCTCCCGCTTCCACCGGCAGTCTGCCACAGCCTTTGCTGGTGGGCATCCTGATGCAATGTGATGAAGGCTGCCTCGTAACAACCGATACCTGGGGGGCTCACTGTTTGGGGCACACAACTCAGGGCCAGTGGACTCCCACGAGACACATTGGATCAGTTGCCTGGAGGCTCAGGCCATCCGCCTAGCCTTGTATCAGTTCCAGAAGCTTTTGCACAGCTGGGCGGTGCGAGTTCTTTCCTACAGTTCAACTGCTGTGGCCTACATCAATCGCCAGGAGGAACCAGGTGCTCCAGAGTAGCTCGGTAGATGGCTCTGCTGTTCCCCTGGGCAGAGGAGCACCTCCAGACATGCTCTCCGTAGCACATTGCAGGAGAGCTCAACACTGAAGCAGGCGTTCTCAGTCGTTGACTCCTCGATCCAGGCGAATGGGAGTTGGCACCATAGGCCTTCAGCTGCATTGTGTGATGCTGGGGACAGCCGGACATGGATCTCATGGCAACATGCAGCAGTACCAAAGCTCCTTGATTTTTCAGCCACTGCCACTCCATTGAGCTGGATGCACTAGTCCAAACTTGGCCCGCCAACCACCTGTATGTTTTTTTCTGCTGTGGCCCATGATTCCCCGGCTCTTAAACTACATCGAGTAACACCCAACTCCCCTCATTCTAGTGGCTCCAGATTGGCCTCGTCGCCCCTGGTACATGGACCTCCAATGCCTGTTGTCCAGGGTACCCCTCTGTCTGGCCTAGTGTCAGGGTCTTGTCCTCATTGAGGACTCCGCTCCCTTCTCGCTTACAGCTTGGCCCTTGAGTAGCGATGCCTAGAGCGACGGGGCTGTTCAGCCATTGCCACCTTGCTCAAAGCCAGATGGGTGTCTACCACCTTGGCTTATGCCAGAGTGTGGTGCTGGTTTGTCAAATGGTGCAGACAGTGGATGCTCTCCCCGGGGCAGGCCAGGGTATCATCTATGCTGGACTGACTTCAGGCAGGACTGGCATGGCATTCTCTGCAAGTGCAGGTAGCGACATTGTTGGTGTTTGGCAGGCCTGTTGCAGACCGATCCTTAGCCAGGCCCCAGATGTTTGTAGATTCCTTCAGGGGGCCCAAGCGCTGCATCCTCCAGTATGTTCGGTGGTCCCCTCATGAGACCTTGCTATCATCCTTTGGGTCCTTACACAGGCACCCTTTGAGCCCCTAAAGCAGGCTACTCTGAAGGGCCTAACCCTTAAGGTGGTCTTTCTACTATTACTCCTCTAGACGCATCTGAGTTGCAAGCATTGTTTTGCCATGATCCATACCTCTCATTCTCCCCTAAAGGAATTATTTTGAACACCGTTCCGTCCTTTTTGCCAAAGGTACTCTCGGTGTTCCACGTCACACTTTTTTTTAACGCCGCATTACGGTGTGTTGATGTCTGATGTGGTGTTTTGTTGCAGTATCTGAAAGTGACTAATCTCAGACCATCTTTTGTTCTCTTGGGAACCCATAAGGGTCATGCAGCGTCCAAGGTGACGTTAGGCTGGTGAATCTGGGACACAGTCTCAGCTTACTTGTTGGCCTGCCAGCCTCTTCCCCCGGGGCTGAATGCCCACTCCTGGGCTCAATCAACATCATGGGCCGAGTCAGCAGCAGTGACTTACCTAGATATTTGCCACCTGGGCATCCTGGTCAACATTTGCATGCCACTATCATCTCGACAGGCTCAGGCAGCCAGTCGGTTTTGGCAACAGGTGCTATCTGCCGCACTCTCGTACCACCCAGAGGGGGGGGGGGGGGGTGTAGCTTGGGTACATCCCATTGGTCTGGACTTATCTAGCTGGACAACCTAGAAGGTGAAATGTTCCATCTCCAGGAACAAGCAGGAATGTAGTCATCACATATGGGTATCGTCGGTACCGACAGAGCCTGCATGGGAACGCTCCCCAGCGTCCAATTAGAAAGCTTTTGGGAGCATCCCACAGTGCCTGTGTTCTGCCTTCCCGCCTTTCCCAACTGCCTCTCTCCAGTTCTTCGTTTTCCGCAGAGGCAGCAGGTCGTGTTACTGTCACCGCAGAAAATTTTCCTCCTTTTTTGTGGTCGCGTCTGCCTTCCTCGACGTTTTACCGGTACCGCCTGTTTTTCTTTCTTTTCTCTAAAAAAAAAAAAAAAAAACCCAAAAACATTTCTTAGTACTTTTTTTCCCATTTTTTTCTAGGTGCACGCACCATTTTGGGCCTTAGGCCCAAGATTTTTTCCACGATGGAAAAACCCTCTTCGGGTTTTAAAAAGTGCACCAAGTGTGGCGGTACCATCCCCGTCAGACACCCATGAGTGGTGTCTGAAATGTTTAGGTCCTGACCATTCCATCTCTGAATGTTATGGCCTGTGCCATGATGTCCAAGAGGTCGACAGAACTGAGCTGCCAAGCTCAGTACCCTGTTTTTATTTAGACAGTTTTGTATACCACCTTATCCTTCAATCAAAGTGGCCACAACACAATTGGGGGATACATTTAACATGAGGGGATATGAGACACTTACACTAATACTTACAGGGAACATGGGCAATGGAGGGTTAAGTGGCTTGCCCAAGACCACAAGGAGCACCTATGGAACTAGAAACCCCAGTCCTTCTGGCCCAAGGTTACTGTCCTCTAGTGGGATTTGAACCCCTGACCTTCCGGCCTGAGGTAATTTGCCCCAACCACTAGGCCACTCCTCCCATTGTTTCCCTCTGATGCAGCTTCGGTGGCATCGACGTCTTCCAGGGCTTCGTCTTCCTCCCGTGGATCTCAGGTAACTAAACAAGTCTAGCTGGTCCTCAAAGGGTAGATCTCCTAAGCATCGAGATTCCTCTGGCGTTGCCCTTGAGGATTCTGCACTGGCAAAATTGCCCCAGCGGGAGGCTTCGGCTTCCAAAGCATTATCGGGGCTCCAGGATGTTCTCGAGGCCTCGACCTCGGCAGAACTACTGGTGCCATGCTGTGGGGTAATGGCGACCTTCTCCGGTCATCCAGGCATCGGCAGCGTCGATAGACCAGAGGGTCCTGGCTATTGAATGCAGTCTGGCAGCTCTCCTTACGGCATCAACACCCTCGGAACCGCGTCAGACAAGTCAACCAGTATCTGTACCGGTACTGACAGCATCGGCGTCCGCATTGCCGGCACCCAGTCATGCAATTCCTTCTGGTACCGTTACACTGGTACCGATTCCCCTCGGTACCGACTTAGATCGGTACGGGTATCGGGCTCTTCAAGAGCATCCCGATAGAAGGTACTTCAAGTCTTCAGAGGAATCTGAGGATTCTGACAGTTCTGTCGATGCGGGAATACTTCTCCCGGAGGAGCCTTCCTCCCCTAGACGCAGGATGTCTCCTCCAGAGGACATTTCCTTTCAGGATTTCATCAGGGAGGTGGCTCGGGGTCTGTCCATTACTGTGGCCCCTGAAACAGAGCCCAGAGCAAAGGAGTTGAAAATTTTACAATATCCTAAAACTCCTAAGGAGGCAGCTACCTTGCCCATCCATGAGATCTTGCATGATCTCATGCTAAGAATGGCCACCTCTCCTCACTCTCGTAGACTGGATACTCTGTATCGAGTCCCTCCTTGTCCTGGTTTCCAGAAAACTCAGCTTCCTCACCACTCTATTGTAGTGGAATCAGCTATGAGAAGGACGAAGAGTGCAAAGAGACATGCCTCTAATCCTCCAGGACGTGAGTGCAGAACTTTGGATGCTTTTGGACATCGTGTCTTCCAAGCTTCTATGCTTTCTGCCAGGATCAGTTCCTATAGTCTATATATGGGAATGTTCCTGAAGGGAGTCACAGGAGATTTAGAGGCTTTGAGCCCTCTTCTTCCTGAGGATAGAAGACAGGATTTTCTCACATTGGTCAAACATGCCCAGGATGTTTCTAAATTTGCCAACCGTACAGCTTTTGACTGTTTTGAGTGCATAAGCAGAACCTCTGCCATTGCCATAGGTGCACGTAGAATTGCTTGGCTCCAGGCATCTGATCTGGAGCTCTGGGTACAAGACAAACTGGGAAATATTTCTTGTACTGGTGAGAACCTGTTTGGTAAAGATTGGCAGGAAAAGGCCAATGAGTTGGATGCTGACAACTCCACCTTGGATAGATTATCCAAGTCCACAGTTGATCCTGCAAGAAAGAAATCTTTCAAGAAACCATTCTTTTCTAAAAAAAAAAAAAGATTTTATCCTGCTTATTCTCAGGGACGTTCTGCAGGTCAACCTGTCCAGAAGGGTCAGCAACCACCCAAACAAAGGAAAGCAAAGACTTCTAAGCCTCAACTGTCTCAGCAGTCCCAGCCTCCACAAGGGGGACACACTCCATCATAAGAGGGGTACAAGCTTCATTTTTTGAGCATGCCCCCTCTCACAATGATAAGGCAGTTCAATTCTCCGACCTCTTATCAACCTGTTAGATCAGGAGGTCACTATGCTTCTTGCCCAAGGGGCAATAGAAGAAGTACCGATCTATCAGCAGGGTACAGGGTTTTACTCCCCCTATTTCCTTATTACAAAGAAAACGGGGATACAGATCTATCTTGGACCTCAGAGAATTGAACAAATTCCTTGTCAAAGAGAAATTCAAGATTTCTCTAGGAACTCTGCTGCCATACCTTCAGAGTCAGGATTGGCTTTGTTCTCTAGATATCAAGGATGCATACACCCATGTTCTCATCCATCCAACTCACAGAAGGTTCCTTTGGTTCCTTTTTCCAAGGAAAGCACTACCAATACAGCAGCATTTCTCCGCACTCTAGGGATGTTAGTCTTCCCCTACTTGGACGACTGGCTCATTCGAGCCCCAACAGAGTCAGAGGTCAGGACTTCTCTATCCTGCACAATGCATGCGTATCCTTCAGTATTTGGGTCTGGTAATAAACATCCCAAAATCCAGTCTAACTCCCACTCAGTCTTTAGAATTCATAGGAGCTTTGCTGGATACCAAAAAGGCAAGGGCCTATCTCCCCCAGGCCCGTTGCTTTTGCATGGTGCAGTTAGCTTCTCAAGCAGTGCTAAAGCCTCATCTCACTGTGCGAGAAATGCTACAACTACTAAGCCACATGGCATCCACTGTGCATGTGGTTCCCTATGCTCACCTCCATATGAGGGCAGCCCAGTGGACTTTATCCACTCAATGGACCCAGGCATCAGGGTGCCTGTCAGACAAAATAGCAAACAGAGTCGCCTTTTCTCCAGGACCAAGCAGGAAGTCAGTCCTCACATATGGGTGACGTCAGCGCCGACAAAGCCCTCGCGGAGCAATTTTTCCCAGCTTTCAAAGAAAGCCTTTGGGAATTGCAGCGCGCATGCGCGGTCCTCTTCCCGCCCAAGGGTGCCATCTTGCTCAGTCTTCTTTTTTCCACGGAGCCCTACAGACATTGTTTGTGAATCCCCGCAGAAAAGTTGATTTTCTTTTTTTCTCTCGGTTTCGACACCGGTTCTTTTCCCGCCCGGACCCGCAACGCCGGTTGCAAGTCCGTTCTTTATTTTTAGTTTTTTTGTCCTTTGTGACAGATTTCGCACCTTTTTACTTTTTCACTGGCAGCCCGGTCTTTTGACCTCGCAGGGGCCCTTTTTCCCCCGATGGCTACCAGCGGGTTTAAAAAGTGTGACCTCTGTAAGAAACTCATGTCTCTTACCGACACACACGACTTCTGCCTCAGCTGCCTCGGACCCGATCATGACCCGATGATCTGTGGTCCGTGTGGCAAAATGTCCTCAAAAGCGTTGAGTCGGCAGCATCAGCGGGAACGTATCTTCTCTGACTCCGGCCGGGCTCGGACTCTGGTCCTGAGCATCGTCGAAGTTCCTCTGAAAGGGGGTCTCCTACCCGGGAACATCATCGGAAGAAGAAACCCGTGGACACTCCTGGTTCCTCAAGGGCCAGGTCGCATAGCCCCGATTCCCGTCCCGGGTCCTCGGAGGTGGAGAGGCCTTCCAAACATCCTCGTCTCGAGATGGACTTGCCTGCTAACGTGAGTACTGTTGTCCTCGTAGACTCGCCTCCAAAGGAGCCGACGTCGGGCCCGATGCCGTCGGGGCCTGAGCTCGGACTCAGGTTGACGGCCTTGGAGAGCAGTGTGACTGCCTTCATGGACCAGCAGCGGGCATTGATCGCTGGCCTCGCCGGTGCTTCTGCCCTGACTGCCGGGACGTCGACCTCCAAGTCGACCCCGGAGACTGAGCCGATCCTCGAGTCCATGAGGGCTCGAGTCGATCCTCGGTCGCGGTCTCCTTCGGCCTCCCGTTCGGGACCGAGGTCATCGGGGCGGATGGCATCGATGCCTGCCCGACCGGAGCCGCTCGACTCCTCCGAGGAGTCGGCCTGGGAATCCGAGGACGAAGAGTCACCTGGTTCCTTTCGGACTCGGTGTGTCCCATCGGACTCCCCCGAGTCCGAACCTCAGACGGTCCCCCCCGGAGGATACCCGGTTCTCGGACTTCGTGCGGGATATGGCCAAGGCCTTGGCCTTCCCCACGGATCCCGAGGAGGAGCCTCAAGTCAAAGAACTCGATGCCCTCCAATATGATACCGGTTCCTCTGATGCTGGAACGACGTCTCTTCCGCATGTGGGAGAGCCCGGCGTCGTCGCCGGTGTTAAGCAAGCGGGTCGATTCCATTTATCAAGTCCGCAAGAGCCCCGGCTTCCAAAAGGCACAACTACCGCACCATTCCATGGTGGTGGAATCGGCCATGCATAGACTTGAGTCAAAAAATATACTCCTCGGTGCCCCCCGGTAGGGAGGCCCGAAGCCTGGATGCCCTCGGTAGGAAGTGTTTCCAGGGCTCTATGCTTGCTTGTTGAGTCCAGACCTACCAGCTCTACATGGGCATGTATCTCCGGGACCTGGTTAAAGAAATAGCCGGGTTCTCTGCTGGTTTTCTGACGAACCTTTGCAGAGGTTCCAAACCTTGTCAACTGGTATTCGAGAGTGCTCAAAGTTTCTCTTGAGCAGCCTACGATGGTTTTGAGGCATCGGCTCGAGTAGCCGCAGCTGGCATCGGTGGACGCCACCAGGCTTGGCTTCAGACGTCCGACCTCGAGCCATGGGTGCAGGACAAGTTGGTCGATGTCCCCTGCAGAGATGAAAACCTCTTTGGCAAGCCCATGGATGAGAAGGCTGCACAGATTGAGACCGAGACTCTCACCAGGACTCGTCTCTCCAGGAAAACCTCTGCCCCTTCTCAAAAGAAGGGCTCGGGGAAAAAGCCCTTTTACCCGAGGAAGGCGGCTGCCTATAAATACTACCCTCAGTATCAGGCCTCAGCAACTCCCCCACAGGGTAAGCAGGCCAAGGGACGGGGTAATGGGTCCCGTAGGCAGCAAGCCCCCAAGCCTGCACCACTGGCCCCTGCTCAGCAGGGTGGGGGTTTTTGACTTCATCAGCATAGCCTCTCCCCCTCAGCTGGTTTCTCTCAGCACAGGAGGCCGGCTGGTCCACTTTGCCCAAAGGTGGTCCAACATCACAGATGCCTGGGTACTTCACATAGTTCGGAAGGGCTATCTTCTTCACTTTCACCAGGTACCTCCCTCCTATTTTCCAGGGGAGCCTCCGAGACTCCCTCTGCACAGGGACTTACTCCTTCAGGAGTTAGCAAGTCTCCTTCAGGAACAGGCTGTGGAACCGGTGCCCCACCACCTGAAAGGTCAAGGGTTTTACACCAGGTACTTTCTGATACCAAAAAACAGGAGGCCTCAGACCTATCCTGGACTTGCGAAATCTCAACAAATTCCTTGCAAAGGAAAAGTTCAAGATGCTTACCCTTGGAATCCTGCTGCCCTACCTCCAGCAGGGGGACTGGCTATGCTCCTTGGATCTAAAGGATGCGTATACTCATATCCTTATTCATCCAGACCACAGACAATATCTCAGGTTTGTTGTGGGAGGAAATCATTACCAGTACAGAGTACTGCCCTTTGGCCTATCCTCCGCCCCCAGGGTGTTCACCAAATGCCTGGCAGTGGTGGCGGCTTATCTAAGAATTCAAGGCCTTTTTGTGTTTCCATACCTGGACGACTGGCTCATCAGAGCCCAGTCTTCCAAAGAGGCCACTCAAGCCACTCATCACACTGTGACTCTACTCCAGCCCTTGGGATTTGTCATAAACTTCGCAAAGTCCACTTTGCTCCCCTCTCAAAATCTCGACTTCATCGGCGCCAGGTTGGACACACTTCAGGCGCGGGCCTTCCTGCCTCTGGACAGGGCCCAAAGGCTCATGGATCTCGCCAGCCACTTTCACAGCAATTCCCTGGTCTCGGCCAGGCAGTTTCTGAGACTGCTCGGCCATATGGCTTCCACGGTCCATGTGACCCCCAATGCCCACCTGAACATGCGACCTGCTCAATGGTGCCTTCGCACACAATGGCATCAGGCCACTGGGAGCCTAGCGGACTCGTACAGATCTCCGACCAGCTGGTCTCTTCTCTGCAATGGTGGCTTCATCTGCCCAACCTAGTACTAGGAGTGACTTTTCAGCCCCCTCCGCATTCTCAGGTCCTGACGACCGATGCTTCTCTCCTGGGTTGGGGAGCACACTGCCAAGGGACATGTACTCAAGGTCTCTGGATTCCTTGGGAGTCTGCTCAACAGATAAACTTCCTGGAGCTCAGAGCCATCCGCCTAGCGCTCAAAGCATTCTCTCACCTGGTTTCTCATCAGTCGGTGCTGATACAGACAATCAGGTTGCAATGTTCTATGTGAACAAACAAGGCGGAACAGGCTCCTTCCTTCTCTGTCAGGAGGCACAAAAACTATGCTCTTGGGCCGTCCACCACGGCATCATCCTCAAAGCTGTCTATCTCCCAGGTCAAGAAAATTACCTGGCCGACAAGCTAAGCAGGATCCTCCAGCCGCACGAGTGGAGGCTGTATCCGATGGTGGTTCTGCGGATCTTTCTCAAGTGGGGCCTCCCCACCATGGATCTGTTTGCCAGTTCTCTGAACCGGCAACTTCCCAGATTCTGCTCTCGACAACCGCATCCTCTCAGAGTAGCGGCGGATGCTTTTCTGATTCCATGGTCCACAGGCCTCTTATATGCCTTTCCTCCCATGCCGCTGGTGTCTCGGACACTCTTCAAAGTTCTCAGGGACAAAGCCTCGATGATCCTAGTGGCTCCCCGGTGGCCGAGACAACCTTGGTTCCCACTTCTAATGCAGCTGGCGGTGGACACCCCTCTTCCTCTGGGGTTTCAGCCCGACCTGTCACAGGATCAGGGGACTCTCCTGCACCCCAACCTCCGGTCCCTTCATCTGATGGCCTGGCTGCTGAAAGGGTAGTCCTTGCTCCCCTCCACCTGCCTCCAGATGTGGAGGAGGTCGTTTTGGCCTCCAGGCGGCCCTCCACCCGGAAGTCCTACGCTCTGAAGTGGCGTCGGTTCTCCGTCTGGTGTGCTCAGCAGTCTCAAGATCCCTTCTCCTGTTCAGCATCAGTGGTCTTGCAGTCCTTGCTTTCCCTCTCCAGTCTTGGACTTAAGTCCAACTCGGTCAAGATGCTCAGTGCTCTTTCTGCGCACCACATGCCGGTGGAGGGCAGACCTCTTTCTAGCCACCCTCTGGTGGCTCGTTTTCTCAGAGGCCTCCTTCTCCTTAAACCACCTTTGCGCCCACCAGCCCCGGACTGGGATCTCAATGTGGTTTTACAGCGGATTACCTGTCCGCCGTTTGAACCTATGGCTACCTGTCCTCTTTGTTTTCTTTCTTGGAAAACATTGTTCTTGGTGGCCCTCACTTCTGCTAGACGCGTTGGTGAGCTGCAGGCCCTGGTGTCTGATCCTCCGTACACTAGGTTCTACAAGAACCGGGTAGTCCTACGGACTCACCCTAAGTTTCTTCCCAAAGTGGTTCCCCCTTTTCACATCAACCAGGAGGTGGTGCTTCTGACCTACTTTCCCAGGCCACACTCCAGCTGAGCTGAAATGGTCCTGCATACCCTGGACTGTAGAAGGGCGTTGACCTTCTACCTTGACCGTACGCGGGAGCACAGACGGGCTGTTCAGCTCTTCGTCTCTTATGACCCCAATAAGTTGGGGCTCCCTGTCTCCAAGCGTACTTTGTCCATCTGGATTGCTGACTGTATCGCTTGGGCTTACGAGGCAGCCGGCCTCTCGTTGGAAAGTCGAGTCACGGCCCATCGTGTTCGGGCGAAGGCTACGTCAGTGGCTTACCTCTGCTCTGTTCCATTGGCAGACATCTGCCGGGCCGCTACTTGGTCTTCAAGCCAGACTTTTGCGGCCCACTACTACCTGGAGAGGGAGTCCCGCAGGGACAGTGCTTTCGGACAGGCAGTCCTCCGTAACCTCTTCGAGGTATAGGCAACTCCTACCCTCCATCCCGGATGTTGGGCTACTGGTTGGGGACGTATTCAGAGAAGATTCCTTCCTTCTGGGCTACTGAGCTTGAGGGAGCTCCTTTTTGTGCTTAGGGTCTCCGGTAGCCTTAAGCTTGGGAGTCCCATATGTGAGGACTGACTTCCTGCTTGGTCCTGGAGAAAGCGTAGTTACTCACCTGTAACAGGTGTTCTCCAGGAGCAGCAGGAATCAGTCCTCACAACCCTCCCTCCTCCCCTTGGAGTTGCAGTTCTATGCTTTCTTTTTTGCTTATTTTTTGCTGTCTTTTAGCTATGTCATCTGACTGAGCAAGATGGCACCCTTGGGCGGGAAGAGGACTGCGCATGCGTGCTGCAATTCCCAAAGGCTTTCTTTGAAAACTGGGGAAAATTGCTCCGCGAGGGCTCCGTCGGCACCGACATCACCCATATGTGAGGACTGATTCCTGCTGCTCCTGGAGAACACCTGTTACAGGTGAGTAACTACGCTATATTGTCCCTCCAGTGGTGGAAGTCCACTCAAAACCTGTTGCTGGGGTCCCCATTTCAACAACCCTTACCCCAGGCAACTCTCACAACAGATGCTTCTCCAATGGGTTGGGGAGCTCATCTGCAAGACCTCTCCACCCAAGGCACCTGGTCTCCACAGGAGACTCATCTACATATCAATCTCTTGGAGCTCAGAGCAATCTTCCTTGCTCTTTGAGTGTTCCACGCCCTGCTCAGCTACAAGATAGTCCTCATTCATACGGACAATCAAGTAGCCATGTTCTACGTGAACAAGCAGGGCGGAACAGGCTCTGTCGCTTTGCAACAAAGCTTTGTGACTATGGGCCTTCCAGATAGCATCAGATTCATCTCCTGGCAGTGTATTTTCCGGGCATACAAAACCCTTGGGCAGACACTCTAGTGAAGTTCTGCTTCCACATGAGTGGTCTCTGCATGCAGACCAGGTAGCTAAGATTTTTCAAATTTGGGGAACCCCGGACATAGACCTCTTTGAAGTCTGTGGAATGCCAAACTTCCCCGGTTCTGTTCCAGAACCCCGGCTCAGGGGGCTCAGGCCAGGGATGATCTTCTCCTTTACTGGGGTCAAGACTTCCTGTATGCCTTTCCACCCATTCCCCTAATTCCCAAAACCCTGTTCAAGCTTCAGAGAGACAGAGGGCATATGATTCTCATAGCTCCACATTGGCCATGGCAAGTGTGGTACCCTCTGCTTCTACATCTCTCTCAAGCTCCCTCCCTGGAGTTATGGTCTGCTCCAGATCTCCTATCTCAGGAGGACAGAATGTTATCGCATCCCAATCCCCAGTGTCTGCATCTGAGGGCTTGGTTGTTGAAGGCGTAGATCTCCATGATCTTAACCTCCCTCAGCAAATAAAGGATATCCTTTCTGCTTCCAGGAAGCCTTCCACAAGACGCTCTTATGCTTTCAAGTGGAAAAGGTTTACCATATGGTGTTTGCAGAAGGGTCTTAACCCCATTGCCATACCTCTGGAATCATTACTTGAGTATCTCCTTCATTTATCCAATGCAGGACTTAAGACTAACTCAGGGTCCATTTGAGTGCTATTGCAGCTTCTTTCAAGCCCCTAAATGGGCAACCTATCTCCTCCCCATCCTCTTATAGCAAGATTTATGAGAAGCCTTCTGCTAACTAAGCCTCCCATAAAGCCACCACCTGTGGCATGGGACTTAAATTTGGTTCTTGGTCAGCTCATGAAGCCACCCTTCGAACCCTTAGCTACTACCTCCTTGAAATTCCTTTCTTCAAAGTTTATCTTTCTCATTGCAATCACATCAGCACGTCACATCAGTGAGTTGCAAGCACTAGTAGCTGATCCACCTTATACAAGGTTCCATCATGACAAAGTAGTCCTTAGCACTCATCCACGCTTTATGCCAAAGGTGGTCTCGCCTTTTCATCTAAACCAAGCGATCTACCTACCTGTGTTCTTTCCAAGGTCTCATGCATCAAATGCAGAAAGGAACCTTCATACTTTGGACTGTAAAAGAGCTTTAGCCTTTTACTTACAAAGAACACAGCAACATAGAAAGTCCTCTCAACTCTTTGTTGCTTTTGATCCTTCTCATTTGGGACTTCCAGCCTCCAAGAGAACACTATCTAACTGGATTGCTCAGTGTATATCCTTTGCCTATCAGAGTAAGAATCTTCCTCTGGAGGGCCATGTCACAGCTCACAATGTGAGAGCCATGGCAGCTTCAATGGCTCATCTGCACTCTGTCTATTGACGACATCTGTCGAGCAGCCACCTGGTCCTCAGTTCATACCGTCACAGCCCATTACTGCTTGGACAAGGAATCCCGCCGGGATGCCTTGTTTGGTCAGGCTGTTCTCCAACACCTGTTCCATACCTAATCGACATTCTTGCTTGTTCCTGGAGGTAGCATAGTTTCTCCAGGACCAAGCAGGAAGTCAGTCCTCACTTATGGGTGACGTCGTCGCCGACGGAGCCCTCGCGGATCAATTTTCCCCAGCTTTCGCAGAAAGCCTTTGGGAATTGCAGCGCGCATGTGCGGTCCCCTTCCCGCCCAGGGATGCCATCCTACTCAGTCTTCTTTTTTCCGCGGAGCCCTACAGACGTAGTTTGTTACCACCGCTGAAAAAGTTGATTTCTTTGGTTTGATTTCTCATTAATTTTTTTTCTTGGTTCGTGTCCTCTTCCCGCCGGGCTTTTGAGCCCGTTCACGTATTTTTTATTCCAACTGGTGTTCCCGCCACTTTTTCCTTCATCCCTGGCAGCGCGGTCTTTCGACCTTGCAGGGGTTCTTTTTCCCCCGATGGCTGCCAGCGGGTCTAAAAAGTCTGATCGTTGTCAGACTCATGTTTCTTACTGACACGCATGACTGCTGCCTCCGCTGCCTGGGGCCCGAGCATGACCCTATGAGTTGCGGCCCGTGCAGCAGGATGTCCTCGAAAGCCCTGAGGAGTCGGCAGTCGCAAAGGTATCGTATCTTCTCTGACTCCGGGACGTCTCGTGGCTCCGGCTCAGACCATCGTCGGAGTTCTTCAGAACAGGGCTCCCCCGGCCGGGAACACCGGCGGGAGAAGAGGCCTGCAAGGGTGGAGCCGGACGGCAATCCTGGTTCCTCGAGGGCCAGGTCGCTCAGCCCGGCCCGACTCCCCGGGCCCTCGGAGGGCGAGAGGCCTTCGAAGCTTCCTTGTCTCGAAGTGGAGACACCTGGACACGTGAGTGATATAGTCCTCCTGGACTCCCCCACGGATGAACCGACGTCGGGGCCCGAGTCGGTGGATGCTGGGTCTTCTGAGCTTGGTCTCAGACTGACGACCTTGGAGCGCAGTATCTCTGCCTTCATGGACCAGCAGCGGGCATTGATCACCGGCCTCGCCAGTGCATCTGCCCCGACCACCGGGACGTCGACGCCCAAGTCTACCCCGGAGGCTGAGTCGATCCTCGAGTCCATACGAGCTCGAGTCGATCCTCGACCTAGGTCTCCCTCGGCTTCCCGTTCGGGACCGAGGTCCTCAACGCCAGCCTCGGCGTCTGAGAGGAGGTCCCCGGGAGCCGCTCGACGACTCCTCGGAGGATTCGGGCTGGGACACGGAGGAGGACGAGTCACCCGGCTCCTTTCAGACCCGGTGCGTCCCCTCAGACTCGCCTGCGTCGGAGCCTTGGAGGCGGTCCCCCCCCCCGGAGGATACCCGGTTCTCCGATTTCGTGAGGGATATGGCCAAGGCCTTGGTTTTTCCTGCGGATCCGGAGGTGGAACCCCGAGCCGAAGAGCTCGAGGCCCTTCAATATGACTCCCCCCCCCCTAGGGAGGCCTTTACTGTACCGGTTCCCCCGATGCTGGAGCAGCTTCTCTTCTGCATGTGGGAAAGCCCGGCCTCGATGCCGGTGTTGAGCAAGCGGGTCGATTCCATGTATCGAGTCCGCAAGAGCCCCGGGTTCCAGAAGGCGCAACTACCGCAACACTCCATGGTGGTGGAGTCGGCCATGCATCGACTTAAAAGTCAAAAGATGCACACTCCGGTGCCTCCGGGTAAGGAGGCCTGGAATCTGGATGCCCTCAGTAGGAAGTGCTTCCAGGGCTCTATGCTTGCTTGTCGGGTCCAGACATATCAGTTGTATATGGGTATGTATCTCCGTGACCTGGCGAAAGAAATGGTGGGGTTTTCCGCCGGTCTCTCCGAGGAGCCCTTGCAGCGGTTCCAAGCCCTGTCCACAGGGATTCGAGAGGGTTCGAAGTTCATTTCCCGAGCGGCCTATGATGGCTTCGAAGCATCGGCTCGAGTAGCCAGAGCCGGCATCAGGGCTCGCCGCCAAGCTTGGCTTCAGTCATCCGACCTCGAGCCCTAGGTGCAGGACAAGTTGGTCGATGTCCCCTGCAGAGGGGAAAACCTCTTCGGCAAGCCCATGGCCGACAAGGCGGCGGAACTCGAGTCAGACTCTCACCAGGACTCGCCTTTCCAGAAAAACCTCTGCTCCTTCTCAGAGGAAGAAGGGCTCGGGGGAAAAAGCCTTTTTACCCGAGGAAGGTGTTCGCTTATAAGCAGCACCACCCACACTCAGGCCTCGACAACCCCTCATCAGGGGCAGCAGCCTAAGGGGCAGGGTAACGGATCCCGGAGGCAGAAAGCTCCCAAGCCCACCACGCAGGCCCCGGCCCAGCAGGGTGGGGGTTTTTGACTATGCCAGCATAGCCTCTCCCCCCCAGGGGCCCTCGCTCAGCACGGGGGGCCAGCTGACCCACTTTGCTCACAGGTGGTCAGCCGTAACATCCGATGCCTGGGTGTTGCGGGTGGTTCAAAAGGGCTACCTCCTACATTTTCACCAGGTGCCTCCCAGACCCCTGCTGCCCAAGGACGTGCTCCTTCAGGAGCTGCAAAGTCTGCTTCAGGAACGGGCGGTGGAGCCAGTGCCCTGCATCTGTGCGGTCACGGTTTCTACTCGAGGTACTTCCTGGTGCCAAAGAGAACAGGAGGCCTCAGACCCATTCTGGACTTACGCAACCTCAACAAGTTCCTGCAGCGGGAAAAGTTCAAGATGCTTACCCTTGGAACCCTACTGCCCTACCTCCAGCAGGGAGATTGGCTATGCTCCTTGGATCTAAAAGATGCTTATACCCACATCCTTATTCACCCGGACCACCGGCAATACCTAAGGTTTGTGGTGGCAGGGAACCATTATCAGTACAGAGTACTGCCCTTTGGCCTATCCTCCGCCCCCAGGGTGTTCACGAAGTGCCTGGCAGTGGTGGCAGCCTCCCTAAGGCTTCAAGGCCTCTTCGTCTTCCCGTACCTGGACGACTGGCTCGTCCGAGCATCGTCTGCTCCAGAGGTCGCCCAGGCCACCCAGCATACGGTGGCTCTGCTTCAGCACTTGGGCTTCGTCATAAACTTTGAAAAGTCCACTTTGCTTCCCTCTCAGGACCTCGAGTTCATAGGGGCACGGCTGGACACTCGGCAGGCTCGTGCCTTCTTGCCTCTGGAACAGGCCAACAGGTTTGTGGCTCTAGCCGGCAGGTTCAACAGCGAGTCGCCGGCCCCTGCCAGACAGTTCCTGCAGCTGCTCGGACACATGGCCTCCACGGTCCATGTCACTCCGAATTCCCGGCTACATATGAGACCTACTCAGTGGAGCCTCTGCACTCAGTGGCACCAGGCCACAGAGAGACTGTCGGACCTGATACAGATTTCCGACCGTCTGGTTTCCTCCCTGCAATGGTGGCTTCACCTGTCCAACCTAGTGCTCGGCATGTCCTTTCAGTCGCCCCCACCGTCCCGGGTGCTCACGACAGATGCCTCCCTCCTGGGCTGGGGGGCGCATTGTTGGGGGTCATGCACTCAAGGCCTTTGGACACCCTGGGAGGCCGCCCAGCAGATAAACGTTTTAGAGCTACGGGCGGTCCGCCTAGCTCTGCGGGCCTTCTCTCACCTGACGTTCGGTCAGTCCGTACTGGTGCAGACGGACAATCAGGTTGCCATGTTCTATGTGAACAAACAAGGGGGCACGGGCTCCCTTCTATGTCAGGAAGCCCGGAGGCTGTGCTCTTGGGCTGTCGATCACGACATCCTCCTCAAAGCGGTTTACCTGCCAGGGCAGGACAATTGCCTGGCGGACAAACTGAGCCGGATTCTGCTGCCGCACGAATGGAAGTTGAACCCCGCGGTGGCCCAGCAGATCTTCTGCCGGTGGGGCTCTCCCATTGTGGATCTCTTTGCCAGTCCCCTGAACAGGCAGCTCCCCAGATTCTGCTCCCGGCACCCTCACCCTCACCCTCTTCGAGTGGCGCTGGATGCTTTCCTCATCCCGTGGTCCACCGGTCTGCTGTATGCCTTCCCTCCCACACGACTGGTGTCCCGGACCTTGTTCATAGTTGTCCAGGACAAGGCCTCCGTGATCCTGATAGCGCCCCGGTGGCCGAGACAACCGTGGTTCCCTCTGCTTCTACAGCTAGCGGTGGACACCCCTCTTCCTCTGGGGTTTCAGCCAGATCTCCTGACCCAGGATCAGGGTACTCTTCTGCACCCCAACCTCAGGGCCCTGCACCTGATGGCCTGGCTGCTGAAAGGGTAGTCCTAGCCCCACTGCTGCTACCCCTGGAGGTGGAAGCCGTCGTCCTAGCATCTCGGCGACCTTCCACCCGGAAATCTTACGCCCTCAAATGGCGTCGCTTCTCGGTCTGGTGTTCTCAGCGATCTGAGGACCCCTTCGCCTGTCTAGTATCGGTGGTACTGCAATATTTGCTTCACCTCTCCGATCTAGGTCTCGAATCCAATTCTGTCAGAGTCCACCTCAGTGCTCTCTGCACATCATTCACCGGTTGAAGGCCAGCCTCTCTTCGCACCCCTTGGTGGCGCGCTTCCTCAGAGGCCTCCTTCTGCTTAAACCTCCGTTGCGCCATCCAGCCCCTACTGGGACCTCAACGTGGTTCTGCAAAGGCTTACCTGTCCGCCTTTTGAACCCATGGCTACCTGCCCTCTTCGTTTCCTCTCCTGGAAAACTCTCTTCTTGGTAGCCCTCACTTCCGCGAGGCGCATAAGTGAGCTACAGGCCCTAGTGTCGGAGCCTCCGTACACTAGGTTCTACAGGAATAGGGTGGTCCTGCGGACCCACCCTAAGTTTCTTCCAAAGGTGGTCTCCCACTTTCACATCAATCAAGAGGTGGTTCTTCCGACCACCTTCCCCAGGCCGCATGCTGGCTGAGCTGAAACTGTCCTGCACACCCTGGATTGTAGAAGAGCCTTGTCCTTCTACCTTGACCGTACACGGGAGCATAGAAAAGCGGTTCAGCTTTTCGTATCTTTTGATCCCAATCGGTTGGGGGTGCCTGTCTCTAAGCGCACTCTGTCCACCTGGGTGGCCGACTGTATCGCCTGGACTTATGGGGCAGCCGGCCTCTCCTTTGAAAGTCACGTCACGGCTCATCGGGTCAGGGCGAAGGCCGCATCCGTGGCTCACCTCCGCTCTGTTCCGTTGGCAGACATCTGCCGGGCCGCTACTTGGTCTTCAGGTCAGACCTTTGCGGCTCATTACTGCCTGGAAAGGGAGTCCCGCAGGGACAGTGCTTTCGGTCAGGCAGTCCTCCACAATCTCTTTGAGGTTTAGGCAACTCCTACCTTCCGGCCCCGGTGTTTGGCTACCGGCCGGATGCGTATTCAGAGAAGATTCCTTCCTTCTGTGCTGCTGAGCTTCAGGAAGCTCTTTAGGCTTGAGGTCTCCGGTAGCCTTAAGCTTGGGAGTCCCATAAGTGAGGACTGACTTCCTGCTTGGTCCTGGAGAAAGAGTAGTTACTCACCTGTAACAGGTGTTCTCCAGGAGCAGCAGGAATCAGTCCTCACTACCCTCCCTCCTCCCCTTGGGGTTCAGTCATTCTTATTGCATATCTTGCAAACTTTTTGCTGTCTTTCCGCTATGTCATCAGACTGAGTAAGATGGCATCCCTGGGCGGGAAGGGGACCACGCATGCGCGCTGCAATTCCCAAAGGCTTTCTGCGAAAGCTGGGGAAAATTGCTCCGTGAGGGCTCCGTCGGCGCCGACGTCACCCATAAGTGAGGACTGATTCCTGCTGCTCCTGGAGAACACCTGTTACAGGTGAGTAACTAAGTCTCACCTGTAACAGGTGATCTCTGGGAACAGCAGGAATTTATTCCTCACAACCCACCCACCTCCCCTAGGAGTTGTATCTCTCTATCTCTCCCGTTCCCCCTCTCTCTTTCTCAGCTTTAAAACTCTAATTGGATGCTGGGGAGCGTTCCCACGCAGGCTCAGTCGGTACCGACGATACCCATATGTGAGGAGTAAATTCCTGCTGTTCCCGGAGATCACCTGTTACAGGTGAGTAACTATGCTTTACCGTTAACTGCTTTTCCTGGAGTCCTGCTAGACCAGTCCAGCTCCCACCCTTCAGTCTGTGTAAATAGTGCTCTCAGCAATCTAGCATGGAACTCATGATAACATATCACAATTACACAGTGGTGCTGTGTACATAGTTGTATTTCTATTTAGTGGAGTCAGGGTCTCTAGTGGTCTTCTGCATCCTGTGCTTTCTACAATTTGAACTGAGGAGACCCTAGCAGTGCATGGGGCTTATGCTAGGGGCAAGGTCACAGCTTTGATTGGCTCTTCTGACTTTCTCTGTCTCGACATCTGCTGGCATGGGGACTTAACCCATTTGTCTGGACTGGTCTAGCAGAACTCCAGGAAAGGAAATTAACAGTAAGGAAAACTTCAACTTGACTTTTGCAAGCACTATCATGCCTTAATCCACTTCTTTTCTTTTTTTTAATGCTCTACACCCACTCAGATGCTGTTTTGGCATCTACAGCAAAATGCAGATGACAATTAGTGTTCCCTAGCTACCCAACCCAAGCTTAAGATCTTGCAAATGTTTGCCTTCCAGCCAGACACAAAACCCATGTGGTGGTGGTTGTAGATCAGGCCAGTAATTACCCCATTCACCCTCACTGCCAGCGTCTTTTTGTCAAAACTTTACAGTGGTGTGCAAAAGTCTGGAATCATTTGTAAATTTGACATTTTTTCAACTTCGTGACCTTATATCTTAGTTTCTTTTTCCTCCCAGTGGCTTTTTCTGTGTGTATCATGATAAATGATAGATTTGGCTGTCAGGGCCAACTTTTAGTATTGGTTTGGCCCTTATTTTCTGAGTTTGTTCCCCATAGTTGTCCTGTTGATATCAAATTTTTTTTCTGTGAAAATTGCATAATGTACATTGGCCAACGATATATTGTAAGTATGCTTTAAAATATTATGGACGCACGCCAGGTTTCCTTCAAACTAATGTATGTGGCCTTGAAAAAAGACCGTTTTTGTATGTCAGTGATGGCTCAGTATTTAATGGGCCACCCTTTGTTCTTGATCACCTGACTGCACCTTTTCAGCATTGAATTAACCAGTCTGACAAGGTGATCGTTGGTGACAATGTGGTTCCAAGCTGCAATGAGTGACTCAATCAGCTCACGCTTTGATGTCTGATGCCTCTTGGATATTTCCAAGGCCACCTTGTGCCACAGGTTCTCGATTGGATTCAGATCTGGAGACTGGGCAGGCCAGTCCATTGACTTGATGATCTGCTGCTTCCAGCTGATCACCTGTCTAGAGCGATGGCAGGGTGCATTGTCATCTTGGAACAGGAACTGGCCAGGAAACAGCTGGTGTTCTGATGGCACCATGCACTTTTGCAGTATGGTGATGTACTTGGCCTCATTGACCATTCCATCGACGATGTGAAGACATCCAATGCCACTGGCAGCCATGCAGCCCCAGACCATGACTTTCAAAGGATGCTTCACAGTGAGGTTGAGACACTCAGGCTTGAATTCCTCTCCAGGAAATCTCCTCACATAGGTGTGGGCCTGGTTACCAAACAGGCAGATGGTGCTTTCATCGCTGAATAGCACCTTCCTTTTCGTCCCTCTAGTCCAGTCCCGGAACCTTAGAGTTTACAACCTCCACCAGCAGCTTTGGAGACTGAAAGATGTCATCGCTTTGATGTCACTGGTATAACTTGGCTAGCACCGCCCCTCTTCCACCAGTACTTTCAGTCTCCAGGCAGCTTGGAGGTTCTGAGCCTGGGACTGGGATCAGTGGGAACAAATAAGCAGGATTTTCTTTAGTGTTTCTTTGGTTTGAGTAATTTTTTCTTTTTTGGGTTTATTTTAGGGTCTGCCTGCTGCTGCTGAAGGGTTCACTGCTGACTGGGCTCTGGTTTTGCTGTACCCTCTTTTGTTTTTCTCCCTCTGTTTCCTTCTTTTTTTTTTCTTTGCCTGTCTGCCCCAGCGTGTAAACGAGCAGTAGCTGTTTTTTGCTCAGTACCTCCCTGCTCCCGAACCCGCTTGGCAAGGGTGAGGAGCAGGAGAAGGCTGACAGGGCAGGGTCAGAGCTGAGAGCTTTACCTGCTGGGGGAAGAGGAGTTCAGCTTTCCCTCATTGCCTCCCTGCTCCCGAACCCGCTGAAAGGGGTGAGGAGCAGGTTGCAGGCTGCCGGTGCAGTGACAGGGTGGTGAGAGTTTTCCCTGCACGTTAGGAGCGCATCGGTTTTTCCCCTCATTGCCTCCCTGCTCCCTAACCCGCTTGGTAGGGGTGAGGAGCAGGTGGCAGGCTGAGCAACAGCAGCAGCAGCACGGCAGAGGCCTGACAGGTCAGCAGTTTGTTTTTCCCTGCTCATTTTTTCAGTGGGACCGCCGGGGCTGCAGCCGGGAGGGCAGTGCCCCGGGGTGGATTGAATTGCCTCCGTGCCCCTTCCTCTTGCTGTGGGGGGTGTGGGCTCCAGTCAGCTCGTTCTTCTGCGCCCTCCGTTTTTCGGGTGATTTTGCGGCCGCATGGCTTCTGTGTTCGTTCCTTTTTTGCGTGGGAAGCAGTTTCCGGTGGCCATTTTAGGTGCAGCGTTCTGAGGAGCCAGGGAATCCAACGTGAGGTTTTTGCTGCCTGGAGAGCCTCGTTTTGTTGTTGGGGGGGATTCCACTAGTTAGGCTGTTTCCTCATTGAGGACTCTTAACAACAACAAAAAAAAAACTCCCGACGTGATTTTAGGTCGGGGTCCCCGGGATAGCTGGAGCTGCTTCCTGCTCCTCTTGTGTTTTTTCCGCTCCAGCAGCTGGGGTTTCTTCCCCCTCATTATTAAGGGGAGAAACTTTTCAGAGGATGCCGGCAAAACCCCGCTGTCTTGTGTGTGGGCTGCGCCGTAGTGAGGTTTTGGAGTCAGGAGTGTGCAAAGGCTGTTCTTTGGAAGCCACTATAATGGAAAAGGCGCTCGGGGGTCTGGCTACAGAGGTGGCTGAGGCTCCTTCGGAGGTTGGAGACTCCCAGCCGCCTTCGTTGGGCCTTCCGGAACCGGTAGCGGGGCCCTCCTCGGGGACGGCCGCCTCGTTGGTGGCGGGAGGCAGCCAGGGCGCAGCAGTGCCGGGAATCCCTCCGGATTTTTTTCTCTGATGCGGCAGGCAATTGCCTTGCTGCAGCCCGGACTTGGGTCGCCGTCCCCGGGTGCAAGGGGGGCAGAAGAGGCCCGGGAGTCTTCTGGAGGGGGAGGCTGGCCCGGAGAAAAGGCGTAAAGAGATTGTGGCGGAGGGTCCGTCTTCGGTGGTGGACGACGATGGCCAGTTCTCCGACGTAGAGATGAAAGGTCTGTCAGAGGGGGAGCTCGAAGAGGGGGAGTTGCCCGATGCGGAAGAACATAGTAGAGTGGTCCGAGTATTCCGGCGTGAGGAGCTCCCGGCGCTGATTGCGGAAATGTTGAAGATGCTCAATATGCCCGCGGTGGCGCTGTCGGCTGAGGAGGCATTAGAGGATCCTCTATTGCAGGCCGTTCGGAAGTCTCAGCGAGTGTTCCCAGTTCATAGAGTATTTCGGGACATGATTCAGGAAGAGTGGGACGCCCCGGAATCGGCTCTGCGGGGCACCAGAGCTTTGGCCCGGCTATATCCCCTTTCTGACCAGGATAGAGAGGTGTTCCGATCTCCGAAGGTAGATGCGGCGGTGTCCGCGGTTACTAAGAAGACTACCATTCCCGTGGAAGGCGCCGGGGCCTTGAAGGACGGGCAAGACAGAAAATTGGAAACTCTGTTGAAACAGATCTTTGATATGTCTGCCCTCTTTGCAGGCTTCTATAGCGGGAGCATGGGTAGCCCGTGTTTGCCTACGGTGGTCCCAGCGGTTGCATGAGGGTAACCTGGAGTCGCAGGCAGACGAATTGGCACGGCTGGAGTCCGGCACAGCTTATTTGTCTGATACTCACTACGATCTCATTAGAGGTTTGGCCAAGTCTATGGCTTCCGTGGTGGCGGCGCGCCGGTATCTCTGGATGCGTAACTGGTCGGCGGACGGGTCTTCCAAAGCGCGGCTTAGTAAGCTTCCCTTTCGAGGTAAACTTTTATTTGGTGCGGATTTGGATAAGCTGGTTAAGGACCTGGGAGAGTCCAAGGGCGGTCGGCTCCCGGAGGATAGACAAAAACAGAGCCGAGGCATGTCTGGTTCCAGGGGTCTCTCGAGGGATTTTCGTAGGTTTCAGACCCTGCGTTTTGGCCAATCTCAGAGGGGGCGTTTTCCTCAGAGAGGGGTCAGGCGTTTCGCGGATTTCGAGGGGCAGGCTGGGGTTTTGCGCCCTACCACTCCTCGGGCAGTAAAAAGTCACAATGAGATACTGCGGGCCCGGGTGGCGGTCGTTCCCGTTGGAGGGTGGTTGCGGGAGTTTTACCCTGCCTGGGTCCAAATTACCACGGATCAGTGGGTTCTGGAGGTCATTCGCGAAGGCTATGCTCTGGAGCTTCATCGACCCATGTTAGATTCCTTTGTCCTTTCCCTGTGCCATGCTCCGAAAGTTGAGGGCGGTCACGGAAACGCTTCGGCGGTTACGGCTTCTCTGAGCGGTGGTGCCGGTGCCGCCGGATCAATGCGGGTGCGGTCGATACTCCATTTATTTTGTCGTTCCCAAGAAGGAGGGAACGTTTCGGCCCATTCTGGATTTGAAAAACGTGAATCGTTGCCTTCGGGTGACTCACTTTCGGATGGAAACCTTGCGCTCGGTTATTGCAGCGGTCAGGAAGGGCGAGTTCCTGACGGCGTTGGACCTCTCGGAGGCATATCTACATATCCCCATGCGTCCGGAGCATCAGAAGTTCCTGCGCTTCGCCGTGCCCATGGGTCATTTTCAATTTCAGGCGCTGCCCTTTGGGCTGGCGACAGCGCCTCAGACGTTCACGAAGGTCATGGTGGTTGTGGCGGTGGCGCTCCGCAAGGATGGGATTCTAGTGCATCCTTATTTGGACGATTGGCTGATTCGGGCGAAATCCAGGGAGGAGAGTGCTTCGGCCACCCAGCGCGTGGTAACGTTCTTAGAAGGTCTCGGATGGGTCGTCAATTATGCAAAAAGCAAGCTGGTTCCGGTTCAGTCTCTGGAATACTTGGGAGCGTGGTTCGAGACAGTGCATGGCTTGGTGTTTCTCCCAGCGAAGAGGGCTCAGGCCTTGCGAGAGCTAGTACGGAGGTTTTTGGCATACAGGGCTCCGACGGCTTGGCAGTACTTGCAGTTGCTCGGGACGATGGCGGCCACGATCGAGGTGGTTCAGTGGGCCCGCTTTCATATGCGGCCATTGCAGAGCGCTCTTCTCCGGTGGTCTCATCAACGGAACGCCTTGTCCCAAAGGCTGGTGTGCCCTCTACAAGTTCGGGTGGAGCTTCAGTGGTGGCTACAGCCCGGAAACCTGGAAGGGGGCGTGTCGCTGGAGGCTCCCTCCTGGAGGCTGGTGACGACGGATGCCAGTCTCTCGGGTTGGGGAGCTCATTGCGAGGGGATTTTTGCCCAGGGGACTTGGTCGGATCCGGAGCAGAGCTGGTCAAATCGACTGGAGATGCGCGCAGTGTTCCTTGCGCGGTGTCAGTTTCAGGAGGTCTTGGGTCGCGTGGCGGTATGAGTGCTTTCCGACAATGTGATGACAGTAGCGTATATCAATCGCCAGGGCGGCCCAGGGAGTGCGTCGCTGGAGGAAGAGGCCGGTCCGCTGTTGCGTTGTGCCGAACAACACTTGGTGGCCTTGGCGCAACACGTAGCCGGAGTGGAGAATGTCGAAGCGGATTTTCTAAGCCGCCGCAGAGTAGATCCGGGAGAGTGGAGTCTTCATCCGGAGATCTTTGCGATGATAGTTCAGCGCTGGGGGACTCCAGTGATGGATCTCATGGCCAGCTTCGAGTCCGCGCAGGTAAAAAGGTTCTTCAGCAGGCGCAGGGAGAGAATGTCCGAAGGCCTCGATGCTTTGGCGTAGCGGTGGCCGGCGGGAAGTCGTTTGTATGTGTTTCCTCCTTGGGCGCTCATAGGAAAGGTGGTTCAACGAATCGAGCAGCACAAGGGTCTGGTAATTCTGATAGCGCCCGATTGGCCCCGGCGCCCGTGGTATGCGGATCTGATTCGGCTGTTGCACGACCGTCCTTGGAGGCTCCCAGTTCGGGGGGATCTCTTAATGCAGGGGCCGGTACGCATGCCGCAGGTGGGTCGATTCTCGCTTACGGCATGGCTCTTGAGAGGGCTCGGCTGAGGTCAAGGGGGTATTCGCAAGCGGTAATTTCCACCTTGTTGAAGGCGCGGAGGCGTTCCACGTCGCTGGTGTACACCCGGGTCTGGCGGGTGTTCGAAGCATGGTGCCAGGAGCGCGATCTTCACCCTTTGTGGGCCTCCGTGCCACACGTTCTGTCTTTCTTGCAGGATGGTTTGGAGAAAGGGCTGGCGGCTAGCTCTCTGCGGGTGCAGTTGGCGGCTATCTCCTGTTTCCGGGGTCGGATTCAGGGGCAGTTGGTTGGTGCGCACAGTGATATTCGGCGGTTTTTACGAGCAGTGCTGCTTTTTGCGGCCACCGACACGTCCTTCCGTTCCCCCGTGGGATCTTAATGTGGTGTTAGAGGCGTTGCTTGGGGCGCCGTTCGAGCCGTTAGGTGCTGCCTCTCTTAAGGACTTGACGTTGAAAACTGTGTTTCTTGTGGCTATTTGCTCCGCTAGGAGGATATCGGAGTTGCAGGCGCTGTCTTGTAGAGAGCCGTTTTTGTCCTCCTTCGCTCACAAAGTGGTACTACACACGGTCCCGGCTTTTTTGCCTAAGGTGGTGTCGCGGTTTCACGTTAACCAGGTGGTGTCCCTCCCGTTTTTTTTTCTCAGGAGCAGAAATCTTGGGCGGTCATTTGCATCGTTTGGACGTTCGGGTACTTAAGAAGTATCTCCGGCGGACGGAGTCTTTCAGGAAATCGGATTGGTTGTTTGTTGCTTTCGGGGGGCCGCGGAAGGGTGAAGCGGCAGCGAAGTCCTCGATCTCTAGGTGGTTAAAGGAGGCCATTGCTTCGGCCTATCTGTTAAAGGGTAAGGTGGTCCCGGTAGGGCTGCGTGCGCACTCGACCAGGGCGCAGGCGGCGTCTTGGGCGGAGTTCAGTTTGGTGCCGGTGGAAGATACTTGTAAAGCGGCGACGTGGTCCTCGTTGCATTTGTTTGCGAGGCACTATCGGCTGGATGTTCTGGCGCAGGAGGATGTGCGTTTTGGGTCCGCGGTTCTTCAGGCTGGGCTTGTCGGTCCCTCCCATTGAATTTAACTGCTCTGTTACATCCTCTATGGTTCCAGGACTGGACTAGAGGGACGAAAAGGAAATGAGAATTAGACTTACCTGCTAATTGTTCCTTAAGGAACTCTAGTCCAGTCCCGGACCCCTCCCAGGGTGTATTGCTCTACACAGCCTGAAGATTTTTTTTTTCATGACGCAAAGAGTGGACAGTGTAAGACTCTGGTGGGCGTTTTTTCCTGTTTGGATGGTGGCGCGACGGGGTCACAGTGGCGTGCATCTTAAGCAGCAGGGCTCGAGGGCGCCCGTTGGCGGACGTCCGGAGCCTGTAGGTTTTCTTTTTTGCGAGGTTTTATCTTACGGTTTGACCTGTTTGAGAGGTTAGTCATTTTTCTTGTTCCTTCTTATTTGTTACTCTGCTTAGTCTGCTTTGTCAATAGGTACTGGTGGAAGAGGGGCGGTGCTAGCCAAGTTATACCAGTGACATCAAAGCGATGACATCTTTCAGTCTCCAAAGCTGCTGGTGGGGGTTGTAAACTCTATGGATCCGGGACTGGACTAGAGTTCCTTAAGGAACAACAATTAGCAGGTAAGTCTAATTCTCATTTTTCCCACATTTCAGTCAACCAGGCTGAGTGCTTTCTCACCCACACGATCCGGTTGCGCCTTGGTATGTCAGTCATCAGTGGCTTATTCCGTGCTTTGCAGCCCTGGAGACCAAACTGCAGGCACTGACAACGAACTGTTGATGAGCTGACACTGACCTCACTCTTGTCTGACCACTCTCAAAGTAGCTGAGGAGAGGTCAACTTGCGATTAGTCAGTGAAATGCGTCGTAGTGCATGGTCCTGGCGTGATGATGCATGTGGATGACCTGAAAAAGGTTTGTCCACCACTGAACCTGTTTGTTTCTTCTGTACAATCTTAACAGCGCTCTGACTGCAGCCAACTTTCCTGGCTATCTGACGATTTGAAAATCCTTCCTCGCTCATAAAGGAGACACAAACACGCTCCTCTGTCAGGGTGCGAGTCATCTTCATGGTCTATCCAGAAAGCGTATGAAATTCAAAAATTCCATGCATTTTTATAGCTGCACTGTTGGCTAGATATCTGCATTGTGATTGATTAGTGAAACCAGCCTCCTGATTGGTCAGAAAACGTGTGCATATTGGATAGTCTTGATCCAGTTTTGACATAGCTACTGCAATTTTTGTGGATCCGATCTCCCAGTGTCTGTAAAGTATTTAAATTGGAAGCAAGGAATGCAAATTATCTCTAATAGCCAAATGTATCCCTTTTAACGTGGTAGAAAGATGAATATGCTGGGCTAACGCAAAATTTAAAAAAAAAGGTTAAAGTATGAAAAACGCAAAACTCACAAGTGATTCCAGACTTTTGCACACCACTGTACATCAAGATTTAGGAGAGTGAGTCGGTATGACCCATAGGCCACATGATCTTTCTTCCTCTATAGCTGGGGTCACCAACCTCCAGAGGGCCGCGGGCCGCACAGCCGACTACCGGGAGGCTCGCGGGCCGCACCCCCCTTCTCCCCGCCCCCGCGAAAAAAAACAACAAACGCAAAATTATGAAAACAATGGCTGATCACCTTTATTGAATTTAATGAGATGGCTGATGATTCATGCTAGCAGACAAACGCTTAAAGTCCGGCTTCACAGATGACACTGACAGGAGAAGGGACGCTTGCAGGTGGTCGGTGAGCTGCGAGCGCGTGGATACAATGGCGGGAATCCTTGGCGGGCCGCACGTAATGTTAACCGGGGTAGAGCCTCGTGGGCCGCACGAAGGGACCTTGTGGGCCGCAGGTTGGTGACCCCCTGCTCTATAGGAATCACTGTAATCCGTACCCATCCCTTGGTCTCTGCAGGAGTGTTGCCTTGCGCCCCCCTCCCCCCAATAGTATAGTGTTAGAATTAAAGGAACTACCAGAACATCAGTAAACGTATAAAACTCTGCTGAATAGCCATAGTCTGAATACTTTATTCAATTTCTCAAGTCCTTAATAGCAGCTAAAACCTCGATGGCTTATCTAGGCACTTTGCTGCTTCAGCAAGGTTGAATTACTATTAACATCCCCATCTGGGGCAGGGTAAGCACCTCATAATATTCCCAAAACCAGGTACGTATGCTCTAGAATCCCTTACCACCTGACTGAGGATTCTTGATCCCTTCTACTTGAGCTTGGGCCCAGTGCTGCTTAAGTCAATAACTTGCTCACTGTATTTCCCTATTCAAAACCAGTTTTAGCTTTGAGCATATTCAGGTGTGTATCCTCCATGAACAAGGCTAGTAGCTTCCCCTCTTCCTGTAGACAAGTGTGAAAAGATTGTCAGCATGCTTTAAAAGCTTCCGCCAACTTCCTCTATAATCCTCTTCAAATACTCCATTTTAGTCATTGTCCTAACACTTTGATGCCTTCATACGTTTGCTTGAAACTCATCCCAAACCCCAGCAGGCCAAACCTCCCCATTGTGGTTGAATCAAAAAGTATCCCTGACTCTCCATAAAAAATGTTGTTCAAGGTGCTCATTATACAAAATCCTGTTATATTTAGCTGCAAGAATTGCCTGCCTGATTCTTCCTTCAGTTGTGGTCAGACCACATGAGCCCTTCATGTTGAGCCATCTTAATTGACTGCTAATTTCTCAGATTAAGAAATAGTAGATACAAGAATGCAAAAAGTGGCATACATTATAAACCCCCAGAGTGTTTTCCTAATACATACCTTCCTGTTTGTCCACAGAGAAAGTAAGCCCTCCATTGGGTGATGTCCCTAACGGAGCCCCATACAGGAATGCTCCCCAGCTTCTATTGGAATCTTTTGGGAGCTCTGCTCCACTGCACCTGCGTGCCTCCTTTCCCACCTGCTGTCATGGTGCTATCATCTTCAGTTGGGCCCTCTTTCATCGAGCCATTCAACTTAGCCATGGCTGGGTTTTTTTTCCCATTGTCCCAAAGAAAAATAGGCAAGCGAGTTTGAGAAATGCTCCAACTGCACTAGGACCATATCTGTCACGGATTAGCACTAGTGCCTTCAGTGTCTGGGACCCGATTTTATCAGCCCGCTTGTGTTTATCAGCAGATGAGAGTGCCTCAAGGGTCAGGAGAAACAGTGAAAGTTCCTCTTCAGCACTCAGAGGTCCAATCCATCTCTTTCAGCACTGACAGCATCTGCCTCTATGGTGTCTGAGATGTCACCACACAGTGCATCGACGTCAGAAACTTCTTGAGCAGTTGTTGCTGAGCACTCATAGTGCCCCAGAGCATCAGGCCTTGACTGGTCCCTACCCAGGATCAGGAAGAGGCACTCATGTCAAGAAGTGATCATACTGAACACAGAGTGAAGACCCTGGTACATAGGCTTTGAAGCCCATTGAAACATGGCATAGAGAACAATGGGGGCCAGCGTGAGCACCCCCCAAAAGGAGGATGGCTTATCCTCCAGAGCATCCGAGAGGCACCAACAGACTTCCGATAGGCAAGACCAAGCCACAGATGCAGAGTATGTAAGTCAAAGTTGCTCAGGCCCCACAGGAACCTTAAAGAAGCACCTACTACATGCACACAAGGATCGCTTTGCAGCACTGTTGAGGCTCATAGCTGCTGTATCACTATCAGCAGTGTCATTGACCATTATGCAGCTGCATGCCCTGCCCGTGGGAGAGGTGTCCACATTGGGATACTGAAAGACCCTGATTTCAAAACGGACAATTTCTCTCTAGTATTTCAGGGTCTGAAACTCCTCAACATAGAGCTTATCACTCCCAAAGGAGCTCCCATTCCCCTTGAAGCAGGAGGGAGATCCAGTCACTCAAAGATATTTTGACTTTTTCTGTCTTACTCAAGGATAGATAAGTGATGTGGAATTGGAAGACTTGTCAGAGGGCAGATCTTCTGAGCTCGCATTGGACCCTTTTCTACCTCATGAATGGCATAAGTCTTCTCCCATGGATATGACCTTCCAGGATTTTGTGAGATATGGCCAAGGCCATGCCATTCTCGTTGGAGACTTAGTATGAGCCTAGGGCGGAGGAACTGTGGAGATTCCTTAAGGGCTGAAGAGTACTGAAGAAGCAGTAACTGTGCCTGTGCACTGCATCCTACAGAGGGTACTGCTGAGAATGTGGGAAAGACCCTTCACCGTACCCCTCCCCCTGTGAATAGAAGGCTTCACCCTATGTATAGGGTTCAGAAAGTCCCTGGCTTCAAGAAGTCTCAGCTTCTGCACCACCCCTTGGTGGTCTCGTCTGCCCTTAAGAGGATCAAGAGCTCCAAGACTCATTCTTTGGCACCCCCAGGATGGGGGAGGCTGACAGTGGACTCTTTCCGGAGATGCTGCTTTCAGAGTTTCATGCTCATAGCCTGTGTGGCCTCTTACCCAGCTATACATGAGCATGCATGTCCTTGCTGATTTTTGTCTCAGAATTTGGAACAGTATCTTCTGGTGGGCCATTGTAAGAACTACTCAATTCATGGTCCAGGTGACTTGATGCCTTTGAGACTGTGTAGAGAACAGCTGCCATAGGTATTGGTATCCAGAGACTCTCCTGGCTCCAGTCTTCAGACTTTGAACAGTCTGTACAGAACAAGCTGATGAACATGCCAAGGAAAGAATCTCTCTGGAGAACAGGTTGAGGAGGAGGCTGACCGGCCATTGAAACATACCTGGAGAGTCTGGTAAGAGTGATATGCTATGTCCAAGCTGACCTACTACTCTCTCAGGCTTAGGTACTTTCCTGGGTCTCAAAACTTACAGCAGAAACAGGCTACTTAACCTTGGCAGTGCTGAAAGAAACCTCAGAAGGTCCAACCTGCCCTGCAACCAAAGCCCAGGGTGAGATTTTAACTGGTTGCTTCAGAGCATAGACCATCTACCAGTGCTGGCAGTGGGTAGCCCCCTTTGGAGTGGGGGGTGGACGTGCTCTTTGCTCAAAGGTGGCCCCTCATAACCGTAGTCGTTTGGGTGCTGCAGATAATCCAAAGTGGTTCCAAGTTGTACTTGTTTGAGCTACTTTCAAATTGCCCCTGGATGGTGTATCCTCTTGACCCGCTGCTTCAGAGAGAAATCTCCACCCTTCTGTCTGATCTCTCCATTGAGCTTGTACTGCCGGAGCAAGTAGGGTGGGGGTTTTACTCAACGTACTTCCTGGTTCCCAAAAAAACAGGGGGAGGGGGATACCGTCCCATCCTAGACCTCCAAGACCTGAATTCTTACCTTGTAAGAGAAGTTCAGGATTTCTCTAGGCACCCTTCTCCTGTTCCTTCAAAAAGGAAATTGGCTTTGCTCCCTACATCTAAAGGATGTATATATACATATACCAATACTTTCTGTGAGCAAGATGTATATGTGCTTCAACCTAGGAGGATGCCACTTTCAGTGCAGAGTGTTGCCCTTTGGCCTGGCCTCTGCATCATTTAGTATCACGAAATGCCTTTGCGGTAGTAGCAGCCTACCCCAGGACTCTGGGTGTGTTTGTCTTCCTTTATCTGGACTGTTGGCTGATACAAGGTGCCAATACAGAAAAGGTTTGAGAATAAATGCGGGTGACCATCCAGGTGTTGGAGCTCCTAGGACTTGTAATAAATTACCCCACTTTTCAGCTCACCCAACGACTATAAGAGCCCTGCTTGACAATGACTCAGGCGAGTGCTTTCCTCTCCCACATGACTGTCTCTAGAGACTGACAACATTGATACAGGAAACAACTGAGTCAACGAGTCACTGCTCACAAGATGTTGATTGTTCTAGGCCATATGGCCTCTACGGTACATGTCATGCCCTTGGCAAGTCTCCAGATGAGACGGGCTCAATGGACTCTGCAGACACAGTGGACCCAGGCCAACAGTCACCTCTGATCAGCTGTATGCCACAAATACTCTGGTCCAGTCAGTGTTGATGGTTGGTTCTTCAGAACTTGCTCAAGGGTCTAGCTTTTCAGAAAGCTTCACCCCAAAAGATTTTGATGACGGGTGCATCCAAACTGGGCTGGGAACCTCATCTGGATGGATTTCGCTCTCGGGGAGACTGATCCATCCAAGAAAAGGCTTTATCAGATCAGCTTCCTGGAATTGAGAGCCATAAACGCTCTTAAGGCTTTTTTGGGGCCAGCTGACCAACCAAATTGTCCTAGTTCAGACTGACAATTGGGTTGCTGTTTTTTTATATAAAACAAGCAGGGATGCACCGGCTCGTATCTCCTGTGCTGGGAGTCAGTCTGGAAGTTTGCCATTGCTCACAGGATTGAGCTGAGAGCCACATATCTCCCAGGTGAGCAAAAAGCTTTGGCAGACTGCGTCAGATCCTCCAACCACACGAATGGATGCTGAACAGGAGGTGGTGGCCCTGTATCTTTTGGGAGTGGGGCACCCCCTTTCTGGACTTCTTTGTCACTCCGCAGAATGCCCAGGTGGTGCAGTTCTGCTCCAGAGTGGAATTGCATGACCATATAGTGTCCAAATTATGGGGGGGAGGACCTTCTATACAATTATCCTCCAATTCCTCTGATAGCAAAGACCCTCCTGAAGCTCAGGGCAAACGGAGGCTTGATGTCCTCATCATATCTTATTGACCCAGGCAGCCATGGATTCGTCCTGCTACATCTGCAGTCTGGAACTCATCCAGCTCGGCCATGCTCCAGATCTAATATTGCAGGACGACTGGAAACTGCTGCATCCCAACATCTAGTCCTTGGCCCTCACAGCATGGATGTTGAAAGGCAAGTCCTGTCAGAGTTTAGCTTGCCTGATGGCATTACTGAGGTCCTAGCTTCCAGGAAGCCTTCAACAAGGAAGTCTTATGCCTGCAAGTGTAGACTATTTGCCGTCTGTTGTGCCAGCCAGGCCCTGGATCCCTTTCTGTGCCCCCACACGAGCTGCTTTGAGTATCTTCTGCACCTCTCTGAATCTAGCCTGAAGCCCAACTCTGTCAGGGTCCACCTCTGTGCGATTGGAGCATACCATCAGGGCATAGAAGGGGAGTCCATTGCAGTACAGCCTTTGGTTGCTTGCCTTATGTGAAGGCTGCTTCTTTTGAAGCCTCCTTACAAGCCCCCCACCATGGCGTGGGACCTTAGTGTGGTTCATGCACAGCTCATAAAGGCTCCCTTTGAGCCACTATTCCTGTCTACTGAAATTCTTGACCTGTAAGGTTTTTGTTTCTGGTGGTGGTCATTTCGGCTTGCAGGATGATTGAGTTTCAGGCGCTAGTATAGTACATTCACCTTATTCCAGATTCTGCCATAATAGGATGTCTCTCTGTACTCCTTCTAAATTTCTTCCGAAAGTGGTTTTCCATTTTAATCAGTCAGTTGTTTTACCAACCTTTCCCTCCCCCCGACCTCATGCCTGCAAGGAACATTATACATGTTGGACTGCAAGCGAGCCTTGGCCTGCTATTTGGAGCTAACAAAAGCCCATAGGAAGTCTGTCCAGCTTCTTTTTTTCCTTTGACCCCAGCAAGCTAGGGGCTATCATTTCCAAACACAATCTTTCAATTTGATTAGCAGACTGCATCTCTTTCACTTATGCCCAGGCAGACCTGAGCCTTGATGGTCATGTCACAGCTCACACTGTCAGAGCTATGGCAGCATCAGTGACCAACTTATGCTCGGTCTCCATGAAAGAGTGGTGCAGAGCCACAACATGGTCTCTTTGGTCCATACCTTCGCATCTCACTGTTGCCTGGTTGGAGATTTCTGCCGTGACAGCAACTTCAGCCAATCTGTACTTCGGCAGCTCCATCCCACCTAGGTCCTTTCCGTCAGTCCAGGCTACCAAAGAAAAGAAAAGGGAATGAGAAAAGCAGAGTGAAGGGACTCTTGTGATTTACTGTACATAGTTGGTTTTTCAAATTCCATAGTTGAATGTTGCCCCTGTTGGGCTAGTGGTCTCGGTTTTTGGTAGCCTGTAGCTTGGGAGTCTTAGCTACTAATCCATGGAGAAAAGCTAGTTGCTCACCTGTAGTGGGTGTTCTCTGTGGACAGCAGGAATAAATCCTCACAACCCTTCCAACTTCCTAAGGAGTTGTACTCTGCTAGAGCTGTTATCAGACTGAAGAAAGTGTTGCAGTCACAGGTGGGAAAGGAGATGCATAGGTGTGATGGAGCCTACTAAAAGCTTCCAATAGAACCTGGGGAGTGTTCCCACACAGGGCTTGCTCTGAAACGTCACCCATACGTGAGGATCTCTTTTTCTGTTGTCCATGGAGAACACTTGCTACAAGTAGGTACCTTCTATCCTGCTGCCACCTTTCCTCCCTCCTAAATTATCTAGCTTTGGCCAGACAGAGATTAGTGTCCTGTCCCCCCCCCCCCCCCGACTACTAGCAATCAGTTTGCCATCCTCCAGCTTCCTAATGTGTTGACTCTCAAACTGGGGTTTGGAGGCATCCCTGCAGATGTTTACTTTTCCTTCCAGTGAATACCTGCACCAACAAACATCCCCTCTATATCCTGTATAAGAGTACCTGAACCTGCAAATTCCTAGAGAACTTAATCTCCGGCCCTTCCCTCTTTCTTCTCCACTGTGTTAGGCAAAGAGCATCTGTGGATACTGGCTATATTTTAGCAGGCACACATTCTTTCTAAGCAAATGGTCTTTATCTGCCGTCATTTATTATGTTACTATATATATAAATGTGGCTGACTCCTGCAGAAACAAACCTGTATTATGAGGTGTATGCTCTCCTTAAGCAAAAGCTACCTCTTTAATAGTAAATTCAGGCCTTTGGCCTTTATGATAAATCTTTGAGAAAATAACATTCTATGGTGGCTCCCACACCATCCATGTATTTCACGCCTTATTCATTCTCACAATCTATTAATTTTTCCTTGTGTACATGTCACACTCAATACTTGCCACTCCCTTTGCCCGCAATAAAACAAGACCCAAGGGCATAGCTAGCCCCATGAAGAACCCAGTGAATATATCCTGCAGCAAGCTAAAAAAGACTTTGCATTGCCACACTCCCGCACCCCACCGAACCCATGTGCTGCATAGCCCCCAATACTTACAAAAAGGTGCCAATAAAAAGTCTATGCAAGGAAAACACCATCGGTGCCATGTCAAAAAATGACAGACCAGTCCTGCTCATCCAACCAGTTGAGCATAAAGATATTCTTGTTTAAAGGCCAAGTTGACTCCTCCAATTGCCTGTCTTCACCTGCAATAGGAAGCACATTTCCATGGGGAGATCTTGTAATATTGATGCCTCCTTCATCTGTACATCTTCAGACCTTAAGTCCAGCTGAGCTCAATCTAGAGGGCTGCTGCCCTGTGGCAAACCTGATATGCTTTTGATTTAGTCTTCTCTTTAAATGGGAAAGCTAAGTCCATTGATAGCAGTTCTCCATATACCGGGCCACCAAGATGTCATGCAAGTGCCTTGGCCATCTCAGAATAGCTTCTGTCATCTGCACATATCTTCCAGTCCTGACCACTTAGCGTGCTGAACATCACAGCTATTTTTTTTCCTTAAGCACATAATTGGTCATACAGACATACCATGATATCCCACATCAGATTCCTTTTCTGGGCCCGGAGCACTCTATGGACCCGATGAGTGACCTACAGGATACCATAGACTTGTGGGGCCCACCTATTGGTATTCATGAATGTCCACCACCTCCAGCATGCCCCTTCATATTCTCTTGGCAGGATTCATTTTCTGTATCCTTAAAAACTTGTCAGTGAAGTACAGTTTACAAACTTCCATCTCTTAACTCCTCTCTCTGTTCTGACCTGCAATAGTGCTTTTGCCTGCTCATTGGGCTTCTGTTAAAGCTCTTCCACGCACCCTCCCAGTGGTTGCTTAACTCTTGGCACAGCTCATCTTAGGATGCTGAATGTCTTGGAAAAGCTCTCTTGACCTCCAATTTTTTTTTTTAAGTCCTCATTCACTCACTCCTCTAAACTTAAGGCTTTCACTATCGACCACACCGCTCTTGCAATCTCAAGTGTGATGAAACGTGTCATGTCTCTATTTTTTGCAAGATTGCCATACCCTGAAGCCCTGGTATTTGGCACATGGTTTATGCGGTATATCAAATAAAATAAACCATATCTATTAACTATGCAGTTTACAACATAGGTGCATTCTTTAAGATCAGCTGTCTTTTTGTTAGCACATGATTATGCTCTCAAGTACCCTGTCCCTGCAAGGTGGGCAATGCCGTGAAGCACTGCTAATTGCACACATCCATGAGGGAAGGATAGAATCCAGTGTTAAGTTGCTATTTGGGGCAATGATGATGCTCCTCTGTGGAAATATATATTTTAAATTCTGCATCATTTTATTTGCAGTTTTTGTGTACAGAATTCCCCTATCATAAAAGCATGGCTCCTCCCTACTCTCCACTTTATCACTCCGCAGCTTAGCTTGAACCTATTCCTAGGCTAGTTCTTTCAATACCCTCTTCCAAATCATCCTGTTAGACCAGTCCAGACTAGTGGGCTATTCCCCCCTGTCAGCTGAGTCAGAACACCAGACATCTGTAGTGATATCACCATTGGCACTTAGTTGTGGTCAACATTATTGGCATTCCTGTATTTCAACCCTTTAATGTCCAATATCTCCTTAAAGTGGCCAGTGAAATGGCTTTGGACTATATATGCACTTGTTTTATTTGGTTCTTAAGTGTGAAACAAGACCATTTAAAGAAAATAGTAACGCAGTATAAAAACTGAGACCTTGCTAGGACATAACTGGCACCCTAAACAATTCAAATCAGTTTGAACAGAACCACCACATTCCCACTGCAATAAAATTTAGATGCACCTGTGATCAATTTTTAGTACTTGCATGACTTGAATCAACCAGTGAATGATGGCTCTAATGTTTACAATTGGCCACATTCGCTCCTTGTTCAATTTTCACAATGGTGAAGACATGAGAGCTACCTGAGACTGTCAGAAAAGCCATTATCAAACTTCAAAGGGGTACAAGGCCATCTCCAAAGAACTTGGACTTTTTGTGTCTACAGTTCACAATGTTAAGACGTTTTCTGCTCATGGAACTGTCAAGAACCTCCCAGGATGTGGCGAGAAGAAGATTAATCCAAGAAGTCTTCTTAGGTTAGTGCAAACTGTTGGAAAAACACCACGTACAACATCTAAAGAGCTTAAGTCTGACATGTAGCAATCTGGAGTGGTGATTTCAACCCGCATAATATGCCACGTGCTAAAACAAAGGAGGACTTTATGGGCAAAGGCTAAGGAGGACCCACTGCTCAGACTTAAAAAAGCATGCTTGAGCTTTTGCACAAACCTGCCTTGGGAAACCACGATTCTGGGAAAATGTTCTTTGGACAGATGGAACCAAACTTGAGCTCTTTGGCAATGCAGACCAGCAGTACGTTTACAGGCAAAAAAATGAAGCCTATAAGGGTAAAAAACACTCTTCCTACAGTTAAATATGGTGGAGGTTTTGCCGCTTCAGGAACTGAAGGTCTAGAATGTATTAAATGAAGCATGTAGTCAGGACACAGGGCATTTTGGAGCAAAATGTGCTACCTAGTGTCAGAAAGTTAGGTCTCTGTTGAAGGTCATGTGTCTTCCAGCAGGACAGTGACCCAAAACATACATCTAAAAGCACAAAAGAATGATTGGTTAATAAGGAGCAAATGCACTGTTTTAAACTGACCAGCCATGAGTCCTGATCTCAATCCAATCAAGAACCTTTGGGGTGGGGGGGGGATCCTGGAAATAGTCATGAGCTAGAACAATTACGTTACTATGTTACTATATAAATTGCAGTTGAAGAGTGGGAGAAACTACCAGCAGACAGATGTAAAAATTCTATTAAGTTGCATACAAGAAATGTTTGGAGGCTGTCATCACTGTCAAGAGTTGTGTAACCTAATATTCCAAATCATCCTGCTAGACCAGTCCACACAAGTGGGTTATGTCCCCCTGCCAGCAGATGTTGGAGACAGCAGTACTAAAGGCTTCTGGGAATTCCCCCTGAGACATATAGGACTACCTCAGGGGTCACCTTCAGTATCCTCTTGACAAAGCAGAACAAGGAAACTTAAAACTGAAGAGATGCATCCAAAACTACAGGATGCAACCCGAACTATGTACATAATTCGACAGACAAGCTGTACTGACAAGCGCTGTGTCAAAGGAGAGCACCAAAGTAATCATGGAGCCAGCAAGGCTCAGAGCCATGCTCTTATCTGAAAGCCAGTTCTCCAGGACCAAGCAGGAAGTCAGTCCTGAAATACGGGTGACGTCGGTGCCGACGGAGCCCCCGTGCGGAGCATTTCCCCAGCTTTCAAAGAGAGCCTTTGGGAATGCAGTGCGCCTGTGCGGTCCCCCTCCTGCCCAAAGGTGCCATCTTACTCTGTCTTTTTCCGCAGAGCTCAACGGACGTGAGTTCGTGTCACCCGGGAAAAGTTGATTTTTTTTTTTTTCTGCTATGTTCAATTTGTCTTATCCGATTTGACGCCGATTCCCCTTCCCACCTGAGCTTGGTACACTGGTATAGAGTCTGGAGTTTTGATTTTCGTTTTTTGTCCTTCGTGACTAGCGTTTGCGCTCTTTTTGTGTTTTCACTGGCAGCCCGGTCTTTTGACCTTGCAGGGGCCCTATTTCCCCCGATGGCTGCCAGCGGGTTCAAAAAGTGTGATCGGTGCAAGAAACTTATGTCTCTCACCGACACACATGACTGCTGTCGCACGGGCCACAGGCCCGACCATGACTCGCTGGCCTGTGGCCCGTGCGGCAAGATGTTGTCGAAGATGCTTTGGAGCCGTCAGCATCAATGTCAGTGACTTTTCTCTGTCTCTGCGTCCGGCCAGGCCCGGACTTCGTCAGAGGCCTTGACATCTCGGGAGTCTGACCCCGAGTGCCGTCAGGGTTCCTCTGAGAGGGAGTCTCCCACCTGGGAGCACAGAAGGAAGAAGCTTGTGAGGGCAGCGTCGGTGGAGACTCCTGGTTCCTCAAGGGCCAGGTTGCGTAGCCCTGACCGCCGCCCTGGGATCTCAGAGTCGGAGAGGACGTCCAAGTTACCTCGTGTGGAGCCGGAGTCCCCGAGTCACATAAGTGCAGTTGTCCTCGTGGACACTCCTCCGGGTGAGCTGCCATCGGGGCCCGAGTCGGGGGCTGCTGAGTCTCCTGAGCTTGGACTCAGTTGACGGCCTTGGAGAGCAACAGCGGGTGCTGATCGCTGGTTTGACCAGTGCATCTGCCCTGACCACCGGGACCTCGACGTCTAAGTCGACCCCGGAGACCGAGCCGATCCTCCAGTCAAGGTCTCTCTCGACCTCCCGTGTGGGGCCGAGGTCATCGACACCGATACCCTCGGCGTAGTGGCGGGTGGCACCGAGACCCACACGGCCAGAGCCACTCAATTCCTCCTCGGAGGAGTCGGCGTGGGAGACGGAGGACGAGGAGTCCCCGGACTCCTTCCAGACCCGGTGCATCCCTTCGGAGCCTCGGAGACTGTCCCCCCGGAGGATACCCAGTTCAGACTTTGTGAGGGACATGGACAAAGCCTTGGCCTTCCCTGCAGATGCCGAGGAGGAGCCTCGAGCCAAGGAGCTCGATGCCCTCCAGTATGACTTTACTCCGAAGGAAGCCTTTATTGTACCAGTTTCTCCGATGCTGGAACGGCTGCTCTTCCGTATGTGGGAGGCACCGGCCTCAATGCCGTATCTTAGCAAACGGGTCGATTCCATTTATCGAGTCTGTAAGAGCCCTGGGTTCCAAAAGGCGCAGCAACCGCACCACTCCATGGTTGTGGAATCGGCCATGCACTGTCTGAAGAGTCAGAAGATGGACGCCTCGGTGCCCCCCGGCCAGGAGGCTTGGAACCTGGATACCCTCTGTAGAAAGTGCTTCCTGGGCTCTATGCTATCTTGCCGTGTCCAGACCTACCAGCTGTAGATGGGCATGTACCTACGAGAACTGGCAAAGGAGATTGCCAGGTTCTCAACTGGCCTCTCCGAGGAACCTTTGCAGAGGTTCAAGGCTTTGTCAACAGGGAATCGAGTGTGCTAGAAGTATCTCTCGAGCAGCCTATGATGGCTTTGAGGCTTCGGCCCGGGTAGCTGCGGCCAGCATCGGTGCACACTGTCAGGCCTGGCTACAGTCAGACCTGGAGTCATGGGTGCAGGACAAGTTGGTCGATGTCCCTTGCCGAGGTGAAAACCTTTTCAGTAAGCCCATGACTGAAAAGACTGCGGAAATCGAGACTGACTCTCACCAGGACAAGGCTGTCCAGGAAGACTTCTGCCCCTTCTCAGAAAAAGAAGGGCTCGGGGAAAGAAGCCCTTTTTCCCAAGGAAGGGTGCTGCCTACAAATCCTACCCTCAATATCAGGCCTCTCCAGCTCCCCCACAGGGCCAGCAGGCCAAGGGGCATGGGCCCCATAGGCAGAAGACCCCCAGGCTGCCAGCTCCTGCACAGCAGGGAGCGGGGTTTTGACTCCCACAGCTGGCTCCACTCAGCACAGGAGGTCGGTGTTAACTACACCTTTGCCTGTGGCCAACCTGGCCAATGAGACGACCCACTAAACCTTTCATAAAATTTAAAAACAAAACATCTTCCAGGGTCTGCTGTAGCTCGCTCATCCATTAATTGTGAACTAATGTGTTGGGACAGCTAGTTCTTCTTGTCTGTATGAGTTTGTATTGTAGCATGGAATGGATTTTCTGAGGCAATGGTTTGGGATCGGAATGTATTGTTCACTGAAGTAAGAATCTTAAAAGCAGACTGTACAGATGACAAGCCTGCCAATGTTTTGTGTGTTTCCATTACTTCTGTACTGCAAGCTATGAAAAAAAATGCACTTTTGTTTAAAAAAAAAAAAAGAGAAAAATATTTGATTTCAGTTTTGGGGGAACAACTAAGGAAAAAAGATATGTTAAGAGCTCTTAACCTGCTTCACAATATTCCTCTGAGTCTCGTTGGCCACAGGCAAAGGTGTAGTTAACAGTCAGCTGACCCTGTATGCCTACAGGTGGCTACCCATCACGGGATACCTGGGTACTGAGCATAGTTCAGAAGGGCTACATGCTCCACTTCCACCAGCTACCTCCCTCCTACTTTCCAGGGGAGCCTCCAAGACTCCCTCTGCACAGAAACCTCCTCCTTCAGGAGTTGGCAAGTCTTCTAAAGGAACAGGCGGTGGAACTGGTGCCTCACCACTTAAAAGGGCAAAGCTTCTACTCCAGGTACTTCCTGGTACCAAAAAGGACAGGAGGCCTCCAGCCTATCCTAGACTTGCGAAATTTTTAAACAAGTTTCTGGAGAGGGAAAAGTTCAAGATGTTTACCCTTGGGATACTGCTGCCCTACCTCCAGCAGGGAGATTGGCTATGCTCCTTAGACCTAAAGGATGCTTATACTCACATCCTCATCCATCCAGACCATAGACACTATCTCAGATTTGTGGTAGGAGGAAACCATTTCCAGTACAGAATACTTCCCTTTGGCCTAACTTCCACCCCCAGGGTTTTCACCAAATGCCTGGTGGTGGTGGCGGCATATCTCAGGAATCAGGGAATTTTGTCTTCCCATACCTGGATGACTGGTTCATCAGGGGCCAGTCTCTCCAGGAGGCCAGACAAGCCACTCTTTGCACTGTCTCTCTTCTTCAGCATCTGTGCTTTGTCATAAACTACGCAGTCCACTTTGCTCCCCTTACAGAACCTAGAGTTTATAGGGGCAAGATTAGACACCCTGCAGGCAAGAGGTTAATTGCCCAAGGACAGGGCCCGCAGACTGATGGACTTGGCCAACCAATTCCAAAGCAATTCTCAGGTCTCCGCCAGGCACTTCCTGTGGCTCCTGGGCCATATGGCATCCATGGTACATGTGACTCCAAATGCCTGTCTTCACATGCAGGCTGCTCAGTGGTGCTTCAGAGCTCAGTGGGCACAGGCGACCTCTGAGACAGAGTAAAGGTGTCCAAACCACTTTTGGACTCCTTGCAGTGGTGGCTACATCTCCCAGACCTTCTCGGGGTGGGGGGGGGGGGTGGTACCTTTTCAGGCCCCAGCACACACAAGGGTGCTGAAGACCGATGCTTCCTTAAAGGGCTGGGGCTGCACATTACCAGGGCACGTGCACTCAAGGCCTCTGGTCGCCTCGGGAGGCCACACAGCAGATCAATCTTTGGAGCTGCGAGCAATCTGCTTGGCTTTACAGACTTTTTTTCTCATGCCCTCTCACCAGTCTGTCTGAACTAAGACAGACAGTCAGGTTGCAGTGTTCTGTGTGAACAAGCACGGGGGCACAGGATCCAGACTCCTATGTCAGGAGGCACAGGCCCTTTGCTCCTTTGCAGTCAAACAAGGCATGTTTCTCAAAGCATTTTATCTACCTGGTCAGGAGAACATCTTGGCAGACAAACTAAGCAGGATTCTCCAGCCTCACAAATGGCAGTTGAAGCCACTGGTGGTCCAGCAGATCTTTCTGCGATGGAGACTTCCATCCATCAATCTCTTTGCAAGTCCACTGAACTGTCAGCTGCCCAGGTTTTTCTCCAGACAGCTGCATCCCCTGAGAATGGCAGCAGATGCTTTTCTGATCTCTTGGTCTACGGGCCTCCTGTATGCGTTTCCTCCCACGCCCCTGGTGGCCTGAACTCTGTTCAATATTCTCCAGGACAAGGCCTCATTGATTCTGGTAGCCCCCAGATGGCCAAGGCAACCGTAGTTTCCACTTCTGCTGCAGTTGGCGATGGAAACAACATTTCCTCTGGGGTTGCAACCCGATCTCCTGCCTGAGGATCAGGGTTCCCTTCTGCACCCCAATCTCGGATCCCTCAATCTGATGGGCTTAGCTGCTGAAAGGATAGTGCTAGCTCCCTTACTTCTACCTAGGGAAGTTGAGGAGGTGGTCTTGGCCTCTAGGAGGCAGTCCACCAGAAAGTCCTATGCCCTCAAATGGCATAGGTTCACAATATGGTGTGCTCTGCGCAATGAAGATCCTTTCTACTGCCTTTTGCCAGTAGTACTGCAGTATCTACTTCACCTGTCAGACCTAGGCCTTAAGTCCAACTCTGTTCAGGTCCACTTCAGTGCTCTTATCAGCACACCACTCACCGGTGGCGGGACAGTCTGTCAGTTCACCCCTTGGTGTCCCGCTTCCTCAGAGGTCTGCTTCTGCTCAAGCCTCCGGTTAGTCCACCGGCTAACTTGCTCGCCCAACGTTTGAGCTGATGGCTACTTGCCATTTACACTTCCTTTCTTGGAAGGCGCTCTTCCTGGTAGCTCTTACCTCAGCCAGACGTGTGAGTGAACTACAAGCTCTGGTTTCTGATAGACCGTACACATGGTTCTATAGGAACAGGGTGGTCCTACGGACCCATCCGAAGTTCCTTCCAAAAGTTGTCTCCTCTTTCCACCTCAACCAGGTGGTTCTTCCGACATTGTTTCAGCCTGGCTGGTCTGCGGCCTAGGAAAGAGTCTTGCATATCCTGGACTGTAAGAGGGCGTTGTCCTTTTACATAGAACGTACACAGGGGCATCGAAGGGCCACTCAGCTCTTCGTCTCCTTTGACCCTAATAAACTGGGGTTACCTGTCTCCAAGCGTACATTGTCCACTTGTGTAGCAGATTGTATTGCCAGGGTGTATAAGGCAGCCGACCTCCCCTTGCCGGGTCGAGTCACGGCCCACCGTGTCAGGGCGAAAGCCGCATCAGTAGCTCATCTCCACTCTGTTCCGTTGGCAGACATCTGCCGGGCCGCTTCTTGGTCTTCAAGCCAGACTTTTGCAGCCCACTACTGCCTCAAGAGTCCCAAAGGGACAGTGCTTTCAGACAGGCGGTACTCTGTAATCCTGTTGAGGTTTAGGCAACTCCTACCCTCCAGCCCTTGTGTTGGGCTACCGTATGGGGGCGTTCTCGGAGGATATTCTTATCACAGATGCTAAGCCTCTTCAGAGGGAACCATTTTTTTCAGCTTTGGGTTCCCGGTAGCCTAGAGCTGGGTAGTCCCATATATGAGGACTGACTTCCTGCTTGGTCCTGGAGAAAGAGTAGTTACTCACCTGTAACAGGTGTTCTCCAGGAGCAGCAGGAATCATTCCTCACGACCCACCCTCCTCCCCTGGAGTTGCAGTCATATATTTTATTTTGATTTTTTGCTGTCTTTTAGCTATGTCGTCAGACTGAGCAAGATGGCACCCTTGAGCGGAAAGGGGACCGCGCATGCGTGCTGCATTCCCAAAGGCTTTCTTTGAAAGCTGGGGAAATGCTCTGCAAGGGGGCTCCATCGGCGCCGACGTCACCTGTATGTGAGGACTGATTCTTGCTGCTCCTGGAGAACACCTGTTACAGGTGAGTAACTACTCTTTTTTTTCCGATAGCCAAGGGTGGGCCGTGAACTGGTCTAGTAGGATTCCAGGAAAGGAAATTAATGGTAAGTGAAATTTTCACCTTCCAAATCATCCTGCTAGAGCAGTCCACACAAGTGGGTAGTACCCAAGCTATTCCCCCACTGGGCGAGAAGAAACGGCCACTGCAATCACCCTCGCTCCAAAGTGGGCTGAGTCATGGGCTTGGAGATCAAGGCAGTAATGACTAGCAGAAGTGGATAAGGAAGACCACGTTGCCCAGGAGGTGGCTTGTGCCTGTGTGGAGTGAATCCGAAGACCAGCTGGAACGGGCCACCTGTGCAAGATATAGGCCAATTCAATGGCCAGTTTTATGCAGTGGGCAATGGTGGCTTTGGATGCTGCCATCTCCTGACAGGGACCACCAAGAGTCTGTCGGTTTTGCAGACAGACAGAATCTCTGAGGTGACAGCAGAGAACCTGGCAGCCATCCATGGTCCGCAGCCCTGCATCTGCACCGACGCACACCTCCTTGGGAAAGGCTGGCAAGAAAATGGCTTAATTGAGATGAAAAAGGGAAAGGACTTTTGACACAGAGTACTGTCTGCAACAAGACTCGGATAAAGACTGCGACACGAGAGCCTGGAGCTCAGATTCGCTCAGACATAACCGCTACTAGGAAGACTGCTTTGAAGGAGATATCGCGGAGAGTCACGTCATTGAGGGGCTCAAAGAGAAGTTGCATATGGCTCCGAAGTACCAGAGTGGTCCCAGGGAGGGACCACCGGCTGCAGCAGGGGTCATAGGGAATACACCCCTTTGAGAAACCAGCTGACATCTGCATGGGAAGCTAAGGAGTGCCCTGCAACAGGACCCCAGAAGCAAGTGAGGGCCGCTACCTTCATGCGTAACATGTTGAGGGCCAGGGCACTATCGAAGCCGTCCTGCAAGAAGGCAAGGATGTCAGGAATGGCAGCATGCCCCGGGGAGATCTGACTCCGAGCACACCAAGCTGCAAAAAGGTGCCACGCCTCGGCATATGCCAATGAGGTAGAGGGACACCGGGCTTTCAGAAGGGTGGAAACGACCTCTTCCAACTAGCCCTCTTTTCCTAAAAGGCACCTCAAGAGCTAAGCCGTAAGGGGCTGGATTGTCCATGAACATGGGCCCTTAGCACAGCAACCCCCGGTGAGCCCCGAGTGGGAGAAGAGCTCCCACGAGACGCATGAGGTTGGCATACCACTGCCAGATTCCAGGAAATTTAATGGTAAGTGAAATTTCACATTTAGTTCCCTGGGCTTTACAGTGGATAGTACACCACTGTGGGCTACCTTCAACAATGCCAAGGTGACTGATTTTTTTTTCAGTTGATGGAGGGGAGCGCAAGACTCGGGGGATGGATACTATAGTCCAGTGATGGCCCCTCAGGAAATTCTGCTTACCCCATGGGCAGTGATTGCTCTAATTTTGCATCACATTGGATATTGCAGGACAGCCATCCTGGTGGTGCTGAACTTGCCTTGGTATGCTGATCTCATCTGGCTCCTGGTGGTAATTCCTTTCCCTCGCTGGATGACCTATCTCTTTTCACACCTCAAAAGGCACAGATTAACTTGAAAAGGTTATTTGGTGCAGGTGGTTGCGACCCTGCTCAAGGCTAGGCAGTTGTCTACTTCCTTGGCATATGCCCGTTTGGTGTCTGAGACTTGGTGCTGTTCCCTTTCTCTGGCATGCCCAAGTTCCTTTCATTTTGGCTTTTCAGGATGTCTTTGATATAAGCACATAAGAGATGCCATACTGGGTCAGACCAAGGTCCATCGAGCCCAGTATCCTGTTTCCAACAGTGGCCAATCTAGGTCATACATACCTAGCAGTTTTCCCAAAAGAGACAGGTTCCACAATGCTTGTATTGGATCAAGCAGTGATATCCTGGGTACCTTTTTAATAATGGTTTATGGACCTTTCCTCCAGGAATTGTCCAAACCTTTTTTAAACCCGGCTACACTAACAGCTTTTACTACATCCTCCGGTAACAAATTCCAGAGTTTAACTACATGTTGAGTGAAAAAAATATTTTCTCTTATTATTCTTATAGTTTACCCTGTAGCTTCATTGCATGTCCCCTAGTCTTTCTATATTCTGATAACGTAAACAATCGATCTATGTTTACCCGTTCCACTCCGTTCATTAATTTATAGACTTCTATCATATCTCCCCTCAGCCGTCTCTTTTCCAGGTTAAAGAGCTCTAACCTCTTTAGCCTTTCTTCATAGGGGTATCCTTCCATTTCCTTTACCATTTTGATGACTCTTCTCTGAACCTTTTCTAATAACACTATATCCTTCTCAAGATACGGCGACCAGAATTGCACACGATATTCAAGGTGCGGTTGCACCATGGAATGATAGAGGCATTATAATATCCTTTATTTTCCATTCCTTTCCTTTCCTTATGATATCTAGCATTTCTATTTGCTCTCTTGTTTGCCGCTGCACACTGGGCAGAGGGTTTTAACATGTTACCCACAATGACGCCTAAATCTTTATCTCCAGGAACAAGCAGGAATGTAGTCTTCACATATGGGTATCGTCAGTACGGATAGAGCCTGCGTGGGAATGCTCCCCAGCGTCCAGTAGGAAAGCCTTTGGGAGCATCCCACAGCGCCTATGTGCTACCTTCCCACCTTTCCCAACTGCCCCTTTCTAGTTCTTTGTTTTCCGCGGAGCCGACTGATCACACGTCCTGTCACTGCAGAAAAAAATCCCTTCTATTTTTTGTGGTCGTGTCTCCTTCCATCGATGCTACACCGGTACCGCCGGTGGTTCGTTCTTTTTTTTTTCTCCAGGACCAAGCAGGAAGTCAGTCCTCACTTATGGGTGACGTCGGCGCCGACGGAGCCCTCGCGGAGCAATTTTCCCCAGCTTTCAAAGAAAGCCTTTGGGAATTGCAGCGCGCATGCGCGGTCGTCTTCCCGCCCGAGGGTGCCATCTTAGCCAGTCTTCTTTTTTCCACGGAGCCCTACAGACGTCCCCGTCTTGTCCCCGCGAAAGTTGATTTTCTTCTTTATTTTATCCTTTTTTCCTTCGGTTCGACGCCGATCTTTTTCCCGCCCGGACTCGCGACGCCGGTCACGAGTCCTCTTCCTTTTTTCGGTTTTTCTGACTTAGTCAGCTTTCGTTTTCGGTTTCCCTGGCAGCCCGGTCCTTTGACCTCGCAGGGGCCCTTTTTCCCCCGATGGCTGCCAGCGGCTTTAAGCGGTGTGGTCGGTGTGACCGAAATATGTCACTAACCGACACACACGACTTTTGCCTCCGCTGCCTGGGCCCGGATCATGAGGAACTGATCTGTGGGCCCTGCAGCAAACTGTCCTCAAAGGCGTTGAGAAGTCGGCGGCATCAGCGCGAGAGAATCTTCGCTGACCCCAGCCGTACCCGGACCTCGTCGGAGGCCTCCGCGTCGAAAGGCTCCAGTTCGGACCGTAGCCGGAGCTCCTCCGACCGGGGTTCTCCCTCCGGGGACCATCGTCGGAAGGTGAAACCCGCGAGGGCGGCGTCGGTGGACGCTCCTGGTTCCGCGAGGGCCAGGTCGCATAGCCCCGACAGCCGCCCCGGGTCCTTGGAGAAGGAACACATCCCGAAGCGACCTCGCCTGGAGTCGGAGATGCCTGCCCGGGTAAGTCCTGTGGTCCTTCTGGACTCGCCTCCGCGACAGCCGACGTCGGGCCCGACGCCGTCGGGGCCCGAGTCGGGGGCTGCTGGGTCACCTGAGCTCGGACTCAGGTTGACGGCCTTGGAGAGCAGACTGTCTGCCTTCATGGACCAGCAGAGGGCACTGCTCGCTGGCTTCGCTGGCGCCGCTGCCCCGACCGCCGGGACGTCGACGTCCAAGTCGACCCCGGAGACCGAGCCGATCCTCGAGTCAATGAGAACTCGAGTCGATCCTCGGTCGAGGTCACCCTCGGCCTCCCGTTCGGGACCGAGGTCGCCGACGCCGACTCCCTCGGCGTCGGGGCGGCTGGCGCCGCACCCTGCCTGGGCCGACCCCACCGAGTCCTCGTCGGAGTCGGTCTGGGAGTCTGAGGAAGAAGAGTCACCTGATTCTTTCCGGACTCGGTGTGTCCCATCGGACTCACCGGAGTCCGAGCCTCGGAAGCAGTCCCCCCCGGAGGATGCCCGGTTCTCGGACTTCGTTAGGGATATGGCCAAGGCTTTGGCCTTCCCGGCGGATCCCGAGGAGGAGCCTCGAGCCGAAGAGCTCGACGCCCTCCAGTATGACTCTCCCGCGAGGGAACACTTTACTGTGCCGGTTCCTCCTATGCTGGAACGACTACTCTTCCGCATGTGGGAGAGTCCGGCCTCCTCGCCAGTCCTGAGCAAGCAGGTCGATTCTATCTATCGAGTCCGCAAGAGCCCTGGCTTTCAAAAGGCACAGCTGCCACACCATTCCATGGTAGTGGAATCGGCCATGCATCGTCTTAAGAGCCAGAAGATGCACTCCTCGGTGCCTCCTGGAAGGGAGGCCCGTAACCTGGATGGCCTTGGCAAGAAGTGCTTCCAGGGCTCTATGCTCGCATGTCGTGTCCAGACTTACCAGCTATACATGGGCATGTATCTCCGGGATCTGGCTAAAGAACTAGCCGGATTCTCCGCTGGTCTCTCCGAGGAGCCCTTGCGGAGGTTCCTAGCCTTGTCCACTGGCATTCGGGAATGCTCAAAGTTCATGTCCCGAGCAGCCTATGATGGCTTTGAAGCCTCGGCTCGAGTGGCCGCAGCCGGCATCGGTGCCCGCCGACAGGCTTGGCTTCAGTCGTCAGACCTTGAACCCTGGGTGCAGGACAAGTTGGTCGATGTCCCTTGCCGAGGCGAAAACCTCTTTGGCAAGCCCATGGCGGAAAAGGCTGCGCAGATTGAGATTGAAATTCTCACCCGGACCAGGCTTTCTAGGAAGACCTCCGCCCCTTCCCAGAAAAAGAAGGGCTCGGGGAAAAAGTCCTTTTACCCGAGGAAGGCGGCTGCCTACAAACAATACCCCCATTATCAGGCCCCTGCAGCTCCCCAACAGGGCCAGCAGGCCAAGGGGCGGGGGTAACGGGTCCCGTAGGCAGCAAGCCCCCAAGCCTGCACCACCAGCCCCTGCTCAGCAGGGTGGGGGCTTTTGACTCGCTAAGCATAGCCTCTCCCCCCCCGCTGGTTCCTCCCAGCACCGGAGGCCGGCTGGTTCACTTCGCCCACAGGTGGTCCAGCATTACCGCAGATGCCTGGGTGCTTCAGGTCGTGCGAGAAGGCTATCTTCTCCACTTCCATCAGGTCCCTCCCTCCTATTTTCTGGGAGAACCTCCGCGACCCCCTCTGCACAGGGAGTTAGCAGGTCTTCTGCAGGAACAGGCGGTGGAACCGGTGCCCCACCACCTGAGAGGTCAAGGCTTTTATTCCAGGTATTTTCTGATACCAAAGAGAACAGGGGGCCTCAGACCCATCCTGGACTTGCGCAACCTCAACACGTTCCTTGTGCGGGAGAAGTTCAAAATGCTTACCCTTGGAATCCTTCTGCCCTACCTCCAGCAGGGAGATTGGCTATGCTCCTTGGATCTAAAGGATGCCTACACGCACATCCTCATCCACCCAAGCCACCGCCAATACCTAAGGTTTGTGGTGGCAGGAAATCATTACCAGTACAGGGTACTGCCCTTTTGCCTGTCCTCCGCACCGCGGGTCTTCACAAAATGTCTCGCGGTGGTGGCGGCCCATCTCCGGCTTCACGGCCTCTGTCTTTCCGTACCTCGACGACTGGCTCATCAGAGCAGCGTCCGCTCAGGAGGTCACCAACGCCACGTGCCGCACGGTGCCTCTGCTGCAGCACTTGGGCTTTGTTATAAACTTCGCAAAGTCCACTTTGCTCCCCTCACAGGATCTCGAGTTCATCGGCGCAAGGCTGCACACTCCTCAGGCGCGAGCATACCTACCGCTCGACAGGGCTCAACGGCTCATGGACCTAGCCGACCGCTTTCGCAGCCAGCCCCTGGTCTCCGCCAGGCGCTTCCTGAGACTGCTCGGCCATATGGCTTCCACCGTCCATGTGACCCCCAATGCCCGCCTGAATATGCGGTCTGCTCAATGGTGTCTCCGCCAGCACTGGCGACAAGCCACGGGCGGCCTAGCAGACCTAGTGCGCGTCTCCGAACCGCTGATCTCGTCTCTCCGGTGGTGGCTCCGGCTGCCGAACCTGATATTCGGAATGCCTTTCCAGTCACCTCAGCCGACCCGGGTGCTGACCACCGATGCATCCCTCCTGGGCTGGGGAGCACATTGCCAAGAGGCACGTACTCAGGGCCTCTGGACCACGTGGGAGTCTGCTCAGCAGATCAACTTCCTGGAGCTCAGGGCGATCCGCCTAGCTCTCAAGGCCTTCTCCCACCTGACTTCCCAACAGTCCGTCCTTGTCCAGACGGACAATCAAGTTGCCATGTTCTACGTGAACAAACAGGGGGGCACGGGCTCCTTCCTCCTCTGCCGGGAGGCACAGAAGCTCTGCTCTTGGGCCGTCAGTCACGGCATTCTCCTCAAGGCAGTTTATCTCCCGGGCCAGGAAAATTGCCTTGCAGACAAACTCAGCAGGGTCCTCCAGCCGCACGAGTGGCGTCTGGATCCCTTGGTAGTTCAGAAGCTCTTCCTCCAGTGGGGCCTCACCACGGTGGATCTCTTTGCCAGTCCTCACAACCGGCAGCTTCCTCGCTTCTGCTCTCGTCAGCCACACCCCCTTCGGGTTGCGGCGGACGCCTTTCTGATCTCATGGTCGGGGAGCCTTCTGTACGCTTTCCCTCCCATCCCGCTAGTCTCTCGGACTCTTTTCAAGGTTCTCCGAGACAAAGCCTTCATGATCCTGGTGGCCCCTCGCTGGCCCAGGCAGCCGTGGTTTCCGCTCCTGCTGCAACTGGCGAGGGAGGATCCAATCCCTCTGGGGGTACAACCGGATCTCCTCACTCAGGATCAGGGGTCCCTACTGCACCCCAACCTCAGGTCTCTCAACCTCATGGCCTGGCTGCTGAGAGGGTAGTCCTTGCTCCCCTGCTCCTGCCGACGGAGGTGGAGGAGGTCGTCTTGGCTTCGCGACGGCCTTCTACCCGCAAATGCTACGCCCTTAAATGGCATCGCTTTGCAGTCTGGGGTACCCAACAGTCTCAGGATCCCTTCTCCTGCCCGGTGTCGGTGATCTTGCAGTACTTGCTCCACCTCTCTAATCTGGGGCTTAAGTCCAACTCCGTCAAAGTTCACCTCAGTGCTCTTTCAGCACATCATGTGCCGGTGGACGGCAGACCTCTCTCCAACGACCCTCTCGTAGCGAGGTTTCTCCGAGGTCTCCTTCTACTTAAACCACCTCTGCGCCCGCCAGCGCCTGACTGGGACCTGAATGTGGTTTTGCAGCGGATCACCTGTCCGCCTTTTGAACCTATGGCTACCTGTTCTCTCCGTTTTCTGTCTTGGAAAACACTGTTCTTGATAGCCCTCACTTCCGCTAGACGCGTAAGTGAATTGCAGGCCCTCGTGTCTGATCCCCCTTACACTAGGTTCTACAAGAATAGGGTGGTCCTACGGACTCATCCGAAATTTCTGCCTAAAGTGGTCTCCCCTTTCCACATCAATCAGGAGGTGGTACTTCCAACCTTCTTTCCCAGACCACACTCCAGCCGAGCTGAGACGGTCCTCCATACCCTGGACTGTAGAAGGGCTCTGAACTTCTACCTTGACCGTACGCGGGAGCACCGTAAAGCTGCTCAGCTTTTTGTGTCTTTTGACCCCAATCGATTGGGGCTCCCGGTCTCCAAGCGTACTCTGTCCATCTGGGTTGTGGACTGTATCTCTTGGGCTTATGGGGCAGCCGGACTCTCCTTAGAAAGTCGAGTCACGGCTCATTGCGTTCGGGCAAAGGCCACGTCAGTGGCTTACCTCCGCTCTGTTCCGCTGGCAGACATCTGCCGGGCCGCTACTTGGTCTTCGAGCCAGACTTTTGCGGTCCATTACTGTCTCGAGAGGGAGTCCCGTAGGGACAGTGCTTTCGGACAGGCAGTCCTCCGTAATCTCTTTGAGGTCTGAGCAACTCCTACCCTCCATCCCGGATGTGGGCTACCGGTGGGTGATAATTCAGCGAAGATTCTATCCTTCTGTGCTGCTGAGCTAGAGGGAGCTCATTTTTGTGCTTAGGGTCTCCGGTAGCCTTGAGCTTGGGAGTCCCATAAGTGAGGACTGACTTCCTGCTTGGTCCTGGAGAAAGCGTAGTTACTCACCTGTAACAGGTGTTCTCCAGGAGCAGCAGGAATCAGTCCTCACTACCCTCCCTCCTCCCCTTGGAGTTGCAATTGTCTGCTTATGTTCTTTTTGCAAATTTTTATGCTGTCTTTTTTAGCTATGTCATCTGACTGGCTAAGATGGCACCCTCGGGCGGGAAGACGACCGCGCATGCGCGCTGCAATTCCCAAAGGCTTTCTTTGAAAGCTGGGGAAAATTGCTCCGCGAGGGCTCCGTCGGCGCCGACGTCACCCATAAGTGAGGACTGATTCCTGCTGCTCCTGGAGAACACCTGTTACAGGTGAGTAACTACGCTTTTTCTGGAATCTTTCCGGTAATTTTCTTTCAGGTGCCAGGTGCCATTTTGGGCACTAGGCCCAACTTTTCCTTCAGAATGGAAAACCCCGCTTCGGGTTTTAAAAAGTGTTCCAAGTGTGGTGGTACCATCTCCATCACCGACACCCATGAGTGGTGCCTCAAATGTTTCGGTCCTTACCACTCTATTTCAGAGTGTGTTGCCTGTGGGATGATGTCGAAAAGGGTCTGGCAGAACCGAGCTGCTAAGCTTAGCACCCTGTTTCCCTCTGATGCAGCCTCCGTGGCATCGACGTCCAGGGCTTCGTCTTCCTCCCATGGATCTCAAGTAACTAAACATAAATCTAGCTGGTCCCCAAAGGGTAGATCTCCTTCTAGACAGCGAGATGCCTCTGGCATTGCCCTTGAGGGACTTTCACCGGCAAAATTGCCCCAGCAGGAGGCTTTGGCTTCCAAAGCACTAACGGGGCTCCAGGATGTTCTCAAGGCTTCAACCTCAGCAGAACTACTGGTGCCATGCTCTGGGGTACCGGCCGCTGCTTGTGGTGCTGATACCCAAGTATCGGCAGCGTCGATAGACCAGAGATTCTTGGCTATTGAACACAGTCTGGTGGCTCTTCTCACGGCCTCGATGCCCTTGAAACAACTTCAGACAATTCAACTGGTACCGGCACCAACTGCATTGATATTGGCAGGTATTCTACTGGGACCGAGTCATGCGTATCCATCCAGTATCGACAGGTCGGTACCGGACCCCTCCGATGCCGACTTCGATCGGTACCAGTACCGTGCCTTGCACGATCACCCGGATCGGAGATACTACTTCTGAGGATTCTTCTCCTCAGCGTAGGATATGTCCACCAGAGGATATGTCCTTTCAGGATTTTATCCGAGATGTGGCCCAAGGTCTTTCCATCACAGTGGCTCCTGAAAAAAGAGCCTAGGGCAAAGGAATTAGAAATCCTGCCATACCCTAAAGCTCCCAAGGAGGCAGCTACCTTACCTATTCATGAGATCTTGCATGATCTCATGTTAAGGATGTGGGAAACACTTCTAACCACATCTCCTCACTCTCGAAGACTCGACACCATGTATCGAGTTCCTCCTTGTCCTGGGTTTCAGAAGACTCAATTACCACACCATTCCATGGTGGTGGAGTCAGCAATGAGAAGGATAGAGTGCAAAAAGGCATGCATCTAATCCTCCAGGACGTGAGTGTAGGACTCGACGCCTTTGGACATCAAACCTTCCAGGCTTTCTGCTAGGATCATTTCCTATATCTTGTATATGGGAATGTTCCTTAAGGAGATCACAGGAGATTTAGAGCTTATGAGCCCTCTCCTTCCTGATAAGAGGCAAGATTATCTCGCCCTTGTCAAACATGCTCAGGATGTTTCCAAGTTTGTGAATCATGCAGCTTTTGACTGTTTTGAGTGCATAAGCAGAGCCTCTGCCATTGCCATAGGTGCACGTAGGATTGCCTGGCTCCAGGCATCTGATTTGGAAATTTGGGTACAGGATAAACTAGGGAATATTCCTTGCACAGGAGAGAATCTCTTTGGCAAGAATTGGCAGGAAAAAGCTAATGAGAGAGATGCTGACAATATCACTTTGGATAGATTGTCTAAACCTACAGCTGATCCTGCAAGGAAAAAATCCTCTAAGAAACCATTCTTCAGTAAGAAGTTGTATCCCTCCTATACCCAACAGGGGCATCGTTTAGGTCAGTCTGCCCAAAAGCGACAGCAGCAACAACCTAGACAAAGAGACAAAATCAGCTAAGCCTCATCTGGCTCAGCAGACTCAGCCTCCACAGGGCCTTTGACTCCTTTCTAGAGAACTTTGCCTTCCCGGCCCTGAACGGCCCAGAACCCGCCACCATCCCAGGAAGGTTATGTCATTTTGCCCCCAGATGGGGTCAGATAACAGCAGAAAATTGGACTCTGTCTATTGTAAGAGGGGGTACAAGCTTCATTTCCTCAGCATGCCCCCTCCTACAATGGTAAGACAGTTCAATTCTCAGACCTCTCTCAACAACCAGTTAGGTCAAGAGGTCACTGTGCTTCTTGCCCAAGGGGCAATAGAAGTGGTACCCATTCCCCAACGGGGTACAGGGTTATTTCCAGGAACAAGCAGGAATGTAGTCTTCACATATGGGTATTGTCGGTACCGACGGAGCCTGCGCGGGAACGCTCCCCAACGTCCAATTAGCACAGCACCTGCGTGCTGCCTTCCCGCCTTTCCCAATTGCCTCTCTCCAGTTCTTCGTTTTCCACAGAGCCAGCAGGTCGTTGTTCTTGTCACCGCAGAAAATGTTTCCTTCTCCTCTTTTGTGATCGCGTCTGCCTTCCTCGACGCTATACCGGAACCGCCGGTGGTTCTTTCTTTTAAAAAGAAAATATATTTTTTTCCAAACTTTTCTTTTCCAGGTGCATGCACCATTTTGCCTTAGGCCCAAAATTTCCTCTACTATGGAAAAACCCGCTTCGGGTTTTAAAAAATGCACCAAGTGTGGCGGTACCATCTCCATCACCGACACCCATGAGTGGTGTCTTAAATGTTTAGGTCCTGACCACTCCATCTCAGAGTGTTTGGCTTGTGCCATGATGTCCAAGAGGGGTCGACAAAGCCGAGCTGCTAAGCTCAGCACCCTTTTCCCCTCCGATGCAGCTTCTGTGGCATCGACGTCTTCCAGGGCTTTGTCTTCCTCCCATGGATCTCAGGTAACTAAACATAAGTCTGGCCGGTCCTCAAATGGTAGATCTCCTTCTAAGCATCGAGATGCCTCTGTCGTTGCCCTTGAGGGTTCTGTACCGGCAAAATTGCCCCGGCGGGAGGCTTCGGCTTCCAAAGCATTATCAGGGCTCCAGGATGTTCTCGAGGCCTCAACCTCGGCAGAACTACTGGTGCCATGCTCTGGGGTGTACCAGCTGCTTTCTCCGGTACTGACACCCAGGTATCGGCAGTGTCGATAGACCAGAGTTTCCTGGCTATTGAATGCAGTCTGGTGGCTCTCCTTGCAGCATCGACACCCTCGGAACTGCGTCAGACAGTTCAACCCTTACCGGCACCTACTCCGGCACCGGTATTAGTACCAGTACCGACAGATCGTGCTCTACAGGAGCATCCGGACAGAAGGTACTTTGAATCCTCGAAGGAGTCTGAGGATTCTGACGACTGTCGGTACCGGAATACTTCTCCAGGAGGAGTCTTCCTCTCCTAAACGTAGGATGTCTCCTCCAGAAGATATATCTCCTTTCAGGATTTTATCAAGGAGGTGGCTCGGTCTTTCCATTACTGTGGCTCCCGAAACAGAGCCTAGGGCAAAGGAGTTGGAGATTCTACAATATCCCAAGGCTCCTAAGGAGGCAGCTACTTTGCCTATCCATGAGATCTTACATGATCTCAAGCTAAGAATGTGGGAAACACCTCTTACCACCTCCCCACTCTCGTAGACTGGATACCATGTATCGAGTCCCTCCTTGTCCTGGTTTCCAGAAGACTCACTTCCTCACCACTCTATTGTAGTGGAATCAGCTATGAGAAGGATCAGGAGTGCAGAGGCATGCCTCAAATTCTCCAGGACGTGAGTGTAGAACTTTGGATGCCTTTGGATGTTGTACTTTCCAGGCTTCCATGCTTTCTGCCAGGATCAGTTCCTATATTTTATATATGGGAATGTTCCTTAAGGAAGTCAAAGGAGATTTAGAGGTTTTGAGCCCTCTTCTTCCTGAAGATAAGAGGCAGGATTTTCTCACACTGGTTAAACATGCTCAGGATGTTTCTAAATTGTCAATCGTGCAGCTTTTGACTGTTTTGAGTGCATAAGCAGAACCTCTGCCATTGCCATAGGTGCACATAGAATTGCCTGGCTCCAGACATCCGATTTGGAGCTCTGGGTGCAGGACAAACTGGGCAATATCCCTTGTACAGAATCTATTCGGCAAAAATTGGCAAGAGAAAGCCAATGAGTTGAATGCTGGCAACTCTACTTTGGATAGGTTATCCAAAGCCACAGCTGATCCTGCAAGGAAGAAATCTTTCAAGAAACCATTCTTCTTAAAAAAAAAAAAAAAAAAAAAAAGAGAAAAAATAAAAAAAAAAGGTTTTATCCCTCTTATTCCCAGCAGGGACGTTCGGCAGGTCAGCCTGCCCGAAAGTCAGCAACCACCTAAACAGAGGAAAGCAAAGACTGCTAAGCCTCAACCGTCTCAGCAGTCTCAGCCTCCACAAGGCCTTTGACTTTCATCTAGAGAACTTAGCCTTCCTGGCCCTCAATGGACCAGAGCCTTCCACCATTGCAGGAAGGTTGTGTTACTTTGCCCCCAATGGGGACAGATAACAGAAGAACATTGGACTCTCTCCATTATAAAAGAGGGGTACAAGCTTCATTTTATCTGCATTCCCCCTCCCACAATGGTAAGACAGTTCAATTCTCAGAACTCTCTCATCACCCTGTTAGATCAAGAGGTCACTACGCTTCTTGCCCAAGGAGCAATAGAAGAGGTACCCATTCCCCAACAGGGTGTACAGGGTTTTACTCCCCCTATTTCCTTATCCCAAAGAAAACAGGGGGGGACAGACCTATTTTAGACCTCAGAGAATTGAACAAATTACTGTTCAAAGAGAAATTCAAGATTTCTCTGGGAACTCTGCTGCCATACCTTCAGAGTCAGGATTGGCTTTGTTCTCTAGATCTCAAGGATGCGTACACTCATGTTCTCATCCATCCAACTCACAAAGTTCCTTCGGTTCCTTTTTCAAGGAAAGCACTACCAATACAAGGTGCTTCCTTTTGGCCTGGCCTCAGCACCAAGGGTGTTCACGAAATGCATGGCTGTGGTAAATGCATTTCTTCGCACTCTAGGAATATTCGTCTTCCCCTACTTAGACGACTGGCTCATTCGAGCCCCATCAGAGTCAGAGGCCAGGACTTCTCTGTTGCACAATGCGTATCCGTCAGTATTTGGGTTTGGTCATAAACATCCTAAAATCCATTCTAACTGCCACTGAGTCTCCAGAGTTCATAGGAGCTTTGCTGGATACCAGAAAAGGAAGGGCCTATCTTCCCCAGGCCTGTTGCCTTCGCATGGTGCAGTTAACTAAATGTTACAACTACTAGGTCACATGGCATCTACCATGCATGTGGTTCCTTATGCTCGCCTCCATATGAGAGCAGCCTAGTGGATTTTATCCACTCAATGGACCCAGGCATCAGGGTGCCTGTCAGACAAAATAGCAAACACAGATCACCTTATTTTGTCCCTCCAATGGTGGCAGTCCAATCAAAACCTGTTGCTGGGGTCCCCGTTTCAACAACCTTCACCCCAGGCAACTCTCACAACAGATGCTTCTCCAATGGGTTGGGGAGCTCATCTGCAAGACCTCTCCACCCAAGGCACTTGGACTCCACAGGAGACTCATCTACACATCAATCTCTTAGAGCTCTGAGCAATCTTCCTTGCTCTGCGAGTATTCCACACCCTGCTCAGCTAGAAGACAGTCCTCATTCATACGGACAATCAAGTAGCCATGTTCCACATGAACAAGCAAGGTGGAACAGGCTCTCTGTCGCTTTGCAACGAAGCTTTGCGACTATGGGCCCTCGCCAGAGAGCATCAGATTCATCTCCTGGCAGTGTATCTTCCAGGCATTCAAAACTCTTGGGCAGACAGACTCAGTCGAGTTCTGCTTCCACACGAATGGCCTCTGCATGCAGACCAGGTGGCCAAAAGTTTTCAAATTTGGGGAACCCCGGACATAGACCTCTTTGCAAGTCCGTCGAATGCCAAACTTCCCTGTTTCTGTTCCAGAATTCCAGCTCAGGGTTCTCAGGCCAGGGATGCTTTCCTCCTTCATTGGGGCCAGGACTTCCTGTATGCCTTTCCACCCATTCCTCTCATTCCCAAAACCCTGTTCAAGCTTCAGAGAGACAGAGGTCACATGATTCTCATAGCTCGACATTGGCCACGGCAAATGTGGTACCCTCTGCTCATACATCTCTCTCAAGCTCCGCCTCTGGAGTTAGGATCTGCTCCATATCGCCTTTCTCAGGAGGATGGGGGGATGCTGTGGCATCCCAATCCCCCAGTCTCTGCATCTCAGGGCCTGGTTGCTGAAAGCCTAGAACTTCATGGTCTTAACCTTTCTCAGCAGGTAAAGGATATCCTTTATGCTTCCAGGAAGCTTTCCACAAGACGCTCTTATGCATTCAAGTGGAAAAGGTTTGCCATATGGTGCTCGCAGAAGGGTCTTAATCCTCTTGCGATACCTCTGGAATCATTACTGGAGTATTTCCTTCATTTATCTAATGCAGGGCTTAAGACCAATTCAGTGAGTTCATTTGAGTGCTTTTGCAGCTTCTGGCATGGGACTTAAATCTTCTTTCTTGGGCAGCTCATGAAGCTGCCTTTTGAACCTTTAGCTACTACCTCTTTGAAATTCCTTCCCTGGAAGGTCATCTTTCTTATTGCAATCACATCAGCACGTCTCATCAGTGAATTGCAAGCATTGGTAGCTGATCCTCCTTATACAAGGTTCCATCATAAGGTAGTCCTTAGGACTCATCCACACTTTATGGCAAAGTTGGTGTCACCTTTTCATTTAAACCAAGCAGTTTACCTTCCTGTATTCTTCCCAAGGCTTCATGCCTCAAATGCAGAAAGGAATCTTCATACTTTGGACTTGTAAAAGGGCTTCGACCTTTTACTTGCAAAGGAGACAGCAACATAGAAAGTCCTCTCAACTCTTTGTTGCTTTTGATCCTAGTCATTTGGGACTTCCAGTCTCCAAAAGAACACTGTCCAGCTGGATTGCACAGTGTATTTTTTGCCTATGAGAGTAAGACCCTTCCTCTTGAAGGCCATGTCACAGTTCACAATGTGAGAGCCATGCCAGTCTCTATGGCTCATCTTCACTCTGTGTCTATCGACATCTGTCGAGCAGCTACTTGGGCTTCGGTTCATACCTTCACAGCCCATTACTGCTTAGACAAGGACTCTCACCGGGATGCCTTGTTTGGTCAGGCTGTTCTTCAACACCTGTTCCATACTTAATCAACGCCTACCCACCATCCCTGGTAGGATGCCAGAGATCCATGGGGGGAAGTGGAGCCCTTTCATAGGGGCACACAACTTCTGTGTCCTTCTCTGGCATCTGCAGCTAGGGAGGCCCCATATGTGAAGACTACATTCCTGCTTGTTCCTGGAGATAGCATAGTTACTCACCTGTAACAGGTGATCTCTGGGAACAGCAGGAATTTAGTCTTCACAACCCACCCACCTCCCCTAGGTGTTGTATCTTTATCTCTCTCTTTTTCTCTTTGTCTCAGCTTTAAACTCAACTGGAGAGGGACAGTTGGGAAAGGCGGGAAGGCAGCACGCAGGTGCTGTGGGATGCTCCCAAAGGCTTTCCTATTGGATGATGGGGAGTGTTCCTGCGCAGGCTCCGTCGTTACTGATATGTGAAGATTAAATTCCTGCTGTTCCTGGAGATCACCTGTTACAAGTGAGTAACTATGCTTTCCTGGGTGGTAGTTCCTAATATGGAACCTTGCATCGTGTAACTATAGTTTGGGTGGTTCTTCCCTAGATGCATAACTTTGCACTTGTTCACATTAAATTTCATCTGACATTTTGATGCCCAGTTCTTCCAATTTATCAAGATCCTCTTGCAATTTTCCACAATCCTCATGGGTTTTAACAACTTTAATTAGTTTTGTGTCATCTGCTAATTTATTTACATTCTCTTATATACTGCGCTATTCTGCATCAGTGCGGTTTACATTGAACAAACTGAAATGACATTGAACAGGGCATTATAACTTGGAGAACTATTTTACAGGGAACATGGGCTATGGAGGGTTAAGTAGCTTGCCCAAGACCACAAGGAGCACCTGTGGGACTAGAAACCCCAGTCCTTCCGGCCCAAGGTTGCTGTCCTCTAGTGGGATTTGAACCCCCGACCTTCCGGCCTGAAGTACCTTGCCCCAACCACTAGGCCACTCCTCCATTCCACAATTTGATAACCTCACTTGTTCCCTTTTTCCAGGTCATTTATGAATGTCAAAGCAGCAGACCCAGCACAGATCCCTGTGGTACACCACTATTCACCTTTCTCCATTGGGAAAACTGCCCATTTAGTCCTACTCTCTGCTTTGTATTTTAACCAGTTCCTGATCCACAATAGTACACTGCCTCCTATCCCATGACTCTAGTTTTGCGAAAAATCTCTGATGAGGGACTTTGTCAAAGGCTTTCTGAAAGTCCAGATACACTATATCAACCGACTCGCCTTTGTCTACCTGTTTATTCACACCTTCAAAAAAAAAAAAAAACACATTAGTAAGACAAGATCTTCCTTGTCGAAAGCCATGTTGGCTGTCTCCCATTAGGCCGTGACTATCTACATGATGAGTAATTTTGTTTATGATGGTTTCTACCATTTTTCCCCGGTACTGATAAGAGGCTAGCTTTCGGTTCCCTATTGACTGCTGTCATATTTTCATGGGTTGGTAATTGGCAGTTCCCTAGCCATGCCTATTTTCTTTGAGGGGTTTGGGCATCACCCTGTAGTCCAGGGGTCTCAAACACGCGGCCCGCGGGCCGCATGCGGCCCGCGAGAGCATCTTCTGCGGCCCGCGAAGCACCGGTGAGTAAAAAAAAAAAAAATTACAAACTTGCCTCCGCCGCAGTATTAAGCGTCCCGCGGGCCCCTCTGCCTGGTCCTCTCCTCCCTGCAGTATCAGCTCCAAAAGCGGCGGCTTTCAGAGCCGCGAAGAGAGAGAGTTTCTCTCGCGCGGTTCTGAAGAGCAGCGCGAGAGTCTTCAGAACCGCGCGAGAGAAACTCTCTCTCTTCAGATGGCTTATAATACTCTTTCTTTTCGATGTTTTGAAGAAATAAAAGCCAGACCGTGAAGATCGGTATCCTTCCAGATCAAGGGTATATTTACAAAATCGGACTTCGGAGGATGGCAGGAAAGGTACAGCAGGTAGGAAACTGTAAAAAGTCAAGTTATCCCTTAGCACTGCACACTTAAACGATCAGCTTGTCTTTTGGGCAGTAACATAATAGGGTCACATTTTGGATACTTCGTGTGAACACCAGCTACTAGCTAGCGAGGAATCTTTGCGAAAATTGAACTGGATTTGTTAAGAAAAAGATCCCATTCTTTTCGGCGGGGTAATCACTGGAACAAAATCGATACTTTTGTCCTGGCACCAGATTCAAACTGGTGCAAAAGTTTAATTAATGACCGCCCCCCCCCCCCCCTCCCTGTATTCTCCATGAATAAGGCCCTTGGGGCTTTATCGTTCAAACTGATTTTACTCGTTTGCATTAAAGACAACCCCCTTTGAAAACAGAAGACGTAATGTAACTTACAAATAATCTTAACCTCTGCTTTTCAAAATATTGTTTGTATAAAATAACATGAAGGATTCGTTGACAAACTTGTGTGCATGAGACAAAGTCTACCTGAAGTGGTAGACAGACCCCAATCTGCGTGAAGACTTCATAGCATGTTATGGTCTTTCATTCTATATCGCGAAGCATATTTATATACCAGGCGGATATTAGGGGTGCTCAGCTGTATAGTTGGATTGTGAGTTTGTTTTATGTAAGTGTTAATATTGTTGTATGTTACTTTTTGTATTGCACGACACTCAGATGTTGTTGGATCGTAAGTGCTATAAATTCATACATACGTTCAGAAATAAACTGCAGGATACATTTTCTGTTGATGTATTAAGAAACCAACCTTCAAAAATTCAGTGTTATTGCAGCCCTGCAGCATCCAGTCCTAGTGGAATCTCCTTACTGTTCAAGTAAAATAATTGTGCTCTATCACCAAACCACATTGCCACTTATAAAAAGGTGTATAACTAGGCATTTATAAGGTCCCTGTTGCATAGCCATCCTATCTTTGATCAAATAAGACATCCTTAGTTTTGGTTATTTAATGAAGAAATCCTGTTCAGTGCCTAGCAAAATCTAAAAAGGCTGGAACATTATGGTAACATTATGCAAATATTTATGCAAATGAGGTCCCTTATGCAAATTAGGCCCGCGTCTTGTGCGGCCCCCGGGTTACTTTACAAGTCCTCATTTGGCCCTCAAAGCAATTTGAGTTTGAGACCCCTGCTGTAGTCCCATAGTTGGATCTTTCTCCCATCTTCCATGCTCTTCAACAGGCTCCCTTTGAGTCCTTGAAGAGGGCCATGTTTGAAGGACTTGTCTTTTGAAAGCTATAAGTGAACTGAGCTGTCCAACAAACAGATGCGACTTTGAGCACGTAGAAAGAAAATTAAAAGGAGAGAGGGAGGGCACACCTCTGAACTCCTAAGCCCCTGCTAGTCAACTGAAAAATAAAAAAATAACTGCTTAATTGTCCCTTCAGTGAGCCCAGAATCTCTAGGCTCATCAATCTCCAGCTGCTTGGAGACTGAACAAACTGGAGCAAGGAGGCGGTCCCTCGGGTACTTGTACTGATGACATCAAAGAATGTCATTGTTCGGTCTCCAAGCTGCTGGAGGAACCTATATTCCAATTCATCCTGCTAGACCAGTCCAGACAATCTGGTTATGCCCTCTGCCAGCAGATGTTGGAGACAGAAAAAAACTACACCAGAAGCTGATTCAGTGCTCATATAGGTCTACCCCTTGGACACCCTCAGTATTTTCTCTGTCTCAGCAGATGATGATGCTTTTTCTAATTCTTGTTTAATTGTTTTTTACAGTCTTTTCATTCTTTACACCTTATTACCTGGAAGTTGCAGGGCACACAAGAGGTGTTCCCCTGCATTACTCAGCCTCACTGATCCTCAATTGTAGGAGCTCCTGGTGGTGCAATCAGTCGAGCTCCTACCCCCCCCCCCCCCCCCGGGATCTCTACTGGCTCCAGACGTATGGGGTTGCCCTCATCAGCTCTACAAGCTTTGTTTTTATTGTGGCTCCCCTGCTCGACTTGCTTCGTCGGATTGTCAGTGAGTGCTTCAGCTAGCTGACTGTACTCTTTTCCCCCCCCCCCTCTCCCCCAACTATAGTTGTGATCGGGCTTGGGGCAATATTTGAACCGTGGAATTCTCGACTCTGGAGGATCGGGGGCATAGTGAGAGCGTTCTGACCACCGCGGGCTCATTTTTAGCAGCAAATCCACCGTCGGGACGTCCCGCTACCATGTGGCCGTTTTTGCCGCGATTGCACAATACCTCGCATTCTCCAGGACCAAGCAGGAAGTCAGTCCTCACTTATGGGTGACGTCGGTGCCGACGGAGCCCTCGCGGAGCAATTTTCCCCAGCTTTCAAAGAAAGCCTTTGGGAATTGCAGCGCGCATGCGCGGTCCTCTTCCCGCCCAAGGGTGCCATCTTAGCCAGTCTTCTTTTTTCCGCGGACCCCTACAGACGTACCCGTCGTGTCCCCGCGAAAAAGTTGATTTTTCTTCAGAATTTCTCTTTTTTTCCATTCGGTTCGACGCCGGTCTCGAGTCCTCTTCTTATTTTTCGGTTTTTCTGACTTAGTCAGTTTTTCGTTTCGGTTTTTCCCTGGCAGCCCGGTCCTTTGACCTCGCCGGGGCCCTTTTTCCCCCGATGGCTGCCAGTGGTTTCAAGCGGTGTGGTCAGTGTGACCGAAATATGTCACTAACTGACACACACGACTTTTGCCTCCGCTGCCTGGGCCCGGATCATGAAGAACTGATCTGTGGGCCCTGCGGCAAAATGTCCTCCAAAGCGTTGAGAAGTCGGCGGCATCAGCGGGATAGGATCTTCGCTGACCCCAGCCGTACCCGGACCTCGTCGGAGGCCTCCGCGTCCAAAGGTTCCAGCTCGGACCGTCGCCGGAGTTCCTCCGACAGGGGTTCTCCCTCCGGGGACCATCGTCGTAAGGTGAAACCCGCGAGGGCGGCGTCGGTGGACGCTCCTGGCTCCGCGAGGGCCAGGTCGCATAGCCCCGATAGCCGTCCCGGGTCCTTGGAGAAGGAGCATCTCACGAAGCGACCTCGCCTGGAGTGGGAGCTGCCTGCTCGGGTAAGTCCTGTGGTCCTCCTGGACTCGCCTCCGAGACAGCCGACGTCGGGCCCGACGCCGTCGGGGCCTGAGTCGGGGGCTGCTGGGTCACCTGAGCTCGGACTCAGGTTGACGGCCTTGGAGAGCAGACTGTCTGCCTTCATGGACCAGCAGCGGGCACTGCTCGCTGGCTTCGCTGGCGCCGCTGCCCCGACCGCCGGGACGTCGACGTCCAAGTCGACCCCGGAGACCGAGCCGATCCTCGAGTCGATCCTCGGTCGAGGTCACCCTCGGCCTCCCGTTCGGGACCGAGGTCGCCGACGCCGACTCCCTCGGCGTCGGGGCGGCAGGCGCCGCGCCCTGCCCGGGCCGACCCCACCGAGTCCTCGTCGGAGTCGGTCTGGGAGTCGGAAGAGGAAGAGTCGCCTGATTCTTTCCGGACTCGGTGTGTCCCCTCGGACTCACCGGAGTCCGAGCCTCGGAAGCAGTCCCCCCCCGGAGGATGCCCGGTTCTCGGACTTCGTCATGGATATGGCCAAGGCTTTGGCCTTCCCTGCGGACCCCGAGGAGGAGCCTCGAGCCGAAGAGCTCGACGCCCTCCAGTATGACTCTCCCGCAAGGGAACACTTTACTGTACCGGTTCCTCCCATGCTGGAACGACTACTCTTCCGCATGTGGGAGAGTCCGGCCACCTCGCCGGTCCTGAGCAAGCGGGTCGATTCTATCTATCGAGTCCGCAAGAGCCCTGGCTTCCAAAAAGCACAGCTGCCACACCATTCCATGGTAGTGGAATCGGCCATGCATCGTCTTAAGAGCCAGAAGATGCACTCCTCGGTGCCTCCTGGCAGGGAGGCCCGTAACCTGGATGGCCTTGGCAAGAAGTGTTTCCAGGGCTCTATGCTTGCGTGTCGTGTCCAGACCTACCAGCTATACATGGGCATGTATCTCCGAGACCTGGCTAAAGAGCTAGCTGGCTTCTCCGCTGGTTAGTCCGAGGAACCTTTGCGGAGGTTCCTGGCCTTGTCCACTGGTATTCGGGAATGCTCAAAATTCATATCCCGAGCAGCCTACGATGGCTTTGAAGCGTCGGCTCGAGTGGCCGCAGCCGGCATCGGTGCCCGCCGACAGGCTTGGCTTCAGTCATCTGACCTCGAGCCCTGGGTGCAGGACAAGTTGGTCGATGTCCCCTGCCGAGGCGAAAACCTCTTTGGCAAGCCCATGGCTGAAAAGGCTGCACAAATTGAGACGGAGACTCTCACCAGGACTAGGCTTTCTAGGAAGACCTCCGCCCCTTCCCAGAAAAAGAAGGGCTCGGGAAAGAAGTCCTTTTACCCGAGGAAGGCGGCTGCCTACAAACAATACCCCCATTATCAGGCCCCTGCAGCTCCCCAACAGGGCCAGCAGGCCAAGGGACGGGGTAACGGGTCCCGTAGGCAGCAAGCCCCCAAGCCTGCACCACCAGCCCCTGCTCCGCAGGGTGGGGGTTTTTGACTCACTAAGCATAGCCTCTCCCCCCCCGCTGGTTCCTCCCAGCACCGGAGGCCGGCTGGTTCACTTCGCCCACAGGTGGTCCAGCATCACCTCAGATGCCTGGGTGCTTCAAATCGTGCGAGAAGGCTATCTTCTCCACTTCCACCAGGTCCCTCCCTCCTTTTTTCCGGGAGAACCTCCACGACCCCCTCTGCACAGGGAATTACTCCTTCAAGAGTTAGCAGGTCTTCTACAGGAACAGGCGGTGGAACCAGTGCCCCACCACCTGAAAGGTCAAGGCTTTTACTCCAGGTATTTTCTGATACCAAAGAGAACAGGAGGCCTCAGACCCATCCTGGACCTGTGCAACCTCAACAAGTTCCTCGTGCGAGAGAAGTTCAAGATGCTTACCCTTGGAATCCTTCTGCCCTACCTCCAGCAGGGAGATTGGCTATGCTCCTTGGATCTAAAGGATGCCTACACGCACATCCTCATCCACCCAAGCCACCGCCAATACCTAAGGTTTGTGGTGGCAGGAAATCATTACCAGTACCGGGTACTGCCCTTTGGCCTGTCCTCCGCACCGCGAGTCTTCACAAAATGTCTCGCGGTGGTGGCGGCCCATCTCCGGCTTCACGGCCTCTGTCTTTCCGTACCTCGACGACTGGCTCATCAGAGCAGCATCCGCTCTGGAGGTCACCAACGCCACGCGCCGCACGGTGACTCTTCTGCAGCACTTGGGCTTTGTTATAAACTTCGCAAAGTCCACTTTGCTCCCCTCACAGGATCTCGAGTTCATCGGCGCAAGGCTGCACACTCCTCGGGCAAGAGCGTACCTACCGCTCGACCGGGCTCTACGGCTCATGGACCTAGCCGACCGTTTTCGCAGCCAGCCCCTGGTCTCCGCCAGGCGCTTCCTGAGACTACTCGGCCATATGGCTTCCACCGTCCATGTGACCCCCAATGCCCGCCTGCATATGCGGCCTGCTCAATGGTGTCTCCGCCAGCAGTGGCGACAAGCCACAGGCGGCCTAGCAGACCTAGTGCGCGTCTCCGAGCCGCTGATCTCGTCTCTCCGGTGGTGGCTTCAGCAGCCGAACCTGATCTGCGGAATGCCTTTCCAGTCACCTCAGCCGGCCCGGGTGCTGACAACAGATGCATCCCTCCTGGGCTGGGGAGCGCACTGCCAAGGGGCACGCACTCAGGGCCTCTGGACCGCGTGGGAGTCTGCTCAGCAGATCAACTTCCTGGAGCTCAGGGCGATCCGCCTGGCTCTCAAGGCCTTCTCCCACCTGACTTCTCACCAGTCCGTCCTTGTCCAGACGGACAATCAAGTTGCCATGTTCTACGTGAACAAGCAGGGGGGCACGGGCTCCTTCCTCCTCTGCCGGGAGGCACAGAAGCTCTGCTCTTGGGCCGTCAGTCACGGCATTCTCCTCAAGGCAGTTTATCTCCCAGGCCAAGAGAATTACCTGGCAGACAAACTCAGCAGGATCCTCCAGCCGCACGAGTGGCGTCTGGATCCCTTGGTAGTTCAGAAGCTCTTTCTAAAGTGGGGCCTCCCCACGATGGATCTCTTTGCCAGTCCTCACAACCGGCAACTTCCTCGCTTCTGCTCTCGTCAGCCACACCCCCTTCGGGTTGCGGCGGACGCTTTTCTACTCTCATGGGCGGGGAGCCTTCTGTACGCTTTCCCTCCCATCCCACTAGTCTCCCGGACTCTTTTCAAGGTTCTCCGAGACAAAGCCCTCATGATCCTGGTGGCCCCTCACTGGCCCAGACAGCCGTGGTTTCCGCTCCTGCTGCAATTAGCGGTGGAGGATCCATTCCCTCTGGGGTTACAACCGGATCTCCTCACTCAGGATCAAGGGTCTCTGCTACACCCCAACCTCAGGTCTCTCAACCTCATGGCCTGGCTGCTGAGAGGGTAGTCCTCGCTCCCCTTCTCCTGCCGGCGGAGGTGGAGGAGGTCGTCCTAGCTTCGCGACTACCTTCTACCCGCAAATGCTACGCCCTTAAATGGCATCGCTTTTCCGTTTGGTGTACCCAACATTCTCAGGATCCCTTCTCCTGCCCGGTGTCGGTGATCCTGCAGTACTTGCTATACCTCTCTAATCTGGGACTTAAGTCCAACTCCGTCAAAGTTCACCTCAGTGCTCTTTCAGCACATCATGTGCCGGTGGACGGCAGACCTCTTTCCAGCGACCCTCTGGTAGCGAGGTTTCTCCGAGGTCTTCTTCTACTTAAACCACCTCTGCGCCCGCCAGCGCCTGACTGGGACCTGAATGTGGTTTTGCAGCGGATCACCTGTCCGCCTTTTGAACCTATGGCTACCTGTTCTCTCCGTTTTCTTTCTTGGAAAACACTGTTCTTGATAGCCCTCACTTCCGCTAGACGCGTAAGTGAATTGCAGGCCCTTGTGTCTGATCCCCCTTACACTCGGTTCTACAAAAATAGGGTAGTCCTACGGACTCACCCAAAATTTCTTCCAAAAGTGGTCTCCCCTTTTCATATCAATCAGGAGGTGGTACTTCCAACCTTCTTTCCCAGACCACACTCCAGCCGAGCTGAGACGGTCCTCCATACCCTGGACTGTAGAAGGGCTCTGAACTTCTACCTTGACCGTACGCGGGAGCACCGTAAAGCTGCTCAGCTTTTTGTATCTTTCGACCCCAATAAATTGGGGCTCCCGGTCTCCAAGCGTACTCTGTCCATCTGGGTTGCGGACTGTATCACTTGGGCTTATGGGGCGGCCGGACTCTCCTTGGAAGGTCGAGTCACGGCTCACTGCGTTCGGGCAAAGGCCACGTCAGTGGCTTACCTCCGCTCTGTTCCGCTGGCAGACATCTGCCGGGCCGCTACTTGGTCTTCGAGCCAGACTTTTGCGGTCCATTACTGTCTCGAGAGGGAGTCCCGCAGGGACAGTACTTTCGGACAGGCAGTCCTCCGTAATCTCTTTGAGGTCTGAGCAACTCCTACCCTCCATCCCGGATGTGGGCTACCGGTGGGTAATAATTCAGCGAAGATTCTTTCCTTCTGTGCTGCTGAGCTAGAGGGAGCTCATTTTTGTGCTTAGGGTCTCCGGTAGCCTTGAGCTTGGGAGTCCCATAAGTGAGGACTGACTTCCTGCTTGGTCCTGGAGAAAGCGTAGTTACTCACCTGTAACAGGTGTTCTCCAGGAGCAGCAGGAATCAGTCCTCACAACCCTCCCTCCTCCCCTTGGAGTTGCAATCGTCTGCTTTACTTTTTTGCTAATTTTTATGCTGTCTTTTTTAGCTATGTCATCTGACTGGCTAAGATGGCACCCTTGGGCGGGAAGAGGACCGCGCATGCGCGCTGCAATTCCCAAAGGCTTTCTTTGAAAGCTGGGGAAAATTGCTCCGCGAGGGCTCCGTCGGCGCCGACGTCACCCATAAGTGAGGACTGATTCCTGCTGCTCCTGGAGAACACCTGTTACAGGTGAGTAACTACGCTATCTCCGGATCAACAAGCTTGTCATTTCAAGCATAGCTGCCTCCTGGTTCCGAAGCACTTCTACCGGCCATATTTTGCCTGCTTGTCTCCAGATCGCGGCTGTTTTCAGCGGTTCTCTTCACGTTTTTCAACATGCTGGGGCGTTTTTCGTGGGCTTTTTCAACAGGGGCCATTTTGTTTTTCCATCCTTGTGGCTGGCTTTGTCGGCCATCTTCGGCTACAGTTTTTTCCTTGCCAGAAGCTTCACAATGTCATCCTCTTCACAACGCTGCATCAGTTGCAGCAAAAAAGCTAAGGATCCCAAGAATAGACTCTGTGGATCCTGTTCTACACACACAGGCAAGTCTTCAGCTGCATCTTCTCCTCCTGCCTTTTCAGTTTCAGCTGCCAGTCCGCCTTCAACAAATGCAGCAGAGGGACTTACTGATCCTCCCCTGTTGCTTCTTCAGACTACTAATGCAGCAGCTCTAGCGGGAGAAGAGCCTTTGCCATCTTCAGATGCACAATTTTTATCACTGTTTATTCTCCAGGACCAAGCAGGAAGTCAGTCCTCACATATGGGTAACGTTGGCGCTGACGGAGCCCTCGTGCGTAGCATTTCCCCAGCTTTCAAAGAAAGCCTTTGGGAATTGCAGCGCGCATGTGCGGTCCTCTTCCCGCCCAAGGGTGCCATCTTGCTCAGTCTTTTTTCCACAGAGCCCGACGGACGTAGTTCATTTTTCCCCGAGGAAAAAGTTAATTTTCTCTAATTTTCTCTTCTTTTTTTTTCTCCGGTTCGACGCCAGATCCTTTTCCCGCTCAGACCGATACGCCGGTATCGAGTCCTTTTCTTTCTTGTTTGGTTTTTGTCCTTTGTGACTGGCGTTAGTGCCTTTTTTTCTTTTTTCCTTGGCAGCCCGGTCTTTTGACCTAGCAGGGGCCCTTTTCCCCCCGATGGCTACCAGCGGGTTTAAGAAATGTGATCGCTGTAAGAAACTTATGTCTCTTACTGACACACATGACTGCTGCCTCCGTTGCCTCGGACCCAATCATGACCCGATGATCTGTGGTCCGTGTGGCAAAATGTCCTCGAAGGCGTTGAGTCGGCAGCACCAGAAGTATAGAATTTTTTCTGACTGTGTCCAGCCGGGCCCGGACCTCGTCAGAGGCCTCGACGTCTCGGGACTCCGGCCCCCGAGCAGCATCGGGGTTCCTCTGAGCGGGGGTCTCCTTTGCAGGAACATCGCAGGAAGAAGAAACCCGCGAGGGCAGCGTCAGTGGACGCTCCTGGTTCCTCGAGGGCCAGGTCGCATAGCCCCGATAACCGTCCCGGGTCTTTGGAGTCGGAGAGGCCTGCCAAGCATCCTCGTGTTGAGATGGAGTCTCCTGGACACATGTGCTGTTGTCCTCGTTGATTCTCCTCCGAGGGAGCCGACGCCGTTGGGGGCTGCTGGGTCTCCTGAGCTCGGACTCAGGTTGACAGCCTTGGAGAGCAGCTTCGCTGCCTTCATGGAACAGCAGCGGGCATTGATCGCCGCTCTCACTGGTGCATCTGCCCCAACCACCGGGACCTCGACGTCCAAGTTGACCCCGGAGGCCAAGCCGATCCTCAAGTCCATGCGGGCTCGAGTCGATCCTCAGACACGGTCTCCCTCAACCTCCCGTTCAGGGTCGAGGTCGTCGACGCGGAGGGCATCGGTGCCCGCCCGACCGGAGCCGCTCGATTCCTCCTCCGAGGAGTCGGGCTGGGAGACGGAGGACGAAGAGTCACCTGACACATCGGACTCGGTGTGTCCCATCGGACTCGGTGTGTCCCATCGGACTCGGTGTGTCCCATCGGACTCGGTGTGTCCCATCGGACTCGGTGTGTCCCATCGGACTCGGTGTGTCCCATCGGACTCGGTGTGTCCCATCGGACTCGGTGTGTCCCATCGGACTCGGTGTGTCCCATCGGACTCGCCCGAGTCCGAACCTCAGACGATCCCCACCGGAGGATACCCAGTTCTCGGACTTCGTGCGGGATATGGCCAAGGCCTTGGCCTTCCCCGCGGATCCCGATGAGGAGCCTCGAGCTGAAGAGCTCGAGGCCCTCCAGTATGACTCTCCCCCAAAGGAGGCCTTTACTGTTCCGGTACCTCCGATGCTGGAGCGGCTGCTCTTCCGCATGTGGGATACCCCGGCCTCGACGCCGGTGTTAAGCAAGCGGGTCGACTCCATCTATCGAGTCCGCAAGAGCCCCGGGTTCCAAAAGGCACCATGCATCAACTGAAAAGTCAGAAGATGCACTCCTCGGTGCCTCCCGGCTGGGAGGCCTGGAACCTGGGTGCCCTCGGTAAGAAGTGCTTCCAGGGCTCTATGCTTGCTTGCCATGTCCAGACATACCAGCTCTACATGGGCATGTACCTTCAAGACCTGGCAAAGGAGATTGCCGGGTTCTCTGCTGGTCTCTCTGAGGAACCTTTGCAGAGGTTCCAGGCCTTGTCCACCGGTATTCGAGAGTGCTCGAAGTTTCTCTCGAGCAGCCTACCATGGCTTCGAGGCTTCGGCCCGAGTAGCCGGGGCTGGCATCGGTGTCTGCCGACAGGCTTGGCTACAGTCATCCGACTTCGAGTCATGGGTCCAGGACAAGTTCGTCGATGTCCCCTGCCGAGGTGAAAAACTCTTTGGCAAGCCCATGGCTGAAAAGGCTGCAGAACTTGAGACCGAGACTCTGACCAGGACTAGGCTTTCCAGGAAAACCTCTGCCCCTTCTCAGAAGGGCTCGGGGGAAAAAGACCTTTTACCCGAAGAAGTCATCTGCCTATAAACCCATACCCTCATTATCAGGCCTCTACAGCTCCCCAACAGGGTCAGCAGGCCAAGGGGCAGGGTCAGGTGCCCCGTAGGCAGAAGGCCCCAAAGCCACCAACACCGGCCCCTGCTCAGCAGGGTGGGGGTTTTTGACTCAAACAGCATGGCCTCTTCTCCTCAGCTGGCTTCTCTCAGCACAGGAGGCTGGCTGGCCCACTTTGCCCACAGGTGGTCAGCCGTCACATCAGATGCCTGGGTTCTTCACATAGCCCCTTTGGACTATCTTTTCCATTTTCACCAGGTACCTCCCTCCTACTTTCCAGGGGAGCCTCCCCCTCTGCACAGGGACCTACTCCTTCAGGAGTTAGCAGGTCTGCTACAGGATCAGGCTGTGGAACCGGTGCCCCACCACCTGAGAGGTCACAGCTTTTATTCCAGGTACTTTCTGGTACCAAAAAGGACAGGAGGCCTCAGACCCATCCTAGACTTGCAAAACCTCAAGTTCCTGGAGAGGGAAAAGTTCAAGATGCTTACCCTTGGAATCCTGCTGCCCTACCTCCAGCAGGGAGACTGGCTATGCTCCTTAGATTTAAAGGATGCGTATACTCACTCACATCCTTATTCATCCAGACCACAGACAATATCTCAGGTTTGTTGTGGGAGGAAACCACTATCAGTACAGAGTACTGCCCTTTGGCCTGTCCTCCACTCCCAGGGTGTTCACCAAGTGCCTGGCAGTGGTGGCGGCCTACCTGAGGCTTCAGGATCTTTTTGTGTTTCCGTACCTGGACGACTGGCTCATAAGGGGCCAATCTTCCCAGGAGGCCAACCAGGCCACCCTTCGCACTGTGGCTCTGCTTCAGCACTTGGGGTTTGTCATAAACTTCGCAAAGTTCACTTTGCTCCCGTCCCAGAACTTAGAGTTCATAGGGGCCAGGCTGGACACTCTTCAAGCAAAGACTTTCCTGCCTCTGGACAGGGCCCACAGGCTAATGGATCTGGCCAGCCAGTTTCGCATCAATTCCCTGGTCTCTGCCAGGCAATTCTTGAGACTACTCGGCCATATGGCTTCCACGGTTCATGTCACCCCCAATGCCCGCCTCCACATGCGGCCTGCTCAGTGGAGCCTTCGCACTCGGTGGCATCAAGCCACAGGGAGCCTTGCAGACTCAGTGCAGATATCCGACCTCCTGGTCTCCTCTCTGCAGTGGTGGCTTCATCTTCTGAATCTGGTGCTCGGAGTGGTTTTTCAATCCCCTCCTCATTCTCAGGTGCTGACAACCGATGCTTCTCTTCGAGGTTGGGGAGCACATTGCCAAGGGACATATACTCGGGGTCTCTGGACTCCTTGGGAGGCTACTCAACAGATAAACTTCCTGGAGCTACGGGCGATACGCCTAGCTCTGAGAGCCTTCTCCCACCTCGCCTCTCACCAGTCTGTACTAGTCCAGATGGACAATCAAGTTGCCATGTTCTATGTGAACAAACAAGGCGGCACAGGCTCCTTTCTTTGTCAGGAGGCACAACGGCTGTGCTCTTGGGCTGTCAATCACGGAATCCTTCTCAGGGCTGTCTACCTCCCAGGTCAGGAAAATTGCCTGGCAGACAGATTGAGCAGGATCCTGCAACCACACGAATGGTGATTGAACCCATTGGTGGTTCAGCACGTCTTTCTCAAGTGGGGACTCCCCACCATGGATCTCTTCGCCAGTCCTCTGAACCGGCAACTCCTGAGATTTTGCTCCAGGCAACCGCATCCTCTCAGAGTAGCAGCGGATGCGTTTCTGATCTCGTGGTCCACAGGCCTACTGTATGCATTTCCTCCCACACCACTAGTGTCCAGAACGCTGTTCAGAGTCCTCAAGGACGGGGCTTCCTTGATTCTCATAGCCCCCCAGGTGGCCGAGGCAACCGTGGTTCCCGCTTCTGCTACAGCTGGCGGTGGACACGCCTATTCCTCTGGGGTTTCAACACTATCTCCTGTCTCAGGATCAGGGGTCTCTCTTGCACCCCAACCTCCAGTCCCTTCATCTGATGGCCTGGCTGCTGAAAGGGTAGTCCTAGCTCCCCTACTACTGCCTCCAGAGGTGGAGAATGTAGTCTTGGCCTCTCGGCGTCAATCCACCAGGAAATCCTACGCTCTTAAGTGGCGTAGATTCTCCGCCTGGTGTGCTCTGCACGGCGAGAATCCCTTCTCGTGCTTGGTTGCGGTAGTCTTGCAATATTTGCTCTACCTCTCCAATCTGGGCCTTAAGTTTGTCTGTCAGAGTTCACCTTAGTGCTCTCTCAGCACACCACTCGCCGGTGGACGGAAGGCCTCTTTCCAACCACCCTTTGGTGGCTTGTTTCCTGAGGGGCCTCCATCTGCTTAAGCCTCCTTTGCGTCCACCGGCCCCTGAGCGGGATCTGAATGTGGTCTTACAGCGGATTACTTGTCTGCCTTTTGAACCTATGGCTACCTGCTCTCTCCGTTTTCTTTCCTGGAAAACCTTATTTCTGGTAGCTCTCACCTCTGCTAGGCGAGTGAGTGAACTGCAGGCACTAGTGTCTGATCCTCCTTACACTAGGTTCTACAGGAATAGGGTAGTCTTACGGACTCACCCTAAGTTTCCTCCTAAAGTTCTCACCTTTTCACCTCAATCTCAGGAGGTGGTTCTTCCAACCTTCTTTCCCAGGCCGCATGCCAGCCGGGCTGAGATGGTCTTTGATACCCTCACAGTCTTGCATACCCTGGACTGTAGGAGGGCGTTGTCCTTCTACCTTGACCGTACGCGGGAGCATCGAAAGGCTGTTCAGCTTTTCGTTTCTTTTGATCCCAAGAAGTTGGGGCTTCCTGTCTCCAAGCGTACGTTGTCCATCTGGGTCGCTGCCTGTATCACCTGGGCTTATGGGGCTGCCGGCCTCTCGTTGGAGGGTCGAGTGACGGCTCATCGTGTCAGGGCGAAGGCTGTGTCAGTGGCCCATCTCCGCTCTGTTCCTTTGGCAGACATCTGCCGGGCCGCTACTTGGTCTTCAAGCCAGACTTTTGCGGTCCATTACTGCCTTGAGAGGGAGTCCCGCAGGGACAGTGCTTTCGGACAGGCAGTACTCCATACTCTCTTTGGGGTTTAGGCAACTCCTACCCTCCGGCCTTGGTGTTGGGCTACCGGTCGGGGGCGTTCTCAGAGAAGATTCCTTCCTTCTGTGCTGACGAGCTAGAGGGAGCTCATTTTTCCGTTTGAGGTCTCCGGTAGCCTTAAGCTAGGGAGTCCCATATGTGAGGACTGACTTCCTGCTTGGTCCTGGAGAAAGAGTAGTTACTCACCTGTAACAGGTGTTCTCCAGGAGCAGCAGGAATCAGTCCTCACAACCCTCCCTCCTCCCCTTGGAGTTGCAGTCATATGATTTGTTTTTTGCTAATTTTTTGCTGTCTTTTAGCTATGTCATTAGACTGCCGTATTCCAAGAATCACTTAAACATCACCTCATTACTTAATTTATTTTTGTCGAAGCTATGCTGTAGGAGGGATAGCAATGACATCTATCCCACACCAAGCAGCTAGCTGCCTTTTTTTCTTTTTTATGGTCCTGTGTCACCAATCCATATTCCTTTAAATAACCAAAAGTTTGTACTTAGCTTAAGACTCTGAATCTTTACTTTGTCATTCCGTCATTCCAAAAGAGAAGGTTGAAGCATGACGCGCGCGTTTCGAGCCGTAAGGCTCTGTATCAAATGCTGAACTTTGTTGGTTCGGTTAACGGAATCCCAAAAAAACGCCGTCGTAGCAGCTGAGGCATACATCATGCTTCAACCTTCTCTTTTGTCTGAGTTGCAAGCTCTTTCTTGCCGTGATCCTTCTCTCCTTTTCAGAGGTGGGGGTTACCTTGCGTACCGTTCCTTCCTTTTTGCCAAAGGTCCTCACTCCTTTTCACACTAACCAACCTATTTTCCTGCCTTTTCCCACAGATCAGTCTTCCGGGAAGCAAAAGCATTTGCAGGTGCTTGATCTCAAAAGGGTCCTGTACTGATATTTGAAGGCTACTAATCCCTTCCGTAAGTCAGACCGCCTTTTCATCCTGTTCACGGGTCCTCGTAAGGTTCTCGCGGCGACTAAGGTGACCATCTCCAGGTGGCTACGGCTCGCTATTGAGTCCGCTTATATCCTCAGCTGGAAAGCAGGTCCCTTCAGGTCTGCAAGTGCATTCTACGTGTGCTCAAGTGATGACGTGTGGGCGAAGCACTCAAGTTACTCTTCTTGATATTTGTAGAGCGGCCACATGGTCCTCCCTGTCCATCTTTAGCCGTCATTATCGGCTAGATCTCCAGGTACGGGAGGATGCCAGTTGTGGGACCAAACGTAGTCATGGCAGCTCTGTATTCCCACCCGGAGGGCAGTTAGTTTGGGTACTTCCCGATTGTCTGGACTCGTCTAGCAGGATGAATTGGAAGGAGAAATTTCACTTATCGTTAACTTCCTTTACTGGAATCCTGCTAGACCAGTCCAGGACCTGCCCAGCATTGAATACAGTCAGTCTTCGCAAAAGTCTTTATGCAGATTCGTATCTCGAGCAGGGGTTCTCCACTGCTTTTTAGGCTTTCATTACTCTGTATATAGTTTTTGTTTACTTTTCTTACTGTTCTTGTTGCTTGTCAGTTTACTGAGGGTGTCCCATAGGGGTAGACCTATATGAGCACTGGATCCTAGCCAATCAGCTTCTGGTGTAGTTTTTTCTGTCTCCAACATCTGCTGGCAGGGGGGGCATAACCTGATTGTCTGGACTGGTCTAGCAGGATTCCAGGAAAGGAAATTAACGGTAAGTGAAATTTCTCCTTCCCAGAGATTCCGGGATTGGACTGGAGAGATAAGGAACTTTTTTTTTTTTTGTTGGCCATAATCTGCCGCATTTCCGAATTGTAAGCCCTCTTGCAGAGGTTCCTTTTTCTTTGGAGAGAGGTGCCTTTGCAGTCAGTCCCTAAATTTCAAGTACATTCATAGCAAAAAACCTGTGAGTCAGTTGGTCCATTAGATGATAAAGGGGTTAAAGGAGCACTAAGAGGCGACAAGGCGATAGCGGAGAGACTGAATGCATTCTTTGCTTCGGTCTTTACTGAGGAAGATGTAGGGATGTTACCCATGACTGAAGTGGTATTTAAAGGTGCGGAAGAATTGAAGGAAATATCGATACATCGGGAAGATGTCTTACAACTATTAGATAAACTGAAGAGTAGCAAATCACCTGGGCCGGATGGTATACATCCAAGGGTATTGAAAGAACTGAAATATGAGATTGCAGAACTGCTATCAGTAATCTGTGAACTATCATTAAAATCATCTCTAATACCTGAAGATTAGAGGATCGCCAATATAACACCAATTTTTAAAAAGGGTTCCAGGGGTGATCCTGGAAACTACAGACCGGTGAGCCTGACGTCAGTACCGGGAAAAATGGTAGAAACCATCAAGAATAAAATTACTCGGCATGTAGATAGTCACAACCTAATGGGAGACAGCCAACGTGGCTTTAGACAAGGAAGATCTTGTCTTACTAATCTGTTATGTTTTTTTTGAAGGAGTGAATAAACAGATGGACAAAGGTGAGTTGGTTGATATTGTGTGTCTGGACTTTCAGAAAGCCTTTGACAAGGTCCCTCATCAGACTTTTGGCAAAACTAAAGAGTCATGGGATAGGAGGCAGTGTACTATTGTGGATCAGGAACTGGTTAAAAGATAGAAAGCAGAGGGTAAGGCTAAATGGCCAACTTTCCCAATGGAGAAAGGTGAATAGTGGTGTACCCCAGGGATCTGTGCTGGGTCTGCTGCTTTTTGACATATTCATAAATGACCTGGAAAGTGGAATAACGCGTGAAGTTATCAAATTTGCAGATGACACAAAACTATTTAAAGTTGTTAAAACCCAAGAGGAGTGTGGAAAATTGCTAGAGGATCTTGATAAATTGGAAGACTGGGCATCAAAATGGCAGATGAAATTTAATGTGGACAAGTGCAAGGTTCTGCACCTAGGGAAGAACAACCCAAACTATGGTTACACGATGCAAGGTTCCACATTAGGAACCACCACCCAGGAAAAAGATTTAGGCGTCATTGTGGATACCATGTTAAAACCCTCGGCCCAGTGTGCAGCGGCGGCCAAGAGAGCAAATATAATGCTAGGTATGATAAGGAAAGGAATGGAAAATAAAACAAAAGATATTATAATGCCTCTATATCGTTCCATGGTGAGACCGCACCTTGAATATTGTGTGCAATTCTGGTCGCCGTATCTTAAAAAGGATATAGCGATTTTAGAAAAGGTACAGAGAAGAGCCACCAAAATGGTAAAGGGGATGGAAGGATACTCCTATGAAGAAAGGCTAAAAAGGTTAGGGCTCTTTAATCTGGAAAAGAGACGGCTGAGGGGAGATATGATAGAAGTCTATAAATTAATGAACGGAGTGGAACGGGTAAACGTAGATCGATTGTTTACCTTATCAGAATATAGAAAGACTAGGGGGACATGCAATGAAGCTACAGGGTAAACTATTTAAGACTAATAAAAGAAAATATTTTTTCACTCAACGTGTAATCAAACTCTGGAATTTGTTACCGGAGGATGTAGTAAAGGCTGTTAGTGTAGCTGGGTTTAAAAAAGGTTTGGACAAGTTCCTGGAGGAAAGGTCCATAAACCATTATTAAGAAGTGACCGAAGATATCAATGCTTGACCCAGTACAAGCATTGTGGAACTTGTCTCTTGGGAAAAACTCCTAGATAAATATGACCTAGATTGGCCACTGTTGGAAACAGAATACTGGGCTTGATGGACCTTGGTCTGACCCAGTATGGCATATCTTATGTTCTTATTCCTGCTTAAAGTTCTTTCCTCTTCATTTTAAGGTAATTTTGCTCCCCCCTTTTCCAATCAGCAGTTCTTGGAGAAAGAACAAGGATCTTCGCTTGCTGGATACTTTCAGACTGCTCTGTTATTGCTTTAAGGTGACTAACTCATTTTGTGTCTCCGACTGCTTAATTGTTTTTGCAAGACCTCATAGGGGTCATGCAGCCTCAAAGGTTGCACATTGGCTTAAAAAGGCATACATTTTGTGTTATGTCCATGCGTGAAGGACTTAAGGCTCGCTCTACTCATGATCAGGCAACCTCCTGGGTGGATATCTGGTTACCCTGCTAGACATTTGTCAGGCAGCAACCTGGTCTTCCTTCTCTACTCTTGTCCACCACTACCACTTAGATCTTCAGGCTCAGTCAGCAATCTGCCTTGGCGCTAGTGTTCTTGAAACTACTGTCTCGTCCCACCCTTGGGTGGAGTAGCTTTGGAACTTCCCACTAATCTGGACTGGTCTAGCAGGAAGATTTCGAAAATGAAATTTTACTTATCCATTTCCTCTCCTGGAGTCCTGCTAGACAAGCCCAGAACCCCACCCCCTGTCTGCAGCAGTCGATTCACGAATTCAAGACTGAAAGCCTTGTGCAGAATTTGATCTCTAGTTGGCTGTTCCCGATGGTCTTTGTATATGGTTGCGCTTTTGCGCCCATTTAATCTTCTTAATCCTTATATTCGTAGAGGTGTCAGATGTTTGAATAGGGTCATTCCTTGCCAAGGGTTCTTGAGGGACGTTCCATGTGCTTTAAGAAAATAGACACTTGCACCAGTATAAGTGCAAGTGGCGATGTCATTGCAAACTTTTTTTCTTTATTTGCTGGCAGGGGGAGAACCCACTAGGTCTGGACTGGTCTAGCAGGATTCCAGGAAAGGAAATTATCGGTAAGTAAAATTTCACCCCCCCCCCTCCCCTCACTCCAAGCTCTGAAACCCTACATATAGTATACATGTGCCTCCAATAGCCCTTTCTTCTGAATTCTCCCTCCCCCCCCCAGCTCTTGCATCTCTTCTTTCTTTCCCCATGCTCCGTACTCGGTATTTTCCCCCATTTCCTACTTAGCCCTCGCCTCTGGAGCTTAATCCACGAGCAGGTGGAAAGAGGCTGTTTTGAGGCCAACTGCAGAATTTGAACATGCACCATTTGCAAACCTTTTTCAAAAGGCTGTATTTCAGTGACTTAGTCAATTGGAAAGATTCAGAATGAAGTGGCTGCTCTTTATCATACTGAGCTGTGTCTTTCTTCTGTTTAGGTTTTTATTCAATGATAGAACTAAGTCTTGTTCACCCGCCAAAAGGTTAGGATTTAGTTGTGAAATTGAAGCAAGTTTTGAAATTCAGCATTGAAGTATTTATATAAAGGTCTGTCTTAAAAGTGAACAGATCAAATTGTGTTTTTGTTTGCACGCACTTGGATCAATTGCAGATAAGGTGATAAATGTTAACATGATAAATATCTCCAGCAAATGGAGCCTTTAGGTTTTATTTTTCTTTTTATCTAATTTTGGAATGATTAGTTAACAGTAGTACCCCCAGAGTATAAGGCAGACTACTGCAAACTAATTTTACATGATGATTTCCATTTTGATTTGAGGTTTTTGAGTTGGTGAAAAATGAGTAGCTCTGTGCATGATGGCTCATTAGTCTAGTCCATCCATTTGGAAATCCTATATCACGTTAATAAGATAGCAGTGAAAATCCAATGTTTGTTTATGAAGTTTAACTGATCACAGCATATGAAGGTGTAGGAGGATGTTGGGGTTTTATTTACATTTCTTTTTATGGTTTGTCGTAGATCAAAATCACGATCTGCATCAGTAAAGAGAAGGTAAGATGAAATATTGCTTTATTTAGATTATCTTATATACCGTGCTATTCTGCATCAGTGGGTTTACATTGAACAAACTGAAATTACATTGAACAGGGCATTATAACTTGGAGATAACAATTTTACAGGGAACATGGGCTATGGAGGGTTAAGTGGCTTGTCCAAGACCACAAGGAGCGCCTGTGGGACTAGAAACCCCAGTCCTTCCGGCCCAAGGTTGCTGTCCTTTAGTGGGATTTGAACCCCTGACCTTCCGGCCTGAAGTACCTTGCCCCAACCACTAGGCTATTTTTGATAAAGATGGAAAAGAATAATATAATGTAATTCTTTGCTTCCATGTCATCCTGCTAGACCAGTCCAGTCAAGTGGGTTGTGTTTCTGTACCAGCAGATTGGTGGAGACAAAGAACAAATGAAAACCCCAGTTCTCCAGGAACAAGCAGGACGTCAGTCCTCACTTATGGGTGACGTTGGCACCGACAGAGCCCGCGGGGAGCAATTCTCCAGCTTTCAAAGAAAGCCTTTGGGATTGCTGCCACGCATGCGTGGTCCTCTCCCTGCCCAAGGGTGCCATCTTGCTTAGTCTCCCTTTTTCCACAGAGCCCTTCAGATGCACATCCTTGTCCCTCGGAAAAGGTGTTTTGTTCCCCGGCCTCTGGCCTCCTATTTTTCTGGTTGCACAACTACTCTACCCGTTCTTCCCCTGCTCCCATTCCTTTTGAGCATAGGGGATGTTTTTTCCTAACATTTTTGCTGTTAGTGGGCTTCATGCCCTCTTTTCTCCCAACTGCTGGCTGCATGGGTCTTCGACCTCGCGGGGGCCCTTTTTGCCCCGATGGACACTGGCTTCAAAAAATGCGATAGATGCTCCAAGAACATGTCGCTTACGGACACCCATGACTGCTGTCTGTGGTGTCTCGGGGCCGACCATGATCCAGAGCTCAGTTCGCTTTGTAAGAAAATGTCCTCCAAAGCCCTGCTAAGTCGTAAGCAGAAGTCCGAAGACATTTTCCATAAGGCTGCCGTGGGATCCTCCACCTCATCTCCGTGCTCAACAGCACTCCCGACCAAGGGTCCCCTGAAGTGGAGCAGCGTAAGAAGGCAGCCTCGAAGTTGCTGTCAGGGGCTCCCAACAAGCGCGAGCGACTCCACGCTCGGTCACTTAGCCCACCTCAGCGTTCCCGAGAGTCGGACAAGTAGTGACCTCGTAAGGTAACCCCATACAGACTCGGAGGCCCATGGTGATGGCGTCAGGTCTCCTGAGGGCCGTCCCGACGAGGACCCCCTCTTCTTCGAAGCCTAACCCGGTGATCACGGTGTTGACATCGCAGGGCCCAACGCCCGCATGGGAGTCCCGTATGCTGGCACTGGAGCACAGTGTTTCTGCTGCCATAGCTGCCCAGCAGGCATGCATGGCTGGCTCGTGCCCAGTTACCGAGGGTCCCTTGAGAGGGAAACCAAAATCTGCCCTGGAAACCCCCGAGAGCCATGGGCCTCGTGAGGGTCCTCAGTGTCTGTCTCGCTCGTGTTTCTGTTCCTCGGGGGTGAGATCCTCCAGGGTCTCCAGCTCTAAGCGGGCCTCTGTTTCTGGACAAGGCGACCAGCCCGAATCGGATTCCTCCTCCGGTTTCTCGGACTGGGAGTCATAACATAAGAACATAACTTGATATGCCATACTGGGTCAGACCAAGGTCCATCAAGCCCAGTATCCTGTTTCCAACAGTGGCCAATTTAGGTCATAAGTACCTAGCAGTTTCCCCAAAAAATACAGGTTCCACAATGCTTGTATTGGGTCAAGCATTGATATCCTGGGTCCCTTCTGTTTTTTTTGTTTTTTTTTTTTAATTTAATAATTTTATTGAATTCTGCAGCACACAATAACACAAACATTGTGAATTCAACAATTCCACAGCAACAACCCTGAATCCCATTTTTGCCGTACCCCACCCCCCCCCCCCCCCCCCCCCTGCCAAGAGCTGGGTCCCTTCTTAATGGTTTATGGACCTTTCTTACAGGAACTTGTCCAAACCTTTTTTAAACCCAACTACACTAACAGCCTTTACTACATCCTCCGGATGCAATATGTGGATTGAATCTGTTATCCAGCTGCTACTGTTATTAGCATAAATTATTCTTACAAAGGAAGGTCTCAGCTTTACCGGGCCGGTATTCACTGTGACACAAGATCACAAACACCTATTCTGAATGCCCTTTCACATCAATGACCTGCTTTGTCAATCCCCAAACAATACATGGAAGACCCACAAATCAAAGACTTAACTTTCAAACACTTCTGCTTAACGTGATCACTCCAACCCCAACGCCTCAATGAAGCGCTTTAATCAAGCGGGGGTTGGAGTGACCGCGTTAAGCAGAAATGTTTGAAAGTTAAGTCTTTGATTTGCGGGTCTTCCATGTATTTGGGGATTGACAAAGCAGGTCATTGATGTGAAAGGGTATTCAGAATAGGTGTTTGATCTTGTGTCACGGTGAACACCGGCCCGTTAAAGCTGAGACCTTCCTTTGTAAGAATAATTTATGCTAATAACCTTAGCAGCTGGATAACGGATTCAATCCACATATTGCATAAGAACATTTGTTATTTGAGTGTGTGCTAGCTGACTTTTATGAGTTTTACTTAGCTCTGCAGGTTAATCTACTGAGAGCCTTCTGTTTTATGGTTTCCTGTGCAATAATTCTCTGTTTACTCATTGTTGCCCACAATTGAGGTGGTGTGAGGTTTTGCCATGTTTCTCCCATATGGTTTATCCACTTGACACACACACACAGTAAAAGGCGGTATATTGGAGCAGATTTACAGATATATTCTAGCAGGCACTTTTTGGGACTAATACTGAAGGAACCTCTGGTGGCTGAAGCAAATAGAGGATAGGAGTGATGTCATTTTGAAACCTGGGCTTTTCATTGATTCTTTGTCTCCACCAGCCTGCTGGTAGGGGAGCACAACCCACTTGTCGGGACTGGTTAGCAGGACTCAAGGGCAGGACATTAACTGATAAGTAAAATGTCATCTTCTAATAAACTTTTTCTTGAGGGGTGATTTATGGTACCACTGGGTAACAGTAAATTTATTTCCAGTTCAGCCTGCTAGACCAGTCCAGACAAATTGGTTTTGTCCCCCTATAAGAATCAAGAGTGCTAAAACACATTCTTCTAATCCACCAGGCCGGGAATCCAGGACACTCAATGCCTTTGGGTGTTGTTTTCAATCCTCCATGCTATCAACCAGGATCAGTTCCTACATTCTTTATATGGGAATGTTCCTGGAAGAAGTCACAAGAGACTTAGACTTGTGTCTCTGAGGAAAAAAGAGCAGACTACCTTATTCTGGTCAAACACGCCCAGAATGTCTCTAAATTTATGAACCGTGCTACTTTTGCTTTGAATGTATTAGCAGAACCACTGCTATATCCATAGGAGCATGTCGTATTGCTTGGCTTCAAGCATCAGACTTAAAACAGTGGGTGCAAGAAAAGCTGGGAAACATTCCTTGTACAGGAGAAGCTTGAATCTGAAAATACTATTACCTTTAACAGACTATCAAAGTCTACAGCCAACCCAGCAAAGAAAACATTCAAAAACCCCTTTTTCAGTAAGAAAAAGAAACCTTACCCATCTTACACCCATCAAAGCCAGTCTGCTTCATGTTCCCCAGAAGGGGCAGCAACAGAACAGACGGCAAAGAAAGCCGCAAGAAAAGAGCTCAACAGGCCCAACAGACCCAGCCCCCTCAGGGTCTTTGACTTCTACCTAGAGAACTTGGGCTTGTTTACAAAGCCGTGGTAGTGGATCGCAGCCGCGGCTCCATTGAAATCCATGGGGCCGCGGCTCCGATTACGATCGCAAACCGCTACCGCGGCTTTGTAAACAAGCCCCTTAGTCATTCTGCCCTGAAAGGTCCAGAACCCTTAACCATTCCAGGAAGACTATGGTATTTTGCCAAAAGATGGCAACAAATAACATCAGAAAACTGGACTCTGTCCATTGTACGACTGGGGTACAAGCTTCATTTTTTCAACTTGCCCCCCCCCCCCTCCCTTTACAATAAACTGTTCAATTCTCAGGCCCCTGCCACCAATCTTTTGTGGCAGGAAGTCACGTCACTTCTTGCTCGAGCAATCGAAGTACCCATACCCCAACAGGGAACGGGGTTTTACTCCCCTCTATTTTCTTATTCCAAAGAAGACGGGGGGACACAGGCCTATACTAGACTTCAGAGAATTAAACAAATATTCGTTCCGAGAAAAGTTCAAAATGATCTCCCTCGGGACACTTATACCATACTTTAAAAGTCAGAACTGGCTATGTTCTCTAGATCTAAGAGATGAGTACACGCATATTCTCATCCACTCAGATCACAGGAAGTTCCTTCGATTCATGGTCCAAGGAGGACACTTCCAGTACAGAGTTCTTCCTTTTGGACTGGCCTCTGCTCCAAGAGTCTTCACAAAATGCAGGGCAGTGGTAGCAGAATTTGAGGACTCTGGGAATATTTGTCTTCCCTTACTTAGACGATTGGCTCATTCGAGCATCGACAGCTCCAGAGGCCAGCTTCGCTCTTTCTCGAGCAATGAGAATTCTTCAGTACTTGGGACTAGTCATAACCTCCCAAAATCTCATCTCACCCCCTCTCAATCTCTCGAGTTCATAGGGGCTCGTCTAGAGACACGGCAGTCAAAGGCTTTCCTGCCACAGCCATGCTGTCTACGAATAATATAACTGGTATCTCAAGCATCTATGAAAGTGTTCCTTCCTTCACGTCCCTCCAGTCTAGTCCCAGGAACTCTGGAGTTGTCAACCTCTTCCAGCAGCTTGGAGACTGATACACGTCATTCTTTGACACCGTTATAAGGACTCGGGCACCGACTCCTCCCACTTCAGTTTTATCAGTCTCCAAGCAGCTGGAGGATGTGAGCCAGGGTTTCTGGCTCACTAGAGATTCAATTAAGGACTGTAGTTTTTTTTAGTGAGTTAATTTACTGGGGTTAAAATTTTGGTTTTCCCACATTAGGACAGTTAATATTTTGGTTTTGGTTTGTTTCAGTGCCTTTTGGGGCGGTATTGCTTTAAATTTTTTCTTTTTGTGAAGGGCCTCTCTTCCATCTTCCTCTCTCTTACCGCAGAGACGGGCAGAAGGATTTTTTCAGACCGGGGGTGCACCCGGGGATGTCTCATTTAGTCTCACTGCCTTCTCCAGCGCAACGCAGAGGGTTTTTGCCTGCAAGCACTGAGGAGATCGGACAGCCGGGAACAGCTCTGCCACAGTTCGCTGCTGTGCTAGGTTCCTGTGCGCGTTACAAGCCAGGACGGGGGCACGTTGTGGAGGTAATCACTGTGAAGCAGAAAGGTTCTCTGGCTCGTGGGCGGTAAGGTAAGCCCCGATTTAATTAAGCCCTGATTTAATTTTCAATTTTGAGGGTGTCCTCGGCATTGTAAGTGGGGACCGGAGGCCTGCATAGAGAGTGCGTTGGGGGGAAACAAGCTCAGGTTTGAAGCGCAGGAAGCTTCATTTTGCTCAGTTTTTGGTGTGTTTCAGGTCAGGGGACCCTCCTGCCTTGTTCTGCTTTGATTGGTACTTTAGATTGAAAAAAAAATGAAAATAAATAAATAAACAGACAGACAGACAAGCGGGAGGCAGTGACGCAGAGGCCTCTGTCCCCGTTGTTAGGATCTGTAGAACCTATCCCGGGTCCTTCCTCGGCTCCGGATGGCCCGAGGGCTTCGGCACCTGGGGCTGGTGATTTGCTATCAATTGTTTCCCCAGATTATGTAGCGCTTATTCACAGAGCTTTTGGTAGTGCTCCTAGGGAAACGTCTCCCTCGGCCTTGGCTCACAGGGCAGGGGAGTTAGGACAAAAGAGGCCAGGCTCCACTCTGTCAGTGTCACCTTTCACCTTGTGGCCAAAGAGAGCCCGGGTGGAACCTGAGAGGAGGTGTCAGTCCGAGTTTTCCGAGGATGTGCACACAGAAGGAGAGGAGCAGGATACGCAGATGGATGAGGAGCTGGAAGACGGTGAGATTCCTGAACAGGAGGGTCAGGCTAGAGTGGTGTAGATTTTTTGGCGGGAAGAGTTGCCCGCCTTGATCTCAGAAAGGTGCTGAATGTGCCAGTGGTAGAGCTGATTGAGGCTACCTTGGAGGATCCCCTCTTACAGGCCTTTAGGAAGACGCAGAGGGCGTTTCCCATGCATAGAGTTATTAAAGAGATGATACAAGGTGAGTGGGATATGCCTGAATCCACACTCAGAGGTTCTCGGGTGATGTCTCGGCTTTACCCACTGGTGGAGCAGGATAAGGAGCTTTTTAAGTCGCCCAAGGTGGATGCGGCAGTTTCTGCAGTGACCAAAGACAACCATTCCGGTAGAAGGGAGTGCAGCTCTTAAGGATACTCAGGACAGAAAGCTGGATAGTTTATTAAGGCAGATTTTTGAGGTTAATGCTCTATGCAAGCTTCCATTTGTGGTGCTTGGGTGGCCAGAGCATGTCTTCGTTGGGCTCAACGCGTCCAGTGGCAGCAGACGGAGGACGCGGTTGGGGAAGCAGCGCGTTTAGAGTCAGGAGCGGCATATCTAGCAGATATTCATTACGATCTTATTAGGGGCCTATCGCACAGTATGGCTTCGGCGGTGGCCGCAAGAAGGTATCTCTGGCTGCATAATTGGGCAGCGGATGCTTCTTCTAAGGCCTGCTTGAGTAAGCTTCCCTTTAAGGGGCGACTTTTATTTGGAGAGGATTTGGAGAAGATAGTCAAGGACCTGGGAGAATCCAAAGGGGGAAGGCTACCGGAGGATAAACAAGCAAGGGAAATTTCCACCTATGGCTAGGTTTCCGTAGAGAGATTTTTGTCGTTTTCGCTCCTCTAGGTTTCCGCAGAGCCAGAGGGGGCGATTCCCCTTTTGAAGCCAGAATTTTCGAGGATTCCGGGGGGCCAGCAGAGGGTTTGCTGCAGCCACTTCCGGTGCCAAAAAGCCCCAATGAAGTCAGGGGGGCCCAGGCGGTCGTAGCGGTGGGCGGACGCCTACAGCAGTTTTACGCTGCCTGGGTCAGGATTACGTCGGACCCAGTGGATGTTGGAGGTAATTCGAGAAGGTTATGTGTTAGTTTCAAAGACCGGTGACAGAGGCTTTTGTTCTCTCCCCTTGCAAGGCGCTGGCCAAGTGCAAGGCAGTCCGGCAAACTTTGCAGCGGTTGCTAGACCTCAAGGCGGTAGTGCCGGTGCCTCAAGATCAATGCGGGTTAGGTCGATACTCCATTTATTTTGTGGTGCCAAAGAAAGAAGGAACGTATCGTCCAATTTTGGACCTCAAAAAGTGAACAAGTGTCTCAGGGTTTCTCATTTTCATATGGGGACGCTGAGATCAGTCATCATGGCAGTCAGAAAGGGGGAGTATCTGACCCCTCTCGATTTATCTGAGGCGTATCTGCATATTCCCATTTGCCACAAACATCAAAGGTTCCTCAGGTTTGCGGTCCCAATGGGACGTTTTCAGTTTCGGGCACTACCATTTGGGTTAGCAACGGCGCCAAGGACCTTCACCAAAGTCATGGTGGTCGTAGCAGCGGAGCTGCGGAGGAACGGGGTGCTGGTGCACCTGTATCTGGACGACTGGTTGATTCGTGCAAAATCCAGAAGAGAAAGCGAGGAGGCTACAGCCAAGGTGTTCACCTGCCTACAGCAACTAGGATGGGTAGTGAACGTAGCCAAGAGCACTCTGGTTGCCTTCTCAGGACCTTGAATATCTCGGGGCGCGTTTCCGCACGGAGGCAGGCAAGGTTTCTCGACCGGCCGCGTCCAACAGCGTGGCATTATTTGCAGGCCCTAGGGACGATGGCAACGATCGATTTGGTGCCCTGGGCGAGAGCGCACATGAGACCGTTACAGAGAGCGTTGCTCAGGAGGTGGTTGCATCAGAGCGATCCGCTGTCCAAAAGGCTTATTTGTCCGGACGCAACGTGGGAAGCGTTGAAGTGGTGGTTACGACCGGGGTCTCTGGAGAGGGGCATGCCCTTGGACATGCCGGTCTGGATTCCACTAACGACGGATGCGAGTCTCCTAGGGTGGGGGGCGCATTGTCAGGGAAGGTGTGCGCAAGGACAGTGGACGGTTCAGGAACGCTCTTGGTCGTTCAACAGGTTGGAACTTCGAGCGGTGAGGTTAGCGTTGCTGGAGTTTCAATGGCAGCTGCGGGAAGCGGCAGTACGAGTGTTTTCAGACAACGCGACGGCAGTGGCCTACGTCAACAGGCAAGGGGGCACCAGCAGTGCTCCCTTAGAGGCCGAGGCAGAGCAATTATTTGACTGGGCCGAGCCAAACCTTCAGGCGCTGTCAGCGGCGCATGTTGCGGGAGTGGACAATGTGGCGGCTGATTTCTTAAGTCGTATGAGGGTAGATCCGGGAGAGTGGACGCTTCATCCGGCAGTTTACGACGAGATAGTTCGGCATTGGAACGCCGGTTATAGATCTCATGGCAACGTTCAAGTCCGCAAAGGTGGGTCGGTTTTTCAGCAGGCGCAGGGAAAATGTCGGAAGGCCTGGATGCTCTCGTCCAAGAGTGGCCGACGGATGAACTTCTTTGTGTTCCCGCCCTGGGTGTTGATAGGTCGGGTAGTGCGGCGCATCGAGCTTCACAGGGGGTGCGTGATTTTGATAGCACCGGATTGGCCGAGGCAGCCCTGGTATGCGGATCTCAGGAGTCTGCTAGTGGGAAAGCCCTGGAAGTTGCCAGTCAGACAGGATCTCTTGCAACAAGGTCCGTTGGTAATGCCTCAGGTGGCTCGGTTCTCGCTTACAGCATGGCTCCTGAAAGGGCGAGGTTAAAAGCTAAAGGATATTCAGCGGATGTGATTGCGACCTTGTTGAGGGCGCGTAGGAGATCTAATTCCTTAGCGTATGTTCGCGTGTGGCACATTTTTGAGGCTTGGTGTGCGGTTAGGCAGTGTGAAGCCTTGCAAGCGTCGCTTCCGGAGGTGTTAGCGTTTTTACAAGATGGGTTCCGGAAAGGATTGGCGGCCGCATCCTTGAAGGTCCAGTTGGCAGCGCTTTCCTGCTATAGAGGTAAGATCAAAGGGCAAGCGATCTGTACACATCTAGATGTTAAGAGACTTTTGAAGGCGGTGGCTGGGTTGAGGCCACCGTGCAGGCAGTCGGTTCCCACTTGGGATTTGCAGTTGGTGTTGGCGACATTGAGTTCGCAACCATTTGAGCCGCTGGCGGAAGCTACATTAAAGGATCTTACTCTGAAGGTTGTCTTCTTAGTGGCCATTGCATCGGCAAGGCGCATTTCGGAGCTGCAGGCATTATCTTGTAGGGAGCCGTTCTTGGCCTTCCATGAGGCTAAGGTGGTGTTACAGCCGGTCCCATCCTTTTTACCGAAGGTCCTATCTCCCTTTCATGTGAATCAAGTGATTTTCTTACTGGTGTTCCGTAAGGCTTCGGAGGGGTCGGCTACGCCACGCTTGCATCGGTTGGATGTGCGAAGGGCGTTGCAGATGTATCTCAAGAGGACAGCGGAGTTCAGAAGGTCTGATAGATTGTGGTGTTCGGCGGTCCTCGCAAAGGGGAAGCTGCTTCCAAGGCGTCGATTGCTAGATGGATTAAAGAAACAATAGCGTCCGTGTACCTCCTGAAGGGGAAGTCTGTGCCAGAGGGGCTAAGGGCGCATTCTACGAGAGCGCAAGCGGCTTCCTGGGCGGAGCGCAGTTTTGTGCCTGCAGTAGAAATTTGTAGGGCGGCGACGTCGCCTTGGAATTCCTTTGTTACTCACTATCGTCTGGATCTTCAGGCAAGTAGGGATACATGTTTTGGCGCAGCGGTGCTTCAGGCTGGGCTGACAGGTCCCGCCCATTGAGTCAGTTACTGCTCTGTTACGTCTCCAGAGTTTCCGGGATAGACTGGAGGGATGTGGTGAAAGTGTAAATTAGGCTTACCTGCTAATTGTAGTTCCTGAAGGAACTCCAGTCTAGTCCCGGATCCGTCCCAATTCGTTGTAATAGTGGCAGCCTGAAGCACAGTTCTACAGGTAAGAGAACTAAGGGAACTGTGGAGCTGGGAGTTCTCGGGGCGGTGTTGGATTCCTAAGGGGTTGTAGATACTACGGGCATTTTGCTTTTTCGGGAGGGGAAGCAATGCCCTTGGCAGTTCAGTTGAATAGCGTAGTGGATAGTTTGATACTTGATAGTTAGACAGCTAGGGAACACTCGAGTTCGGGGTGTGCTTTAACTTAATTGTTGCTCTGGTGAGTCTGCTTTGTCAATAGGTTACTGGAGTGGGAGGAGCCGGTGCCTGAGTCCTTATAGCGGTGTCATCAAAGAATGACATGTATCAGTCTCCAAGCTGCTGGAAGAGGTTGACAACTCCAGAGTTTCCGGGACTAGACTGGAGTTCCTTCAGGAACTACAATTAGCAGGTAAGCCTAATTTACACTTACTGCTCGAGAGATGCTTCAACTTCTGGGACACATGGTATCCACTGTCCATGTGGTTCCCTATACTCGCCTCCACATGCAAGCAGCCCAGTGGACCCTATCCTCTCAATGGTCACAGGTCTCGGGTCAATGGACAAGATCAGAAACACCACAGTGTAGTGGTGGCAATCTCTAGAAAACCTCATAGGCTCTCCTTTCCAGCAGCCTCTATAACAGGCCACCCTAACAGATGCATCCAAGATGGGTTGGGGGCCCACTTGCACGATCTCTCCACTCAGGGGTTTTGGACTTCACAGGAGGTTTCCCTTTACATAAACCACCTAGAGTTGAGTGCCATTCTCAATGCTATTCAAGTCTTTCAAACCCATCTCAGCAACAAAACAGTTCTGGTCTAAACTGACAATCAGGTAGCTATGTTCTATGTGAACAAGAAAGGCAGAACAGGCTCTCTGTTGCTATGCAACGAAGCTTTGCAACTATGGACCCTCACCAGAGAATTGCAAATTCACCTGTTTGCGGTATACCTTCTGGGCATTCAAAACTTAAGGGCAGACAGATTCAGTCAAATACTGCTGCCACACAAGTGGTCCATCCACTCATACCAGCTTGCTCAAGTGTTTCAAATCTGATGAACACCAGATATAGACCTCTTTGCAAGTCCACAGAATGCTAAACTTCCCCGATTCTGTTCCAGAATCCCGACTCACAACTGTCAGGCAAGAGATGCTTTCCTATTCCACTGGGGTCAGAACTTCCTCTATGCCTTCCCACCCATTCACCTCATTCCCAAAACTTTATTCAAACTTCAGAGAGACAGAGGTCGTATGATACTCGTAGCTCCACGTTGGCCACGACAAACGTGGTATCCTTCTGCATCTCTCTCAAACCACTCCTCTGGAGTTGGGGAATGCTCCAGATCTTCTATCTCAGGAGGACGGATGCTTACTGCATCGCAGTCCCCAGTCCCTACATCTCGGGGCCTGGTTACTGAAAGCCTAGAATTCCAGGATATTGACCTTAACAAGTAAAGGATATCCTGGCTTCCAGAAAACCTGCCACAAGACGTTCCTATGTTTTTAAGTGGAAAAGGTTCTCTGTCTGGTGTTCACAAAAGGGACTTAACTCTACAGGTATCAAAAGGGGGTTGCTACTAGAGTATCTCCTCCAATTATCAACTTCTGATCTAAAGACCAATTCAGTGAGAGTCCATCTTACTGCTATTGCTGCTTTTCATAAACCTTTCGATGGACAACCTATTTCCTCTCATCCACTTGTATCAAGGTTTATAAGAGGCCTACTCTTAACAAAACCTCCCATAAAACCACCACTGGTGGCATGGGATCTAAATCGTGTTCTTGGTCAGCTTATGAAATCACCCTTTGAACATTTAGCCACTTCAGACCTAAAGTTTCTTTCATGGAAAGTTATTTTCATAATTGCCTTCACTTCTGCAGGACGCATTAGTGAACTACAGGCGTTAGTAGCTGACCCTCTTTATAAAAGTTTCCACCATGATAAAGTAGTCCTCGGGATTCATCCTCACTTTATGCCAAAGGTGGTTTAGCCTTTCCATTTAAACCAGTCGGTTTATCTTCCTATATACTTCCCTAGGCCTCATGCCTCTAATGTGGAAAGGAATCTTCACACATTGGGTTGTAAAAGACCCTTAGCCTTTTATCTCCAAAGAACTAAGCCACACAGAAAATCTTCTCAGCTTTTTGTGGCTTTTGACTCTAGTCATTTGGGACTTCCAGCTTCCTAAAGAACGCTGTCAAATTGGATTGCAGATTGCATATCCTATACATATCAGAGTAAGGGACTTTCTCTTAAGGGCCATGTCACAGCTCACAATGTGAGAGCAATAGCAGCCTCAACGGCTAACCTTCATTCTGTGTCTGGATGACATCTGCAAAACAGCCACTTGGGCTTCGATACACACCTTCACAGCTCACTACTGTTTAGACAAGGACTCCTGTCGAGATGCCTCGTTTGGCCAGGCTGTTCTCCAGCATCTCTTCCATACTTAATATAACTCCTACCCACCGTCCACAGTTTGGATTCCAGAGGTCCATGGGAGGAAGCATGACCCATCTCAACTGGGTTCGCAGCTTGCTGGGCTCACCTTGGCATCTTTCATCTGGGGAGTCCCCATGTGTGAAGACTACATTCCTGCTTGTTCCTGGAGATAGCGTAGTTACTCACCTGTAACAGGTGATCTCTGGGAAAAGCAGGAATTTAGTCTTCACAACCAACCCACCTCCCCTAGGAGTTCTCTCTTTCTCTACTTCTCTCCTTCGGTCTCAGCTATAAACTTGACTGAAGTGAGAGGTACAGAGGTGGGAAGGCAGCACGCATGTGCTGTGGGATGCTCCCAAAAGCGTTCCTGTTGGACACTGGGGAGCGTTCCCGCACGGGCTCCGTCGGTACCGGTGATACCCATATGTGAAGACTAAATTCCTGCTGTTCCCGGAGATTACCCCTATTACAGGTGAGTAACTACGCTTTCTCATCCCAGAAAGGTTGGATAAGCTTCAGCAGTAGCTTAGGGGGTTTTGTTTTGGGCATCTTTCAGGGACTAGAACTACCTCCAGCTGTTGAGGTCCTTTGTGTTAACCCTGGAGCTCGATACCTTGAGTCTAGGTTGCATATGTCCCCTCTAGGGTTACCTTTAGGATCACTGCTTCATGCTGCCTTCTCTCTCCAAGGGCATCCAGGAGCAATTGGTCTAGTGGCTAGAGACATTTCTCTCTGGACCATTCTTCCGAACCATGCGCTCTTGGGCGACTGTCGGCTTTCCCCTGTTATCTAGTTTAAAAGCTGCTCTATCTCCTTAAAGGTTGGGCGACTGTTGCCCAAGAGCCCGACAGTCACCCAACCTTTAAACAGGCAATAGAAGCCGCCTTTAAACTAGATAATAGGGGAAAGCTGACAGTCGCCCTCTTGGTTCGGAAGAATGTATCCTTGAAGGATTCTACCAAAAGCAGAGAGGTTCCATAAAAGAGTAGTAGCCCAAATGCCCTTGAGTATGGAGCAGACAGAGCTTAAAGATCCCAAATTACCCATGTCTACCAATAGCCAGATTAATATGAATAAAATGCAGTCTTTAAAATGCTTGTATGAAAATGCTAGAAGTCTAAAAAATAAGATGGGAGAGTTAGAATATATAGCACTAAATGAGAGGTTAGATACGATTGGAATATCAGACATGGTGGAAGGAGGACAACCAGTAGGACACTGATACCTGGGTACAAACGATACCGTAATGATAGAGCTGATCAAATTGGTGGAGGGGTTGCGCTCTGTTAGAGGGCATTGAGTCAGAAAGGATTAAAGTTTTGCAGGAAACAAAATTTGCTGTAGAATCTCTATGGATTGAAATTCCATGTAAGAAGGGTAAGGCGATGGCAGTGGGGGGTGTACTATCGACTGCCTGGCCAGAATGAACAAATGGATGATGAAATGCTCAAAGAAATCAAGGAAGCTAATAAGTTACAGTGCAATAGTAATAATGGGTGATTTCAATTACCCCGGTATTGACTGGGTCAGTGTCACAGCAGGACATGCTAGGGAGATAAAGTTCCTAGATTAAATAAATGATTGCTTCTTGGAGCAGCTGGTTCATGAACCGACCAGAGGGGACACCATATTAGACCTAGTCCTTAGTGGAACACCAGATCTAGTGCAAGAGATAAGGGTGTTGGGGCCACTTGGTAATAGTGACCATAGCATGATCGCGTTTGATTTAATTAGTAGAGGAGGAATAGTAAGGAAATCCACAGTACTACTTTTTAACCTTCGAAAGGGAGACTATGATAAAATGAGGAAAATAGTTAAGAAAAAAACTAAAAGGAGCAGTTGCAAAGGTTAAAGACTTACATCAAGCTTGGGTGCTGTTGAAAACTACTATCTTGGAAGCCCAGACCAGCTGTATTCCACGCTTTAAGAAAAGTGGACGGAAGTCAAAAAAACTGCCAGCATGGTTTAAAGGTGAGGTCAGAGGCTGCTGTTGCCAAAAAAGCATCTTTCAGGAAATGGAAAAAGAGCCAAACGACGAAACCTGGAAACAGCACAAGCACTGGCAAGTCAAATGCAAGGCATTGATAAGGCAGGCAAAGGGAGAATTTGAGAAGACGCTTGCTCTGGAAGCAAAAATGCGAAATATGAAGCAAAAATGCGAAATAGATTTTCAAGTACATTCGTAGCAAAAAAACCTGTGAGTCAGTTGGTCCATCAGATGATAGAGGGGTTAAAGGGGCACTAAGAGGCGATAAGGCGATAGCAGAGAGACTGAATGAATTCTTTGCTTCGGTCTTTACTGAGGAAGATGTAGGGATGTTACCCACGACTGAAGTGGTATTTAAAGGTGCGGAAGAATTTAAGGAAATATCGATACATCGGGAAGATGTATTGCAACTATTAGATAAACTGAAGAGTAGCAAATCACTTGGGCCGGATGGTATGCATCCAAGGGTGTTGAAAGAACTGAAATATGAGATTGCAGACCTCCTATTAGTAATCTGAATTTTCATTAAAATCATCTGTAATACCTGAAGATTGGAGGATCGCCAGTGTAACGCCAGTTTTTAAAAAGGGTTCCAGGTGTGATGGGAAACTACAGACCGGTGAGCCTGACGTCAGTACCGGGAAAATGGTAGAAACCATCATAAAGAACAAAATTACTCCGCAAGTAGATAGTCATGGCCTAATGGGAGACAGCCAACATGGCTTTAGACAAGGAAGATCTTGTCTTACTAATCTGTTATGCTTTTTTGAAGGTGTGAATAAACAGGTGGAGAAAGGTGAGTCAGTTGATAGTGTATCTGGACTTTCAGAAAGCCTTTGACAAGGTCCCTCATCAGAGACTTTTGGCAAAACTAGAGAGTCATGGGATAGGAGGCAGTGGTACTATTGTGGATCAGGAACTGGTTAAAAGATAGAAAGCAGAGGTTAGGGCTAAATGGCCAATCTTCCCAATGGAGAAAGGTGAATGGTGGTGTACCCCAGGGATCTGTGTTGGTCTGCTGCTTTTTGACATATTCATAAATGACCTGGAAAGTGGAATAACGAGTGAGGTTATCAAATTTGTAAATGACACAAAACTATTTAAAGTTGTTAAAACCCAAGAGGATTGTGGAAAATTGCAAGAGGATCTTGATAAATTGGAAGACTGGGCATCAAAATGGCAGATTAAATTTAATGTGGACAAGTGCAAAGTTATGCACCTAGGGAAGAACAACCCAAACTATGGTTACACGATGCAAGGTTCCACATTAGGAACAACCACCCAGGAAAAAGATTTAGGCGTCATTGTGGATAACATATTAAAGCCATCCGCCCAGTGTGCTGTGGCGGCCAAGAGAGCAAATAGAATGCTAGGTATCATAAAAAAAGGAATAGAAAATAAAACACAAGATATATTATAATGCCTCTATATCGTTCCATGGTGAGACCGCACCTTGAATATTGTGTGCAATTCTGGTCGCCGTATCTTAAAAAGGATATAGTGTTAGAAAAGGTTCAGAGAAGAGCCACCAAAATTGTAAAGGGGGTGGAAGGATACTCCTATGAAAGGCTAAAAAGGTTAGGGCTCTTTAACCTGGAAAAGAGATGGCTGAGGGGAGATATGATAGAAGTCTATAAATTAATGAATGGGGTGGAACGGTTTAACGTAGATCGATTGTTTACGTTATCAGAATATAGAAAGACTAGGGGGACATGCAATGAAGCTACAGGATAAACTATTTAAGACTAATAAAAGAAAATATTTTTTCACTCAACGTGTAGTCAAACTCTGGAATTTGTTACCGGAGTATGTAGTAAAGGCTGTTAGTGTAGCTGGCTTTAAAAAAAGGTTTGGACAAGTTCCTGGAGGAAAGGTCCATACCATTAAGAAGGGACCCAGGATATCAATGCTTGACCCAGTACAAGCATTGTGTAACCTGTGTCTTTTGGGTAAACTGCTAGGTATGTGTGACCTAGATTGGCTACTGTTGGAAACAGGATACTTTTGCTTGATGGACCTTGGTCTGACCCAGTATGGCATATCATATGTTCTTATGCCTCTGGAGATGCCAGAGTAGGGCTAACTGGGGAGCACACTATAAGAGGTCAGTTTGTTCAGGGATGTTGGTCCCCCCCCCCCCCCCCCCCAAACATCATGTTCAATCAATAGGCTGGGGGTCAAAGCTATCTTCTTGGTCCTAGTGAGATTGCAATCTCTCCCAGATTGCAAAGCAATTGGTGTTTTTGGATGCCACATCAATGGCTCATAAGTAAGGTGGTTGACACCTGTCTGAAGGCCCAAAGGGCTTCTATTTGGCCTATGTGAGTTTGGAGAGTTTTTGAGGAGTGATTCTCTCAGGTCCTGGATGGCCAGGAAGGCAGGCGTAGTCTCCGTTCTGTCCTCCTTAGTCTGCCGTAGGCATATTTGAGGAATGTGAGTGGTGCATCCCAGTATGACCCAGCTCCCTTGGAGTGAAGCTGATTATCCCACGGTGGAGGTTCTATGAAGGTGCCGATCTTCAGTCAGACCCCTCATTACACGTGTTGGACATGAAAAGGGCTACTGATTCCTTCTGTTAGTCAAATTATTGTCCTTTTTAACAGTTGAAGGAAGAGAGCATAGCCAAGTCCTCATTTGCCCATTGGACTAAGAAGGCTGTTTCAGTTATCTCCAGGAACAAACAGGAATGTAGTCTTCACATATGGATATCGTCGGTACCGACAGAGCCTGTGTGGGAACGCTCCCCATCGTCCATTTAGGAAGCTTTTGGGAGCATCCCACAGCGCCTGCGTGCTGCCTTTCCCAACTGCCTCTCTCCAGTTCTTCGTTTTCCGCGGAGCCAGCAGTTCGTGTTCCTGTCACCGCAGAAAATTGTTTCCTTATCCTTTATTTTTTTTTGTGGTCGCGTCTGCCTTCCCTGGCGCTATACCGGTACCACCAGTTCTTTCTTTCTTTTTAAAAAAAAAAAAAATTCCTTTTTCCAAACTTTCCTTTCCAGGTGCGTGCCATTTTGGTCCTTATGCTCAATTTCCTCCACTATGGAGAAACCCGCCTCAGGTTTTTTTTTTTTTTTTCCAAAGGTTTAACCCGCCTCGGGTTTTAAAAAATGCACCAAGTGTGGCAGCACCATCTCCGTCACCGACACCCACGAGTGGTGTCTCAATTGTTTAGGTCCTGACCACTCCATCTCTGAGTGCATGGCTTGTGCCATGATCTCCAAAAGGGGTCAACAGAACCGAGCTGCAAAGCTCAGCGCCCTTTTTCTTTCCAATGCAGCTTCGGTGGCATCAACGCCAGGGCTTCGTCTTCCTCCCATGGATCTCAGGTAACTAAACATAAGTCTAGTTGGTCCTCAAAGGGTAGATCTCCTTCCAAGCATCGAGATGCCTCTGGCGTGCCCTTGAGGGTTCCATACCGGCACAATTGCCCCAGCGGGAGGCTTTGGCTTCCAAAGCATTATCGGGGCTCCAGGATGTTCTCGAGGCCTCGACCTCTGCAGAACTACTGGTGCCATGCCCTGGGGTACCGGTTGCATCCGGTACCGATACCCAGGCATCGGCAGCGTCGATAGACCAGAGATTCCTGGCTATTTAACAGTCTGGCGGCTCTCCTTGCAGCATAGACTCCTTCGGAACCATGTCAGATGGTTCAGTCGGTACCGATAGCATCGACATCGGTATCGACTTTGCCGGCACCCAGTCATGCGATGCCTTCCGTTACCGATTACCCCTGGTACCGTCTTCGGTCAGTACGTGTATCGGGCTCTTCAAGAGCATCCCGACAGACGATACTTCGAATCCTCAGAGGACTCCGAGGATTCTGACAGCTCTGCCGGTACCGGGATACTTCTCCTAGAGGAGCCTTCCTCTCCTAAACGTAGGATGTCTGCTCCAGAAGATATCTCCTTTCAGGATTTCATCAGGGAGGTGGCTCGTAGGTTGTCCATTACTGTGACTCCTGAAACAGAGCCCAGAGCTAAGGATTTGGAGATTTTACAATATCCCAAAGCTCCTAAAGAGGCGGCTACCTTGCCTATCCATGAGCTTTTACATGATCTCATGTTGAGAATGTGGGAGACACCTCTTAACACCTCTCCTCACTCTCGCAGACTGGATACCATGTATCGAGTCCCTCCTTGTCCTGTCTTCCAAAAAACTCAGCTTCCCCACCATTCCATTGTTGAGTCAGCTGTGAGAAGGATCAGGCGTGCAAAAAGGCATGCCTCTAATCCTCCAGGACGTGAGTGTAGAACCTTGGATGCCTTTGGATGTCGTACTTTCCAGGCTTCCATGCTTTCTTCCAGGATGAGTTCCTCTATTTTATAATGTTTCTTAAAGAGGTCACAAGAGATTTAGAGGTTTTGAGCCCTCTACTTCCTGAGGACAAAAGGCAGGATTTTCTCACACTGGTCAAGCATGCCCAGTATGTTTCTAAGTTTATCAATCGTGCAGCTTTTGACTGTTTTGAATGCATAAGCAGAACCTCTGCCATTGCCATAGGTGCACAAAGAATTGCCTGGCTCCAGGCATCCGACTTGGCGCTCTGGGTGAAGGACAAACTGGGAAATATCCCTTGTACAGGTGAGAATCTATTCGGCAAGAATTGGCAAGAAAAAACCAATGAGATGGATGCTGACAACTCCACTTTGGATAGGTTATCCAAAGCCACAGCTGATCCTGCAAGAAAGGTTTCTTAAAAGATTTTTCTTCTCAAAAAAGAAGGTTTTATCCCTCTTATTCCCAGCAGGGACGTTCCGCAGGTCAGCTTGTCCGAAAAGGTGAGCAACCACCCAAACAAAGGAAAGCAAAGACTGCCAAGCCTCAACCGTCTCAGCAGTCTCAGCCTCCACAAGGCCTTTGACTTTCATCTAGAGAACTTAGCCTTCCTAGCCCTCAATGGACCAGAGCCTTCCACCATTCCAGGAAGGTTGTCACTTATCTGCCCCCATCTGGGAGCAAACAGCAGAGCATTGGACACTTTCCATTATAAGAGAGGGGTACAAGTTGCACTTTCTGTGCATGCCCCCTCCCACAATGGTAAGGCAGTTCAATTCTCAGACCTCTCTCATCAACTTGTTAGATCAAGAGGTCACTATGCATCTCCAGGAACAAGCAGGAATGAGTCTTCACATAATGGGTACGTCGGTACCGACGGAGTCTGCACGGGAACGCTCACCAGCGTTCAATTAGAACGCTTTTGGGAGCATCCCATCACGCCTGTGTGCTGCCTTTCCCAACTGCCTCTCCTCAGTTTTCGTTTTTCCGCGGAGCCGGCAGGACGTACTCCTGTCACCGCAGAAAATTCTACTATTTTATTTTGTTTTATTTATTTATAGTTCTTCTATACCGCACTCTTTTTCATCAGCGCGGTTCACATTAAACAAGAATACTCATTACAAGCAACGGGCTGTTGTGAGTTTACATATAACAGGAGAATTCAACTGGGATTATAACTTTGGGAAACTTTGTACATATTCGTTATGAACCTATATACAATGAATAGCATTTATTAACATCTTGAGTAAATAAGGTATTTACAATTTTACAATTTTTACTATGAGGGCTTGGAATGCGTTAGAGGGTTGTTGTGCCTTGGGATTGGGAGAAGTGTAGAAGGAAGAGGTGGTGCTTTATGGCTTTTCTGAATTGCTTGAGGTCCGTAATTGCTCTGATGGTGGGAGGTAGGTTATTCCAGCTTCTGGGTGCGTAGTATGCGAATGCCCTGTCTGTTGTTGAACGTGTGCATTTTGTGGCCTCAGGTGGTGTAACCAGGGTATTTGCAGCTACTGATCTCCTGGATCTGATGTTGGGAGTGTGATTGTTCTGAACATCAGATCCTGGATCTGATGTGAGGAGGTTTGAGATTGATGAAGGGGCTATAGTGTTGAGCGCTTTAAAGGTCATGAGAAGGGCTTTATAGGCAATTCTGCAGTTTATGGGGAGCCAGTGTAGTTCCATTAGGATGGGGGTAATATGGTCGCTCTTTGAGGCTCCGTTTAGAACCCGGGCTGCAGCATTCATGGCTAGTTGTAGTGTATTTAGGGTGTTTTTTGGGAGACCATGGAGTATTATGTTCGCATAGTCGAAGTGGGGTGTGACTATTGCTTGGAATATGGTCCTGAAGCTGTCTGGGTCAAGATGACACAGGGTCCTTATCTTGAAATAAATGGTTTTTACCGTACGGTTGACATGTTCTTTAAAGTCCAGTCGATGGTCCAGTACTACTCCAAGGTATCTTATGGAGGGCTTGATTGGGAGGTCTGCGTCTCGTACTTTTAGGGTCTCGGGGTGAGAATGCTCTGTTCTTCGTGACTATCAGTACCTCGGTTTTTTTATAGTTTATCCGCATATTCTGGGAGAGGAGCCAGTCTGCTATAGCGTTAAAGCAGTCAACTAATGTTGTGTAATCTGGGAGTGTGACATTGATTGGTGTGAATATTAGCACATCATCTGCATAGATTAGCGAGGATATGCCAAAGGAGCGAGTGATATCGCATAGAGGCTGTATGTAAATATTAAATAGCATCGCTGATAGGGATGAGCCCTGAGGTACTCCTTGTTTTAGTTGGAAAGGTTCTGAGGTGCCTGCAACTGTCCTAACTTGTTGCAAGCGATCTTCCAGGTATGACTTGCACCATTCCCATGCTAGCCCGTGGCTTCCCTTGTTATATAGTCGGGTTAGAAGTATTTCGTGGTCCACGGAGTCAAAAGCTGCAGAGATGTCGAGGAAAATTAGTGCAAAGCCCTTTTTGATGTCATCTATCCCACTGATGAGTGTATTGGATAAGGTGGTCAGCAGTGTCTCCACTCCGTGAGCTTCCCTGAATCCATGCTGACTGGGATCAAGCGGTGAGGAGGTGTCTGTGTTGGATCTGATTGTTGGTTACTTTCTCAATTATTTTGGATAGTAGAGGTATACTAGAGATCAGGCGGTATGATTCTTCTCTTGTTGGGTCTAGTTGATTGTTCTTTAGCAAGAGGTCTTATGGAGGTATGCTTTAGGGCCGATGGGAAGATGCCTGTTGAGAAGGACATGTTTATTATTTCTGCTGTGATTGGGCTGAAGTCAGAGCGCATAGTTCTTATCCAGTGTGCTGGGCAGGGGTCGTTAGGTGCTGTGGTATTCATTTTGATGATGTCTTCAAAGCATTTTGCTGAGGGCGATGAGAGCTGAAGGAGAGGAACATGTGTATGTTGTTGGGGGGGACTTGGGGAGGAAGAAGTTGTAGTTCTGATGGCTTTGGATTGTATAAAGTTGGCATATCTTTGAGGGTGTATGGGTTCCTGTTGCGGTGGTGAAGGTTCTGTGGTTAGAGACTTTACTAGATTGAAGAGTTCTCGTGGTTTGTTTAGGGAGCGGTTGAGGAGTTCGGAGTGGTATGTTTTTCTTGTGTTCCATATTGCTTCACGGTGGACTCCCAGTTGGGTCAGGTATGTTTTTTGATCTGTTGGGTTATGAGATTTACGCCACTTTCTTTCAAGCTTCCTCAAGAGAGTCAGATTTCCTAAGTTCCGGGGAGAACCATGGTGCAGATGGTCTTTTCACTACATGATTATTTATTGTAGGGTTTTTGTGGGCTGCAGGTAAAGTTTGACGTATTGGTTGATGGTTTCATTCCATGTAGTAACCATGTCATTGATGTTGGAGTAAGGTTGATTGAGTTTTGGAAGTATGTGCTTCTTGATTTCTTCGTTGAGAGTTCTGAAGCGAGTAAAGTTTGTTGGTGACCGTTTTGTTGTGTCAGTTAATGGATCTTGATGTGCTGGTATTTTGAATGTGATCAGGCTATGATCTGATCAAGGGACCGGCGTGATGGAGAGGTCGAATTCATAATTCGTGGACGCGTAGGTGGGTGGAGCGAAGACAAGGTCGAGCACATTGCCATGTTGATGGGTGGGCTGGTTTATGATTTGGTTGTAGTTGAGGTTTTTCATTGCGTCTAAGAATGAGTTAGAAAGGGCAGTTTGAATGGATGTGAGATTGAAGTCGCCCATTAGCCAGTTAGGTTTATCTGGGTATTTGGGGTTGCAGGCTAAGTCAATTATGTTGGATAGTTCTTCAGATGTTGAGTTTGGTGTCATGTATATAAGGTGGTTGGTATTGTAATTGTTGTAGATTGAAATAGTGTCTAATTGTTTTGTGCTCCTGGCTAGGATTGTACGATATTGGAGATCGGTCTTTGCTACAATGGCGACACCTCCTCCTCTTTTGTTTGCTCTGTTGCATGTGTAGATTGAGTAATTGGGTGGTGTGAGTTGGTTTATTAGGACCGAGTCGGATTCTGAGAACCAAGTTTCTGTGACCATTAATACGTCTAGATTGCTTTTAGTTATTAGGTCTGAGATGGCAGGCCATTTCTTGCGAGCAGAGCGAGCGTTTGAGGGCACATCTACCTTTTTGTTTTTTCTTGTGGTCGCGTCTGCCTTCCCTCGACACACCGGTACAGCCGGTGTGCTTTTTCTTTTCTCCTACAAATTTTTCTTTGGTAGGGAATTTTTTCCCTGTTTAGTGCCTGACGGGTTTCGGCCTGCTAGGCCTCTCCACTTCCCTTCATGGAAACGCCAGCCACTGTCCCTAAAATGTGTTTCAACTGTGGCGGTACCAAATTAGTTTGACACCCATAACTGGTGCCTTCCATGTTTGGGTCCTGAACACCATCCGCGGGAGTATCCCTCCTGCAGTAGTATTTCTAGAAGTCTTCAGAATCGAGCTCAACTCGATACGCGGTTCCCATCAGACCTGAGGGTACCAGCTACAACTTCTTTTTCACAGGATCAGGTAACCCAACAAAAGTCTAAAGACTAGCCATTCCTCGGGTGGTTGATCTCATGTTCATCATCGAGATGCCTCTGGCCTTGCCCCCGAGGACATATTGGCTTTAAAACCCCGGCGGGAGTCTTCGGTCTCCAAAGCATTAATGGGGTTTCAGGTTGTTCCTGGGGTTTTTACCTCAGCGAACATACCTGAGCCATGCTCGGTGGTATCCGCTTTGAGTGGTGCCAGTACCCTGGCATCGGCAATGGTGTTGGATGTCCAAGGGGCAATAGAAGAAGTACCCATTCATCAAGGTACAGGGTTTTACTCCCCCTATTTCCTTATCCCAAAGAAAACAGGGGGATACAGACCTATTTTAGATCTCAGAGTTGAACAAATTCCTGTTCAAAGAGAAATTCAGAATGATTTCTCTGGGAACTCTGCTGAGATACCTTCAGAGTCAGGATTGGCTTTGTTCTCTAGATCTCAAGGATGCGTACACCCATGTTCTCATCCATCCAACTCACAGAAGATTCCTTCGGTTCCTTTTTCAAGGAAAGCACTACCAATACAGGGTGCTTCCTTTTGGCCTGGCCTCAGCACCAAGAGTGTTCACGAAATGCATGGCTGTAGTAGCATCATTTCTCCATACTCTAGGGATATTCCTCTTCCCCTACTTAGACGACTGGCTCATTCGAGCCCCATCAGAGTCAGAGGCCAGGAATTCTCTATCTCCAGGAACAAGCAGGAATGAGTCCTCACATATGGGTACGTCGGTACCGACGGAGCCTGCGCGGGAACGCTCCCCAGCTTTATTTATTTATTTACATTCTCTTATATACCGCGCTATTCTGCATCAGTGCGGTTTACATTGAACAAATTGAAATTACATTGAACAGGGCATTATAACTTGGAGATAACTATTTTACAGGGAACATGGGCTATGGAGGGTTAAGTGGCTTGCCCAAGACCACAAGGAGCACCTGTGGGACTAGAAACACCAGTCTTTCCGGCCCAAGGTTGCTGTCCTCTAGTGGGATTTGAACCCCCGACCTTCTGGCCTGAAATACGTTGCCCCAACCACTAGGCCACTCCTCCAAAAAGGAAAGCTTTTGGGAGCATCCCACAGCGCCTGCGCGCTGCCTTCCCGCCTTTCCTAACCAACCCTCCTCAGGTCTTCTTTTCCACGGAGCCAGCAGGTCGTGTTCCTGTCACCGCTGAAGAAGTTCTTTATTTTAATTTATTTCTTTGGTCGCATGTCTGCCTTCCCCGACGCCGGACCAGTACCGCCGGTCTTTTTCTTTTCTTTCTTTCTAAAAAAAAAAAAATAGAGATAGATATATATCTATATCTTCTCCTCACTTGGTGTATTTTTCTTAGGCCTCCAGGCCCAAAAGAAACTTTTCCCTCATGGAAAAACCAGCCTCCGGGTTCAAAAAATGCACTAAGGGTAGCGGTACAATTTCTGTTACAGATACCCATGAATGGTGTCTTAAATGTTTGGGTCCTGAACACTCCATTCCGGATTGCCCGTCCTGCTCTTTAATGTCTAAACGAGGGTTACAGAACCGAGCAGCCAAGCTCCATGTGCTGTTTCCCATGGATGCACCGGCAGTGGCATCGACATCTTCCAGGTCTTCCTCTCCCGATGGGTCTCAGGTAACCAAACATAATCCTAGCAGGTCCTTGAAGGGCAAATCTCCCTCTAAGCATCGAGATGCCTCCGGGCTTGCCCTCGAGGATCTTGCCCCAGCCAAACAACCCCGGCGGGAAGCTCCGGCTTCCAAAGCTCCTCCTATGGGGTTACAGGTTGACATCGATGGCACGGCCTCGACCGATCACCTGTTAGACTGCTCTGGGGTACCGGCACAATCTCCCGGTACCGACATCCAGGCAGTCGTGGCGTCCATGGATCACACTGTTCAATCCATGCAGCAGGCTATAATGGTTTTTATTAATGCTGCAACGCCGACGGTACCGCAACGAGTTCCGTTGTCGGTACCGGCTCCGGTACCAGCACTGATACCGGTACCGACTGCATCGACATCGGCCAGGATACCGACTCAGGTTCCTTGTCCAGGGCTATTTCTCGGTACCGATCCGGTACCGGGGACACCCGATGTCGGTACCGATCGATACGCGTATCGATCATTGGAAGGGGACAGACGATACTTCGATTCCTCTGATTCTGATTCATCAGATGAGTCTCCTGAAGTATCCCTTACCCTTCCTGAGGAGCCTACTTCTCCAAAAAGGAGAATGTCTCCTCCAGAGGATTTGTCCTTTCAAGACTTCATAATAGAAGTGGCTAAAGGACTCTATTTCAGTAACCTCTGAAGCAGAGCCTAGAGCAAAAAAATAAGATATTTTAGGATACTCTAAGGCTCCCAGAGAGGCAGTTACCTTGCCCATTCATGAAATTCTTCATGAACATATGATTGACTTATGGGAGACTCCTCTCACCCTTTCTCCTCATTCTCGCAGATTGGACACTATGTACCGTGTCCCTCCTTGTCCTGGATTTCAGAAAACTCAGCTTCCTCACCACTCCATTGTGGTGCAGTCAGCTATGAAAAGGATAAAGAGTACCAAAAGACACTCTTCTGCTCCTCCAGGAAGAGAATGCAGGACCTTGGATGCTTTTGGTAGGAAAATCTTCCAAGCCAGCATGCTTATTGCCAGAATCAACTCATATAGCCTTTATATGGGTATGTTTCTAAAGGAAGTTGCACAAAAACTGCACAACTTTCTCCTTTTTATTCCAGAGGATAGAAGGGATGAGTTCCTCCTTTGGCTTAAGCATACTCAAGACATTTCAAAGTTTTCCAACAGGGCAGCCTTTGACTCCTTTAAAGGTGCCAGCAGAGCCTCAGGCATTGCCATAGCTGCTCGCAGAATTGCTTGGCTCCAGGCTTCTGATCTAGAACCCTGGGTTCAGGATGGCTTAGGAAATCTGCCCTATACAGGTGAAAATCTCTTTGGCAAAGAGTGGCAAATAAAAGCCACTCAAATGGATGCAGAGAATTCTGCTCTGGATAGACTTTCAAGGTCTACCTCCATTCAAGGTCTACCTCCATTCCTGCCAAAAAGGGCAGGTTTCCTTCCACGTCTGGCCAACAATCTTCTACAGGTTACTTTACCGCTAAGCGTCAGCAACCTAAGCAGGCCAGGCCTAAACCTGCAGGGGCTGCTACAACCCAGCAGTCCCAACCCCCTCAGGTTTTTGACTTGATACTAGAGAACTTAACCTTTCTGGCTCTACAACAGCCAGAACCTCTCACCATTCCAGGAAGGTTAGCTCATTTTGCTCCCAGATGGGAGCAAATCACATCAGAGCAGTGGACCCTCTCCATCGTAAGAGGGCTACAAACTTCATTTCTCAGACCTTCCTCCTTACACCATGGTGAGACACTTCAATTCTCCCACATCTCTCCTCGACCTTCTGGATCAGGAGGTGACTACCCTTCTGGCCCAGAGGGCCATAGAAGAAGTTCCTCTTCTTCAACAGGGGTCAGGGTTTTACTCCCCCTATTTTCTCATTCCAAAGAAAACAGGGGGATACAGACCCATTCTAGATCTCCAGAGAATTGAACAAATTCCTATGCAAGGAGAAGTTCAAGATGCTTTCTCTAGGCACTCTCATTCCATACCTGCAGAGTCAGGATTGGCTTTGTTCTCTAGATCTCAAGGATGCTTACACTCATGTCCTCATCCATCCATCTCACAGAAAATTCCTACGTTTTCTGTTCCAGGGAAAACATTACCAATACAGAGTCCTTCCTTTCGGTCTGGCCTCTGCTCCAAGAGTGTTCACCAAATGCATGGCAATAGTTGCTGCATTTCTACGCACTCTGGGAATATTTGTCTTCCCATATCTGGACGACTGGCTCATCCGAGCTCCAACCCAGTCGGAGGCTCAGATCTCCCTGAACCGCACCAGGCGCATTCTGCAATACCTGGGACTTGTGGTAAACCTCCCAAAGTCCCAGCTCACCCCTACTCAGTCCCTGGAATTCATAGGGGCCTGGTTGGACACCACTTCTGCAAGGGCCTACCTTCCTCAGGCTCGTTGTCAACGTCTAGTGCAGTTAGCCTCCCAGATTCAGTCAAAGAGCCACTTAACTGCCAGGGAGATGCTACAGCTGCTAGGCCATATGGCTTCCACAGTACATGTGGTACCCTATGCTCGCCTACACATGAGAGCAGCTCAATGGACTTTGTCCACCCAGTGGACTCAAGCTTCAGGATCGCTCTCAGACCAAATAGCAACCTCCAAACGTCTCCTTTGGTCTCTCCAATGGTGGATGTCCACTCAAAATCTGTTGCTGGGGGTCCCCCTTCCAACCTTAGTTGCCCCAGGCAACCCTCACAACAGATGCCTCCCAAACAGGTTGGGGAGCTCATCTACAAGACATCTCCACCCAAGGCACTTGGTCCCCACAGGAGACCTCTCTTCATATCAACCACTTGGAACTTCGAGCAGTGTTCCTAGCTCTCAAGGTCTTTCATACCCTCCTCAGCTACAAGACAGTCCTCATTCATACGGACAATCAAGTAGCCATGTTTTACATAAACAAGCAAGGAGGAACTGGCTCTCTGTCGCTTTGCAACGAAGCTCTAAGATTGTGGGCCTTCGCCAGAGAGCATCAAATCCATCTCCTGGCAGTATACCTCCCAGGAATCCAAAACTCTTGAGCAGACAGACTCAGTCGAGTTCTGCTTCCACACGAATGGTCCCTGCACATGGATCGGGTACTCAGAATCTTCCAGGAATGGGGAACCCCGGACATAGACCTCTTTGCAAGTCCGTGGAATGCCAAACTTCCCCGGTTCTGTTCCAGAATTCCGTGTCAGGGAGTTCAGGCCAAGGATGCCTTCCTCCTTCATTGGGGTCAGGGCTTCCTGTATGCCTTTCCACTCATTCCTTTGATTCCCAAGACTCTGTTCAAACTCCAGAGGGATCAAGGATCCATGATCCTCATAGCTCCACGCTGGCCATGCCAAGTGTGGTACCCTCTACTTCTGCATCTCTCCCAAGCCCCCTCCCTGGACTTGGGAGCTGCGCCAGACCTTCTGTCCCAGGAGGAAGGGACTTTGTGGCATCCAAATCCCAAGTCCCTTCACCTCAGAGCTTGGTTACTGAAGGCCTAGACCTTCAAGACTTCAGTCTTTCTCAGCAAGTGAAGGATATCCTCCATGCTTCCAGAAAACCTTCCACTAGGCGTTCCTATGCTTTTAAGTGGAAAAGATTTTCCATTTGGTGTGCTCAAAAGGGTCTTGACCCTCTGGCACTTCCTCTGAATTCTCTATTGGAATATCTCCTGCATCTATCCAATGCAGGCCTTAAAACGAATTCAGTAAGGGTCCATTTGAGTGCTATTGCAGCATCCCTTAAACCTCTCAATGGACAACCTATTTCCTCCCATCCTCTTATTGCAAGATTCATGAGAGGCCTAACTTTAACAAAACCTCCCATTCGACCTCCTCCGGTGGCATGGGACTTAAACTTGGTTCTTGGTCAGCTTATGAAGCCACCTTTTGAACCCTTAGCCACTACCTCCTTGAAATTTCTTTCCTGGAAGGTTATTTTCCTTATTGCAGTCACTTCTGCTCGCCGCATCAGTGAACTGCAGGCCTTAGTGGCTAATCCACCTTATACAAGGTTCCATCATGATAAGGTAGTCCTTAGGACAAATCCTCACTTTATGCCTAAAGTGGTCTCACCTTTTCATCTTAATCAAGAGGTATATTTACCTGTTTTTTTTCCAGCTCCTCATTCATCCAGTGCAGAGAGGAATCTTCATACTCTAGATTGTAAAAGAGCTCTTGCTTTTTACTTACACAGGACACAGCAACATAGAAAGTCTTCCCAGCTTTTTGTTGCTTTTGATCCTTCTCATTTAGGACTTCCAGTCTCTAAGAGAACACTGTCCAATTGGATTGCTCAGTGTATTTCCTTTGCTTACCAGAGTAAGAACCTTCCTCTGGAGGGCCATGTTACAGCTCACAATGTGAGGGCCATGGCCACCTCTATGGCTCATCTTCATTCTGTGTCCATTGACCAGATCTGTCGAGCAGCCACCTGGGCCTCGGTTCATACCTTCACAGCCCATTACTGTTTGGACAAGGACTCCCGCCGGGATGCCTTGTTTGGTCAGGCTGTCCTCAGACCCCTGTTCCATTCTTGAACAACTCCTGCCCTCCTTCCCTGAATGGATGCCTGAGATCCATAGGAAGACGAGGAACCCTTCAGGGTCTCGTACCCTTGGGGATCTCCCAGGCATCTTAGCTAGGGAGTCCCCATATGTGAGGACTCATTCCTGCTTGTTCCTGGAGATAGCACAGTTACTTACCTGTAACAGGTGATCTCTGGGAACAGCAGGAATTAGTCCTCACAACCCTCCCACCTCCCCTAGGAGTTGTATCTCTCTGTCTTTCCTTTCCTCTCTCTCTATTGTCTCAGCTTTAAACTCGAACTGAGGAGAGTTGGTTAGGAAAGGCGGGAAGGCAAGCGCGCAGGCGCTGTGGGATGCTCCCAAAAGCTTTCCTTTTTGGGAAGCTGGGGAGCGTTCCCGCGCAGGCTCTGTCGGTATCGACGTACCCATATGTGAGGACTAATTCCTGCTATTCCCAGAGATCACCTGTTACAGGTAAGTAACTGCTATCTTGCACAATGCGTATCCTTCAGTATTTGGGTCTGGTCATAAACATCCCAAAATCCAGTCTAACCCCACTCAATCTCTAGAGTTCATAGGAGCTTTGCTGGATACCAGAAAAGCAAGGGCCTATCTTCCCCAGGCCCGTTGCCTCCGCATGGTGCAGTTAGCTTCTCAAGCAGTGCTAAAAGCCCATCTCACTGCCTGAGAAATGTTACAACTACTAGGCCACATGGCATCTACAGTTCATGTGGTCCCTTATGCTCACTTCCATATGAGAGCAGCCCAGTGGACCTTATCCACTCAATGGACCCAGGCATCAGGGTGCCTGTCAGACAAAATAGCAAACACAAATTGTCTTCTTTTGTCTCTCCAATGGTGGCAGTCCACTCAGAACCTGTTGCTGTGGTCCCCGTTTCAACAACCTTTGCCCCAGGCAACTCTTACAACAGATGCTTCACCAGTGGGTTGGGGAGCTCATCTGCAAGACCTCTCCACCCAGGGCACTTGGTCTCCACAGGAGACTCATCTACATATCAATCTCTTAGAACTCAGAGCAATCTTCCTTGCTCTTCGAGTGGTCCACACCCTGCTCAGCTACAAGATAGTCCTCATTCATACGGACAATCAAGTAGCCATGTTCTACGTGAACAAGCAGCAAGGAACAGGCTCTGTCGCTTTGCATCTATGGCCCTTGCCAGAGAGCATCAGATTCATCTCCTGGCAGTTTATCTTCCAGGCATACAAAACTCTTGGGCAGAGACAGGCTGTCGAGTTCTGCTTCCACATGAATGGTCTCTACATGCAGACCAGGTGGCCAAGATTTTTCAAATTTGGGAACCCCGGACATAGACCTCTTTGCAAGTCTGTTATGCCAAACTTCCCCAGTTCTGTTCCAGAATTCTTAAGACGAATTCAGTAAGAGTCCATTTGAGTGCTATTGCAGCATCTTTATAAATGGACAACCTGTCTCCTCTCATCCTCTTATTTCAAGGTTCATGAGAGGCCTGACTCTAACTAAACCTCCCATCCGGCCTCCTCCGATAGCATGGGATTTGAACCTAGTTCTAGGTCAGCTTATGAAGCCACCTTTTGAACCGTTGGTTTCTACCTCCTTGAAATTTCTTTCCTGGAAGGTCATTTTCCTTATTGCAGTCACTTCGGCTCGCCGCATCAGTGAACTACAGGCCTTAGTGGCTCATCCACCTTATACCAGGTTTCATCATAAGGTGGTCCTTAGGACGAATCCCCACTTTATGCCCAAAGTGGTCTCGCCTTTTCATCTTAATCAAGAGGTATATCTACCTGTCTTTTTTCCAGCTCCTCATGCATCCAGTGCAGAGAGGAACCTTCATACTCTAGATTGTAAAAGAGCTCTTGCCTTTTACCTCAACAGGACTCGGCCACATCGAAAGTCTTCCCAGCTTTTCGTGGCTTTTGATCCTTCTCATTTGGGACTTCCAGTCTCCAAACGTACACTTTCCAATTGGATTGCTCAGTGTATTTCCTTTGCTTACCAGAGTAAAAATATTTCTCTGGAAGGCCATGTCACAGCTCACAATGTGAGAGCCATGGCCACTTCTATGGCTCATCTTCACTCTGTATCCATAGATCAGATCTGTCGAGCCGCCACATGGGCCTCAGTTCATACCTTCACAGCCCATTACTGTTTGGACAAGGACTGCCGCCGGGATGCCTTGTTTGGTCAGGCTGTCCTCAAACACCTGTTCCATACTTGAACAACTCCTGCCCACCTTCCCAGGATGGATGCCTGAGATCCATACGAAGATGGCGAACCTTTGAAATGGGATCTCCCAGGCATCTTAGCTAGGGAGTCCCCATAAGTGAGGACTTATTCCTGCTTGTTCCTGGAGATAGCAGTTACTTACCTGTAACAGGTGATCTCTGGGAACAGCAGGAATTAGTCCTCACAACCCACCCACCTCCCCTAGGAGTTGTATCTTCTATCTATCTTCCTTTCCTCTCTCTATTGTCTCAGCTATAAACTCGAACTGAGGAGAGCTGGTCAGGAAGGCGGGAAGGCAGCGCGCATGTGCAGTGGGAGGCCCCAAAAGCTTTTTTTCTGGGAAGCTGGGGAGCTTTCCCACGCAGGCTCCGTCGGTTCCGACGTACCCATAAGTGAGGACTAATTCCTGCTGTTCCCAGAGATCACCTGTTACAGGTAAGTAATTGCTTTCTACATCCCCCACACCCCCCCCCCCCCCCCTGGAGTTAGGGTCTGCTCCAGATCTGTCACAGGAGGACGGAATGTTATGACATCCCAATCCCCAGTCTCTGCATCTCAGAGCTTGGTTGCTGAAGGCCTAGATCTTCATGATCTCAACCTCCCTCAGCAAGTAAAGGATGTCCTTTATGCTTCCAGGAAGCCTTCCACTAGACGCTTTTAATGCTTTTAAGTGGAATTTATTTACCATATGGTGTCCGCAGAAGGGTCTTAACCCCCTTGCGATACCTCTGGAATCATTACTTGAGTATCTCCTTTATTTATCCAATGCAGGACTTTTAAGACTAACTCAGTAAGAGTCCATTTGAGTGCTATTGCAGCTTCTTTCAAGCCTCTAAATGGACAACCTATTTCCTCCCATCCTCTTATAGCAAGATTTATGAGAGGCCGCCTAACTAAGCCTCCCATTAGGCCACCACCAGTGGCATGGGACTTAAACCTGGTTCTTGGTCGGCTCATGAAGCCACCTTTCGAACCCTTAGCTACTACCTAATTGAAATTACTTTCTTGGAAGGTTATCTTTCTCATTGCAATCACATCAGCATGTCGCATCAGTGAGTTGCAAGCACTGGTGGCTGATCCACCTTATACAAGGTTTCATCATGACAAGGTAGTCCTTAGGACTCATCCACACTTTATGCCAAAGGTGGTCTCGCCTTTTCATCATAACCAAGCGGTCTACCTGCCTGTGTTCTTTCCAAGACCTCACGCATCAAATGCAGAAAGGAATCTTCATACTTTGGACCGTAAAAGAGCTTTAGCCTTTTATTTGCAAAGAACACAGCAACATAGAAAGTCCTCTCAACTTTGTTGCTTTTGATCCTTCTCATTTGGGACTTCTAGTCTCCAAGAGAACTGTCCAACTGGATTGCACAGTGTATTTCCTTCGCCTATCAGAGTAAAAACCTTCCTCTGGAGGGCCATGTCACTGCTCAGAATGTGAGAGCCATGGCAGCTTCAATGTTTTATCTGCACTCTGTGTCTATCGAAATCATCTGTCGAGCAGCCACTTGGGCCTCGGTTCATACCTTCACAGCGCTGGGATGCCTTGTTTGGTCAGGCTGTTCTCCAAAACCTGTTCCATACCTAATCAACTCCTACCCGCCATCCCAGGTTGGATGCCAGAGATCCATGGGGGGAAGTGGAGCCCTGTCTCGGACACACAACTTGTGGGGTCTCTCCCTGGCATCTAAAGCTAGGGAGTCCCCATATGTGAAGACTACATTCCTGCTTGTTCCTGGAGATAGCATAGTTACTCACCTGTAACAGGTGATCTCCGGGAACAGCAAGAATTTAGTCTTCACAACCCACCCACCTCCCCTAGGAGTTGTATCTCTTTCCCCCTCTCTCTCTCTTTGTGTTAGCTTTAAACTCGACTGGAGAGAGGCAGTTGGGAAAGGCAGGAAGGCAGCACGCAGGTGCTGTGGGATGCTCCCAAAAGCTTCCTAATTGCACGCTGGGGAGTGTTCCCGCGCAAGCTACGTTGGTACCGACGATACCCATATGTGAAGACTAAATTCCTGCTGTTCCCGGAGATCACCTGTTACAGGTGAGTAACTATGCTTTCTATGTGGATACCACATACTGGAGGGAGGGAGTTCACACCACCTGGCGTAAGCTGCGATTCCACATCGGTGTACCTAGAGGACATCTGTAGGTCTGTTCCCAATCTGAGTATTTTTGTGAAGTATTAGGTTCCATGAGGGAAATGGAGCAGATGGAAATTTTTGACAGACGGTTATGTCCAAAGCATTTATCTTCCTCCCATCCTGCATCTTGACTGCCTGGGTATGTCTGAATTGTCTGGACTGGTCTAAATGGATAAGGAAGACAGTTTTACATACCTGGTAATTTCTTTCTTGATTCTTGCTAAACTATTCGAGGCGCAACCCTGGAAGACTACTTCTACAGTTCTGCCTTAATTTGTGTTGTCTTTATCTGTCTGTCACAAGGTAAGAGCTAATTGATTTTTTTCCCTCAAAGTTGTTTAATTTTCTGAGTTATGGTGTAGCCTGCTTGGGCAATGTAGCACAGAAGGGCAGTATGACACCAGTAGATATACCAGTGATACTATAGCTTACTGTTAACTCTGATCTACCTCTGCTTGTTGGCTGAGGAGCATAGCCCACTCTTCCATCTCATCCTGCTAGACCAGTCCGTACAAGTGGGTTATGTCCCCCTGCCAGCAGATGTTGGAAACAGAGAAAGTACCAAAGGCTTCTGGGAGTATATCCTGGCACATATAGCTGTACCCCTAGAGGTCACCTTCAGTATTTTCTCGGTGTCCAGCAGATATGGATGCATTTCTTTGGCTCCTGACCATCACCAAGAGGGTTCCCTGTCAGCAGTTCACTATTTTCCTATACTCCCTTTATTCTGTGGTTATCTTCAGAATACATCAGGTGTTCTCTGAAAGCCTTTCCACTGGGCAGAGTTCTGCTCCTGACCATGAGGGATCAATGAGCTGCCTGTGTTTTACAGTGGGGAGAGCTCCTGGTCAGGAGGACCAGTTGAGCCTACTCCAGGAGCTGTCAGTACTCTTCACAATCTCAGGAAGCAGCACTGCAGACCTACAGCGTGAACGACACTGTTTGTACTAACAGGCTCTTCTCTGATTGTGGATCACAGTAAGTTGTATTTGTTCTCTACACACACCCACACACACCCTGGTACCTTGTGGGAAGTAGGGGAGATCAGCCATTCCTCTGGTAAGTACTGGAAGTGGGAGAACTCAACCATCCTTACCACCATTGCTGCCTGCCATTTCTGCCTTAGCACAACATGCCCCTTTTGTTGGGACGACCATTTTTTGGAGCTGTCTTTCGCAGCAGTGTGCTTTGGCTGCGGTGGCCATTTTGTGAGCCATGTCTTTCCATGAGCCATAGCCACATCCTGTGGTCTCTGGAGGCTTCATTTTTAGCTCTGCTTGTCCAGTTTGACCTGCCTGGTCGCTGTTTAGGCGACCTGTCCTGTTTGCCTGCATTTGGTAAGGTCAGCCCTTTCGATCAGTGCCTTTGGCCTTGCCATGCTGCATTGCATGTGGTCACAAACACTGGTATTTGGTGGACTGGCTTTGCACTGTATGTTTAGAGGACCCCCGGAGCAGTCATCTCGAATGGGGTAGGACATTCCCAGTACCAACATGGCTGTGCAAGGGATTGCAGTCAGAATCCTCCTTCAGGGCCTGAAAAGGAACCTGCTCCCTTCTCTCGCCAGGCGGAGGCCTCCTCCCCTCTTGTTACCACAGCAGACATCTCAGCCACCAGAGGTGTCTGATCAGCAGGCGGACACTTCCATGAGGCTTTTCAGGCAAGCAAGGGATCCCTGGAAATCTAGACCTTGGCCCCTACCACATCTGCCCCATTCATTCCTGTGTCCAAGGATCATCCTACCATGCAGCATGCCCAAGACACCCCACCCTCTTCCCGTGGTTCCTGTGCAAAGGCAGTGTCCTGGGCCTCTGACTCAGCGCTCTCTCTGCTGGAGGAGGGCGAGCAGCTATTCTCTGTGGATTTGGAAGATAATGCGTTGGCCCGAGAGGATGGAGAATGGTCATCTCAGGAGGACCATGCAGAAGATCAGGAGAAGATTCACGACATCTGCCTTTTTCATAAAGAGATTTAGTCTCATCACACAGGTTGAAGAGGCCTTATGGCTTTCACCAACCCCCAATCTGCTGATGTCGGCAACTAATCAGTTTCAACCAGACCCCATCATGGTGGGCATCCACAAACTATCCAGGTCTTTCCCTTTCCCTTTGGAGCTCCAGCAGATGGTTTCACTTGAGTGGAACTCCCCATATACCTCCTAATGCACCGCTAGGCGACTAGGTCCATCAGTACAGTTGGTTCCTGGACGACCTTGACAAGTGGCTCCAGTACCCCAAGGTCAAGGCTATCATTTCAGCAGTATCCAAGCATACTACCATCCTTGTTGAGGGAGGAATGGCTCTGACCAGCAGGACCATAAAATCAAATGATGTTCAAAGACGTCCTTTTTCTTGCTCTTCCCTAGCTCTTCAGGCTTCTTGTGGATGGCTTATTGTTTGGGCCCTTCTCCGCTGGATTCATTTTCTACCAGAGGACCCGGCTAGAGTCTGCCACAGCCTTTGGCAGATGTCTTTTATGATTTACTCCACCTGGCAGCTTGTACAGTTGCAGTAGTGACAGTTGCTCAGTGCTGGGCTATGGCTGTACCATTGGTTGGCCGAAGTGATCTCCAAGGCTTGGCTAGCTTGGCTTCCCTTCAAAGGCAAACTTCTCTTTAAAGAGGACCTTGAGAAACTTGTCAAGGATCTGGGGGAGGTTACTCCCCAATGCCTTCCAGAGGTTAGGCCCAGGAGTGCTTCATGCTTATTGGGTGTGGGGTGCATCATCTACGACTACCTCCAGATCTTGTTTTCGCAATGCCAGACGTTATCAACCTGGCAAGTCCACTCAGTTTGTGACCTCTTCCAGGCCAGGAGCCAAGTCCTAGCCCTTTTGTGGCAAGAGTCGAAACAATGACATGTATTCCTCCTCTGTGGTGTTCTCCAGGCCCAGATGTGCTGCCTGCTGGTGGATATTTGGTTCACTCCAGGATGCTGCTGGTAGGCGACTATCCCTTTTCTCTGGAGAATGGGCCATGATTACTACAGACCAGTGGGTGCTTGATATCCGCCACGGCTATGTTCTAGACATTGCTGCTCCCATTACGAAAGCCTTTCTGGTCGTCTCTTGTAGATCTGCAGCCAAGCGGGCTGGGGTGCCAGCCACTCTTCAGCACCTCGTATATCTGCAGGCCATTGCTCAATTTCCTCTGTCCAAAAGAGGCACAGGGTGTTAATCTGTCATACCAAAGAAGGATGGCTCCTTCCAGCCAATTTTCAATCTCAAGGGCATCAGTCGCTCCCTTTGGGTCCCATGTTTTCCGATGGAAGCTCTCCACTCTGTCATTTAAGTGGTATAGACAGGAGTTCCTGGCCACCCTCGACCTCACAGAAGCTTACTTCCATATTCCCATCCAGAAGGATAATCAGCATTTCCTCCGCTTTGCCTTTATGGGTGGGCATTACCAGTTCTGTGCATTGCCGTTTGGTGGTGGTCGTGACTGCCACCCTCCAGAAACAGAATTTATGTCCATCCATACTTGGATGACTGGCTCATTCAAGCAAAGACTCAAAAGGAGGCTCAGGAAGCAGTCTCACGTGGTCCATTTTCTCGAGAGCCTCGGCTAGGTGGTCATTCGTGCTAAGAGTGTTTTTTGCCCTTCACAAGTCCCTCGACTTCCTGGGGGCACGATTCGATACCTGCAAGGGAGTCTTCCTCACAGTTGACCGCTTTCAGAGGTTTTTGGGCCAGCTTCACCTTTCAAATGCAGGCTCAGCCCTGAGCCTGGGATTATCTCCAGGTCTTGGGGGCCATAGCAACCACAATCAAGATGGTACTATGGGCACAAGCACACATGAGGCTGCTACAGCACTCTTCTGTCCTGCTAATCTCCCATGACTCAAGAGTTCAATGTCTGCCTTACAGCTACCTCGAACAATTTGTCAAGATCTTCAATGGTGGCTATCTCCTGTGAGGGATGCCATTTGACACCCAGCACTGGGTTCTGTTCACGACAGATGCCAGCCTATCTTGCTGGAGATCTCACTGCTGTGACCAGACAGCACAGTGGCCCATCACTCACCTTAAGCTTGGGTGGTCTGCCTGGCTCTGTTACAGTTTCAACCTCTACTTCGAGGTCAGGCAGTTTGCATCCTCTGCGACACTGGCTTACCTCAACCGGCAAGGAAGCATGAAGTGTCATGGCATAGCCAAGGAGATGTCTCCCCTCATTCCTTGGGCAGAGACCAACTTACAAGTATTGTCTGCCCAACAGTGTCACCACGTGATCGACCCCAGGGAGTGGGAGCTAGCCACCTGGATGTTCTACAAAATTGTGAATTGGTGAGGTGAGATGTCTTTAGACTTCTGGATACGGCAGCAAACTCGAAGACACCCACTGCCTTCAGTTGCAGGTGGGAACATGGTTCCAGTGGACTAGATGCACTAGTTCAACCTTGGTCACCAAATAGCTTTTATCTTTTCCTTCCCTGGGTGGTCATAGGGTGATTGCTCCGCTGCATCACAGTTCATAGAGGCTCTGATTTTTCTTTGCTCTGACTGGCCTTGTTGACCCTGATACGCTGACCTAATGTGTCTCCTTGCAGCTCCTCTTCCACTCAGGACATGCAGGGATCTCCTACGCCAAGGGCCCGTGCTGATGGACAATCCAGTTCCTTACTTATGGCTTGGCTCTAGAAAGGCAACACTTGGTGCGGAAGGGTTACTCCATCAAGGTAGTCCACACGCTTCTAAAGGCCTGGCGCCGCACCTCACCAGCATATGCCTGGGTTTGGTGCCTTTGAATCATGGTGCTCTCAGCATAGGGTCTCACGTGGCGCTCAACCATTTTGGATATCCTGTCCTTTCTACAGGATGGCTTTGATAAGGGTTTGGCACTTAACTCCTTGCACGTTCAGGTCGTAATCCTTACCTGTTTCTGCGGTCCCATTGCAGGATACTCCATGTTTTCCCATGTGGATGTCAGCAGTTTTCTTAAGGGTATATGCCGTCTGCCATGCCCAGTTGTTCCTTCCTGGGATCTTTCGCTGGTACTTCATAGCTTCATGAGACTGCCCTTTGAGCCCCTTCAGGGCATTATCCTCCGTGATCTGTCATTTAAGACAGCCTTCTTGGTGGCATTTACTTTGTCATGGAAAGTGTCTGAGCTTCAGGCCTTAACATGTCAAGATCTGTATCTCACCTTTTCAAAGGAAGGGAGTTTCCTTTGAACTGGTCCATTCCTTTCTGCCTAAGATTTTCATCCTTCCACCTCAGTCGGTCCATTTCTTTTCCCTCCTTTCCTAAAATGTTTTATGTATCGGTGCCTATGCTATCCTGCAAGCCATGGACATCCACCAGGTCTTGTGCCGTTATCCCAGAGTGACAGTCTCTTCTTAAGACAACCAGCTTTCTGGCAGCATCCAAGGCCACTATTGCCCGTTGGATTAAATGGGCTATTGAGTCTGCATACATACAGGATGCTATTTCAAGGGTTGCAGAGTAGAGATCGTGTCCATCTGTCCAAGAAAGGTTGACACATCTTCAGTAGTAGACTGGCTAATCTACTGAAGAGGGCTTTAAACTTGATTCATTGAGGACTTGATTCATTGAGGATGGGTGAAGACAGCCCCCAGGTAAGTGAAACATTAAATACCTTTATGGAAATGGGTAAAAAGGGTAACATATGGAAAGCAGTATGTGTAAATGCCTGTAGCATGGGAAATAAGATCCCTGATGTTGAAGCTTTGGTGGGAGTGGTTGACTTGGATTTAGTGGCAGTTACAGAAACATAGTTCACAGAAAACCATGACTGGGATGAAACTATACCTGGCTATACTTTATTCAGAAAGGACAGGGGAGGAGGAGTGGCACTATATGTAAAACATAATATTAAAGCCTTGGAATTACAGAGCTTAAAAGGGAGAGAGGAGGCACTATGGGTTAAACTAGAAAGAGGGAAAAATGAATCTATTTGCATTGGCGTGATATACAGACCTCCTTCACAAGAGGTGGACAGAGTTAATTGAAGACATATGCAGTATTGCTAGGAAAGGGGAAGTGATACTAATAGGGGATTTCAATATGCCAGATGTTTGGCACATTCCTGCTGCAGTATCATCTAGAAGTAAGGAGATCCTGGATTCTCTACAGGGAGAACTATTCAGGCAATTGGTAACAGACCCCATACGTGAAAGGGCCATACTACTGGACTTGGTGCTTACCAATGGTAAGTGTTTCAGATGTTATAGTGGGAGATCATTTTGCATCCAGAGATCACCAGGTGGTGTGGTTCAGTATTAGGACTAGGGCCATTAGAATCCATTCAAAAGTGAGGGTCTTAGACTTTAGAAAAACTAACTTTGCCAAGATGGGCCGATACCTCAGGGACTCGTTAGTGGGATGGGAACAGCTGGGGATGTAGAAAAACTGGGCAAAACTGAAGGAGATATTTTAAGGGCAACCGATCTTTTTGTTAAAATGGTAAATAAATGTAAAAGGGAAAGAAGACCGCTATGGCTTTCGAAAGAAGTAGCTGAAAAGGTGAAGAGAGAGGGAGGCCTTCATGAAATACAAGAGATCAGAGAGGAAGACAGGCATCTATATTTGGAAAAACTTAGAGAAGCTAGTAAAGTAGTCAGGAAAGTAAAGATTCAGAGGAAGAAATAGCCAGTGCAATACAATGGGGGGGATAAGACATTTTTCAGATATGTTAGTGTGAAGAGGAAGGGCAAAAGTGGTATTGTCAGACTCAAGGGTGAAGGGGAAGAATATGTAGAAGCTGATGAGAGAGGAATGGGTAGCAGGAAAAAGGAGCTGATAGTGCCTCTGTTTAAGTCTTTGATGCGACCTCATTTGGAGTATTGTGCAATTCTGGAGACCGCACCTTCAAAAGGATATAAACAGGATGGCGTCAGTACAGAGGGTGGCTACCAAAATGGTTAGTGGTCTTCATTATAAAGCATATGAGGACAGACTTAAGGATCTTAATATGTACACCTTAGAGGAAAGGCGGGATAGAGGTGATATGATTGAGACGTTTAAATACCTCTGTGGCATAAATGCACAAGGGGAGAGCCTCTTTCGATTGAAAACAAGTTCTGCCACGAGGGGGCATGGGATGAGTGTGAAAGGGGATAGATTCAGGAGTGATATGCAGAAATATTTCTTTACAGAAAGAGTGGTGGATCTGTGGAATAGCCTCTCAATGGAGGTGATAGAGATGAGGACGGTATCTGATTTCAAAAAAGGGGACAAACACAGAGGATCTCTAATGAAAAAAGGGGACTGTTGTAGTTGATTATGGAAGGGCAGACTAGGCCATGTGGTCTTTTTCTGTCATTTTCCTATGTTTCTATTTTTTTGCAGGGGCAACGTGTGCCCAGCTGGCCCTACAGGCTCACTCTGCGTGCACTCAAGCCACCTCTTGGGTGAAGAATTCTGTTAGCCCTACTAGATATGTTTGTCTGCTACCTGGTCCTCTGTCAGCCTTTGCCCGTTATTTATTTTACTTGGAAACTTTTATATACTGCCCTTTCCAAAGATCAGGGGCGGTTTACATTGAACGAAAGGAACCATACATTGAATATTATAACATTACAATAAAACGGTTGAACATGGTAACTATTTACATTACTGCAGTCAAACATAGTAACTATTTACATCTCGAGTCACCACATTGGGGCTCAAGGTGGTACAGAGGTATGTACATTTGTGTGAGGAGTGATCAATCAATTGTCTGAGCTGAATTAGGTTAATGCTGCAGTTGTATAGGCTGGGTGTTAGGTAAGTTGGTCCGCCTGTACTTGAGTGGTTTGATCAGAGGAATGGTCTAGGTCAGCGATGGCGAACCTATGGCACGCGTGCCAGCTGTGGCACGCGAAGGCCTTGCAGCTGGCACGCGTGAAGGTCCGCAAAAAAAGAAAAAGCGGGCTCTGGCTGCTGCCGCGGACGCGGCAGCATGCAGTGTCCCGCGGGGCCCCCTCCGCCCGCTAAGCCCCTCTGCAAGGGCTTTCAGATTCGCGAGGGAGACAGCGTCTCCCTCGCGTCTCTGTTAAGCCCGTAGGGGTTAATGGGAAATTTCCCATCAGCCCCTTTAGACGCGAGGGACTGATGGGAAATTTCCCATTAGCCCCTGCGGGCTTAACAAGAGACGCGAGGGAGACGCTGTCTCCCTCGCGAATCTGAAAGCCCTTGCAGAGGGGCTTAGCGGGCGGAGGGGGCCCCGCGGGACACTGCATGCTGCCGCGTCCGCGGCAGCAGCCAGAGCCCGCTTTTTTTGTTTTTAAATTTGCCGGGGGGGGGGGGGGGGTTTGGACTGCTAATGGGCGGGGGGGGGGGGGTTTGGAATGCTAATGGGCGGGGGGGGGGGGGGGGTAGGACTGCTAATGGGGGAGGAGGGGGGGGGTTAGGACTGCTAATGGGCTAGGGGGGGGTTAGGACTGCTAATGGGCTGTGGGCTGATGGGGGCTGTCTGGAAATGGGGTGATGGGGGGTTAGGACTGGTAATGGGCAATGGGGGGGGTTAGGACTGCTAATGGGCTAGAGAGGGGGGGGGTTAGGACTGCTAATGGGCTAGGAGGGGGGGTTAGGACTGCTAATGGGCTGGGGGGGGTTAGGACTGCTAATGGGCTAGGAGGGGGGGGTTAGGACTGCTAATGGGCTAGAGAGGGGGGGTTAGGACTGCTAATGGGCTAGGAGGGGGGGGTTAGGACTGCTAATGGGCTAGGGGGGGGTTTAGGACTGCTAATGGGCTGTGGGCTGATGGGGGCTGTCTGGAAATGGGGTGATGGGGGGTTAGGACTGGTAATGGGCTATGGGGGGGGTTAGGACTGCTAATGGGCTAGAGAGGGGGGGGGTTAGGACTGCTAAAGGGCTAGGGTGGGGGCTAGGACTGCTAATGGGCTAGGAGGGGGGGTTAGGACTGCTAATGGGCTAGGAGGGGGGGTTAGGCCTGCTACTGGGCTAGGAGGGGGGGTTAGGACTGCTAATGGGCTAGAGAGGGGGGGGTTAGGACTGCTAATGGGCTAGGGGGGGGTTAGGACTGCTAATGGGCTAGGAGGGGGGTTAGGACTGCTAATGGGCTAGGGGGGGTTAGGACTGCTAATGGGCTGTGGGCTGATGGGGGCTGTCTGGAAATGGGGTGATGGGGGTTAGGACTGGTAATGGGCTATGGGGGGGGGTTAGGACTGCAAATGGGCTATAGAGGGGGGGTAAGGACTGCTAATGGGCTAGGGGGGGTTAGGACTGCTAATGGGCTGATGGGGAGGGGTGAGGACTTGAGGTGGGCTGATGGGGGGTTTAACACTGGAGGTGGTCTGATGGGGTTAGGACTGCTAATGGGCTATGGGGGGGTTTAGGACTGATAATGGGCTATGGGGGGGGGTTAGGACTTGAGGTGGGCTGATGGGGTTAGGACTGGTAATGGACTGTGGGCTGATGGTGGGGTTAGGACTGGCAATGGGCTATGGGGGGCTGACTGGAAGTGGGGGGTTAGGACTGGTAATGGGTTATAGGGGGGGGGCTTAAACTGAAAATGGGGTGATGGGGGGTTAGGACTGGAAGTGGGTTGATGAGGGGGGGATAGGACTGGTATTGGGTTGGGGGGCTGCTAGGACTGGAAATGGGCTGATGCAGGGACTAGAAGGGAATGGATGCTGGGTGAGGCTGGAACTAGAAGGGAGCTGGTGTTGGGGGAGGATTAGAATGGGATGGGGCTGGGAGAGTAAAATGGAGAGGGGAAAAATATTTTGTGTGGGAGGGATAAAAAATCTACAATTGGCCGGGTATTGGGAGAGTAAGTGGGGATTGAGGATGGAGGGGTAAATTTTGAGTAGATGAAATAGGAATGAGGAAAGAGCCAAAGGAGAAAGATTAGTATGTTAAAGCAGATGTAGAGAGAGAATGGAAAAAAAAAACAAGAAGACAGAAGAAAGGACAAATGGACAGCAGATGGAGAGTTAGCAGAAGACACGAAGAAACCAGAAGAAAGTGGCTGGAACAATTGCAACTGAAAAAAAATGCACAAAAGGTAGAAAAATATCTCTTTATTTTGAATTTATTAACTGGAATATGTCAGCTCTGGGAAATGTGCATCATTAATTTTTGCGCTTTGTTTAGTACAAGAGGAAATTAATATATAGTTTTATTTCTACAGTGTTGTTGTATATTCCAAGTTTGGCTTTTGGGGTTCCCAGTTTAATTATTGTCTTCCTGTTTCTAAATTGTGATTCCTTGTTTGGTGATGGTCTGTTCTGCATGTGTAACTGAGCTGAGGTATTCTGTTTATATAATTCCTATTTGACATTGCCACTTGTTCTTTCCCCAGTAGGTCATGTATTGTTGTTCTCTGAGATGTATTGGTTTAATATTTGCAGTGTTGCCTTTTGATAGGTAGAGTATGGTGCTTTGTGAGTCCTGGTAGTGCTGTTAGGATACGGCGGGTTTGCTATGGGTTCTAAATGGGCAGCGTTTGTAGTAGTTCCTAATGTGCCTGGCGGTTGGTACTGGATTATAGTAATGTAGAAACCTTTTAGTCTTTCTTTATCCATATACTCATTAAGAGGCATGTTTACTAAAAGTTAGTGTATGGTAACATTATGCAAATATTTATGCAAATGAAGCACCTTATGCAAATGGAGCTTTAATTGACGTGCTGGCACTTTGAGGAAATTCTTTGGTTTTGTGCGGCAGTTTGGGCACTCGGGCTCAAAAAGGTTAGCCATCACTGGTCTAGGTCATAATAGTGTTGAGTAAGATGAAATTAGACTTACCTGCTAATTGTTGTTCCTTAAGGAACTCTAGTCCAGTCCCGGAACCATAGAGTTTAGAATCTCCTCCAGCAGCCTTGGAGACTGAAAGACATCATCGCTTTGCTGGCACCAGTATAAGTAGGCAAGGACCACCCGCTTCATCCAGTACCTATTGACAAAGCAAAGTGAGCAGAGCAACAAATAGAGCAATAGTAAGAAAAAAACTAACTAACCCGAAACCCCGGGCGTGTAGTGCTTACCAGCACAATCTGACCTTACTTTTTTTTTTTTACATCAACCAGTCTTACGATAGTCAAGGGAACAGTGTTACAGAGGAGTCCCCCCCCCCCCCCCAACTGGCTCCACCTTCTGCCTGCGGGGGACCACTAGAGAACAGAGCTGTACTGCCTACCATGTACTTCAGGCTGACAACACTCAGGGCGGGCTCCGGGACTGGACTAGAATTCCTTAAGGAACAACAATTAGCAGGTAAGTCTAATTTCATCTTCCTTTGTGTCCCTCTAGTCCAGTCCCAGAACCAAAGAGGATGTAACAGAGCAGTGAATCTTAACGGGAGGGACCTGCCAGCCCAGCCTGAAGCACCGCTGCACCGAAACGCACATCCCCCGCTGCCTGCTCATCTAAGCGATAGTGCTTTACAAAGCAATGCAACGACGACCACGTCGCCGCCCGGCAAATGTCAGCCACCGGAACCAAACAGGAACTCTGCCCAAGACGCCGCCTGCGCCCTAGTTGAGTGAGCTCGCAAACCTTCCAGCACACTCTTCCTTTCAATAGATACGTCGAAGCAATCGCTTCCTTCACCCAACAGGAGAGCGAGGACTTCGCTGCGGCCTCCCCCTTACGCGGGCCCAAGAAAGCTACAAACAACCTATTGGACTTGCGGAAGGGAGCCGTCCTCCGTAGATACTTCTTAAGGACCCGCCGAACATCCAACCTATGCAACACGCCTCCAGACTGCTCCTTCTGCTGGTCCGAAAACACCGGAAGCGACGCCACTTGATTAACATGAAACGAGGAGACCACCTTTGGTAAAAACCCCGGAACCGTACGGAGAACCACCTTATGATCGAAAAAGGACAAATACGGCTCCTGACAGGATAACGCTTGCAGCTCAGAAATCCTTCGCGCAGAACAGATAGCTACCAAGAAGACAGTCTTCAACGTCAGATCCTTCAGCGATGCCGTGGCTAACGGCTCAAACGGCGCCTCGAGCAAGGCCGCCAACACCAAGTTCAAATCCCACGCGGGAACTATGCAACGCTTCGGAGGACGCAAGAGTAACATGCCCCGCAAGAATCGTTTCACATCCGCGTGAGCCCCCAACTGTTGCCCCTGCACCTTACCACGGTAACAGAGGGCCGCCATCTGCACTCTCAAGGAACTTGCCGCAAGACCCTTATCCACACCGTCTTGCAAAAACGAAAATCTGCGAAACCGAGGCTCCCAAAGGTTTCTGCCCCCGCTCCACACACCAGGCTTCAAAAATGCGCCAAATCCGAATGTAAGCCAATGACGTAGATCTCCTACGCGCCTGCAGCAAGGTAGAAATGACCGCCGACGAATAACCCCTGGCCGTCAACCTTGCCCTTTCAAGAGCCATGCCGTAAGCGAGAATTGATTCACCTGGGGCATTCGCAACGGGCCCTGCCGCAACAAATGCGCTCACTGCGGGTAGACGGCACGGCTTGTCTGCCAGCAGCCACACCAAATCGGCATACCACGGTCTTCTGGGCCAGTTTGGTGCCGCCAGGACCACCAGACTGCGATGACGCTCTATCCGCTGTATCACCCTGCCGATGAGCACCCAAGGCGGGAACACATAGAGAAGACCTGAATCTGGCCACCACAGGGCTAGCGCGTTGATGTCCTCTGACATGCGCTCCCACCGCCTGATGAAGAAGCGCTCCACCTGCGCCGACTCAAACGTCGCCATCAGATCCATCAGCGGGAGACCCCAGCAGCACACCAACAGCAAAAACACCTCCGGGTGTAAAACCCACTCTCCGGGATCCACCCTGTGCCGACTGAGGAAATCGGCCTCGACATTGTCCGCGCCTGCCACATGCTGTGCTGACAGACCCGTCAGATAACGCTCGGCCCAAGCCAAAATCCGGCCGGCCTCCACCTCTAGCAATGCACTGCCAGTGCCGCCCTGGCGATTGATGTATGCCACCGTCGTCGCATTGTCAGACATGTGCACCGCCGCCTGCCGGAAGAGCTCCTGAAACTCCCGCAGGGCTAAAAACACCGCTCGCATTTCCAACAGGTTGATGGAACAGCGCCGCTCTTCCTGAGACCACCGACCCTGAGCAAAGCGGTCGTTGCAATGCGCACCCCAGCCCAGAAGACTGGCATCCGTCAGCAGTTTCCAGGAGGGAGGCTCCAGCGGCTGCCCCGTTGACAAACTCTCCGGCTGCAACCACCAGCGAAGGTTCTGACGCACGTCCGGCGGACAAATCAGCCGACACGACATAGCCGAAGAAGCGCGCTCTGCAACGGACGCATATGCGCCCTGGCCCATGGCACTACCTCTATCGTGGCCGCCATCGTCCCAAGCAATTGAAGATAATGCCATGCCGAGGGCGCCGGTCTGGCCAGAAACCGCTCCACGAGCTCCCGCAACCCCTGAGCTCGGTGGGAAGGCAGAAACACCGCGGCCTGCTGCATCTCGAACCTCGCCCCCAAGTACTCCAGGGACTACGAGGGAACCAGACTGCTCTTTGCAAAGTTGACCACCCAACCCAGGCTCTCCAACATCTGAATCACCCGAGTGGTGGCCGACGCACTCTCGTCCCGCGACTTTGTGCGAATCAACCAATCGTCGAGGTAGGGGTGCACCAGCACCCCTTCTTTGCGAAGCGCCGCCGCCACAACTACCATAATCTTGGTGAAAGTCTGAGGCGCTGTCGCCAGACCGAATGGTAACGCTTGAAACTGAAAATGCCCCATAGGAACCACAAAGCGCAGGAACCGTTGATGCTCCTGCCTCACCGGGATATGGAGATAAACTTCCGTCAGATCCAGGGAGTTCAGGTATTCCCCCACCCTGACCGCCGCTATGACCGAACGCAGCATCTCCATCTTGAAATGTGTGACCCTGAGACACCGATTCACCCTCTTTAAGTCCAGAATCGGCCGAAAAGTGCCCTCTTTCTTCGGCACCACAAAATAAATGGAGTATCGACCACACCCGCACTGATCTCTGGGCACAGGCACCACTGCCTTGAGTTGTAACAACCTCTGCAGGGTCTCGGAGACAGCCTGGTACTTCTGCGGTACTTTGCAAGGGGACAGAACAAAGGAATCTAAGACGGGCCGATGGAGCTCTAAGGCATAACCGTCTCGAATGACCTCTAGGACCCACTGGTCCGACGTAATTTGGACCCAGGCAGGGTAAAACTCCCGTAAACGACCTCCGACCGGAATCACCTCTACCTGAGTCCCCCTTATCTCATTGTGACTTCTTAACGGCTGAGGACTGGTAAGGGGCAAAACCTCTACCGGCTCCCCGGAAACCGCGAAACCCTTGGCCCCGCGTTGGAAATCTGCCACGCTGTGATTGGAGAAAGCGAGAGGACCGAAACCGACGAAAATCCCTGGGAATCCCCCGGGACCCCACAGAACTCCTCCCCTGCCTAGGCTTATCCTCCGGAAGGCAACCCCCTTTAGACTCACCCAAATCCTTTACCAACTTTTCCAGATCCTCTCCAAAAAAAAGCTTACCCCAAAACGGCAGCTTGCTAAGGTGAGTCTTAGAGGAAGTGTCCGCCGCCGCCCAATTACGCAGCCAGAGGTACCGCCGAGCTGCTACCACCGAGGCCATACTCTTCACTAAGCCGCGGATGACATCATAATGAATGTCCGACAAATACGCAGAACCGGACTCCAGGTGCGCTACATCGTCCAGCCGCCCCTCCAGGTGGTCACCCTGCAAACTCTCAGACCACCGCAAACAGCCTCTCGCCACCCATGCCCCCGCTATCGAGGCTTGCATCGAGAGAGCACAGACATCGAACACCTGCTTCAACAGAGTATCCAAATTCCTGTCCTGGACATCTTTGAGCACTGCGGCCCCCTCAACCGGGATCGTAGTTTTCTTAGTAACTGCCGACACCGCTGCATCAACCTTGGGAGAGCGAAAAAGTTCTCTATCCTGATCAGACAACGGGTAAAGCCGAGCCAAGGCCCTGGACCCCTTCAGAGCCAACTCTGGCACATCCCACTCTTCCTGAATCATGCTCCGAAACTCTATGGACCGGAAAAACGCGATGTGACGTCCTAACCACCTGCAGCAACGGATCTTCCAAGGCATCCTCCGTCCCCGCACCCTCCGAGGGCATATTCAAGGTCTTAAGGGTCTTGGCAATCAAGGCGGGAAGCTCTTCACGCCGAAACACTCGGACTACCCTGCTCTGCAGCTCCGAATCAGGCAGCTCGCCCTCCTTCAGCTTGTCACCCAAGAACTCTTCCATCTCTGCGTCCACGCCACCCCGGTCATCGCCAAGGAGCGACACAGAGCTCTCCCCTCCAGACACTCTACGCCTTTTGGCGGAGGAAAGGCCCTCGACAGTAGAATCTACAGACCCCCTCCGCTTCTGTGTCTGCGCACCCTGGGGAGGAGACACCAGAGCAGGCTGCAGCAGAGCAAAAGCCTGCTGCATGAGGGAAAAGAAACCCGGTGGCACTGCTGGAGCAGGCCCACCGAGATCCTGCTGCGGAGACGCAGAAGACGGCTCACCCGAAGACAACCCCGGTAGAGGCTCCTGGGGGGCAAGACGTCAGACCCTGTAGCCAGAACTGCCTCACGGTCCTGGGAGGACCCCTCCGTCTGACCTTCCATCATTGGCGTCGCGCGGGAGCAAGCCCCACAGACACCGGAGCCCAGAACTGTACTGCGCTTCACACCGCAGACCAGACACCTGAGCTTAGCTGGCATTCCACTGTTAATTAGCGCACTTCACACTGCACCTTTTTTTTTTTTTTTTTAAACACAAATGGCTTGCCCAGAGGTCTCCTGGCTAGGAAAAAATACCAGCCAGCAAAAACGAAGCTTCTAACCCGCCCAAAACGCCAAAACTAAAAGAAAAACCGAAATCTCCCAAAACGCGGGTTAGTTCTAAAATGGCCGCCGCCAGCGCAGGTTCCTGCGCAGAGACACGCGGCGCGCCGAAAATGCCGAAGACAGCCCCTTTACCAAACAAAATGAAATAAAAGCGCTCGCCGGCTCCCTCACTCACCTAAACAGTGCTCCCGGTGAGGAAAGAAGCTGCAGCAGCGGCTGAGGATCTGGCTCCTGCCTTGTCCCGAGGCAATGCTGCTTAGTGCAACCGGCTCCTGCCGGTGCTATTCAGCCTACCACCTGCTCCTCCCCCATAAACTCGGGAGCAGGGAGGCAGCCTTCCACCTGCTCCTCACCCTTACACTCGGGTTCGGGAGCAGGGAGGCAGAAAATTTGCCCAGTGAAAAAAACTGCTGTGACCTCTGCTCGTTTAAACCACGGGGAAAAAATAGAGAAGAGGAGGAGGAAAGGGGGGGGGGGAGGGAGAGAGAAGGAGCCACCAGCTACAGCACTGTCCCTGCAAAATAAAGAAAGAACAAGTTAGCTCTAAAATTAAACCCCCCTAAATTTAAAGGGACCTAGAAAAAAAGAAAGGAACTATTTAGCTCTGCTAATTTGTTTAAACTGAGCCCAGACTCAGGCTCAGGATCTCCTTCAGCTGCTTGGAGACTGAAAGTACTGGATGAAGGGGGCGGTCCTTGCCTGCTTATACTGGTGCCAGCAAAGCGATGATGTCTTTCAGTCTCCAAGGCTGCTGGAGGAGATTCTAAACTCTATGGTTCTGGGACTGGACTAGAGGGATGCAAAGGAAATATGTTTTTAGTTCCTTTCAGAAGATTTGGAAGTCTTTATAATCTCCCTTAAATGGACTGGAAGGTTATTCCATTGTACCGGTGCAACATAGGAGAAGGCATTGTTGCTTGTTATCTGTTTTGTTTTTCTGATTGTGTCGGGTACTAAGATAGTATTGAGGTTCCTCCTTCTCATTCTGTTTTCAGTGGGACTATGAATTGGTGTAGAGAAATGTGATGGTGCAATCTTGTTTAACTTGATGGTAGTCGTTATGGTTTTTATATTGGATCCTGCTGGCAACAGGGAGCCAATGGAGGGTGTTGAGTATGTGAGAAGTATGGTCAGATAGCCTGGCTTTGGAAATAATTTGGGCAGCAACATTCGGCGCCATTTGGAGTGTTAAGGGTTTTTTTGGTTATGCCTTGGAGAATCACATTGCAATAGTCCAAGTGAGGTGTTTAGTCCTTGGGCAACAGTTCGGAAATCATCCCTGTCTATAAGTGGTCTTAGCTGTTGTATGGTCCTGAGTTTGAAAAAGATTGTTCTGGCAGTTTGTTTTATGTGTGCAGCTAGACTAAGAGTCCTGTCGAGGGTGACTCCTAAATATTTTATCTCTTGCTTCACTGGGAGGGTGAGGTTCTGCAGCTTGATAACTGATGGGGGGGTGGGGGTGAAATTAGGGTTTCTTGAAGTAAATAGTACTTCAGTCTTTTTGAAACTGATGTACATATTCTTTGAGCGGAGCCATAGTTCTGCTTCGGAGAGGCAGGCTGCTAGTTTGTTATAATTGGTGTCTGATATGTTGAATGGAGCGAACATGATGTCGTCCACATAAATGTGGTAGTTCCTTTGCGTCTCTCTAGTCCAGTCCCGAACCTTAGAGTATAGAATGTCCTCCCGCAACCTTGGAGACTGAATGATGTCATTTTCTTCAGATGCCACCAGTACAAGTAGGCTAACTCCGCCCCTAAATACCAGTATTTCAGTCTCCAAGCAACCTGGGAAGTCTGAGCCTAGGGCTAGGTTCAGTTTAGATAAAAGTAGTAGAGCTAATTTAAATTTATTTTTGATTAGTTTTATTTCTCTTTGTTTTATTTTCTAGAGGTGCTGCTGCTTATCAAGATTTCTGTTGAAGACTCTTTTGTTTTTTAGCTCCTCCCTCTTCCCCACCCCCTAAACGAGCAGGGGTTTGCTGGGTAAATTTTATCAAGGAAGTCTTTAAGAGGGTATTGTGTTCCTGCTCCCGAACCCATAAAGAAGGGTGAGGAGCAGGTTGAGGAGGATAAAAAGAAATTATTTCAGTGCCCTTGGATATATCAGGGCTACTTTGTGAATCGGGAGCTGAAGATGAAGCCGCGAATCGGCTAAGCTTCAAAGAAAGGAATTTCGTCTATTTTTTTCTTCCATTTTTATTCCTTCAAAGTCTGGCTGGTAAGGTAAACCTTAGCGCTTTCATTTATTTTATTTTCTGTTTGTTCTTAGTGCGGCTCGTGCTGTAACTGCACAGAGTTAAACATGTAGTAATAGAATTTCTTTGCTGTGCTCGCGAAGCGGTGCTCGCGTCAGAAGTCTGCTGCCTGGAATGTTTATTTTTGACATGCAGAAACGCGCGATGTGCACGAGCAGGAGTTGTGCTCGAGATATTTGAACAGCTGCAGATGTTGAATCTGCCTCTAATAGAGTTTATTTTTGAGAAGAGCTGTTTATCTTGGCAATGTTTTTCAAAGGGCATTTCCTCTTGACATTGACTTTTTTCAGAATTTGAATGGCTTCTGCGATGCAGCTTATTTTCGGTGTATGCTTTTCTAAGGCGTTTAGCTTTTTCAGTGTGTACATCGGATTAACTTTGCAAGCGTTTGTTATAAATTTTTAGAAATAGTTTTTAAAATGCCAGCAAAACCACATTGTTTTGTTTGTGGTTCAAGACGTGGTGAGTTATTGGAGTCTGGGGTTTGTAGGTTGTGCACTTTAGATCCGGACACTTTGAATAAATCTCAAGACACTTCTTCTGGTGTTCAGATTTCGATTGCACCAGAAAAAGGTGATTCTCTTCCTCCTGCTTTGAGTCCAATGCATATTGATCCTGGACCATCTACAGAAGTTGATTCCCTGAATAATCCTTCTATGTCCTCGGGAGATCTTTCTCTTTCAATTCCTCCAAATTTTTATTCTCTAATGACACAGGCTTTAGAGCTTCTGCAGCCTATGTTAGGAGTCTCTTCTAAAGCTTCTAAGGGTAGGAAGCGTTCAGGTTCTGTATGTCTACCCGAGGAAGAAGTAAGGTTACCAAAAGTTGGTAAGCATGGTTTACCTGACAGTCTCCTGGAGGATGATTTGGATGGTCTAGATGTTGATCAAACTTCAGACATTGAATTGGAGGAAGGTGAAGTACCAGAAGAAGAACAATTAAGTAGAATTGTTCGAATCTTTCATAAAGAATTGCCTGCGTTGATTTCCGAAACTCTTAAGTCTCTTAATATGCCTGTTGGTGATTCCTTATTGGAAGAGTCATTGGAAGATCCTCTTGCTGGCGGTGAGGAAATCTCAGTGTGTTTTTCCTGTGCATAGAATTTTTAGATCTATGATTCAGGAAGAGTGGGATTCTCCTGAGGCAGATTTTCGGGATTCTAGATCTTTGACTCGTCTTTATTCCCTTTCTGATCAAGATAAGGAGTTATTTCGCTCTCCTAAGGTGGATGCTGCAGTCTCTGTGGTAACCAAAAAGACTACTATTCCGGTGGAAGGGGCTGTGGCTTTGAAGGATGTTCAGGATCGAATGTTGGACACATTGCTTAAGCAGGTGTTTGATATTAGCGCAGTCTCTTTACATGCTTCGATAGCAGGGGCTTGGGTCGCGAGAGGCTGTTTACGGTGGTCTCAAAAATTGCAGATCAAGCAAGTGAACAGTTAGATGAAGTGACTCGGTTGGAGTCGGGTGCTGCTTATTTATCTGATATACATTATGATCTTATCAGAGCCCTAGCTAAAAGCATGGCTTCTGTGGTAGCGGCACGTAGATACCTCTGGTTACGCAACTGGTCAGTTGATGCTTCTTCTAAGGCACGTCTCAGTAAATTGCCTTTTAGGGGAAAACTTTTGTTTGGTGAGGATTTAGAGAAGTTAGTTAAGGAACTCGGAGTCCAAAGGCGGTCGTCTGCCTCAAGATAGGCCTAGGCAGGTTCGAGGTGCTGGAGGTTCCCGGGGGAATTTCGTAGGTTTCGAAATCCTCGTTTTGGTCAGCCTATGAGAGGGAGGTTCTCAATGAGGGGACAAGGGTTTCGAAATTTTAAGGGAGCCGGAAGAGGTTTTGTTCAGTTTCAAAACCAAAACCCTAAGAAAACCCAATGAGATGAAACAGGCTCAGGCAGAGTTTATTCCTGTAGGAGGAGAAGGCTAAGGGATTTTTACCCTGCCTGGGTCGAAATTACGACGGATCAGTGGGTTTTAGAGATTATTCGAGAAGGTTACGCCCTGGAATTTCTTTGTCCCGTGTCAGATTCCTTTGTTCAGTCTCCTTGCCGTTCTCCACAAAAAGTGCAGGCGGTTACAGCGACGTTACAGCGTTTGCTTCAGCTTCATGCGGTAATACCCGTTCCAAAGGAACAGTACGGCCTCGGTCGTTATTCAATCTATTTTGTAGTTCCAAAGAAAGAGGGCACCTTTTGCCCAATTTTGGATCTAAAGAGTAAATCGCTGCCTTCGTATTACGCATTTCAGGATGGAAACGCTGCGTTCTGTCATCGCGTCGGTAAGGGCAGGCAAATTTTTAACGTCATTGGATCTGACAGAAGCTTATCTTCATATTCCAATTCGAAAGGATCATCAAAGATGTCTGAGATTCGCTCTGCCCATGGGACACTTTCAATTTCAAGCAATGCCTTTCGGGCTAGCAACAGCTCCGAGAACTTTCACCAAGGTAATGGCGGTTGTAGCGGCTGCACTTAGCAAAGGAGTGCGGGTGCATCCATACTTAGACGATTGGCTAATTCGAGCAAAGTCAAAACAAGAAAGCGTGCGAGCAACCGCACGAGTGGTGCAGGTGATGGAGAATCTCGGCTGGGTAGTCAATTTTGCAAAGAGCAAATTAGAACCCACACAGTCCCTAGAATATTTGGGAGCGCATTTCGAAACAGCAAAAGCAGCTGTTTTTCTTCCAAGCAAGAGAGTTCAAAGAATGAGGGAATTAGTCAGTCGATTTCTTGCCAGGAAAGTGCCAACGGTGTGGCATTATCTACAAGTGCTAGGCATGATGGCTTCCACGATAGAGGTGGTTCCATGGGTGAGAGCTCATATGCATATGTTACAAAGGGCGCTGCTTCTGCGATGGTCTCATCAGAAAGATGCTTTGTCTCAACGTCTAATATGTCCACAAGAAGTTCGTCAAGATCTTCTTTGGTGGTTAGTAAAGGAACATCTAGAGGCAGGGATGCCTTTGGAGACACCATCTTGGACACTTCTAATGACAGGTTGGGGTGCTCATTGTCAAGGCAATTATGTTCAAGGTCTATGGTCACAGGAGGAACAGACTTGGTCGATAAACCGTCTGGAGATGAGGGCAGTGACCTTTGCACTGCGAAAATTTCGGAAATTCCTAACTGTCGGCAGTAAGAGTGCTAGCCGACAATGCGACAACTGTAGCCTACATAAATCGTCAAGGAGGAACCGGCAGTTTGACTTTACAAATGGAATCAAGTCAACTTTTGAAATGGGCAGAATGCAACCTGTCGTTTCTTTCCGCGCAGCATATCACGGGTGTGGACAATGTGGAAGCGGATTTTCTGAGTCGTCTCAGGATAGATCCAGGAGAATGGCAGCTTCACCCGGAGGTATTTGCAAAATTAGTTCATCGATGGGGCTTGCCAATAATGGATCTGATGGCAACTTACAAATCGGTGCAGGTCTCAAGATTTTTCAGCAGAAGGAGAGAAAGGATGTCAGAGGGACTCGATGCCTTAACACAGAAGTGGCCAGAAAACGGTCTTTATGTATTTCCCCCATGGGCGCTGATAGGTCGTGTATTGCAGCGAGTGGAGAATCATCGGGGTCTTGTCTTGTTAATAGCACCCGATTGGCCTCGAAGGCTTTGGTATGCAGATCTAGTGCGTCTACTGGTGGACATTCCATGGAGGATTCCCCTACAGGTGAATCTTCTACAACAAGGTCCATTAAACATGCCCCAGGTAGCTCAATTCTCGCTTATGGCATGGCTCTTGAAAGGGCTAGGATGACTGCTAAGGGTTATTCACCGGCAGTTATATCTACTTTGTTAAAGTCGCGAAGACGTTCGACTTTGGGATATATTAGAGTTTGAATTTTTGAGGCTTGGTGTGCGGACCAGAAATTAGATCCATTAAGAGCTACAGTATCGCAAATTCTTTCCTTCTTACAGGATGGTGTAGAAAAAGATCTGGCGGCTAGTTCTTTAAGGGTTCAGTTGACTGCTATCTCTTGTTATAGGGGTAAAATTAAAGGTCAGTCTTTGGGTTCGCACGCTGATGTTACGAGGTTTTTAAGAGCTGTATTAATCATTCGGCCTCCCAGGCGTTATTTCCTCAATGGGATTTAAATTTCGTTTTAGAAGCTCTTGTGAAACCTCCGTTTGAGCCTTTGAAAGATTCGTCTTTAAAAGATTTAACTTTAAAGACGGTTTTTCTTGTAGCTATTTGTTCAGCTAGAAGAATTTCTGAGCTACAGGCTTTCTTGTAAAGAGCCGTACTTGTTGTTTTTTAAACACAAAGTTGTGTTACGTACAGTTTCTGCCTTTTTACCAAAGGTGATTTCGCTTTTTCATATCAACCAGGTAGTTTCTCTTCCGGTGTTTTCAAAGATACAGAAGGATAAATCAGCTGGTAAATTGCATCTTTTAGATGTGCGTCGTGTTTTGAAAGGGTATCTTCGTAGAAGAGCTCCTTTCAGAAATTCGGATAGATTATTTGACTTTTGGAGGTCCGCATAAGGGAAAAGCGGCGGCAAAATCTTCTATTTCAAGATGGGTGAAAGAAGCGATTTCGTCTGCCTATATTCTAAAAGGAAAAGTGATTCCAATGGGTCTCAGGGCTCATTCTACTAGGGCACATGCAGCATCATGGGCGGAAGCTAGTTTAGTTCCTGTTGGTGATATTTGTAGAGCTGCCACCTGGTCGTCTTTGCATACTTTTGCTAAACATTATCGTTTAGATGTGCAAGAAGTGGGAGATGGGCGTTTTGGTTCATCTATTCTTCAGGCTGGGCTTGCAGGTCCCTCCCATTAAGATTCACTGCTCTGTTATATCCTCTAAGGTTCCGGGACTGGACTAGAGAGACGCAAAGGAAGACTAAATTAGACTTACCTGCTAATTGTTGTTCCTTAAGGAACTCTAGTCCAGTCCCGGACCCCACCCAGATTGTTAAAGCCATGTTTGAAGGAATTTAAATATTTTTATAGAATACTTTATAGAATATTTAAATTTAAGTTCAATTTTTATTCGATAAGGAAACTTTGTTTGCAGCAGTGCATATTTAGAATGCAAAAAAAAAAAAGAAATATATTTTGAAGTTTAATATTTATATTTATTTATTGCTCTGCTGAGTCTGCTTTGTCAATAGATACTGGTATTTAGGGGTGGAGTTAGCCTACTTGTACTGGTGGCATCTGAAGAAAATGACATCATTCAGTCTCCAAGGTTGCAGGGGGACATTCTATACTCTAAGGTTCCGGGACTGGACTAGAGTTCCTTAAGGAACAATTAACAGGTAAGTCTAATTTAGTCTGTGTCTTTTGAATATGGAGCATATCTGTTGAAGGTACGGGTTAAAAAGGAGGGCAGACAGTGCGGAGCCCTGTGGGATTCCCTGTTCCTGTGGGAAAGGATAGGTGGTGAAGCAGCTTCATCGATTTGTACAAATTGGGCGCAGTCAGATATATGATTTAAATCAATCGAGAGCTACTTTAATACCTATTTGACTGAGTCTGGAAATGAGAATGTTATGATTTACACAGTCAAAAGCAGAGGATGTGTCTAGAAACACCAAAATAAAGGCTTGCTTGATGTTATCCATGCCTCTGATAGAGTTGAAAAGGGCAAGGAGGAGGGTTTCCACACCATGGAAAGGGTGAAACCCGTACTGATGCTCATCGAATGGTGCAGTTGTCTATATAGTCTTGAAGCTGCCTCTGTCTCCAGGCCTGTGATTCGACCTGTTTTGGAGCTCAAGTAGTAATGGCAGCAGTCTCTTCCGGTGGTTGAGTAGCTTGGGTACTACCCACTTGTATGGACTGGTCTAGTAGGATGAGTTGGAAGGAGAAATTTCCCTTACTGTTAATTTCCTTTCCTGGAATCCTGCTAGACCAGTCCAGGATCCACCCTTGCTTGTTGTGAGCTGCCATCTTAAGAGTCTGGTTCACAGAGCCATTGTTTGTGTGGTTCATTACTGCAGTCATTGTCAGTATGGCTTTGCTGTTGTGCCGTCGTGCGCTTGATGTACATAGTTCTGGGTTTGTATCTGTTTCTATAAGTGCAGGAGTTTACATTGCATATGTGGATCCTTGACTTTGTCAAGAGAATACTGAAGGCGATCCCTAGGGGTAAAGCTGTATGTGGCGGGGCATGCTCCCAGAAGCCTTTGGTACTTTCTCTCTCTCCAACACTGCTGGACAGAACCCACTTGTATGGACTTTTCTAGCAGGATTCCAGGAAAGAAAATTATCAGATGTGTAAACTTTACCATTTTTCAGAGTAAGCTTTACTTGTCCATCTTATTTTGTTTAAATTGCACTATACTATTTTTAAGCTGTGGATTATTGAAAATGACATTCAATAAAATACTTTTTTTTTTTTTTTTTTTCTCTTCCCTCAGTCGTTCACCATCAGGAAGTCCTAGAAGGGGTGGAAGCGCTGAACGAAATGGCTAAAATGTAATACATGTTTTAGGAAGAATGTTATTTTGTTTACATGATTGTAAGGGAATTCGTGATGTCTGTTAGACAAATGTTAGAACCTGAGTGCTGGTGGGAGGGAAGGGGAAGGGGATTTGTCAATTAGTCATTTAACAGTTGGAATAAGATTGGCTATTTTAAACTTTGTAAATCCACATCAGTAAGTTAGTGTACAAGTTTTTGTTCTGTTAACATCAAATAATTGAATGTGGGATTTTTGTATCTGCACATAAAAATGTGTACTTCAATTAAACTTTCGTTTTGTTTTTCACAAGGCTGTTTTGAATTAATTTTATTTAACTACTTGGTTTGCCATTAGTGGTTTTTGAGAGTTGTAAATGTGTAGAGAAGAGCATGCTTTAGGTACAGAGAACTGGAAGGTTCATTAAATCTAATAGCGTTTAGAACTCACCTTGAATACCAGTTCTAATTAAAAACTGAAAAAAAGACCAGTAATGACTGCCGGTTTTTAGTCTGAATTAGTGGGTTGCTACCATCACTAGAGCCTCCTTATCTTTAGTTCTCCCTTTTGACAGCTTGACCCCCTAGAAGTGGTACCCCAAGACCACCACTAGGGAGATTTGGATGCAGTGGGGTTAGAGTGACCATGGATTGCTTCTGGCCCCTTAGACAGCAGAACCTCCCCCCCACAAAAGTGCTGGGTGGGGTGTTCACCACCTTCACCGACCCCTGTAAGGGGTAATGTTCCCAGAGAAAGATACCAGCTCAAAGCTATATTCCCATAAATAAAACAGCTTACATCATAACCTACATTGTGCTAACTTGTGCAGCAAGGGTAAATAATGCAGTTTTGCCATTTTAATTCATCTTATTGACGAGTTAAGTTACATTAGTAACGACGTAAATTGCCAATGTAGCTTAGATAAGTCCTTCCAGACCTGCTCAGATGTATGGCTTTATACTCCTGTACCAGCAGAAAGACATAATCTGGTTTGATTTGATTCAGGTTCTGTGAAGTCCTTAGACCTCTCTCCAGTATTATTCTGGCTTTAGAAGATGGTAGGGAAACATTTCTGTGCAGCCTGGGAACTCTAGGCAGGCTGGGGGTAACATAGCCAAATGAAGTCTGACACCTGAGGGCTTTGATAACCTGGCTTCCCCCTAGGGGTCCTAAGTTCTGGGTCTCCTCTAATCCACTTGAAGGGTTAGGGGGATGCTAAGCAACTATCTTATTCTTGAGGAGGCCAGGGTGTCAGATGCATTAAAAAAAAAAAAAAAAACCACTTTTCTGGCTTAAAACTCAGAGGGCTATGACTTTACAGATACAAAGCCATCTAGAACATGTTGGGTCAGCAAATGCTGCATGGTCTGCAATCACAGAAGGGGCCGTGGAAATGCAGATGTGATTTCCGTACTTGAGTAAAGCAAGAAAACGTGAAGGGAAGCTGGTGGAACCTTCAGAGGAATTGGAATACCAGAGAATGTGTGGGAGGGCAGAAATGCAGTGTGGTGGTTTGGCAGAAAATACTTCAATTTTATTTGTTTGCATGACAGCAGATTCTCTGGGTTTGCCATAAGTTATTCCCTATGGTGGAGAGAAAGCAGATCTTGTGGCTGGCATGACTGAAGTGGCCTTAGTTCCTCTCCTCCCCTCCCCACCTTCTCTCCCTAATTTTTTATTCCTGTCCCAAGCCGTCTGCTTAAATGAGTGTAAGCTTCCCCTCTGGGAATGTCTATTGTCCAGGGAACGAGCCAGCAAGAGAAGCCTAATGTGACATGGAATGAAGGTGGTTCTGAGACATTGGACAGGTCTCTGGAATTAAAGGTCTTTGCAGGGCATTTGGAGGAGGTGCCAGTTCTACTAGGGAAAGATGCAGAAGTAGTGTGCATCTTCAAGAGATGGATTTAGGGTGAGGGTCATTCCATGTCAAGTGGTCTAGGGCTCCCCGCATGATCATCACGGATTTTGACTAAATTTTATATTTAGAGCCCCCCATGTCTCAAATGAACTTTGGTAGAGTTTTAGGTTCTCTGGTGTTAAACCTGTTGAGATATAGCTGTTTGACCCCATAGCCTGAACATGTACGGTATGATTCAAAATTTCAGCAACTTTGAGACCTAATATTCTTATTTGTTTATAAGAAATGAAACTTAACTACCCTGCACATCTTTTTGTGCTCTTTTTAATGAGACTAATAATAATCTTTTTTTATTGTCAGAAATACACATTGCACCAAAGTCGGGCAAAGAAATTGGCGGCCTAAAAAAATTAAAAGTTTAACATTGCATCGCTCCTGAAATAAGTAAACAACGAACATGAAATTTGAGGCATAGTATCTCGTGGTACTGTTTTTGTGTTTATAATTTCAAGCTCCTAGCCCTTTTCATTAATTTGCAAATTAAGTGTAAAGTTGATGATTTTTGCAAAAAGGCTAAAATTAGGGTAATTTTAACTCCCTTTTACACAAATGTATCTTCTAGAAACGTTTTCAAACTACTACCATTAGAAAAAGCATGTTTTAAAATGCCCTAAAAAAGTTAATTTGATTGTCTAACGCTGGCATACAGTGCTCTAAAAAGAGGACCAAAGTCAGCGGGCATTGCCATGGCAACAGCATATATTTCATCATATTAATTTTTTGGATCATACTTGTGTTAACATTTTTATATTGAAAAATTATCAATATTGTATTGCGTTGGTCCATGGTGACATTGTCACTACCAGTTCAGGAACATGAACTGGCAACCCCATCGCCATAGAGGTCACGTCCGATAGCTGTGCAATACCAGCCACGGGTGGGTTTCTTAATCTAGGTTCCCAAGCCTTTAATTTGGTTTCTTATTTGAGGTTCCAAAGCCTTCAGTGGGTGTCTAGCTGGTTCCCAAGCCAATGATTGGGCATCTTATCCTAGGTTCCCAAGCCTAAATTGTGGATCTTATATTGTTCCCAAGCCTAAGTACTCACCTCAATTTTAATGCTAGCAATTTTTTTACATTCTGTTATGTTTGCAAGCCACTTCCTTCAAAATGGATTCTGGGAATTGATACTGTCGGCCAGATGATGTAACTGAAGGTGCAGGGAGCATGCTAATGAGGTGCTGCTCTGGAATCCAGCAAACATCTTGCCTTTCTGGCCAATAAAACAAATGAGCAGGACCTTGAGGATGCATAAATGTTATCAATGCATAATTTTCCTCAGCTGAAACTTCAACAACATTGCCAATCCTCCATTTGTTATAGATGCAAGCTACGTAGCAACCAAGGGACAACTCAGATAATTTCAAATACAAAATAGCAGTATTGGAAATTTTGGCTAAAAAACTTCTTGTATCATTTGAAACTGCTGACACAAACCAAGTTTGAGTCAACTGGTACAAACTGGTGATGCTCTCTAGTGCCAGCTATTGTGCTGCTTTCTAGTCACCTTTCTTCTTGAAACGTCCTGCTTTTTTCAATTTCATCTTTTGCGACATAAATATATTTAATTCTGTGTATATTTTGGTCACAAAAGTTATACATATCTTTTGGTGTCAATATTTGGTCAGACGAAGGTCTTTGTAGACTTGCTCGGGCTGCCAAACGTTTAGTTGTGCCACCAACCCCATCACAAGGTGATTTTCCATGGCTTGTGCCGAAAAAGTTCCATTCAGCCTCGATATTGAAATCATTTTTGTGGTTGCATAAATTGACAGTTTTTGTAGTTTTTATATTGCGCTGCTGAGCCATCACTGAAGTTTAATATTTTCTAACATCTGCTTGGGTCAACAAAAATTCGATAAACTTCTGAATAAACATGTGTACTGACATGGTATCATGTTGCATATGATTGGAAATTATGCAACAATTAACAATTTGCAAGGTGCCAACTTTGCATAATAAGCAACAAATGGATGTATTGTGCCTGTGAATTTTCCCAGTGAAAGCCCTGGGCAGCATCTTGGACAACAAATGAGTAATTTTTGGCAAAGTCCAAAACAATGAACTCCGTTTCTTTTAAGTCAGCTTTCAGTGACTTCAGATATTCACTTTGGTGTTTTGAAACAAAATGATGGCCTGTCAGCTTCCAAATTTTGCTTGAAAGTTTTTCAAAAAAGTTGTCCACTGTTAATATGCTTGTTTCCAGTGTTTCTCGGTCAGTGTGAATCCATTGTTTGAATTCAATTGATTCCTCTGCATCATAATCCTGGAATATTTCATCCAAATACGCTACAAGTGATTCTTCGCCAGGGCAGCTTTGGCATCTTTGTAGCATACATTCCTTGGAATTCAGGTCACACACTGTCTTTTCCATTAGCAGCTTGTAGTTCTCTTTAATATTTGCACCTTGCAGCATGAGCTTTACATTCTGATGTATACTGCAGACGCAAACAGAATGCATGCCTGAAGCACCAGCAGTCACACACCACTTTGGCCTGAGATCACAGAATTTTGAAAAAACGATTTCTGCTCCAAACTTATTCTCCAGGACCAAGCAGGAAGTCAGTCCTCACATATGGGTGAAGTCGGCGCCGACGGAGCCCTCGCGGAGCAATTTCCCCAGCTTTCAAAGAAAGCCTTTGGGAATTGCAGCGCGCATGCGCAGTCCCCTTACCGCCCAAGGGTGCCATCTTGCTCAGTCTTCTTTTTTCCGCGGAGCCCTACAGACGCTGTTTGTGATCGCCGCTGAAAAAGTTGATTTTCTCTCTTATTTTTTATTCTTTCTCGGTTCGACGCCGGATCCTTTTTCCCGCCCGGACCCGCTATGCCGGTATCGGGTCCGTTTCTTTATTTTTTGGTTTTTTTGTCCTTCGTGACAAGCGTTCGCGCCATTTTTTCATTTTCACTGGCAGCCCTGTCTTTTGACCTCGTAGGGGCCCTTTTTCCCTCGATGGCTGCCAGCGGGTTTAAGAAGTGTGATCGCTGTAAGAAACATATGTCTTTTACCAACACACACGACTGCTGCCTCCGCTGCCTCGGACCCGATCATGACCCGATGATCTGTGGTCCGTGTGGCAAGATGTCCTCAAAAGCATTGAGGAGTTGGCAGCATCAACGGGAACGAATCTTCTCTGACTCCGCATCCAGTCGGCCCGGACCTCGTCAGAGGCTTCGACGTCCCGGGACTCCGGTCCTGAGCATCGTCGGAGTTCCTCTGAGTGGGCGTCTCCTACCCGGGAACATCATCGGAAGAAAAAACCTGCGATGGTGGCGTCGGTGGATGCTCCTGGTTCCTCGAGGGCCAGGTCGCATAGCCCCGATAGCCGTCCCAGGTCCTCGGAGTCGGAGAGGCCTTCGAAACATCCTCGTCTTGAAATGGAGTCGCCTGGACACGTGAGTACTGTAGTCCTTGTGGACTCGCCTCCGAAGGAGCTGACGTCTGGCCCGACGCCGTCGGGGCCTGAGTCGGGCTGCTGGGTCTTCTGAGCTTGGACTCAGGTTGACGGCCTTGGAGAGTAGTTTGGCTGCCTTCATGGACCAGCAGCGGGCATTGATCGCTGGCCTTGCCAATGCGTCTGCCCCGGCCACCGGGACGTCGACCCCGGAGACCGAGCCGATCCTCGAGTCCATACGAGCTCGAGTCGATCCTTGGTCGCGGTCTCCCTCGGCCTCCCGTTCGGGACCGAGGTCGTCGAGGCGGAGGGCATCGGTGCCCGCCCGACCGGAGCCACTCGATTCCTCCTCCGAGGAGTCCAACTGGGAAACGGAGGATGAAGAGTCACCTGGTACTTTTCGGACTCTGTGTGTCCCATCGAACTCGCCCGCCCCCCAGAGGACACCCGGTTCTCGGACTTCGTGCGGGCTATGGCCAAGGCCTTGGCATTCCCTGTGAATCCTGAGGAGGAGCCTCGAGCCGAAGAGCTCGATGCCCTCCAGTATGACTCTCCCCCGAAGGAGGCCTTTACTGTACCGGTTCCTCCGATGCTGGAACGACTTCTCTTCCGCATGTGGGAGAGCCCAGCGTCGGCACCGGTGTTAAGCAAGCGGGTCGATTCCATTTATCGAGTCCGCAAGAGCCCCGGGTTCCAAAAGGCACAACAACCGCACCATTCCATGGTGGTGGAATCGGCCATGCATCGACTCAAGAGTCAGAAGATGCACTCCTCGGTGCCTCCCGGCCCGGAGCCTGGATGCCCTCGGTAGAAAGTGTTTCCAGGGCTCTATGCTTGCTTGTCGAGTCCAGACCTACCAGCTCTATATGGGCATGTATCTCCGAGATCTGGCAAAAGAAATTGCCGGGTTCTCTGCTGGTCTCTACGAGGAACCTTTGCAGAGGTTCCAAGCCTTGTCCACTGGTATTCGAGAGTGCTCGAAGTTTATCTCTCGAGCAGCCTACGATGGCTTCGAAGCATCGGCTCGAGTAGCCGGGGTCGGCATCGGTGCCCGCTGACAGGCTTGGCTTCAGTCATCCGATCTCGAGCCATGGGTCCAGGACAAGTTGGTCGATGTCCCCTGCAGAGGTGAAAACTTCTTTGGCAAACCCACGGCTGAAAAGGCTGCACAAATCGAGACCGAGACTCTGACCAGAACTAGGCTGTCCAGAAAAACCTCTGCCCCTTCTCAGAAGAAGGGCTCGGGGGAAAAAGCCCTTTTACCCGAGGAAGGCAGCTGCCTATAAATACTACCCTCAGTATCAGGCCTCAGCAGCTCCCCAAAAGGATCAGCAGGCCAAGGGACAGGGTAATGGGTCCCGTAGGCAGCAGGCCCCCAAGCCCACAACACCGGCCCCTGCTCAGCAGGGTGGGGTTTTTGACTCCATCAGCATAGCCTCTTCCCCTCAGCTGGTTTCTCTCAGCACAGGAGGCCGGCTGGTCCACTTTGCCCACAGGTGGTCAGCCATCACATCCGATACCTGGGTACTTGATATAGTTCAGAAGGGCTATCTTCTACACTTTCACCAGGTACCTCCCTCCTACTTTCCAGGGGAGCCTCCAAGACTCCCTCTGCACAGGGACTTACTCCTTCAGGAGTTAGCAGGTCTTCTTCAGGACCAGGCTGTGGAACCGGTGACCTGAGAGGTCACGGCTTTTATTCCAGGTACTTTCTGATACCAAAAAGAACAGGAAGCCTCAGACCCATCCTGGACTTGTGAAACCTCAAGTTCCTGGCAAGGGAAAAGTTCAAGATGCTTACCCTTGGAAATCCTGCTGCCCTACCTCCAGCGGGGAGACTGGCTATGCTCCTTAGATCTAAAGGATGCCTATACTCACATCCTTATTCATCCAGACCACAGACAATATCTCAGGTTTGTTGTGGGAGGAAATCACTACCAGTACAGAGTACTGCCCTTTGGCCTATCCTCCGCACCCAGGGTGTTCACCAAATGCCTAGCAGTGGTAGCGGCCTATCTAAGACTTCAAGGCCTTTTTTGTGTTTCCATACCTGGACGACTGGCTCATCAGGGTCCAGTCTTCCCAAGAGGCCTCTCAGGCCACTCATCGCACTGTGTCTCTGCTCCAGCACTTGGGCTTTGTCATAAACTTCGCAAAGTCCACTTTGCTCCCCTCTCAAGATCTTGAATTCATCGGCGCAAGGTTAAGCACACTTCAGGCGCGGGCCTTCCTGCCTCTGGACAGGGCCCACAGGCTCATGGATCTCGCCAGCCACTTTCGCAGCAATTCCCTGGTCTCTGCCAGGCAATTTCTGAGACTGCTCGGCCATATGGCTTCCACAGTCCATGTGATCCTAATGCCTGCCTGAACATGCAACCTGCCCAGTGGTGCCTTTGCACTCAATGGCATCAGGCCACGGGGAGCCTGACGGACTCAGTACAGGTCTCCGACCTGCTGGTCTCTTCTGCGGTGGTGGCTTCATCTGCCAAACCTCCTCCTGGGAGTGGATTTTCAATCTCCTCCGCCTTCTCAGGTACTAACAACCGATGCTTCTCTCCTGGGTTGGGGAGCACATTGCCAAGGGACATGTACTCAAGGCCTCTGGACTCCTTGGGAGTCTGTGCAGCAGATAAACATCCTGGAGCTCAGAGCCATCCGCCTAGCTCTGAGAGCCTTCTCCCACCTCACTTCTCACCAGTCTGTACTGGTCCAGACGGACAATCAAGTTGCAATGTTCTACGTGAACAAACAAGGAAGCACAGGCTCCTTCCTTCTCTGTCAGGAGGCACGCAGGCTGTGCTCTTGGGCAGTCCACCATGGCATACTCCTCAAAGCGGTCTATCTCCCAGGTCAGGAAAATTACCTGGCAGACAAACTAAGCAGGATCCTCCAACCACACGAGTGGAGATTGGATCCATTAGTGGTTCAGCGGATCTTTCTCAAGTGGGGTATCCCCACCATGGATCTGTTAGCCAGTCCTCTGAACCGGCAACTTCTCAGATTCTGCTCTCGACAACCGCATCCTCTCAGAGTAGCGGCGGATGCTTTTCTGATTCCATGGTCCACAGGCCTCTTGTATGCCTTTCCTCCCATGCCGCTGGTGTCTCGAACACTCTTCAAAGTTCTCAGAGACAAAGCCTTGCTGATCCTAGTGGCTCCCCGGTGGCCGAGACAACCTTGGTTCCCGCTTCTAATGCAGCTGGCGGTGGACACTCCTCATCCTCTGGGGTTTCAGCCCGATCTCCTGACACAGGATCAAGGGTCTCTCCTACACCCCAACCTCCGGTCCCTTCATCTGATGGCCTGGCTGCTGAAAGGGTAGTCCTAGCTCCCCTCCAGCTGCCTCGGGAGGTGGAAGAGGTTGTCTTGGCCACAAGGAGGCCTTCCACCCGGAAGTCCTACGCTCTTAAGTGGCGTCGGTTCTCCATTTGGTGTGCTCAGCAGTCTGAGAATCCCTTCTCTTGCTTGGTAGCAGTGGTCTTGTAATACTTGCTTTACCTCTCCAATCTGGGCCTTAAATCCAATTCTGTCCGGGTCCACCTCAGTGCTCTCTCTGCACATCACGCACCGGTGGATGGCAGGCCTCTTTCCCACCACCCTTTGGTGGCTCGTTTTTTCCGAGACTGCCTTCTCCTTACGCCTCCTTTGCGCCCACCAGCCCCTGAATGTGGTCTTGCAGCGGATTACCTGTCTGCCCTTTGAACCTATGGCTACCTGCCCTCTTCGTTTTCTTTCTTGGAAAACCTTGTTCTTGGTAGCCCTTACCTCTGCTAGGCGCGTTAGTGAACTGCAAGCCCTAGTGTCTGATCCTCCTTACACTAGGTTCTACAGGAATAGAGTGGTCTTACAGACTCGCCCTAAGTTTCTTCCAAAGGTGGTTTCTCCTTTTCATCTCAACCAGGAGGTGGTTCTTCCGACCTTCTTTCCCAGGCCACACTCCAGCCAAGCTGAAATGGTCCTGCATACCCTGGACTGTAGGAGGGCCTTGTCCTTCTACCTTGCCCGTACACTGGAGCATAGGAGGGCTGTTCAGCTCTTAGTTTCTTTTGACCCCAATAAATTGGGGCTCCCTGTCTCCAAGCATACTTTGTCCATTTGGGTAGCTGACTGTATCGCCTGGGCTTATGGGGCAGCCGGCCTCTCGTTGGAGGGTCGAGTCACGGCTCATCATGTTAGGGCGAAGGCTGTGTCAGTGGCTCATCTCCGCCTCCTTTTCTTCAAACGGGCAAAAAAAAAAGTATAAAAGGTATGGTTTTTTTGCAAGGCTCCATGTAGCTCCTTTGCATGTGGCTGAGCAGGGTTTCCTCCCTGTGCCCCCCCCACAGTCCCTGTTCTCTTGTGCTTCCAGGGGACCGCAGCAGGCAACTGCAGAGGATCGCCATCTGAATTTCATCAATGGCAATAAGGGGCTGCTGCACCTAACTATGAGTGTTTGCTGTAATCTTGCCTGACATCCTTGGCCTGTGCAGGCCACACATCAGCAGCAAAAAGGGCCACTGCATCCAACTGTGAGTTTGCTGCAATCCCGCCAGACATCCCTGGCCTGTGTAGATTGCGCACCAGTAGCAAAAAGGGTCCGCTGTATCTGAGTGTTTGCTGTGATCCCACCTGACATCCCTGGCCTGTGTAGGCCGCACACCATTTTTCCTTAAGGCCTACAGCCCCTGGTCAGTTTGAGACTGGCTTCAGTGCAGCTTGGCCAGCTGAGATCCCAGGAAGTATGAGATACCGCTCTGGTGGTTCTCTCCTTCCTGGGGGCAAGTTCCTGGCTATGAGAGCCAGTGTAATTCTGGTGCATTAGGATCAGTGCCCACTATTGCCTTGGCTGCAGTAAGTGACGACTGTTCCCTTGTTGATTGTCTCTGCGCCACTTGCACAGTTGATCTGGGGGAGACTTCTGCCAATTCAGCATCCTTGTTGACAGTTCTGGCTCCCGATGCAGTTGAGGCTTTGTTGCCACCTTCCACATCAGGGATTATCAATGCTTTTTTCTAGGCAGACCTGTTCCTACAATGCCAAATTCTGGATCTCAAGGGCGTAAATCGATGTCTACAGGTGCCATGATTCCAAATGGAGACACTTTGCTCGATGATCCAGACGGTATGCGGAGGCAAGTTTCTCGCCTCTCTAGATTTTGCGGAAGCTTACTTCCACATTCCCATCAGAGATGACCAACAGTGTTTCCTACGGTTTGCAGTACTGGGTCAGCACTTCCAGTTTTGTGCAATGCCCTTCAGCCTGGCCTCTGTTCTGTGCTCCTTTTCCAAAGTTATGATAGTGGTTGTAGAAGCTCTACGCAAATGGGGAAATTGAGTGCATCCTTACCTGGATGAATGGTAGATTCAGACGACTCCCTGTTGGAAGCGCGTCAAGCAGTTGCTTAAGTAGTTTCTTTCCTTGAGAATCTTGGATGGGTGCTCAATATGCCCAAGAGCTATCTTCATCCGTCCCAACAACTAGAGTTTCTAGGAGCCCGCTTTGACACCGTGCAGGGGAAAGTCGTCTTGACACGTGAGCGGCTTTGCAATTTCACGGGCTTGCTTTGTTTTGTTCTTCAGCCAGCTCCGAGGGTCTGGGATTTCCTTCAAGTCCTGGGGTCCATGGCAGCCACTATCGAAGTTGTGCCTTGGGCCAGAGTACACATTTGGGACATTCATGCTGGTCACCTGTGTCCAAAGTCTACGACATCTGGCTTCTGCTCCTCCTGGAGACTTGATGCAGTCTCAAGTGGTGGCTGGCACCCTGTCATCTCCTCAGGGGTGTTTCCCTTGAGAACCCTCGTTGGGTCCTAGTAACAACAGATGTGCGCACCTACAGGTGTGGTGCTCTCTGCCAGCATCAGTCGCCGCAGGGTACTTGGTCGATTCATGAAGAACACTGGTCCATAAATCGACTGGAAGTGTGAGCATTTTGCCTCGCACTTTCTGCCCCTTCTCAAATATCAGCCAGTATGGGTTCTATGCAACAACAGTGACATATAACTGAAGAAGTACTCTGCACCTCCCCTCACCTGAAAGAAGGCAGGGCTCTTGGGTACAACAGAAATCCACACAAAGCAATGAGAAGGTTAATTTGTCAATCAGTAAATAATACACAACACACTTGTATTACAAAAATAACCAAAGCTTTGGGAGAGCAAACTAAGGCATCACCTATGCTTACTCTGACATCATAGCTTATGGCTACTTTATTTATAGGTAAATAATTGATTATACAGCATACTTCTCACATATTGTTCTATGTCAAACATCATGTATCTATACCATCATAGGTCAATTATTATCAACATATGTCTGAGAATGTGTGTATGTCTCATGATGACCTAACTATGTAGAAATTAATTTTAATTAATTCTAATACTGACAGTTTGATATCTCTAACGAGAGACTGGGAGACAACTTGCCCTTTACTTATATTCTATAAACATGGACTAGTGTTTGTTATCTGGACCCTTTCACCTAATTATCCTGGCAGAGTCTTTGAAAGATGTTACTGAGTGCAAAACTCTGAATGGTATTAACTCTTTCTTAGGGCCAGTACTATATTGCTGAATATCTTGGCCATGTACACAGCCCTGTACAGACTAGCTTATTTTCAGTCCTTCCTCTGATTCTGTAAAGAATCATTTTAAAGGTAAGGAAACTCAGACATTGATATCAAAGAAGGATTGTAACTAGATTCTGGGCCTATCTGTAACATGTTAGGGGTCAGTGCCTCTACTGACTTCTTACAGCAAGCAGATATTGCACAGAGAATCAATGCCCCTAAGATGATGATCCTAAAAAAAAAACCAAATAGTGATTCTACTGTACCTTGAAATGGCCTGGATAATGAACTCCAAAAGGAAGAAACAGAATCAAAAAAAATCAGAGAAAGAACTTACATAACAACTACTACTTGATACAAAAGTACGATTTCTAACCTTATCTAGTAGGCCTTTTACTATTTTCCCTTCATCATTAAGCATACTGCAACAAAAATGAGAAATTAGGCCACAAACGCCATTTTCCTTTGCTAGGAAGTAGTTAAAGCCATGCGATTCTGAGCTGCATAAGCAGACATCTTGTCACACACTAATAGCTTCTGTGAGATCCAGGGCTGTAAGTTCAACAACTGCCTGTAATCGCATAATCTGGGTACCATATTCTCTGGTGGGTGCTATGGCTCCAAGAGTTGTGAGCCAAACAGTACCTGTAAATACATCTATCTGAGATTTAGTTAACGGCCTTGTAGAGTCTACCAACTGTTATGCTGCTGTTATGGCTTCATCCTGAGGGGAAACATCCCTTTTTCTTCTTACAGAATCATTCAGGGTTGATAATAAGGTAATATTTTGATAAGGTAAAAAATGCCTCGGGGTGTCTGACTGGGCAACATAGCAAGTACCTGACCAACCTCTGGGAAGTTCTGTATATGCAAGATTACCACATACAAAATAATCCCCTTCTAAAGCCACAAGTCTGTTCTCACAAATTGTCAAGTTGTGAGGACAAAATATATTCTGTGTACAATTGTTCAAAACCCACTGAGTAATGTTCATTTCTTTAATTCCAACAGATAGGGTATTACCATCCCTGGGAACGTAATCTAACAAAGGGAAACTCCAGTTAGGTATGTTTGAACTAGAGTCATTCAAAGGGTAGTCAGAACTATTATACTGTAACAAGTCATAATCATGTACTTGATTCCCTTGGACTTGCACTAACTGTACTATGGAAATATAAGGTTTCCGTGCGTGTGATTTCTTATACCAGATGGAAGAATTATGTAGCATTATTCTTCTACAGATGTTCCATGGAGTGTCCCCTACCTTTTTTCCTGTACCTTGAGCCATAAAACATATTGGAGGTGACTTTAAAGGCAAGCTACCTACTCTAGGTTCTGTGTTTGTATGAGACCATTGTACAGTAGTTAGATTAAAAGCTTTATCATGAAACTCTTCAAAGGCTTTAGGCCTAACTTGTGATAGAAACCTGTGTTGAGCAGCTGTCACAATTGGAAGGCAAACCACACAATTTGATAGATTAAAATGTTTTGTAACTGAGTGTAAATGTGACTCAAAAATATTTGAATATCCCCCATAACTTTCCCAAGTTTCTAAATGCAGTACTGCTTCATTAACAATAATATGCCACAGCGCAACTAAGACCAGATAAGGAAACATTCTTAGCAAACCCCTAAATATCTAAAACTAAAAAAAATGTTCTGAGACAAAATGAAAATACACCTACTCTTCTTAATATGATGAAGATATATATGATAGCTATAACTACCCTCTAATACTCAATCTCTTCATGAAGTAGAGGTTAAGTGCCCACAGGTAATTGCTTATATATCAGTAAAATACTAATTCAAACTAACTTTTATCCACCTAATTAGTAGTATAAATGCTGGACAAAGGTCTTTTGCATAATTAGTCCATTCAAAAAAGAGTAGTTACTCACCTGTAACAGGTGTTCTCCAGGAGCAGCAGGAATCAGTCCTCACATATGGGTGTCATTGGCGCCGATGAAGCCCCAGCGGAGCATTTCCACAGCTTTCCATGAAAGCCTTTGGGAATGCTGGCACGCATGCACAGTTCCCTTCCCGCCTAAAGGTGCCATCTTACCTCAGTCAAATGACATAGCTAAGAAGAACACACAAAAATGTAAAAACACAAATAATGTACAACTGCAACTCCAAGGGGAGGAGGGAGGGTTGTGAGGACTGATTCCTGCTGCTCCTGGAGAACACCTGTTACAGGTGAGTAACTACTCTTTCTCCAGGACCAAGCAGGAAGTCAGTCCTCACATATGGGTGACTCCCTAACTCTGGGCTACTGAGGAACCCAGGCTGAACAAGAGAACTCCCTCTAGTCCCAGCAGCAAAGAAAGGCTTTTCAAGGACACAACCTCCACCGGTAGCCCAACAGAGGGCAGGAGTTGCCTAAACCTCAAAGAGATTACGGAGTACTGCTTGGCCCAAAGCACTGTCCCTACGGGACTCCCTCTCCAGACAGTAATGGGCTGCAAAAGTCTGGCTTGAAGACCAAGTTGCAGCCCTGCAGATGTCTACCAAGGGCACAGAGCGGAGATGAGCCACTTAGGCAGCCATTGCCCTGACACAATGGGCCGTGACCCTACCCTGCAAAGGAAGGTCAGCCGCCTTGTAAGCCCAGGTGATACAGTCAGCCACCCAGATAGACAAGGTACGCTTGGACACAGCTACCCCCAACTTATTTGGGTCAAAGGATACGAAGAGCTGAGTAGCCCTTCTATGCCCCTGCGTACGGTCAAGGTAGAAGGATAAGGCCCTCCTACAGTCCAGGGTATGCAGGACTGCTTCAGCCTGGCTTGCATGAGGCCTAGGGAAGAATGTTGGAAGAACCACCTCCTGATTGAGGTGGAAAGAGGAGACAACCTTAGGGAGGAACTTGGGATGAGTCCTGAGGACCACCCTGTTCCTATAAATCCTGCTGTAAGGCCTATCACAGACCAGGGCCTGAAGCTCACTCACTCGCCTAGCCGAGATGAGAGCTATCAGGAAGAGTGTCTTCCAGGAGAGGAAGTGCAGTGGACAAGTAGCCATCGGCTCAAAGGGTGGGTGAGTCAGTTGCTGCAAGACCACATTCAGCTCCCACTCAGGAGCAGGAGGACGGATGGGGGGCTTGAGCAAAAGCAAGCCCCTGAGAAAGCGGGACACCAAGGGGTGACCTGACAGAGAATGTCCCTCCACTAGGAAGTGGTGAGCTGCTAGAGCTGAGAGGTGGACCCGAACAGAATTGGACTTAAGTCCCTGATTTGATAAGTGCAGCAAGTACTGAAGCACTACCTGTACAGTACAGGAGAAAGGATCCTCTGTACGCAGCTGACACCACACAGAAAACCTCTTCCATTTGAGAGCATAGGCCTTCCTAGTGGACTGTTTTCGAGAGGCTAGGACAACCTCCTCAACTTCCTGAGGTAGGCCCCAGGGAGCCAAAACTACCCTTGCAGCCTCCAGGCCATCAAATTGAGAGTCTTGAGATTGGGGTGTAGTAGGGAACCCTGCTCCTGAGAGAGAAGGTCGGGTTGCAACCCCAGAGGCAGTGGGGATCCACCGCCAGTTGAAGCAGAAGAGGAAACCAGGGCTGTCTCGGCCATCTGGGAGCCACCAGCAGGACGGAGGCCCTGTCCTGAAGAATCTTGAACAGAGTTCGGGCCACCAAGTGCGTGGGAGGAAACGCATACAGGAGGCCCTAAGACCAAGACATCAGAAAAGCATCTGGTGCTATCCTCAAAGGATGTGGTTGCCTGGAGCAGAACTTGGGCAGTTGCTTGTTCAGTGGACTAGCAAAGAGATCTATCCAAGGGAGACCCCACTTCAGGAAGATCTTTTGAACGACCAAGGGATGCAGCTGCCACTCGTGGGGCTGCAGAATTCTGCTCAACCGGTCGGCCAGGCAGTTCTCCTGGCCTGGGAGGTACACCGCCTTGAGAAGCATGTTGTGCTTCAGGGCAAAGGAACAAAGGTCCTGAGTCTCTCGACAAAGGATCTGGGACCCAGTCCCGCCCTGTTTGTTCACATAAAACATGGCTACCTGGTTATCTGTTTGAATCAAGACTGAGCGGTGAGCCAGGGCTGGAGAAAAAACTCTGAGAGCCAAGCAGATAGCCCGAAGTTCCAGCAGATTGATCTGTTGGGCTGCCTCCCAGGGAGACCAGAGGCCTTGGGTGCACTTGTCCAGACAATGAGCACCCCAGCCCTTGAGAGAGGCGTCAGTGGTGAGGACCACCGAGTCTTCTGGCATTTGGAAGGGCATTCCTTGGAGTAGATTGGGTGGATGTAGCCACCAGCTGAGGGAGGCCAAAAGGGGTTTGGACACCTTTATCCTGTCTCGTAAGTGGCCTGTGGCTTGAGACCACTGAGCCCGAAGGCACCACTGTGCAGGCCTCATATGGAGCCTGGTGTTGGGAGTCACATGTACTGTCGAAGCCATGTGGCCCAGAAGCCTGAGGCAGAGTCTGGCGGAGACCAGGGACCTGTTTAGAAACTGTTTTGCCACGTCCATCAGCCTTTGAGCCCTGTCTTCTGGCAAGAATGCCTTTGCCAGTTGAGAATCCAACCTTGCCCCTATGAACTCCAAGTTCTGGGAGGGGAGCAAAGTGGACTTTGCAAAGTTTATGACAAAGCCCATTGTTTGAAGCAGAGCAATGGTTCTGAGGGTGGCTTGTCTGGCCTCCAGGGATGTCTGACCCCTGATGAGCCAGTCGTCCAGATAGGGAAAGACAAAGATGCCTTGATTTCTCAGGTAGGCCGCAACCACTGCCAGGCACTTGGTAAAGACCTGGGGAGCGGAGGTCAGGCCAAAAGGTAGTACTCTGTACTGATAATGGTTTCCTCCCACAATGAACCTGAGGTACTTTCTGTGGTCTGGATGAATGAGGATGTGAGTGTACGCATCCTTTAGATCTAAGGAGCATAGCCAATCTCTCTGCTGGAGGTAGGGCAGAAGTGTCCCAAGAGTAAGCATCTTGAACTTTTCTTTCTCTAGGAACTTGTTGAGGTTTCTGAGGTCCAGAATGGGTCGAAGGCCACCGGTTCTTTTGGGTACCAGGAAATACCTGGAGCAGAATCCGTGACCTTGCAAGTGGGGAGGCACAGGCTCCACCGCCCTGTCCACCAACAGACCATGAAGCTCCTGCAGAAGGAGGTCTGTGTGCAGGGGAGGCCTTGGAGGCTCCCCTGGAAAATATGGCGGAGGCAGTTGGTGGAAAGGGAGGGCATAGCCATTGTGGACTATGTCCAGCACCCAACTGTCCCCGGTGATAAGGGGCCACTGGTGGGCAAAGAGGGTGAGGCGACCTCCTGTGCAGGGTGGGGAGAGCAGTGGAGGAGAGGCTATGCTCAAGGAGTCAAAAAACCCCACCCTGCTGAGTGGCAGCAGGGGCCTGAGGCTTGGGGGTCCTCTGCCTACGGGGCCCATTACCCTGGCCCTTGGCTTGCTGACCCTGGGGGGCAGCCTGATACTGAGGGTACTGTTTGTAGGCAGTGCCCTTCCTCGGGTAAAAGGGCTTTTTACCCGAGCCCTTCTTCTTATGTGAAGGGGCAGAGGTCTTCCTCAACAGCCTTGTCCGGGTAAGGTGCTCTGTCTCGAGCTGAGCGGCCTTCTCGGTCATGGGTTTGCCAAAAAGGTTCTCACCTCGGCAGGGGACATCGACCAACTTGTCCTGAACCCATGGCTCGAGGTCCGATGACTGCAGCCACGCCTGGCGTCGAGCTGCAATGCCGGCAGCCGCTACTCGGGCCGAAGCCTCGAAGCCATCGTAGGCGGCGCGGGAAGTGAACTTTGAGCATTCCCAAATCCCCGAGGACAAGGTCTGAAATCTCTGCAAGGGTTCCCCGGAGAGACCAGCAGAGAAGCCGGCCAGTTCTTTGGCCAGGTCCCGCAAGTACATGCCCATGTACAGCTGGTAAGACTGGACACGGCAAGCAAGCAAGCAACGAGCCCTGGAAGCACTTTCTACCGACGCCATCGAGGTTGCAGGCCTCCCTGCCGGGGGGCACCACAGAGTGCATCTTCTGGTTCTTCAGACGATGCATGGCCGATTCCACAACCATGGAATGGTGTGGTAGCTGTGCCTTCTGGAAACCAGGGCTTTTGCGGAGTCGATAAATGGAATCGATTCGCTTACTTAGAACCAGCGCCGGGGCCTCCCACATTCGGAAGAGGAGCCCTTCCAGCATCGGAGGAACCGGGACAGTAAAGGCCTCCTTCGGAGGAGAGTCGTACTGTAGAGCATTGATCTCCTCGGCTCGAGGCTCTTCCTCAGGATCGGCATGGATAGCCAAGGCAGCGGCCATATCCCAGACGAACTCCGAGAACCTAGTGTCCTCCGGAGGGGATCTACTCTGGGGATCAGACTGCGGTGAGTCCGACGGGACGCACCGAGTCTTAAAAGTATCGGGAGACTCCTCGTCCTCCATCTCCCAGGCAGACTCGTCCGAGGAGGAGTCAGGGTCCGACCCCGCGGGGCCCTGAGGCACCCGCCCCGATGCTGGGGGTACCAGCATCGACACCCTCGGTCCCGAACGGGAGGTCGAGGGAGACTTCGAGCCGCGAGGGTCTCGAGTATCGTCTCGGTCTCCGGGGTTGACTTCGAAGTCGACGTCCCGTTGGTCGGGGTAGATGCACCAGACAGGCTGGCCATCAGTGCCCGCTGCTGCTCCATGAATGCAGACAGTCTGCACTCCAAGGCTGTCATCCTGAGACTCAGCTCGGGAGACGCAGCAGCCACCGACTTGGGCCCCGTAGGCGGCTCTCTGGGAGGAGAGTCCACGAGGACTATGGGGCTTACGTGTCCAGCAGACTCCGGCTCCACGCGAGGAGCTTTTGCAGGCTTCTCTTGGTCCACGGGTCCGGGATGGCGGTCGGGGGTCTTAGACCTGGCCCTCGAGGGACCAGGGACCTCCTCCGATGCCGCCCTCGCAAGCTGCTTCTTTCTCTTATGTTCCCGGTCGGGGGACCCCCCCCCTGTCCGATGAGCTTCGACGGTGCTCGGGATCGGAATCCCGAGATGTCGAGGCCTCAGACGATGTCCGGGCCCGGCCAGAGGCAGAGTCCGAGAAAAACCTTTCCTTTTGATGCTGTTGACTCTTTAGTGCCTTGGAAGACATCTTCCCACATGGCCCACACGACTTTGGGTCGTGGTTAGGGCCGAGGCACCGAAGGCAGTAGTCGTGTGTGTCGGTGAGAGACATAATTTTCTTACACCGATCACACTTTTTGAAACCACTGGAAGCCATTGGGGAAAAAAGAGCCCCCAGCGAGGTCAAAAGACCGGCCTTCCAGTGAAAAAATGAAAAAAGGGCGTGAACGCCTGCCACGAAGGGCAAAAACCGAAAAATGAAGAAAACGGGCTCGATAGGTCAAAATATCGCTGCGCAACAATTGAGGATCTGGGATAACTGCCAATTCATGTGGAGAAGTAGCTGGACGTCCAGTAACTTTCATATGGTGTCAGGCCTCCCTGAGTACGCTGGGGGGAATTACGCACTGCCATAAGGGCAAAAGGAAGGGCTTCTGTCCAATCTGTAGCCCAATCCCGTGTCATAGTGCGTAAGTGACTTTTGATTGTCCTATTCATCCGCTCCACCTGGCCAGAGCTTTGCGGATGATAAGGAGTATGCAGTTGTCTCTTGATACCAAACCAATTTTCAATACCCTCCCAGACACCCGCAATGAAGGCCGGCCCCTGATCAGAAGAAAAAACAAAAGGAACACCCCAGACAGGAATGAACTTGGGTGAGCAATAATTTGATGGCAACCCCCGCAGTCATACTGGTAGTGGGATAAGCTTCCACCCATCCAGAGAAAAGACAAGTGACCACCAACAAATACCGCTTCCCTCCTTTGGCACAGGGCAGATCAGTAAAATCAAGCTGCAAAATCAAAAAAGGTCCAGAAGGCCGGGGAAGGGCAGCAGCAATCTTCAGGAAGGGAGCCCACCCTGCCAGCCTTCAAACAGTCCAAACAAGCAGCATAGACAGCCTGTGCCACAGCAATAAACTTCGGGTGATAACACAGAACTGAAAAGGCGTGTTGCATAGCTGCAGCTGACAAGTGAAGTTTATGATGCAAGAACAGAGCAAGGGGGAACAATAGAGTGTCAGGGCAGATGAGTAGATGGTCCTTCTTCCAATAGCCCTGTGTATCACGGGATGCACCCCATGAGGTCCACAGAGTTTGGGCTTCAAGGGAAGTATCCTGATATTGCTGTAAAAGAGACGAAAGGGAAAACAAAGTCATATTAGATGGTGCTAAATACAGCAATGTTGGTGACACTGATGCTCGAAGAGCAGCTTGCCGTGCTTCCCGGTCTGCAAAACGGTTGCCCTTTGACACAAAATCTTCAGCAGAAGAATGTCCTTTGCATTTTAAAACTGCAACTTGTGCTGGCAAGAGGACAGCCTGTAGTAAACGGTGAATGTATGCAGCATGCTTAATTGGTTTATTAGCAGAAGTCAAAAACCCTCGTTGCTGCCAAATATTGCCAAAATCCCATAAAATGCTTAACGCATAGGCACTATCTGTATAAACATTTGCCAAGAGATAACCTGGAAAGTTCAAGTGCACGTGTTAATGCAAACACTTCTGCTAACTGAGCACTAGTAAATGGTAGAGAAGCAGATTCCACCACATCATTAACTGTAGTGACTGCATAGCCTACCCAAAGTTTTCCCTTTTCATCCCTGAAAGCAGAACCATCTAGAAATAAAGTCACATCCGGGGCTAGTAAAGGGACAGGGGAAAGATCAGGCCTAGCCCGGGAAAACGTTAAAATACTTTGGAAACAACCAGGAGACCCATCATCTTCTACCAGATCCGTCAATGGAGCTAGAAGTGTTGAAGGGTTGCATATTGAAGTAGTACATACTTTAACATGAGGTTGAGAAATTATTAATTCCAATGTTAACAAACGGCTGGAGGATAAAGGCTGAGTCTTGGTTAAATGGAGCAATCTAGAAACTGAATGTGCCACATACACTTCAAGAGGGTGCTGTAAAACCAGAAAATCAGTCATTTCAATTGCAAAAGCCACTGCTACCAAACTGTAAACATGGTGGGAGTCCCAAAGTCACTGAATCAAATTGCTTTGAGAAATAGCCTACTGGCTTTTGACCGGTTGGGAAAGCTTGTAAAAGTACACAGGTAGCAGAGGAAGTAGAAATAGCAACATACAGTTTGAATGGTAATGAGTAGTCAGGCAGTGATAAACATGGTGCATTGCCCAGTGCAGTTTTGATATTCACAAAAGCTTCCCACTGTGCTAATGTGGGTACAATGAGACCTTCAGGTCCTTCTTTCCCAATAAGCATAAAGCGGAGCAGTAAGGTCTGAGAAATTTGCTAGCCATTGTTTACAGAAGATTAATAGTCCCAAGAATCTATGCAATAACACTGGTGTTGCTGGAAAAGGCAATGACAAAATAGGTTTCAATCGAGCAGAGGTAATTGCACGACCAGATGGGGTTAGAACAACACCAAGGAAGGTAACACTTTGAGATACAAATTGCAGTTTAGACAATTTAACCTTTAAACCTAAATTAGCAATATGAGCTAACAGAGACAAGGAATCTGATAAACAATTCTCATAACTTGGTGAACATAATAACAAATCATCCACATATTGAACTAGAGAGGAATGGTCGAGCTTTACATCCAGCAGTGCAGTTCTTAAGGCCTGCGTAAAATATGCAGGACTATCGGTGTACCCTTGACACAAAGTGGTCCAAGTATATTGCTTATTGTCAAAATGGAAAGCAAATAAAAATTGGCTTTCTTTGCTGATTTTCACTGAAAAATAAGCAGAACTTAAATTTACAGCAGAAAACCAGGTAGTCCCTGAAGGTATCTGTGTCCAGCTATCATGTGGATTAGGTACCAAGGGAAAAATTGGCAAAATCACATTATTTACTGCTCGCAGGTCTTGCACAAATCTATAAGTCTTACCGTCAGCCTTTAATACAGGAAGAATTGGAGTATTACATGGTGAAGTTGTAGGATAAATGACACCTTGTTTCTGGAGATCTTCAATCACAGGACGAATTCCTTCAATGGCAGCTGCTGGCAGTGGATACTGCTTGAGTCTAGGAAGCTGAACTCCAGGTTTTACGGTGATCTCCACAGGCGGGATAGAAAGGCACCCGACATTTGATCCTGGCACTGCCCACAAGGTAGATGGAAGTTCTTCAAGAGCAGGATGAATGGTACTGGCATCTGCAGGGGTCGACACCTCAGAGAGAGAGAGTACAGCTGGAAACATAACTTTCCACTCATCCAGGATAGAGTAGCATGATGTGAAGACAAGAAATCCCATCCTAAAAGATTCACTGGTAAATAAAGTGTCCCCTTCAAGAAAGTTAGTAGGATACACAGTCTCTCCAATCTGCAAAGGTAAAAATTCAAGTTTACGATGAGGAATTATCTTACCCTCAATGCCTTCACAAGTGTACTATCGGAGCTTGTGCTAGCTGAGTGTGATACATGGCAGGCAAATCCTGTAAACGCAATGCTGATGTTGTAGCTCCAGTATCAATAACAAACTTCAAAGTAGATCCTCCCAGCTTAGCTTCTAGCTCACCCTGAGGAGTTACATGCAAATTCAACAATAGTCATGCATCCCATGTATTCTCCAGGACCAAGCAGGAAGTCAGTCCTCACATATGGGTGACGTCAGCGCCGACGGAGCCCTCGTGCGGAGCATTTCCCCAGCTTTCAAAGAAAGCCTTTGGGAATTGCAGCGCGCATGCGCGATCCCCTTCCCGCCCAAGGGTGCCATCTTGCTCAGTCTTCTTTTTTCCGCGGAGCCCGATGAACGTAGTTCATTTTTCCCCGAGGAAAAAGTTGATTTTCCCTATTTTTCTCTTCTCCGGTTCGACGCCAGATCCTTTTCCCGCTCGGACCGATACGCCGGTATCGAATCCTTTTCTCTCTTTTTTGGTTTTTGTCCTTTGTGACTGGCGTTCACGCCTTTTTTTCTTTTTCCCTGGCAGCCCGGTCTTTTGACCTAGCAGGGGCTCTTTTTCCCCCGATGGCTACCAGCAGGTTTAAGAAATGTGATCGGTGTAAGAAACTTATGTCTCTTACCGACACACATGACTGCTGCCTCCGTTGCCTCGGACCCGATCATGACCCGATGATCTGTGGTCCGTGTGGCAAAATGTCCTCGAAGGCGTTGAGGAGTCGGCAGCACCAGAAGGATCGAATTTTTTCTGACTCCGCGTCCGGCCGGGCCCAGACCTCGTCAGAGGCCTCGACGTCTCGGGACTCCGGCCCCGAGCAGCGTCGGGATTCCTCTGAGCGGGGGTCTCCTTCGCGGGAACATCGCAGGAAGAAGAAACCCGTGAGGGCGGCGTCGGTGGACACTCCTGATTCCTCGAGGGCCAGGTCGCATAGCCCCGATAGCCGTCCCGGGTCTTCGGAGTCGGAGAGGCCCGCCAAGCATCCTCGTGTCGTGATGGAGTCTCCTGGACACGTAAGTGCTGTTGTCCTCGTGGACTCTCCTCCAAGGGAGCCGATGTCGGGCCCGACGCCGTCGGGGCCCGAGTCGGGGGCTGCTGGGTCTCCTGAGCTCGGACTTAGGTTGACGGCCTTGGAGAGCAGCTTCGCTGCCTTCATGGAACAGCAGCGGGCATTGATCGCTGGTCTCACCGGTGCGTCTGCCCCGACCACCGGGACCTCAACGTCCAAGTCGACCCCGGAGGCCGAGCCGATCCGATCCGATCCTCGAGTCCATGCGGGCTCAAGTCGATCCTCGGCCACGGTCTCCCTCGACCTCCCGTTTGGGGCCGAGGTCGTCGACGCCGATACCCACGGCGTCGGGGCGGAGGGCATCGGTGCCCGCCCGACCGGAGCCGCTCGATTCCTCCTCCGAGGAGTCGGGCTGGGAGACGGAGGACGAAGAGTCACCCGACACTCATCGGACTCGGTGTGTCCCATCGGACTCAACCGAGTCCGAACCTCGGAGACGATCCCCACCGGAGGATACCCGGTTCTCGGACTTCGTGCGGGATATGGCCAAGGCCTTGGCCTTCCCCGCGGATCCCAAGGAGGAGCCTCGAGCCGAGGAGCTCGAGGCCCTCCAGTATGACTCTCCCCCGAAGGAGGCTTTTACTGTTCCGGTTCCTCCGATGCTGGAGCGGCTGCTCTTCCGCATGTGTGGAGACCCCGGCCTCGACACCGGTGTTAAGCAAGTGGGTCGATTCCATCTATCGAGTCCACAAGAGCCCTGGGTTCCAAAAGGCACAATTACCGCACCACTCCATGGTTGTGGAATCGGCCATGCATCGACTGAAAAGTCAGAAGATGCACTCCTCGGTGCCTCCCGGCCGGGATGCCCGGAACCTGGATGCCCTTGGTAAGAAGTGCTTCCAGGGCTCTATGCTTGCTTGCCGTGTCCAGACTTACCAGCTCTACATGGGCATGTACCTCCGAGACCTGGCAAAGGAGATTGCCGGGTTCTCTGCTGGTCTCTCCGAGGAACCCTTGCAGAGGTTCCAGGCCTTGTCCACCGGTATTCGAGAGTGCTCGAAGTTTATCTCTCGAGCAGCCTACAATGGCTTCGGCCCGAGTAGCCAGGGCCGGCATCGGTGCCCGCCGACAGGCTTGGCTACAGTCATCCGACCTCGAGCCATGGGTCCAGGACAAGTTGGTCGATGTCCCCTGCCGAGGTGAAAACCTCTTTTGGCAAGCCCATGGCTGACAAAGCTGCAGAACACGAGACCGAGACTCTGACCAGGACTAGGCTTTCCAGGAAATCCTCTGCCCCTTCTCAGAAGAAGAAGGGCTCGGGAAAAAAGACCTTTTACCCGAGGAAGTCGTCTGCCTATAAACAATACCCTCATTATCAGGCCTCTGCAGCTCCCCAACAGGGTCAGCAGGCCAAGGGGCAGGGTCAAGGGCCCTGTAGGCAGAAGGCCCCCAAGCCACCTACACCGGCCCCTGCTCAGCAGGGTGGGTTTTTTTGACTCAAACAGCATAGCCTCTTCTCCTCAGCTGGCTTCTCTCAGCACAGGAGGCCGGCTGGCCCACTTTGCCCACAGGTGGTCAGCCGTCACATCAGATACCTGGGTTCTTCATATAGTCCAAAAGGGCTATCTTCTCCATTTTCACCAGGTACCTCCCTCCTATTTTCCAGGGGAGCCTCCAAGACCCCCTCTGCACAGGGACCTACTCCTTCAGGAGTTAGCAAGTCTGCTAAAGGATCAGGCTGTGGAACTGGTGCCCCACCACCTGAGAGGTCACTGCTTTTATTCCAGGTACTTTCTGGTACCAAAAAGAACAGGAGGCCTCAGACCCATCCTAGACTTGCGAAACCTCAACAAGTTTCTGGAGAGGGAAAAGTTCAAGATGCTTACCCTTGGAATCCTGCTGCCCTACCTCCAGCGGGGAGACTGGCTATGCTCCTTAGATCTAAAGGATGCGTATACTCACATCCTTATCCATCCAGACCACAGACAATATCTCCGGTTTGTTGTGGGAGGAAACCACTATCAGTACAGAGTACTACCCTTTGGCCTGTCCTCCGCTCCCAGGGTGTTCACCAAGTGCCTGGCAGTGGTGGCTGCCTACCTGAGGCTTCAGGGTCTTTTTGTGTTTCCGTACCTGGACGACTGGCTCATAAGGGGCCAATCTTCCCAAGAGGCCAACCAGGCCACCCTTCGCACTGTGGCTCTGCTTCAGCACTTGGGGTTTGTCATAAACTTTGCAAAGTCCACTGCTCCCGTCCCAGAACTTTGAGTTCATAGGCGCCAGACTAGACACTCTTCAAGCAAAGGCTTTAATGCCTCTGGACAGGACCCACAAGCTAATGGATCTGGCCAGCCAGTTTCGCAGCAATTCCCTGGTCTCTGCCAGGCAATTCCTGAGACTACTCGGCCATATGGCTTCCACGGTTCATGTCACCCCCAATGCCCGCCTGCACATGCGACCTGCTCAGTGGAGCCTTCGCACTCAGTGGCATCAAGCCACAGGGGGCCTAGCGGACTCAGTGAAGATATCCGACCTCCTGGTCTCCTCTCTGCAATGGTGGCTTCATCTTCCGAATCTGGTGCTCGGAGTGGTTTTTCAATCCCCTCCGCATACTCAGGTGCTGACAACAGATGCCTCTCTTCTCGGTTGGGGAGCACATTGCCAAGGGACATGTACTCAGGGTCTCTGGACCCCTTGGGAGGCTACTCAACAGATAAACTTCCTGGAGCTGCGGGCGATACGCCTAGCTCTGAGAGCCTTCTCCCACCTCGCCTCTCACCAGTCTATACTGGTCCAGACGGACAATCAAGTTGCCATGTTCTATGTGAACAAACAAGGAGGCACCGGCTCCTTCCTTCTTTGTCAGGAGGCACAACGGCTGTGCTCTTGAGCTGTCAATCACAGAATCCTTCTCAAGGCTGTCTACCTTCCAGGTCAGGAAAATTGCCTGGCAGACAGACTAAGCAGGATCCTGCAACCACACGAATGGAGATTGAACACATTGGTGGTTCAGCAGGTCTTTCTCAAGTGGGGACTCCCCACCATGAATCTTTTCGCCAGTCCTCTGAACCGGCAACTCCCGAGATTTTGCTCCAGACAACCGCATCCTCTCCGAGTGGCAGCGGATGCGTTTCTGATCTCGTGGTCCACAGGCCTACTGTATGCATTTCCTCCCACACCACTAGTGTCCAGAACGCTATTCAAAGTCCTCAGGGACGGGGCTTCATTGATTCTCATAGCCCCCAGGTGGCCGAGGCAACCGTGGTTCCCGCTTCTGCTACAGCTGGCGGTGGACACACCTATTCCTCTGGGGTTTCAACACGATCTCCTGTCTCAGGATCAGGGGACTCTCTTGCACCCCAACCTCCAGTCCCTTCATCTGATGGCCTGGCTGCTGAAAGGGTAGTCCTAGCTCCCCTACTACTACCTCGAGAGGTGGAAGATGTAGTCTTGGCCTCTCGGCATCAATCCACCAGGAAATCCTACGCTCTTAAGTGGCGTAGATTCTCTGCATGGTGTGTTCAGCACAGCGAGAATCCCTTCTCGTGCTTGGTAGCGGTTGTATTGCAATATTTGTTCTACCTCTCCAATCTGGGCCTTAAGTCTAACTCTGTCCAAGTTCACCTTAGTGCCCTCTCAGCGCACCACTCGCCGGTGGACGGCAGGCCTCTTTCCAACCACCCTTTGGTGGCTCGTTTCCTCAGAGGCCTTCTTCTGCTTAAGCCTCCTTTACGTCCACCAGCCCCTGAGTGGGATCTGAATGTGGTCTTACAGCGGCTTGTCTGTCTTTTGAACCTATGGCTACCTGCCCTCTCCGTTTTCTCTCCTGGAAAACTTTATTTCTGGTAGCTCTCACCTCTGCTAGGCGAGTGAGTGAATGCAGGCACTAGTGTCTGATCCTCCTTACACTAGGTTCTACAGGAATAGGGTAGTCCTCCGGACTCACCCTAAGTTTCTTCCTAAAGTTGTCTCACCTTTTCACCTCAATCAGGAGGTGGTTCTTCCGACCTTCTTTCCCAGGCCGCATGCCAACCGGGCTGAGATGGTCTTGCATACCATGGACTGTAGGAGGGCGTTATCCTTCTACCTTGACCGTACGTGGGAGCATCGGAAGGCTGTTCAGCTTTTAGTTTCTTTTGACCTCAATAAGTTGGGGCTACCTGTCTCCAAGCGTACGTTGTCCATATGGGTCGCTGACTGTATCGCCTGGGCTTATGGGGCAGCCGGCCTCTCGGAGGGTCGAGTCACGGCTCATCGTGTCAGGGCGAAGGCTGCGTCAGTGGCTCATCTCCGCTCTGTTCCGTTGGCAGACATCTGCCGGGCCGCTACTTGGTCTTCAAGCCAGACATTTGCAGCCCATTACTGCCTTGAGAAGGAGTCCCGCAGGGACAGTGCTTTCGGACAGGCAGTACTCCATAATCTCTTTGGGGTTTAGACAACTCCTACCCTCCGGCCCTGGTGTTGGGCTACCGGTCTGGGGCGTTCTCAGAGGAGATTCCTTCCTTCTGTGCTGACGAGCTAGAGGAAGCTCATTTTTCCGCTTGGGGTCTCCGGTAGCCTTAAGCTGGGGAGTCCCATATGTGAGGACTGACTTCCTGCTTGGTCCTGGAGAAAGAGTAGTTACCTGTAACAGGTGTTCTCCAGGAGCAGCAGGAATCAGTCCTCACAACCCTTCCTCCTCCCCTTGGAGTTGCAGTCATATGATTTATTTTGCTAATTTTTTGCTGTCTTTTAGCTATGTCATCAGACTGAGCAAGATGGCACCCTTGGGCGGGAAGGGGACCGCGCATGCGCGCTGCAATTCCCAAAGGCTTTCTTTGAAAGCTGGGGAAATGCTCCGCACGAGGGCTCCGTCGGCGCCGACGTCACCCATATGTGAGAACTGATTCCTGCTGCTCCTGGAGAACACCTGTTTCTCCAGGACCAAGCAGGAAGTCAGTCCTCACTTATGGGTGACGTCGGCGCCGACGGAGCCCTCGCGGAGCAATTTTCCCCAGCTTTCAAAGAAAGCCTTTGGGAATTGCAGCGCGCATGCGCGGTCGTCTTCCTGCCCGAGGGTGCCATCTTAGCCAGTCTTCTTTTTTCCGCGGAGCCCTACAGACGTCCCCGTCTTGTCCCCGCGAAAAAGTTGATTTTCTTCTTTATTTTATCCTTTTTTCTTTCGGTTCGACGCCGATCGTTTTCCCGCCCGGACTCGCGACGCCGGTCTCGAGTCCTCTTACTTTTTTCGGTTTTTCTGACTTTGTCAGCTTTCGTTTTCGGTTTCCCTGGCAGCCCGGTCCTTTGACCTCGCAGGGGCCCTTTTTCCCCCGATGGCTGCCAGTGGGTTTAAGCGGTGTGGTCGGTGTGACCGAAATATGTCACTAACCGACACACACGACTTTTGCCTCCGCTGCCTGGGCCCTGATCATGAGGAACTGATCTGTGGGCCCTGCAGCAAACTGTCCTCAAAGGCGTTGAGAAGTCGGCGGCATCAGCGTGAGAGAATCTTCGCTGACCCCAGCCGTACCCGGACCTCGTCGGAGGCCTCCGCGTCGAAAGGCTCCAGCTTGGACCGTCGCCGGAGCTCCTCCAACCGGGGTTCTCCCTCCGGGGACCATCGTCGGAAGGAAAAAACCCGCGAGGGCGGCGTCGGTGGACGCTCCTGGTTCCGCGAGGGCCAGGTCGCATAGCCCCGACAGCCGCCCCGGGTCCTTGGAGAAGGAACACATCCCGAAGCGACCTCGCCTGGAGTCGGAGATGCCTGCCCGGGTAAGTCCTGTGGTCCTTCTGGACTCGCCTCCGCGACAGCCGACGTCGGGCCCGACGCCGTCGGGGCCCGAGTCGGGGGCTGCTGGGTCACCTGAGCTCGGACTCAGGTTGACGGCCTTGGAGAGCAGACTGTCTGCCTTCATGGACCAGCAGAGGGCACTGCTCGCTGGCTTCGCTGGCGCCGCTGCCCCGACCGCCGGGACGTCGACGTCCAAGTCGACCCCGGAGACCGAGCCAATCCTCGAGTCGATGAGAACTCGAGTCGATCCTCGGTCGAGGTCACCCTCGGCCTCCCGTTCGGGACCGAGGTCGCCGACGCCGACTCCCTCGGCGTCGGGGCGGCTGGCGCCGCACCCTGCCCGGGCCGACCCCACCGAGTCCTCGTCGGAGTCGGTCTGGGAGTCTGAGGAGGAAGAGTCACCTGATTCTTTCTGGACTCGGTGTGTCCCATCGGACTCACCGGAGTCCGAGCCTCGGAAGCAGTCCCCCCCGGAGGATGCCCGGTTCTCGGACTTCGTTAGGGATATGGCCAAGGCTTTGGCCTTCCCTGCGGATCCCGAGGAGGAGCCTCGAGCCGAAGAGCTCGACGCCCTCCAGTATGACTCTCCCGTGAGGGAACACTTTACTGTGCCGGTTCCTCCTATGCTGGAACGACTACTCTTCCGCATGTGGGAGAGTCCGGCCTCCTCGCCGGTCCTGAGCAAGCGGGTCGATTCTATCTATCGGGTCCGCAAGAGCCCTGGCTTTCAAAAGGCGCAGCTGCCACACCATTCCATGGTAGTGGAATCGGCCATGCATCGTCTTAAGAGCCAGAAGATGCACTCCTCGGTGCCTCCTGGAAGGGAGGCCCGTAACCTGGATGGCCTTGGCAAGAAGTGCTTCCAGGGCTCTATGCTCGCATGTCGTGTCCAGACTTACCAGCTATACATGGGCATGTATCTCCGGGATCTGGCTAAAGAGCTAGCCGGATTCTCCGCTGGTCTCTCCGAGGAGCCCTTGCGGAGGTTCCTAGCCTTGTCCACGGGCATTCGGGAATGCTCAAAGTTCATGTCCCGAGCAGCCTATGATGGCTTTGAAGCCTCGGCTCGAGTGGCCGCAGCCGGCATCGGTGCCCGCCGACAGGCTTGGCTTCAGTCGTCAGACCTTGAGCCCTGGGTACAGGACAAGTTGGTCGATGTCCCCTGCTGAGGCGAAAACCTCTTTGGCAAGCCCATGGCGGAAAAGGCTGCACAAATTGAGACTGAGACTCTCACCAGGACCAGGCTTTCTAGGAAGACCTCCGCCCCTTCCCAGAAAAAGAAGGGCTCGGGGAAAAAGTCCTTTTACCCGAGGAAGGCGGCTGCCTACAAACAATACCCCCATTATCAGGCCCCTGCAGCTCCCAAACCGGGCCAGCAGGCCAAGGGACGGGGTAACGGGTCCCGTAGGCAGCAAGCCCCCAAGCCTGCACCACCAGCCCCTGCTCAGCAGGGTGGGGGCTTTTGACTCGCTCAGCATAGCCTCTCCCCCCCCGCTGGTTCCTCCCAGCACCGGAGGCCGGCTGGTTCACTTCGCCCACAGGTGGTCCAGCATCACCGCAGATGCCTGGGTGCTTCAGGTCGTGCGAGAAGGCTACCTTCTCCACTTCCATCAGGTCCCTCCCTCCTATTTCCCAGGAGAACCTCCGCGCCCCCCTCTGCACAGGGAGTTGCTCCTTCAGGAGTTAGCAGGTCTTCTGCAGGAACAGGCGGTGGAACCGGTGCCACACCACCTGAGAGGTCAAGGCTTTTATTCAAGGTATTTTCTGATACCAAAGAGAACAGGGGGCCTCAGACCCATCCTGGACTTGCGCAACCTCAACAAGTTCCTTGTGCGGGAGAAGTTCAAAATGCTTACCCTTGGAATCCTTCTGCCCTACCTCCAGCAGGGAGATTGGCTATGCTCCTTGGATCTAAAGGATGCCTACACGCACATCCTCATCCACCCAAGCCACCGCCAATACCTAAGGTTTGTGGTGGCAGGAAATCATTACCAGTACAGAGTACTGCCCTTTGGCCTGTCCTCCGCACCGCGAGTCTTCACAAAATGTCTCGCGGTCGTGGCGGCCCATCTCCGGCTTCACGGCCTCTATGTCTTTCCGTACCTCGACGACTGGCTCATCAGAGCAGCGTCCGCTCAGGAGGTCACCAACGCCACGTGCCGCACGGTGCCTCTGCTGCAGCACTTGGGCTTTGTTATAAACTTCGCAAAGTCCACTTTGCTTCCCTCACAGGATCTCGAGTTCATTGGCGCAAGGCTGCACACTCCGCAGGCGCGAGCGTACCTTCCGCTCGACAGGGCTCAACGGCTCATGGACCTAGCCGACCGCTTTCGCAGCCAGCCCCTGGTCTCCGCCAGGCGCTTCCTGAGACTGCTCGGCCATATGGCTTCCACCGTCCATGTGACCCCCAATGCCCGCCTGAATATGCGGTCTGCTCAATGGTGTCTCCGCCAGCAGTGGCGACAAGCCACGGGCGGCCTAGCAGACCTAGTGCGCGTTTCCGAGCCGCTGGTCTCGTCTCTCCGGTGGTGGCTCCGGCAGCCGAACCTGATATTCGGAATGCCTTTCCAGTCACCTCAGCCGACCCGGGTGCTGACCACCGATGCATCCCTCCTGGGCTGGGGAGCACATTGCCAAGAGGCACGTACTCAGGGCCTCTGGACCATGTGGGAGTCGGCTCAGCAGATCAACTTCCTGGAGCTCAGGGCGATCCGCCTAGCTCTCAAGGCCTTCTCCCACCTGACTTCCCAACAGTCCGTCCTTGTCCAGACGGACAATCAAGTTGCCATGTTCTACGTGAACAAGCAGGGGGGCACAGGCTCCTTCCTCCTCTGCCGGGAGGCACAGAAGCTCTGCTCTTGGGCCGTCAGTCACGGCATTCTCCTCAAGGCAGTTTATCTCCCGGGCCAAGAAAATTGCCTTGCAGACAAACTCAGCAGGGTCCTCCAGCCGCACGAGTGGCGTCTGGATCCCTTGGTAGTTCAGAAGCTCTTCCTCAAGTGGGGTCTCCCCACGGTGGATCTCTTTGCCAGTCCTCACAACCGGCAGCTTCCTCGCTTCTGCTCTCGTCAGCCACACCCCCTTCGGGTTGCGGCGGACGCCTTTCTGATCTCGTGGTCGGGGAGCCTTCTGTACGCTTTCCCTCCCATCCCGCTAGTCTCTCGGACTCTTTTCAAGGTTCTCCGAGACAAAGCCTTCATGATCCTGGTGGCCCCTCGCTGGCCCAGGCAGCCGTGGTTTCCGCTCCTGCTGCAACTGGCGGTGGAGGATCCAATCCCTCTGGGGGTACAACCGGATCTCCTCACTCAGGATCAGGGGTCCCTCCTGCACCCCAACCTCAGGTCTCTCAACCTCATGGCCTGGCTGCTGCGAGGGTAGTCCTTGCTCCCCTTCTCCTGCCGGCGGAGGTGGAGGAGGTCGTCTTGGCTTCGCGACGGCCTTCTACCCGCAAATGCTACGCCCTTAAATGGCGTCGCTTTGCAGTCTGGTGTACCCAACAGTCTCAGGATCCCTTCTCCTGCCCGGTGTCGGTGATCTTGCAGTACTTGCTGCACCTCTCTAATCTGGGACTTAAGTCCAACTCCGTCAAAGTTCACCTCAGTGCTCTTTCAGCACATCATGTGCCGGTGGACGGCAGACCTCTCTCCAATGACCCTCTCGTAGCGAGGTTTCTCCGAGGTCTCCTTCTACTTAAACCACCTCTGCGCCCGCCAGCGCCTGACTGGGACCTGAATGTGGTTTTGCAGCGGATCACCTGTCCGCCTTTTGAACCTATGGCTACCTGTTCTCTCTCTCCGTTTTCTGTCTTGGAAAACACTGTTCTTGATAGCCCTCACTTCCGCTAGACGCGTAAGTGAATTGCAGGCCCTCGTGTCTGATCCCCCTTACACTAGGTTCTACAAGAATAGGGTGGTCCTACGGACTCATCCGAAATTTCTGCCTAAAGTGGTCTCCCCTTTTCACATCAATCAGGAGGTGGTACTTCCAACCTTCTTTCCCAGACCACACTCCAGCCGAGCTGAGACGGTCCTCCATACCCTGGACTGTAGAAGGGCTCTGAACTTCTACCTTGACCGTATGCGGGAGCACCGTAAAGCTGCTCAGCTTTTTGTGTCTTTTGACCCCAATAGATTGGGGCTCCCGGTCTCCAAGCGTACTCTGTCCATCTGGGTTGCGGACTGTATCTCTTGGGCTTATGGGGCAGCCGGACTCTCCTTAGAAAGTCGAGTCACGGCTCATTGCGTTCGGGCAAAGGCCACGTCAGTGGCTTACCTCCGCTCTGTTCCGCTGGCAGACATCTGCCGGGCCGCTACTTGGTCTTCGAGCCAGACTTTTGCGGTCCATTACTGTCTCGAGAGGGAGTCCCGTAGGGACAGTGCTTTCGGACAGGCAGTCCTCCGTAATCTCTTTGAGGTCTGAGCAACTCCTACCCTCCATCCCGGATGTGGGCTACCGGTGGGTGATAATTCAGCGAAGATTCTATCCTTCTGTGCTGCTGAGCTAGAGGGAGCTCATTTTTGTGCTTAGGGTCTCCGGTAGCCTTGAGCTTGGGAGTCCCATAAGTGAGGACTGACTTCCTGCTTGGTCCTGGAGAAAGCGTAGTTACTCACCTGTAACAGGTGTTCTCCAGGAGCAGCAGGAATCAGTCCTCACTACCCTCCCTCCTCCCCTTGGAGTTGCAATCGTCTGCTTATTTTCTTTTGCAAATTTTTATGCTGTCTTTTTTAGCTATGTCATCTGACTGGCTAAGATGGCACCCTCGGGCGGGAAGACGACCGCGCGCATGCGCGCTGCAATTCCCAAAGGCTTTCTTTGAAAGCTGGGGAAAATTGCTCCGCGAGGGCTCCGTCGGCGCCGACGTCACCCATAAGTGAGGACTGATTCCTGCTGCTCCTGGAGAACACCTGTTACAGGTGAGTAACTACGCTTACAGGTGAGTAACTACTCTGTATCCCCACAATCTTCTGGGTTAGAGAAGCACTGATATACGGGAGTGAATTCAGCTGTTACCGGAGGGGAGGAGGGAAATCAGCTTTCTGGCCATCAAGAGTCCGATTCCGGGGACAGTCTCGCTGCAAATGCCCAATCTCACCACAAGTATAACAAGTACGCATTCCTCTGGACTGTCCATGCCCTCGCTGAGGATTCCCATAACCTCCCCTGGCTCTGATCCGACCCCTCCCCCTGCCCATGGGAGGTTGCATAGAGGCAATCTGTAAGTTGAGCAATTTAGTCTTTTTCACATCTATTCTGGCTTGTTGCTCCTGCTGTTCCTTGAGATATTTCAGCTCACTGTACCGAGCTCCCTCCAAAATTGCATCAGCTGTTCTAGCTGGCCAATCTATTATGGAAGTTTCCAAAATTTCTTTTATTCTCGGAAGTAAACCATTTACAAAAATATTAGTGAATCCTGAAGGTAAGTCTTCTGTCTCACCAGAATAAGCTTTCCTTTGCATCCCTCTAGTCCAGTCCCGGAACCATAGAGTTTAGAACCTCCACCAGCAGCTTTGGAGACTGAAAGATGTCATCGCTTTGATGTCCCTGGTATAACTAGGCAAAGACCGCCCCCTTTCACCAGTACTTTCAGTCTCCAAGCAGCTAGGAGGTTCTGAACCCGGGGACAGGGCTCAGTAGGAGCAAATAAGTAGAGCTTGATTTTTGAAAGTTAATCTTTTGGGGCTTATTTGCCTTTATTTTATTTTATCTTTTTTGATTTGGTTCCTTGGTTTTCTTTTTAGGTCAGATCTGCTGCTGCTGCACGGGTTCCTGTGTCTGTGAACCTTTATCTTTTGTCTCTTACTCTCTCTCTCTTCCCCCTCCCTCTCTCACTTCCCCAGCGTCTAAACGAGCAAAGGGGGAATAGTACTGCTCAGTGGCCTCCCTGCTCCCGAACCTGCATTGAAGGGGTGAGGAGCAGGTGGAAGGCGGCAGGTTGCAGCAGCAGAGACGCGGGAGCTAAAAAAAAAAAAAGCCAGTGCAGGCTTTCTCCAGGGCACTAAGAGCAGTAAACCACCGGAGCTGAAGCCGTGGGTAGGCTGTGCTCCGGTGTCCATTTGCCTCCTCTCCCCCCCCCCCCCCCCCCTCAGGAGCGGCGCTTTGCGGTGAGTAGACCTGGGTTGGGGAGGTGTTCGAGACTTGCAGGGGAGAGATCGCGGCAGCTCCCAGGTAGCAGGGTAGCTTGGGGCCTCGCCGCGTGTTGTTAGAGAGTGAGGTTTTGAGCGGGAAAGCTGCCGGCGGCCATTTTGAGAGCCGTGTTAGCAGCAGGTTTTTTATTGGCTTAGTTTTCAGCCTTGGGAGCTTCGTTTTGCAAGCGGAGCAGCAGACTGCAGCTAGTTGGTTGGTGATAGCTTAGTTGTTTTAAAAAAAAAAAACAGCTGGGGGTTTTCTGGTTGTTACAAATTACAAAGAGAGGGTGTGTTGCGCTCTGTTTTTAACATGACGGCTAAGCCCCGCTGTCTGGTTTGTGGGGTGAGGCGCAGCGAGGTCTTAGCTTCGGTTGTTTGCAAAGGCTGCTCGTTGGAAGCGGAAGTGATGGAGCAGGCTTGTGGGGAAACCGCTGGGGATCAGGCAGCGGTCCCTTCTGAGGTAGGAGAGTCTGGACCGCCTTCCTTGGGTCTCCCTGAGCCAACGGCGGGGCTGTCCTCATCCGGAGGTGCTGCTCCGGCGGTGGGAGGGAGCCAGAGCGGGGGCTTTTCCGGAGTTCCCTCAGATTTCTTCACCCTTATGCAGAAGGTGTTTTCCTTGCTGCAGCCCGTGTTGGGAGCTCTGTCTCCGGGTCCTAGGGATATGAAGCGGGCGCAGTCGGGGGGTCTCCTGGAGGAGGAGACGGGTCCGGCCAAAAGACGTAGAGAGGCGAGGGAGGAGAGTCCGTCGTCTTCGGTGGACGACGAGGTTGGGGTGTTGGAGGTAGACGGCGCCTCGGATGAGGAGTTGGAAGAAGGTGAGTTACCGGACGCAGAGCAGCAGAGTAGAGTGGTCCGGGTATTTCGGCGAGAGGAACTGCCAGAGTTGATTGTTGAGACGCTTAAGACCTTGAACATGCCCGCCGTGGCGCCGACGGCAGAGGAAGCGTTGGAGGATCCTCTGTTGCAGGCGGTTAGGATGTCCCAGCGGGTGTTCCCGGTGCATAGAGTCTTTTGGAACATGATACAGGAGGAATGGGACTCGCCAGAGTCGGCGCTGCGGGGGACCAAGGCCCTGACCCGGTTATATCCGCTCTCCGACCAGGATAGAGAGCTTTTTCGCTCGCCGAAGGTTGATGCAGCAGTGTCAGCGGTCACTAAGAAGACCACAATTCCGGTTGAAGGGGCTGCGGCGTTGAAGGATGTACAAGACCGGAAATTGGATACCTTGTTGAAGCAGGTGTTTGATATGTGTGCCCATTCCTTGCAGGCCTCGATCGCGGGGGCGTGGGTGGCGAGAGGCTGCTTGCTGTGGTCTCAGCGGCTACAGGGTGAGCTCCTGGCCGGGCAGGCGGAGGAATTGGCGCGGCTGGAGTCAGGCACAGCGTATTTATCGGATATCCACTACGATCTTATTCGAGGTCTGGCCAAGAGTATGGCCTCGGTGGTTGCGGCTCGCCGGTATCTTTAGTTACGTAATTGGTCGGCGGACAGTTCTTCCAAAGCGTGGCTTAGTAAGCTCCCTTTCAGGGGGAAACTCTTGTTTGGAGAGGATTTAGAGAAGCTGGTCAAGGATCTCGAAGAGTCCAAAGGGGGTCGCCTCCCGGAGGATAAACTTAAGCAGAGCCGTGGGGCGGCAGGGTCCCAGGGGCTCTTGAGGGATTTTCGTAGATTTCGGCCCTCACGGTTTAGCCAACCTCAGAGGGGGCGGTTTCTCTCTCGTGGTCAGCCCTTTCGTGGGTTCCGAGGGGCCGGTAGAGGTTTTGCCTCCTTCCAATCGTCCAGTAGCAAAAAGGCCCAATGAGATAAGGTAGACCCAGGTGGCGGTGCTGCCCGTGGGAGGAAGGTTGCGGGAGTTTTACCCTGCCTGGGTCCAAATTACCTCGGATCAGTGGGTGTTAGAGGTCATTCGAGAAGACTATGCTCTGGAGTTACATCAGCCCGTCTTAGATTCCTTTGTTCCTTCCCTGTGCAGAGCTCCCAGGAAGTTCCGAGTGGTTGCCGAAACGCTGCGGCGGCTGAGGCAGCTCGGAGCAGTGGTGCCCGTGCCGGTGGGCCAGTACGGATGCGGTCGATACTCCATCTATTTTGTAGTGCCAAAAAAGGACGGCACGTTTCGGCCAATTCTGGATCTGAAGAGGGTGAATCGTTGCCTTCGGGTAACCCATTTCCGGATGGAAACCTTGCGCTTCGTCATTGCAGCGGTCAGGAAGGGGGAATTTCTGACATCGTTAGACCTTACGGAGGCGTACCTTCATATTCCTGTGCGACGAGAGCATCAGAAGTTCTTGCGGTTTGCGGTACCAATGGGGCATTTTCAATTTCGAGCGATGCCTTTCGGGCTCGCGACGGCGCCTCGGACCTTCACCAAGATCATGGTGGTGGTGGCAGCAGCGCTTCGCAAAGATGGAATACTAGTGCATCCTTATCTAGACGATTGGTTAATTTGGGCGAAGTCCAGAGAAGAGAGCGAGGCGGCCACCGCTCGGGTAGTAAGATTCTTGGAAAGTCTCGGCTGGGTGGTCAACTTTGCAAAGAGCAAGCTGCTTCCCTCTCAAACTCTGGAATACTTGGGAGCGCGCTTCGAGACGGAGCACAGAGCGGTGTTTCTCCCGATCCAGAGAGTACACGCATTGAGGGAGCTCGTGCAGAAGTTTCTGGAGTGCACGGCTCCAACGGCGTGGCAGTATTTGCAGTTGCTCGGAACGATGGCGGCCACAATCGAAGTCGTTCAGTGGGCCAGATTTCATATGAGGCCATTGCAGAGTGCGCTGCTGCGGCGGTGGTCTCATCAGAGGGATGCGTTGTCTCAACGGCTAGTGTGTCCTCCGGAGGTGCAGCAGGAGCTTCGGTGGTGGTTACAGCTGGGAAGCCTGGAAGGGGGCGTATCCCCTAGAGTCCCCATCCTGGAGGCTGGTGACGACGGATGCAAGCCTCACGGGATGGGGAGCACATTGCGAAGGCAGGTTTGCCCAGGGGCTATGGTCGTTGGAGGAAAAGCAGTGGTCCATAAACCGGTTGGAGATGCGAGCGGTGTATCTGGCGCTTCTGGAGTTTCGGGAGCCCTTGCGTCAAGCGGTGGTATGAGTTCTTTCCGACAATGTGACGGCGGTAGCCTATATCAATCATCAGGGTGGCACGGGGAGTGCGTTGCTGGAGGCGGAGGCGAGTCAGCTGTTGCGCTGGGCCGAACGGAATTTGAAGGGGTTGTCGGCACAGCACGTGGCCGGAGTAGACAATGTAGAGGCAGATTTTCTAAGCCGCCGCAGAGTGGATCCGGGAGAGTGGAGCCTAAACTCGGAAGTCTTTGCAATGGTAGTAATGTGCTGGGGGACCCCGATAATGGATCTGATGGCAACCTTCGAGTCCGCGAAGGTAGCGAGGTTTTTCAGCAGGCGGAGAGAACGGATGTCGGACGGCCTCGATGCATTGGCGCAGCGGTGGCCGGTGGACAGGCTTCTCTATATGTTTCCACCTTGGGCGCTCATAGGCAGGGTGGTCCAACGCATAGAAAAGCACCGGGGCCTGGTGGTTCTGGTGGCGCCCGATTGGCCCAGAAGACCGTGGTATGCGGATTTGATTCAACTGCTGGTGGGCAATCCGTGGCGGCTGCCGCTTCGAGAGGATCTGTTGCTGCAGGGGCCGTTACGCATGCCGCAGGTGGGTCGATTCTTGCTTACGGCATGGCTATTGAAAGGGCTAGGCTGACTGCCAAGGGATACTCGTCGGCGGTTATTTCTACCTTACTGAAGGCGCGAAGGCGGTCTACTTCGTTGGCGTATATCCGTGTGTGGCGTGTGTTTGAAGCGTGGTGTGCGGAGCATAATGTGCGACCATTGAAGGCTTCGGTGCCCCATGTTCTTTCCTTTTTGCAGGATGGCGTGGATAAGGGTTTAGCAGCCAGCTCCTTACGGGTTCAGTTGGCAGCCATCTCCTGTTTCCGGGGGAAGATTCAGGGTCAGCTGGTAGGAGCGCACAGCGATATACGGCATTTCCTAAGAGCGGTACTGCTTATAAGGCTGCCGAGGTGAAATTCGATTCCTCCATGGGATCTCAACGTGGTGTTAGAGGCTCTGATCAGAGCACCATTTGAGCCGGTAGACAAGGCTTCGCTCAAGGACTTGACTTTGAAGACAGTGTTCCTGGTAGCTATTTGCTCCGCTAGACGGATTTCGGAGTTGCAGGCGCTGTCCTGTAAGGAACCGTACTTGTCCTTTTTCAGTCACAAGGTGGTGTTGCGTATGGTCCCAGCCTTTTTGCCAAAGGTGGTTTCGGCTTTTCACGTCAATCAGGTGGTGTCGCTGCCAGTGTTTTCGGTGGCGCAGAAGGCCCAGTCGGGCGGACGATAGCATCTTTTGGACGTTTGACGGGTGCTTAAAAAGTATCTCCGTAGAACAGCCTCTTTCAGGAAGACCGACAGGTTGTTTGTCGCCTTTGGAGGTCCGCGGAAGGGAGAGGCAGCAGCGAAGTCCTCGATTTCGCGGTGGCTAAAGGAAGCTATTGCATCGGCCTACCTGTTGAAGCGTAAGGTGGTCCTGGTTGGTCTGTGGGCGCGTTCCACCAGGGCACAAGCGTCGTCGTGGGCAGAATTCAGTTTAGTGCCGGTCGAGGACATTTGTAGAGCGGCGACTTGGTCTTCGCTGCATTCCTTTGCGCGGCACTATCGGCTGGATGTACAGGCGCGAGGGGATGGCCATTTTGGTTCAGCAATACTTCAGGCTGGGCTTCAAGGTCCCTCCCGTTGATATTCACTGCTCTGTCACATCCTCTATGGTTCCGGGACTGGACTAGAGGGAAGCAAAGGAAGAGAAAATTAGACTTACCTGCTAATTGTTGTTCCTTAAGGAACTCTAGTCCAGTCCCGGACCCCTCCCAGGGTATTGCGCAGCGTGCTGCCTAAAGAGAAAAAAAAACAAACAAAGCAGTAACCAGTGCATAGGGGAGACGGAATGCGTGAAAGGGTTTAGAAGAGACTTTAGCCTTATGGAGGTGCACAGGAGAAATACAGGGCGACCCTTTTTTGTGCAGCAGTGCCGTGTCAGTTCTGGAGCACAGTTTTTCTCTTCCTGAGCTGGACGTTTTTTGCAAAGTTACGGGGGTGTTTAGTCCCTGAGTAGTTTTTTCCCTACTTCTGTTCCGTTATGGTTAATTCTGTAACTACTTATTTGTTGCTCTGCTTAGTCTGCTTTGTCAATAGGTACTGGTGAAAGGGGGCGGTCTTTGCCTAGTTATACCAGGGACATCAAAGCGATGACATCTTTCAGTCTCCAAAGCTGCTGGTGGAGGTTCTAAACTCTATGGTTCCGGGACTGGACTAGAGTTCCTTAAGGAACAACAATTAGCAGGTAAGTCTAATTTTCTCTTAAAAGCCAGCATACACCTAGTGTGAAAATCCGTAACCTTTTCACCCCTATCCTGCCTGAGAGATGTTAATCTCGACCAATCCTTTACAGGTTTACATACTACTTTAATAGATTCTAACCATTTTTCTCTACACAAAACAAAAGTATCTCTTTGTGCCTTTACTTGAAAATCTGTCACAGGGTCTGTCAGTGGCCATTGCCAGTTATCATCCCTAATTGGATGAGTAACCCTATGAAAATCAGCTGGATTAAAAAAAACAGATCTGAGCAAATTATCTAGATCTGCCCAAGTAGGATTATAACTGTTAATTATTTGAGACCATAAAGACACATATCTACCAGGATTATCCCTGTAGTTAGGAAAAGTTTTAGCCAAATCAAACACTTCTTTAGGACTCCAATTTGCTGATACGGTCATAGAACCTGACAGTCCTGTTGGATATAAATGAAAAGGATAAGTAGGCACAATATCATTTCCCACTGCTGCTGCTTCAGATTTAACAATGCCAAAACATGAGTTATTTTGCTGGTGTATAGCTTCCTGAATGGAGCCTAGAGCATAATATAATTGATCACACTCCTCTTTGTAGGATTCATAATGTCTATCCAAATCTCTCTCAATCTTATCAACAATGTCACTAGGAACTTTCAATTCTTTCGCAACAGAAACACTATCACCTATTGCCACCCTTAAGGTTCTTATGATAAGCACAATACTTTCTGTTTCATAGTCCAAACGTGCTCTTAAGTCCTTGAGCTGAGCGATATTACAAACATCCAGATTACACAACTCTGCTTCCCCTAACTTCTTTTTTTTATGAAGTATTTCATTTCTCAGATCTGCTGCACGAGTGACCCGCCCCTGTTCAGCTATTCCCTGGCTCGGTAAACCAGGAGGGGAAGAGGAAGGGGTAGAGGATGTAATTGGGACCGCTCCAGCTGATACTGCCAGTGCAGCTACATCTGCTTCATATGCTGGAGAAACAACAGCTGGGAATTTCCCTTCACTTGCACCATCCCCCTTTGTATCATACAACTTACTAGTTTTAGAATTCTCTAACACAAACAAATCATTTTTCAAACTCTGAACATTGTTCCTATGTTTCTCCTCATACGAGGGGGTACCCAAAAAAAACAGGAATAACATTGACATGGGCGGAGCTTGTGTAGTACGCACTTCTGCTGCTAGGCGTGTATAGTGCAACTCATTGTCAGTTCAGTGCCGCCTGTGTTGTCGACCTGGCTTGTTCTGTTCATCTGCAGTGATTGTTTTTGCTAGCGCTGTTTTGTTCTTGTTTCTTTTTTTATGATGACAAGTTTAAGTGAACAACGTGCAGCTGTGAAATTTTGTTTTCTACTCAGTAAAAATGCTGCTGAAACTTTTAATGTTGAAAACAGCTTATCAAGATGATGCTATGGGAAAAAGTCAAGTGTACCAGTGGTTTGCTCGGTTTAAAAATGGCGACATGTCGATTGATGACAAACCTCGTTCTGGGCGTCCATCAACTGCCCGAATCGACGAAAATATTGAAAAAATTAGAGAGCTTGTGCTCACAGACCGTCGACAGACAATTGATCAACTGTCAGAGATTAGTGGGTTATCTTGGAGTTCGGTTCAGCGAATTTTAACGGAAGATTTGGGAATGAAAAGGGTTGCTGCCAAGTTTGTTCCTCGGGTTCTGACTGACAATCAAAAGGAACATCGAGTTGAAATATGTCGTGTTTTGAAACAACAGCTTGAAACTGTTCCAGATTTTCTGTCAAAGGTCATTACAGGTGATAAGTCATGGTGCTATGGTTATGACCCAGAAACAAAGCAACAGTCAAGCCAATGGAAGACGTCATCGTCACCCCGTCCAAAAAAATGTCGTCAAGTCAAATCAAACATCAAAACAATGCTGATTTGCTTTTTTGATGCCAAGGGGGTAGTTCATTCAGAGTTTGTTCCCCCAGGTCAGACCGTCAATCAAACCTTTTATTTGGAAGTTTTAAGAAGATTGCTCAACAGTGTTCATCAAAAAAGACCCGATTTGTGGCAGACAGGAGACTGGTTCTTCCACCACGACAACGCACCTGCACACACAGCCATCTCTGTTAGACAGTTTTTGGCTAAAAATGGCATGGTTCCGCTGCCCCACGCACCTTACTCGCCTGACCTGGCTCCGTGCGACTTTTTCTTATTTCCACGCATGAAAAGGGGCATGAAAGGACACCGATTTGACAACATTGAAGAAGTCAATAAAAAAAAGAGGGAGGAGCTGTCAGCCGTTTAAAAAGATGACTACAAAAAATGTTTCGAACAGTGAAAGCACCGGTGGGACAAATGTATCAGTTGTAATGGAGAGTATTTTGAAGGGGATAAGGTTGTTTTGTAAAGAATTTGAAATAAATAGCTTTTAAAAAATAATTTGAGGCGGAGCCAGCTGAGATTCAAGATGGCCGCATAAAAGCTTTGCTCCGAGGCCCCCGGTCGAGATTCCTGCAAATACCGTTGTATCGCTAACCCAATTTTGGCCATTATTTACTGCGGGTCTATCCTTAATCAGCGGGGATAAGATGTCGAATATTAAACCTGCGAAACTGGATTTTACTACTCCCACAAACTCCGGATCCAAAAGGCCGAAATCAGACCCTCTCTCGCCCCACAAGATGGCCTCTCCTCGTGAATCGGAGGACTCACTGAAAGAAGTGCTCGAGAAATTAGGGCGGTAAAGGGATTAGTAGTTGCAAACGGAGACGCCATTGCGAGGGTGCAAGCTGAGGTGTCCGAAATGAGAGCGCAGATCCGGGAGCTCTCTGAGCGCATTGATAAAGTAGACGCAGAAGTAACTACGCACTCCGCTCAACTGGCCTGCCTTCATAAAACTGCCAAGAAAGTGGAGAGCTTAGAGCAACAGCTGGAGGACCTGAATAACCGGGGCAGGAGAAATAACGTGCGGTTAGTAGGCCTACCGGAGGGCGCTGAAGGGACGGATCTCTTCACGTTTCTTGGCAAACTGATCCCCTCGGCGCTGAACCTTAATTTTTCGGGGGCGCTCGAGTTTGAGAGGGCGCATAGAGTCCCGGCGCAAATCAGCCTCCACGCGAAGGGCCCTCGGCCGGTGATCTTCTGTTTGTTAAAGCATCAGCAGGCCATGCAGATACTTGCAGCGGCTAAGGCTCAGGACTCTGTGTCTTATGAGGGAAAGCCCATATCTTTCTTTCCGGACCTGTGCAAGACCACGGTGGATAAGCGGCGGCGATTTTTGGCGCTGAGGCCACGATTACAACAGCTTCAAGCCCGCTATGGCCTTCTGTACCCTGCACGGCTCCGAGTCACCTACCACAACGTTACCAAGACCTATGATGACCCAAGGGAGGTTTTACAATTTTTGGAAGAACAAGAAGGCCTCAGGATGCAATAATCCGGTACCTGCTGCTAAGGAGGATCCTCTGAAAGATGAAGGACTGTGGGTTGTTGTGGCTGATGGGTTTTTGAGGTGTAGAAGGCTGAGTGGGTTTTGATAAGTACTATGGCTTCTTGTTTCATTGTTTCTATAACTATGGGCACATTGTTGTATGGGTGGTGGCATAGGGGGAGGGGAGTGGGATCGACCCTACTCTTGCAGTGGGTGGTAAAGATGTGGGTGTCATAAATTTTTCTGCTTTCTTATTTTTCTCTCCCTTTATTTTCCCTGAATGCATTTTTATGAATGGTGGCTCTGGGCTGATGATTAAGCTCTTTGGGGCTCTGTTTAATACTTTGTTTTAATACTTTGTTTAATACCTTAGTAGTATTACAGAAGATGAGGGAGTGTGACGGAATGTAAAGAAAGGTATAAGGTGGTAACTGCGATAAATCATTGCTAGTTATAGTGGGTTAATGATCTCTATCAAGGGGGGCAACGGGTGGTTTTCTTGGTACTCTACTGGCTCACCCAGGGTTTACCCCTGTAGTGAGGGGGGGATGTTGGGACCTTGCAAACCTCTCAATAATTGGATGTGGCACGAGGACGTTGCAGCGATGCTGGAGTGGTCCTCAGGCGGACGTGAGTATTTTCCCAGCCTAATCCATTATGTCCTCAATTAAAATATTATCCCTTAACGTAAAGGGCATTAAGAATCCTATTAAGAGAACAAAGATTCTAACTTATTGTCAAAAGCAGGGGGCCGATTTGGTGCTTCTTCAGGAAACGCATCTTACCAACAAAGAGTCTTTGAAATTGACAGGGAAGCATTACTCTCTCTTATCATATGCTGCTGCTTTGGGGAAGAAAAATGGGGTGGCGATACTTGTCAAACGCTCCAGTGCAATTCAGATGTTATCGGCCAGAGCTGATCCAGAGGGAAGATGGTCTTGTGTACAAATCAAACTTGATAACCGTCAAATGTTAATAGTTAATGTATATGCACCTAATTGTGACAACCCTAGTTTCTTTTCAAATCTGGCAGAGGCGTTGATGGAGTTCTCTTCTCTTCCTGCCATTTTTGGAGGCGATTTCAACTTAGTCCTGGATCCTTTACTGGATTGTCAGCCTTGCCGAGTCTCCCGACGAAGTAAAGCAGCTGAGGTCCTTCTTTCTATGATGGAGGACATGGGGATGATTGATATCTGGTGGATTTGTCACCCCCAGGAAAGAGATTATACTTTTTACTCGACTCCGCATGGATCGCACTCGCGGATTGATTTTTTCCTGGTGTCACGGTCGGTGGCTACTGATATAAAGTGTGCAGAGATCCTAAGTACACATATTTCAGATCACGCTGCAATAATGCTGGAACTGGGGCCGCCAGTGGAGTCAGTCAAAGGTGGTGGCTGGTTTTTTCCCTAGGTTGCTGCTGGCCGAGGAACCTTTTCGTCAATATGTCAAACAAGCCATTGAAGAATACTTCGTCATAAATTCACCTGAGGATACTTCCATCTGGGCGTGGTGGGAGGCTTTTAAGGCGTCCATTAGAGCCAGAATCTCCAGTTATGTCATAGCACATAAACGGAAGACGAAAAGAGAGCTTGCGGATTTGGATTCTCAGATCAGGGCAGGTGAGAGGCTGTTACAACGCCAATACTGTTCTGAGGTCCTCACACGGCTTCAGCGCTTGCGATATCGATATAATATGTTACTAAGTAATGAGGTGGAACAGAAGATCTTTGAGCAGAATGCGAGTTATCACACAGAAATGAACAAGGCCGGCAAGCTATTGGCCGCTCATTTGAAGCCCCGTAAAGAGAAATCGCATATAGTATCTCTACAAGATGAACATGGAAATTCCCAGGAAGGCAATCTCCAGATTATGGAAATTTTCAGGCAGTTCTACTTGAAACTGTACTCTTCTGAAGGCGGTGGGGATGTCTCAGATGTTGAATATCTTTTGGAAGGGATATCGCATCCAACAGTGGATGAGGCTCAGGCTGCCTTGCTTGGTAGAGATATATAGCACAAGAGGAACTTCAGGAAGCAATGACTGAAATGAAAAGCGGTAAGGCTGCGGGCCCCGATGGTATTCCGTGTGAGTTTTATCGAACATTTGCTTCCGAAATGTCTCCCCGTTTAATGACATATTTTCAATTGCTACAAGAACAAGCCCCGGATATAGGAGCATTTGCGGAGGCCACGATAGTGGTACTTGCAAAGCCTGGAAGGGACTCGACTCTAGTGGGTAACTACCGGCCCATTTCTTTATTGAACGCTGATTATAAGCTTTACTCGGCCATACTGGCTAGACGTCTTAACAGAGTGCTCCACATGCTTGTCCATCCGGATCAGTGTGGTTTTGTGGTGGGAAGATCTACAGCGGACAATTCAAGGCTCCTATGCTCCCTCCTGGATGTGGCAGAACACAGTGACTCGCCTTTCATAGGCCTGTCGCTGGACGCTGAAAAGGCATTTGACAGACTGGAATGGCCTTTTCTTTACCGCGTATTGGAATGGTTTGGATTACCCAGGAAATATATCAATATGATACAGGTGCTGTACGCTCACCCTTCTGCTAGAATCCTAGCTAATCAGGAGTTGTCCAGGTCTTTCAGCCTGTGTAGAGGTACACGTCAAGGATGTCCAATGTCGCCCCTTTTATTTAACCTGGCATTGGAACCTTTGGCGCTGCTGGTGCGACAATCCAGCGAAATTCGAGGCATCAAGGTTGCTGACCTCCACATAAAGCTCTCAGCCTATGCCGATGACTTATTGTTTTTTCTGCAACCACTCTCCATATCTCCCTTACTTAAGCTGATTGACAAGTATGCGCAACATTCCGGCTATAAGGTGAACTGGTCAAAGTCAGTGGCCTTCCCTCTCAACACCCGAGCTCATAGCAGCCTCGTGCAGGAGTTTTCCTTTCAATGGGTAACAGGACCTATAAAATATTTAGGAGCTCACTACGTTGCTCCATTGGAGGAAACTGTGCGAATTAATGTGGATCGCGTAAAAGAGATAGCTCGAGCTTTTACATTACAATGGTCCCCATTCCATTTAACGTGGTGGGGACGGCTGGAATCCATCAAGATGGTGCTTATGCCAAAGATCAACTACATTTTGGGTATGATACCTATGATGCTCCCGGTCTACGTCTATAAGGAAATCGAACGTACTTTAAGTGCCTTTCTTTGGAACGGGAAGACTCCTAGAATAGCTCTAAGGAAACTGAAAGCGGGAAAAGAGAAGGGAGGGGTCCATTTCCCTGATTTCCGTTGGTATCATTTGGCGGCGATACTTAAGCAAGGCAGCCTTTGGGCGTCGGCTGAATCGCTTGCTTATAAGCCTACTTGGCTAGAATTAGAAGAGCGGCTCTGCTACCCATATCCGATGCGGCTCGTTATGGGAATGAAATTTCCAGAGTCTTGTAAAAGGGGGAGTGTAGTTGTATCAACGCAAAGTGCATTTCAATCCTTTCTTCCGGTCATTGCAGCAGAGAATCCACCTTCTCTCCCTCTGCCTATCTGGTACAATCCGGGTCTCAAGATTCAATCGTCCCCTTTTGCATGGTCTACATGGCAGAGCTGTGGCATTTGGACAGTGGGGCAATTGCTAGATGGTGGACAATGGAAAGAGTTTGCAGCTTTACACACAGAATTTGGACTGCCTTCCAAGTGCTATTTCCAGTGGCTTCAACTAAGGCATTGTTTCATGCAGTCGGGTATACAACCTGGAGAATGTGCCCCTAGTTGGGGACTAGAGAAGATTATGCTGGACTTGTCCTCTAGGAAAGGTGGAGTTACCACTATTTATGCGCTCTTTCGTGCGCAGGGACGGAACCACCTACAGGGTCTAAGCAAACTCTGGGAAGAAGAAGTAGACTTACCTTGGACGCCAAAGTCCTGGAGTTTGTTCTGGGGGCCGGTTATGCGCGCCTCAAGATCGGCGGCGCTTACCCAATCGATGTTTTTCTTTGCCCATAGGGCATTCATCACTCCTGTGAAGCTGGCTAAGTGGTCTCCAACTAAATCCTCCCTGTGCTGGTCTTGTCAGCAAACTGAGGGCACCATGAGGCACATGTTTTTTGACTGCACTTTAGTTCAGGGATTCTGGATATCAGTATGGGACAGGATTCAGAAGGTACTGGGTTACTCTGCTCCGTTAACGTGGCGCATTGTTGCGTTAAGATCGTTGGCAGACATCCCTCAATTAGATAAAGAACATTTCTTTATCCTGAACTTTATGATAGTCATCGCCATCAAAACGATATTATTTTGCTGGAAAGACGCTTCTAAGCTAACTTGGCTTCTTTGGTGGAACCAAGTCTGTCTTTTCAGCAGATACGAAAAGAGTCAGGATAAAGCTCTTATCTTAAGAGGGAGCAGAGTTATTCCCAATAAATGGGTCGCTTTGGACCGTTTTGCAGACGCTGCAGCCAGTTAACTTCGTGCAATCAGAGAGGTTTGCAAGGTACGGGGTGGGTGGTTTAATGGTCTTTTGGGATGTTTGGTGTGTGTTTATGGTTTCGGTTATAGTGTATTGGTTATACTATGACTGTTGTTGATGTAAAGTTATAAAAAGATGTAATAAAAATAAAAATAAAAATAATTCCTGGTTTTTTTGGGTACCCCCTCATATGCCATTCGTTCCCACCATGTAAATACAATCCACTCAGGGGTATTGCACGGCTCATTCTTAACTGCCAATGCACTTCGCAGGTAACGAATCTTATCTACAGAAAAAGTACCCTCCAAGGGGAACTGCATAATCTCATTACCTTTAGTCACCGCAAGCCAATGAACAACAAAACTGGTAGCCACATCCCCATACTTCTCACGCATACAAAAAGAAGGGCTACCTTTCTGAAATGCTAAAACCTTAGCTCTGTCATGCCATTCCTGCATCTGAGACAAAGCCTGTCTACTTAACAGATTACCCATCGCTGGTAATACTCACAAATCCTCTGGCACCTTCTGTCCTTGCCTTGAATGCAGAATTCCGTTATCCGGCACAAAACTGAAGAAGTACTCTGCACCTCCCCTCACCTGAAAGAAGGCAGGGCTCTTGGGTACAACAGAAATCCACACACAAAGCAATGAGAAGGTTAATTTGTCAATTAATAAATAATACACAACACACTTGTATTACAAAAATAACCAAAGCTTTGGGAGAGCAAACTAAGGCATCACCTATGCTTACTCTGACATCATAGCTTATGGCCACTTAATTTATAGGTAAATAATTGATTATACAGCATAATTCTCACGTATTGTTCTACGTCAAACATCACGTATCTATACCATCATATGTCAATTCTTATTAACATAGGTCATCATGAGGAGACATACACATATTCTCAGACATAACTATGTAGAAATTAATTCTAATTAATTCTAATACTGACAGTTTGATATCTCTAACTCGAGACTGGGAGACAACTTGCCCTTTACTTATCTTCTATAAACATGGACTAGTGTTTGTTATCTGGAACCTTTCACCTAATTATCCTGGCAGAGTCTTTGAAAGATGTTACTGAGTGCAAAGCTCTGAATGGTATTAACTCTTTCTTAGGGCCAGTACTATATTGTTGAATATCCTGGCCATGTACACAGCCCTATACAGACTTGCTTACTTTCAATATCAACCGCCAGGGTGGCACCAAGTCCCTAGGTGTAGCCAGGGAAATGTCCCTTCTCCTTCCCTGATACCCAGTCAGTAATACGTGGTTTAAAATTGGAAGGATACTTTTATTCAATAATTCAACAACCTGAGAGCCCGACACAGGCTGTGTTTCATTTTCACTTCCTCAGGGGATTCAGGCGTGCTGCATACATATGAACATAAACAACATACCACATACAAATAAAAATAATAATACATATAAAATCATACAAAATTTGTGATTAATATATAAAAAACCAATTAAGAACTGATAAGCATAAAAACATAAACTAAACATTCATGAATAAATAAACTATATCTTGATATAAGTAGAATTATTGAAAGGGTGTGAAACACGTAACTAATATGAAATCATTACACTATGTATATGAAACAACCATTCAAGAATTAATAAGATCAAAAAACTAAAAAATTGAATAAATAACCACATTTTGATATAAGTGAAATTATTGGAAGGGTGTGTAAAATTACATGTAACTAATGCAAATTCATTACACTATGTGTAGGCTAGTTGGAGCAAGGAGTGAGTATGTAAAAAGCAATTGTCTATGGACACGATAGAATTAATTAAGGATAGCTCATAATAAATAAGTCACTAAAATTATAAACTATAAAACCATAAATACATAAATAATTAAGATCCTAACTATAACATTAAAAATACACCATTATAATACTAATACCACATATATAATAAACTAATAAAAACAAGGAATCTATATTATAGTTTGAGTAAATGTTATGATGATGAATTTTTTATGTTTCTAATCATAGAGAATATGTCTGTTCTGCTCTTATAGACAATCAAGTTTGAGCCGTGAATACTGAACGTAAGAACGGGTATGGTGCTTATGCTAAAAAAAACTTTTTAGAAAGTGGTTAGGTATGATTTTTAAGTATTTATGTATTTATAATGTTGTAGTTAGGATCTTATGTATTTATGGTCTTACAGTTTATAATTTTATCATGAGCAACCCCTGTTTGGTCTTACCGTGCGCATAGACAGTTAAGACAGATTGCTTTTTATACATTCTCTCCTTTTTTTTTATTAGTTTATTATATATGTGGTATTAGTATTGTAACGGTGTATTTATAATGTTATAGTTAGGATCTTAATTATTTATGTATTTATGGTTTTATAGTTTATAATTTTAGTGACTTATTTATTATGAGCTATCCTTAATTAATTATATCATGTCCATAGACAATTGCTTTTTACATACTCACTCCTTGCTCCAACAAGCCTACACATAGTGTAATGAATTTGCATTAGTTACATGTAATTTTACACACCCTTCCAATAATTTCACTTATATCAAAATGTGGTTATTTATTCAATTTTTTAGTTTTTTGATCTTATTAATTCTTGAATGGTTGTTTCATATACATAGTGTAATGATTTTATATTAGTTACATGTGTTTCACACCCTTTCAATAATTCTACTTATATCAAGATGTAGTTTATTTATTCATGAATGTTTAGTTTATGTTTTTATGCTTATCAGTTCTTAATTGGTTTTTTATATATTAATCACAATTTTCATATGATTTTATAATGTACTGTTATCATTATTTTTATTTGTATGTGGTATGTTGTTTATGTTCGTATGTATGCAGCACGCCTGAATCCCCTGAGGAAGTGAAAATGAAACACGGCCTGTGTCGGGTTCTCAGGTTGTTGAATTAATGAATAAAAGTATCCTTCCAATTTTAAACCACGTATTACTGACTGGGTATCTTTTGAGCAACGTGGTGTGGTGCTCTTTTGGTGGACCCTTCTCCTTCCCTGGGCAGAGGCACATCTGCACACACTCTCGGCACAGCATATCGCCGGAGTGGACAACTTTCAGGCCGATTTCTGCAGCCGACAACACTATCGATCCTGGAGAATGGGAGCTAGCCCCTTGGGCGTTTCAGAAGATTTTGCGAGCAGGGGGGCAACCGGTAATGGATCTAATGGTGACGTCAGCGATTTACCAAGGTACCGGAATATTTCAGTCTCAGGAGGGCATGTCAGTCGTCCGGATTGGATGCCCTGGCTCAACCATGGCCGCAGGAGGCTCTGCTGCACATCTTTCCCTCATGGGTAGTAATCAGCAAAGTGCTTTGGAGAGTTCTTACACACCGGGGGAGAGTGATACTAATAGCTCCGGACTGGCCTCAGAGGCCCTGGTATGGGGACCTCATCTGCTTAACATGAGTCCTGCCACTGCCTCTGGGGTACAGCCGGGGGCTATTATGTCAGGGTCCAATTGTGATGGACGATCTGACTCTTTACTCGCTTACGGCCTGGCTCTTGAATGCTGCTGCCTAAGCAAGAAGGATTACTTGAGTCGCGTGATTGCGACCCTTCTGAAGACGCGCCGCCCATCAACTTCACTAGTGCATTCCTGCGTTTGGTGAGTCTTCGAGCCCTGGTGCGACCTTGGAGGTCAGGAATCCTGACTATCCTTACCTTCCTCCAGGACGGCCTGGATAAAGGTTTAGCCTTGATCTCTTCAGGTTCAAGTAGTGGCATTAACTTGTTTCAGAAGTCCTGTTGTGGGTCGCTCTATAGCATCCCATGCGGATGTATCCCGTTTCCTTAAAGCAGCTAAGGTAGTCCGACCACTGGTTTGCCCTCTGGTGTCAACATGGGATCTGTCCCTCGTCCTAAAAGCCTTGATGCAGGTGCCTTTTGAGCTGCTTAAACACATCACGTTGAGAGATTTGATGCTTAAGGAAGTGTTTCTAGTAGCGATAACTTCTGCACAAAGGATATCCAAAATACAAGCACTTTCATGCAGGGATCCCTAACTTGCCTTCTCGAAAGGAGTTTTCTTGCGTACTGTTCCTTCGTTCCTTCCAAAAGTGCTTATGCCTTTTCATATCAATGAGCCAATTTTCCTACCCTGTTTTTCTGAGGATCAGTGTATGGGCGGGAATAAGGGACTCCGTTCTCTGGATCTCGGCAGGATCCTTCGTAGGTATCTTCGGATGACAAATCCTTTCCATACCTCTGATCACCTTTTTGTGCTTTTTGCAGGACCCCATAAGGGTCAACCTGCTTCCAAACGAACGGTCTCTCGCTGGCTGTGGTTAATTGAATCTACATACATCCTTAAGGGAAAATCTGTCCCTCTCAGTCTTCAGGCACACTCTACGTGGGTGCAAGCTACATCTTGGGCTTAGCGCTCTCAGTTCATCCTCTTGATATCTGCAGGGTGGCCACATGGTCCTCCCTGTCCACCTTTGTGCGTCATTATCGGTTGTCCCAACGCCGCCCTAGTGGCGAAGAAGCATCATGGTAGAGAGGGTGGACACAAAAATATTTGTAATTGAGTTTGGCTTAAAGACAGGGCCCAGGTTTTCTTTGTAGTCCTAGTAGCCTTCTGGTAACCAAAAGCTCAAAGGAACATAATAGTCCGAGTGAAGGGAGAATAAAGGCTTTTATTTCCCCTATTGCACAAAAGGTTCAAAAGCTCAGATCTTTACAGCAACAGAAATTGTCCTTATCTCAGGTTGAAAGAAAACAAACAAAAACTGTATTAAACCTGTTAACTTCACAGTAATAATATGAGAAAACAAAGATTCACACATTCCCCAGGCTACAGCTCTATTCCTTGTCTAACGGGTCAAAGCCTTCCGCCTGGCAGTAGCTGCAATCCATTTCAGGGTCCGAAAGGTCATGAGCTATGTCCACCTGCATTGGTTCAAGGTCATGGTAGCTTGCATTCAGGCTTTTTATACAACGTTTGCACGATGTCCCAATGCTCTGTGTTCAAAGGTAAGCCCTGGTTTTGTGTACCTCTAGACTGAGAACAGTCTCTCTTGCACACGGCTCTTTTACTGGAGAGTCTCTTACTTGATATAGGTTTGTATCCTGAAGTATAAACAGTTCTAGTAGGACAGCGTTCCTCTGTTCCTCCTGCGTCACAGCGTTCAGGAAATTATAATCAGAAAAACAGTGATTACCTTTCTTTCTTGGCTTATCCCGGCAAGGTAAGGATTGAGGCCAGTTCCTGCTGGGGTTTGGCCTTACTTGCACAATGGTAGGCTTTTGGTTCTCCCGTAGGCCTTCTGCTGGGGTTAAACCACATTCACAGCACAGCTTCCCTCTCCCTGGGCCAAGAATGTTACCTTTTAAAGAAGGTCTTTCCTCTTTTTCTTGGTTACTCCATGTTATATCCTTCAATGGCTGCTGGCCTCTGCCAGACTCAGGTCCAGGACTTTCCAGCACAGTCCTCCTCCTTCCAGGGGTAGCTTCCTTTCTGTATCTCTCCTTCTTGGAAGGCGTGTCCTCTCCACTCTTGGGATACTTGAGGCGAACTCCTTCACCTGGCTCTGCTGAGTCTGCTGGGCCTGTTCCTTCCACCAGGACTCCTATTTCCTGGTCCTTCTCTCCCTCTTGGAAAGCTTCCCTCCTCCAGTCATCTGGGCTTTTTTTTAAGAGGAACTCTTCCCTCCTCTGATTGGGTGCAGGCCGGTATTGCATCACTGGCTCTGGGGCGTGGCTCCTCAGTCCTCCGGAGGTCCCACTTGCTCCCCCTATATTTTATTTATTTATTTATTTACATTCTCTTATATACCGCGCTATTCAGCATCAGTGCGGTTTACATTGAACAAACTGAAATTACATTGAACAGGCCATTATAACTTGGAGATAACTATTTTACAGGGAACATGGACTATGGAGGGTTAAGTGGCTTGCCCAAAACCACAAGGAGCACCTGTGGGACTAGAAACCCCAGTCCTTCCGGCCCAAGGTTGCTGTCCTCTAGTGGGATTTGAACCCCCGACCTTCCGGCCTGAAGTACCTTGCCCCAACCACTAGGCCACTCCTCCACTCCTTGTATGGCTCCTTGTAATGCTGCAGCCGGTGTCTGCCTCTTTTTTCTAAGCTTAAAGCATTTTCTCCTGTCTGCAGTACCACATATCCCCCTTCTTAAAATATGACGGGCTGGTGAAGCCTCTTCCACACAGCACGGAATACGCGACATAGCATTGGCATTAAAGTGTAGTTTCCCAGCTCGGTGCTCCTCTCGGAACTCATAAGGCTGTAAAGCCATATACCATCTGGTCAATCGATTATTTTCGTTCTTCATAGTATGTAACCACTTCAGAGGGGCATGATCCTTTATGAGGACAAATTTCCTCCCCGTTAGATAGAATTTTAGTGCCTCTATGGCCCACTTAATAGCGAGACACTCCCTCTCAATTGTAGCATACTTTCATTCGGCCAGTGATAGTTTTTGGCTCAGAAACATAATGGGATGTTCCGCCCCATTCTGTATCTGGGACAGCACGGCACCCAGGCCCATCTCTGAAGCATCTGTTTGTAACAAGAAGGTCTGACGGAAGTCTACCCCGTGTAACACGGGGGCTTGGCATAACATTTCCTTCAATCGTTGGAAAGCTGTCTCCGCTGTTGGCGTCCATTTTATCAAATTCGGGGCATTTTTCCTCAGCATTTCAGTGAAAACATTGCTTTCCTCAGCAAAGTGCGGTATGAAGCGTCGGTAATAGCCAATAAGGCCAAGGAAGTTCGTAACTGCTTCTTATGCTGTGGGACCGGAAAGTTCCTGACGCTTTCTACCTTATCTTGTAGAGGACGTACTGTTCCACGGCCCACGAGGTGCCCCAAGTACTTAACTTCTTTAGCCGCGAAGGTACACTTTTTGGGGTTTAACGTGAAGCCCGCTTTTCTCATAGCTTCTAATATAGTGCCTACTTGGTGTAGGTGGTCCTTCCAGGTGGTACTGTGGATTACCACGTCATCCATATAGGCAGTAGCAAACGCTTGGTAGGGTCGTAGAATGATATCCATTAAGCGCTGGCACGTGGCCGCTGCCCCATGTAAACCAAATGGCATTCTGCGGAATTGGAAGAGACCTAAGGGCGTGCTGAAGGCAGTCTTGGGTTTGGCATCCCGCGTTAAAGGGACCTGCCAATACCCTTTCGTCATATCTAGTGTCGTCAGAAATTTTGCTTGGCCGAGCCGGTCGAGCAATTCCTCAATTCGGGGCATGGGGTAAGCATCAAAAGTGGAGACGGCATTCAGTTGTCGGAAGTCAATACAGAAACGCATAGACCCGTCCGGTTTTGGCACAAGGACCACCGGGCTACACCATGGACTATGCGACTCCTCGATGACTTCTAATTGCAGCATTTCTTCCACTTGATTGATAATTTCTTGCCTCTTGGCCTCCGGCAAACGATAAGGACGTTGTCGGATGATTTTTCCCGGTGGCGTAAGTATCTCATGAGCCACTAATGAGGTTTCTCCTGGTATAGGAGTGAGGACATCTGTATACTCCTCCAGTAATTGGGCTAATTCCTTCCGTTGGCTTACTGAGAGTTCTTCCCCCATCTTGGGTATGGAGTTTCCTTTACAATCCTCTATTTGGGGACCAAGGTCTTCTTCTGGGGGGTCGCTTCCTACAGCCACGAAGCCTTCCATCTCTGCCCTCCCGGTGGAGCCGAAACCATCCGTTCCTCGGCTGGTGGGAGCCAGCATGGCGACTTCTTCCAGGGTGGGGAAACCCACTCTTTCACAAATTAATTGGGCTATTCTGTCCCCTACTTGAACTTTGAAATCTTCATCCGAAAAGTTGCAGAGAAGTACTTTCAACACGCCTCTGTAGTCAGGGTCAACTACTCCTGCCGCTACATCCAGGCTGTGCTTTGCAGCCAGGCCTGATCGCGGGGCTATCCTTCCATAGCACCCTGGAGGGAGTTCTATTTGTAGGTCTGTACTGACTAACTTACGTCCTTGCGCTGGGATGACCTGGCTTTCAGCGCTATAAAGATCGTAGCCGGCGGCTTGTGCTGAAGCTCTCTGTGGGCAACGCGCTTTTTCCAACGTCCTACAAAATTTCATCACAAACTTTTTTTGCACCTCCCTCAATTCTTTTTCACGAGTTTTCTTCGGCTTTTCCCAAAGAGGGCTAGGAACCATGTGGTGCGTAGTTGCGGCTAAGCTGTTTCGCTGTGCGTTGGAGTGATCGGCCGGCTTAGACCGTGACTCTGGGTTACCCATAGACTCATGCCCGCTACAGGTGGAACTTGGGATTTTAGGGGGAGCTAAGCCCTCTTTAAAGCTCCTCCGAAATTGCGGCCAATCGCGGCCTAATACCAATTCTTGGGGTAATTTTGGCACGACTGCTACCAGCATTTCTCTTTTTATTCCCAAGCCTTTGATCCATAGCCTATAGACAGGATAGCTTGTAGCCGCCCCATGAATGCATTTTATCTTAACCCGGCCTTCTGGATATTCAGGAACTGACCACCCTTGGCCTCTGACCACAAACCATAGTTTTTTGGACATCATGGTTTGGTCAGCGCCTGAATCCAGAAGTGCCCTTACATCCACTCCATGTATTTGTACATTTAACTCCAATCCCTCTCGGACTGTCCTTGGGACCTCCCCCACAAGAGCAGTGCGAGCATAACAGTCATTCCTTAAATGTCCCATTTTCCCACAAGAAAAACAGCGCTTAACCTTTTCCTTATCTGGAGGGTTATTACTTTTTACATTGCCATATAATGGACGGGAAAGACTTCCTACTTTCCGGGCTTCCATACCTGTCGCTGATTTGGGGTTACCTATCCCATGTTGGGTGACTTTCTCAGCCTCTAGGTACCGCTCGGTGAGGATTATTGCTTCTGCAGTGGTACAGCAATTTTGTAGTATTAAGAAGTTCTGTACCCTACTGGGCACCGCTGTCATGTACTGTTCTAATACTACGGCGTCCATTAGTGTCTCTATGTTTTTCTTTTCTGGCTGTAGCCACTTGTAGGCTAGGCTCCTTATTCTGTAACCAAGGGCTTTTGGCGTTTCGTCCGCCCTAAGGGTAGTAGCCCTGAACATTTTGTTATAGGTCAAGGGGTAAGCCCTAGGCGATCCCTAATTGCTAAAACTACCTCTTCATAGGTGTTGGCTAAGGCAGGCGGCATTGACCTGTAGGCGGCCAGTGCCTCGCCCGTAAGGGACGCTGCGAGACGTATAGACCACTGTTCAGGCGGCCAGTTAGCTCAACTAGCTATTCTAGTAAAGGAGTCAAGAAAATCGTCCACATCATCATCAGGACTCAATTTTCCCACCACCAAATCATAACATGCGCTTTGTCCAATGCCTTGGTTGTTTAGTCCAGTCGCACGGGACTTTTCTGCATTAACCTTCGCCATCTCTTCCTTTTGCTGAGCCAACCAGCTTTCCATAGTTCGTAAAACTGGTACTTGCTGGGCTTGCATGGCCTGCAACGCTTGGGCTTGATTCTTTAGCGCCACCTCCGCTTGTTTGTCAAACTGGTGGGCCATCCATGCGCATAGATCTTTTGGCTCCATGGCGTATCTGCAAGAATAGAAAAAGAGAAACAACCAAGTGCGGTTCCCTAAACCTTCTCTCTCTTTTTCTTTTTTTCTCTCTCTTTTTTTTTTTTTAACTTCCACCCGTGTCCAACACTAGACAGGCTCAATTACATTTTACCTGAGTTCAGTGTGGAATCAGCACTGAAATGGAAGTTACTGTTGTCCGCCGCAGTTCTCTGCTTGAGGAATTGGCAACAGGATTTTCCTTTTTTTTTCTCAGGATTTCCCCAATCCGCTCCGTTTTTTCTCAGCCACTCCACTCCGGGTTTTAGGTTTGGGTTTTTTTCCAGCAGCACAACCAAGACTTTTCCTTCTTCTCTTTCAAGTCAAGAATTTAAGTTTCTTTTCCGGTGCTGACATAAGTTCTGCGCAAAAATCCTGCCAACTACGCCATTTTATGTCCCAACGCCGCCCTAGTGGCGAAGAAGCGTCACGGTAGAGAGGGTGGGCACAAAAATATTTGTAATTGAGTTTGGCTTAAAGACAGGGCCCAGGTTTTCTTTGTAGTCCTAGTAGCCTTCTGGTAACCAAAAGCTCAAAGGAACATAATAGTCCGAGTGAAGGGAGAATAAAGGCTTTTATTTCCCCTATTGCACAAAAGGTTCAAAAGCTCAGATCTTTACAGCAACAGAAATTGTCCTTATCTCAGGTTGAAAGAAAACAAACAAAAACTGTATTAAACCTGTTAACTTCACAGTAATAATATGAGAAAACAAAGATTCACACATTCCCCAGGCTACAGCTCTATTCCTTGTCTAACGGGTCAAAGCCTTCCGCCTGGCAGTAGCTGCAATCCATTTCAGGGTCCGAAAGGTCATGAGCTATGTCCACCTGCATTGGTTCAAGGTCATGGTAGCTTGCATTCAGGCTTTTTATACAACGTTTGCACGATGTCCCAATGCTCTGTGTTCAAAGGTAAGCCCTGGTTTTGTGTACCTCTAGACTGAGAACAGTCTCTCTTGCACACGGCTCTTTTACTGGAGAGTCTCTTACTTGATATAGGTTTGTATCCTGAAGTATAAACAGTTCTAGTAGGACAGCGTTCCTCTGTTCCTCCTGCGTCACAGCGTTCAGGAAATTATAATCAGAAAAACAGTGATTACCTTTCTTTCTTGGCTTATCCCGGCAAGGTAAGGATTGAGGCCAGTTCCTGCTGGGGTTTGGCCTTACTTGCACAATGGTAGGCTTTTGGTTCTCCCGTAGGCCTTCTGCTGGGGTTAAACCACATTCACAGCACAGCTTCCCTCTCCCTGGGCCAAGAATGTTACCTTTTAAAGAAGGTCTTTCCTCTTTTTCTTGGTTACTCCATGTTATATCCTTCAATGGCTGCTGGCCTCTGCCAGACTCAGGTCCAGGACTTTCCAGCACAGTCCTCCTCCTTCCAGGGGTAGCTTCCTTTCTGTATCTCTCCTTCTTGGAAGGCGTGTCCTCTCCACTCTTGGGATACTTGAGGCGAACTCCTTCACCTGGCTCTGCTGAGTCTGCTGGGCCTGTTCCTTCCACCAGGACTCCTATTTCCTGGTCCTTCTCTCCCTCTTGGAAAGCTTCCCTCCTCCAGTCATCTGGGCTTTTTTTTAAGAGGAACTCTTCCCTCCTCTGATTGGGTGCAGGCCGGTATTGCATCACTGGCTCTGGGGCGTGGCTCCTCAGTCCTCCAGAGGTCCCACTTGCTCCCCCTATATGGCTCCTTGTAATGCTGCAGCCGGTGTCTGCCTCTTTTTTCTAAGCTTAAAGCATTTTCTCCTGTCTGCAGAGGGTCTGCAGTACCACACAGTTCGATATTTAATCTCGGGAAGAGGCGCAGTTCGGGGCAAAGGTCTCAAATGCTGTATCTTCCCACCTAAAGAGCAGTTAGCTTGGGTACTTCCCGCTTGTCTGGACTGGTCTAGCAGGATGTACTGGAACGAGAAATTTTCACTTACTGTTAATTTCCTTTCCTGGAATCCTGCTAGACCAGTCCAGGACCCTCCCAATTCTGGATATCTGGTTCTGAGGTGTATTGCTGAGGAGCTAAGACTTTGCAGCGGAGCATTATCGCCTCTTGTACATAGTATGGTTGGTATTTTCCTTATTTTTTGGTTCATGGTTACATCTGTTTGAGTATGGCTTTTTACAATACTGGAGCGCCCTCTACTGGGTTCAGCTACATATTACCAGGGAACAGCCACTCAGGCTGCTGGTAGGTTTTTTTTTTTCCTATTTATCTGTCTCCAACTTCTGCTGGTAAGGGGACTAAACCTTGTCTGGACTGGTCTAGCAGGATTCCAGGAAAGGAAATTAACGGTAAGTGAAAATTTCCCCTTGTGCACATGTCGTCCTCCACTGGATTCAGCTCTTTCCTGAGGATGAGTATTCAGCCCGTCTTGAATATCTGGCAGTCTTCTTGGTGGATGTCTTTTGATAAAGATCTTGTATGCCTTTCTGCATGGAGAGTTGCAGCAGTGACAATGGCTCACCAAGGGCTCTGGCTCAGAAATTGTTGGTGGATGTTGCATCTAAGGAGTGCTTAGCCAAATTGCCATTTAGGGACAGGCTCTTGTTTGGCAAGCTCTTGGGGAAAACTAGTCAAGGACCTCAGAGGTCAAGCTGCAGCAGCTGCCAGAGAATAAACCCAAGGATTCCTCTAAACACTCATCAGGGAGGGTCATCTTTGCTGCTGAAGTTACGTGATTCTCGTCAGTATCAACAGAATAGGCAGACCTCCTCTTCTGGAACAGGATCCAAGTCCCAGTCCTTTCAAGGAAGACGCTGGGCCTATTCGCAGACTTCCATGGCAGGAAAGCCTCTCGTCTCTCTCGCTGACTGTTCTGGAGCCCAATCCTCCCTCCTGCAAATGGGAGGCCATCTTAACAATTTTATCATGAATGGGCCATTCTGACAAATGATCATTGGGTGCTCAACATTGTAAGAGAGGAATATGTTTTAGTGTGCTCAAAAGGGTCAACTGCAGTTTGAGAGTTCTATGGTTCCACATGGAAATGCTGTGGTCTTATCCAAGCAGTCCAGAAGGATGAGTCCTTGCCTCCTTGGATTTGGCAGAGGCCTATGTTCACATTCCCATCTGGGAAGACCAGCAGCGCTTTCTCCAGTTTGCGATTTTGGTTTCTCACTACCAGTTTTGTGTGATGCTCTTCAGCCTGGCCACTGCCCTTTGGATGATCTCCAAGGTGACGGTGGTAGTTGTGGCAAGATGGGCATGAGGGCATCTGTGTACACCCCTACCTGGATGATTGGCTTATCTGGGCCAGGTCTCGGCCGAAGCTATTCAGGCACTGCATTGTGTGATCCAACTCCTCAAATGGCTCAGGTGGGTCATCAACAACAGCGAGAGCTGCTTGATGCCATCTCAAACCTGAAATTGCTTCAGGCTAATTTTGACACCTGCGTAGGCAAATGCTTCCTTATGGGGAGTGCAGGGCCATGTTCCACAACCAACCTCTGGATTTTTTGGGAACTCAGCCCCAAGTTGTAGGAGTGATCTTCTACTTTTGGGAGCTATGGCTGTGACCCTAGAACTGGTGTCAGTACAAACACACATGCATCCTCCTACAGTGTGTTTGACTGGCTGGTTCCTGTAATCGCAGGATTATAGAGTCCAACTCCTGCTTCCTCTTGTATTGACACAGCCTCTGGTGGGCCTCCCCTGACAACATGTTGAGGGGGATGACCCTTGAAACTCCAGCCCGGATGCTCCTCACCATCTGTCAGTCTTTCCTGTTGTGGAGTTCATTGTCTTGACCAGATTGCATAGGACTGGCAGTCTCCAGTGGAAGCAAAATGTGCCATCCATTGCCTAGAGGCCAGGACCATCTGTCTGGCATTGCTGCACTTAAGCAAACTGCTCCACGGGAGCTCTGTGTGAGTCCTCTCAAGCAAAGCAACCACTGTGGGTTACGTCAATAGCCAGGGTAGAATGAAATGCCTGGGATTAGCTCGGGAAATGTCTGTCTATACTGTTCCCCTGCATGGAACTGCACCTCCAAGCACTTTAGTAGTTAGCAGTATTAATAGTAGTATAGCCCAGCACATCGTGGGCAAGGACAGTTGGGAAGTGGATTTCCTGAGCTATTACCATCTCAATTCCAGTGATTTGTTGAATGCCCATGAGGCAAGTTCCCAGATAGTAGATTGGTGGGGCCTCCCAGGGGTGGACTGGATGGCAATGGCAGCCAATGCCAAGGTCGTCTCCTTCAGACATTGTTCAGAGCGCAAGTCCAAGAGGGTGGATGTACTGGTCCAGCCCTGACCCCGGTTCATCTGCTTTCTGTGTCCCACCCCATGGGTCAGAAACCCAGAGTCCTTTAGAGCATCAGGTCACCTGTCTGGTGATCCTGGTCCACCAAACTGGCTTCATCGGCCATGATACACAGACATCATTCATCTGTCTCCTTGCCTACCAGCCCCTGTGCCTTGGGGACAGGAGGAGCTTACTGTTGAGTGGAGGAGTGGCCTAGTGGTTGGGGCAAGGTACTTCAGGCCGGAAGGTCGGGGGTTCAAATCCCACTAGAGGACAGCAACCTTGGGCCGGAAGGACTGGGGTTTCTAGTCCCACAGGTGCTCCTTGTGGTCTTGGGCAAGCCACTTAACCCTCCATAGCCCATGTTCCCTGTAAAAATAGTTTTCTCCAAGTTATAATGCCCTGTTCAATGTAATTTCAGTTTGTTCAATGTAAACCGCACTGATGCAGAATAGCGCGGTATATAAGAGAATGTAAATAAATAAATAAATAAAATAAAACTAGGTAGCTCTCCACCTCATTGTCTTATGCCTGGGTCTGTATCTCTTTGAGAACTGGTGTTATTGGTGTTGCCTTTACCCATGGGGGGGGGGGGGTCTTGATCCCCCTCAATTCTAGCCTTCCTTCAAGAGGGAGTTGAGAAGGGTTTGTCCAGCTCTATCAGGATGCAGGTAGTGGCACTTTTCTGTTTTCATGGTCCAGTGGCAGCAGTGCACCGGGATGTGAGCCGCTTTCTCCATTGGGTTCGGAACCTTTTTGCACTAGTAGACCCCATAGTCCCGCCCATTGAGCCTCTCAGGCAGGCTACAGTCCAGGATCTGTCGCTGAAAATGGAGTTCTTGGTAGCTGTCACTTCAACACAGTGGATTTCAGCATTGCAAGTGCTTTTCAGCCCAACCTTTTATTAACATTCTTGGCCGAAGGAGTGACCTTTTGTCCAGTCCCCCCTTTCTTGCCCAAAGTGTGCTCTCTTTCACGTCAATTAGGTGCTGTTCTTGCCAGCCTTTTTACAAGATCAATGCACCAAACCAGACAAAGGCTTGCGTTTTGTGGACTTCTGTCGTGCACTCTTATTTTATTTATTTAACAGGTTTTATATACCACGTTATTTCAATCAAAGTGGTTTACACTGAAACTTAAACTTAATAATGTACATTAAACAGCGACATTGATAACTTGGATTTTTCTGAGGCAATGGAGGGTTAAGTGATGCCCAAAGCCACAAGGAATGCTAGTGGGACTCGAACCCTGGTCTCTGTGTTCCCAAACCAGTGTTCTTAACCATTAGACTACTCCTCCACTCCAGTCTTGTGGTACTTGAAAGTGACAAATCACTTTTGTCTTTACAATCACTTTTGTCCTTTTTGCTGGACACTGGAAGGGACAAGTGGCATCCACAGTGACCCTAGGTTGCTGTATTAAGGACACTATCACCTCAGCCCACCTGGTGCAGGGTAGACCTGTTTCCTCAGTGTATGGTTGTGTCCCCAGGCTTCAAGGCTCATTTGACTTGGGCCCAGGCAGCTTCCTGGGTGGAACCATCTCATGCATCACTCTTGAATAACTGCAGAGTGGCTACTTGATCCTCCTTGGTTCCTTAGTGTAGCACTACTGGCTAGATGTGCATGTCTAAGTGGCCACATGGTTTGGTGTTCTTCCACTGCACTTCCTTCCTACCCTGGGATGGAGTAGCTTTGTTACATCCCACTGGTCTGGACTGGTCTAGCTGGAAGATCTGGAAGTAAAAATTTTACTTACTGTTAAGTTCCTTTCCTGGAATCCTGCTAGACTAGTCCAGGACCTGTCCCATTCAGCCTCGTGCCTTAGACTGCAGCCTTCTGTATATTTGTCCCTTCGGACCATGTGTAGATTGTATATAGTTGTCCTTGTTGAGGGGTTCCTTGGGAGGATTTGACTATCTTCCATTGCTGCTTATGAAAATACTGAGGGCTCCCTCTAGCTGTGCTAGGTTTTATGCTAGTGGTGATGTCACAGCATAGTTTTACTTTCTTTTCTTTTCTCTGTCTCACATCTGCTGGCAGGGGGAAATAACCCACTAGTCTTTACTGGTCTAGCAGGATTCCAGGAAAGGAAATTAACGGTAAAGTGCCACAGTCCTCAGCCCTGGGAAGATCTAAGGTGGTGACTTCAGGTGTGGTGAGTAAATGATGATGGGAGAATGATCCAGGCTCTGAGGTGAGATTTGGGACTGGTTTACAGAACTCTAGCAAGATTTAGCAACTTTTTAAGTCTGAGGCAGAGACATGGATAGCTGATCTGCTGTCTGATCTTGGCGAGTTAAGCTAATGCCTGGATGAAGCAGAGGGACATCTTGGTGAACAAGACATATTACAGGCTGTCGCTCTAGAAGCTGTCAAGGAAGAACTTTGGCTAAAACATTGGATTTGCAGAATCGTTTGAGGAGGAACAATATTAGGCTCAGAGGGTTCCAGAATCAATAGTCTAGAGATGAAAAAGCTCTGAAGGCTGCCAGCCTAGAGGAAGCTAATCTGCTTCAAGGTTGAAAGAGCACATAGAGCTTTGGGCCTGAGAGATGTGGTAGCATGTATGCATGAATTCTCCACCAAGGAAGCTGTAATAGTGGCAGCACAGAAACTGGGGAAATTGAAATGGGAGGACAGCTCGGTGGAAGTGTTTGCTGATCTTTCAGTCATTACCATCAAAAAGGAGACATTTTAGAGAAGTGACCAACCTGCTGAGGGATGAGGCTATAAAATATAAATGGCTTTTTCCCTTTGGGCTTCAGTTACCATCTTGGGAGCTACAACCAAAGCTTGTTTAGTAATGGAAGTAGTGAAAAGCATGCAGAGGGCCGGCTGGCAGAATTTGCCAGTGACAGGGCCTGACACAGGGAAGAAGTCAGGCCGAATGGCAATGAGTTCAGCATGCTAAGTGGCTGCAAAGGCTGACTGAGAGACAAAGGACTTTTGAACTGCTGGAGTTGGATCTGTTTGAGTGCTGTGTGATAAGAATTGAGAAGACAAGAGGTGCTCTAGAAATGGGCTCGGGGGATGGAGTTGGATTCGAATCCCTACCCCTATTATGGAGTTGAGATTAAACAAAGTCACTGTTAACATTGAGCATCCTCGTCCAGACAATAGTAGATGTGTATGTGTGGACAAAGGCCACAGCACAGCTGTCCACCAATGCAGCCATAGCCTTGTTGAGCGTTGACATGACCATGAAGACCCAGGCCCATCTGGGCTTAAGTAAAAGGGATGCATTGCCTGGCCAAATTGAAAGAGCATGCTTGGAAGCGGCAGCCCCTAGTCTGCTAGGGTTAAGAAACACAAGCTGGAAGCATTCTCTAAGGTTTTGTCCGCTCCAAGAAGAAGTTAGAGGCTTGCCTGTAGCCACACCTGTGCAACAAAGCCACCTCTTTGCAGGCATAAGGCCTTGGGAAAAAGGAGATAGAACAATTGACTATTGAAGATGTAATCCAGAACAGCCCCAGAAGGAATTCAGAATGAGTGTGGTGGAAAAAACTGTTGCAGCCTGATGCCCGCTCACCCTGTGTGGTGAAGAACTGCCACCAAACAATACCAGGGCCAAATTTCAAAGAGCAAGAAGAGAGAATTCAAGGGAGCTTCTAGGAGCTGCCTAGAAAACACATTGAATCCTAGAGATGTTCAGGGTCTGGCCAAGACCATCTCCTTTTCTCTGGAATTGGAATAGGAACAGATGGTGGAGGAATTGGAACGCCTCCAATGCCCCTCATGAGGTGGTGACTGTCCCCATCCACCATGGTCTGCAGAGGCTGCTCCTGTGTCTATGGGAGGCACTGCTTACACTGTCAGCTGCCAGCTCGACTCCCTATACTGGATCCAAAAGGCCTTTGGGTTCGAGAAGCCCCAATTACCCCACAATTCCATTGTAGTAGAGCTTGCCTTGAAGTGTGCACAGGGGGCCAAAACACAATCCTTGGTGCTGCCCAAGCAGGAGGCGAGGACCCTGGACTCCTTTGGGAGGAGGAACTTCCAGGGTTCCATGCTGAAAGCCTGGAGCCTGGTCTACTAGACTGACTTGGCCATGTTTTCAAGGATGTCATGCTGGACATAGAGGATTTCACTTCCCTCATTCCATCGCAAGTCTTAACTTTATGATCCAGGGTGACTGATGCCTTTGAATCAGACGGCATGGTGGCGGCTGTGAGATCACCATGCAGTGGATGGCTTTGTTACAGTCCTCTGATCTAGAATAGTGGGTCCAGTTGGGGTGAGAACCTCTTCGGCATGCCCATGGAGGTAAAGGCCAAAGAGCTGATGACCCTCACGAGACTCCAAAAAGACTGCGGACCCATGCAAAAGAAATAAACAAAGGTTTTCCTTCTGTGCCTATGGTGGTACTTTCCATCCCAGCTGCAGGTTCAGCCTAAGGCCCAAACTCCCTGCTCACAGTGGAGGGAGAAAACCCTGAAGACCCAATTGCCCCCCAGCCCAAGCAGAGTGCAGCCTTTTGATAGGGTCTTCATGAGCATAGCCAGCCAATCATAGTCTGCGGAGGTTCCCCTGCAAGTGGGGGGGGGGGGGGCAGCTTGTCCACTGCCCACTGGAGGCCTCTTGTCACCTCTTACATGTAGGTGCTACAGATCATCCAAAGCGGCTATTGGTTGCATTTCACCCAACTATTTCCTCCTTATAAACCCCAGTGAGTACCCCATGAACCCACGCACTGGACCCTCCTGCAGACAGAGGTAGTGGCCTTGCTGACTAACCTCACCATCGAGGTGGTTCCCCCTGCTCAGATTGGGCAGGGCTTTTACTCCAGATACTTCCTTGTACCCAAGAAGACTGGTGGGTTCCGCCCCATTCTGGATCTGTGCAACTTCAACTGGTTCTTGGGCCATGAAAAGTTCAAAATGGTCTCGTTGGGGACACTGATCCCATTCTCCTAAAAGACTGGCTATGCTTCTTGGATCTGAAGGATGCATATACACATATTCCAATCCACCCGCATCACAGACTGTGCTGGCTGCCCAGCATGAACTGAATGTACTATCAGTACCAGGTACTAACCTTCAGGCTGGCCACAGCCCCCAAGTTCTTCATGAGAGTGCCTGGCAGTTGTGGCTGCCTTCCTTCGGATCTGGGGGGGTCTTTGTCTTCCCATATCTGGATGACTGGCGTACAGCAGTCCACCGAGCTCACCATTCAGATGCTCGAAGGGCTTGGCTTTGTGTTCAACTATCAGAAGTCTCTCCTCCAGCTGGTACAACAACTGGAGTTCATCAGGGCCCTCCTTAATACCACTTGGGCTGAGAGCTTTTCTGCTGGCGGACCACCTGCAGTGTCTCATAGAGGTGGGTGTGTTGTAGTGCCAGTGCCATACCACAGCCCTTAGGCTGATGAGAGCCCTCGGACATATGGCAACCATGGTGCATGTCGCCCCTCAGGCCCGCCTCCTGCATGCGGCAGGCTCAATGGACCTGCGAATGTAATGGCAGCAAGCCTCAAGCTGCTTGCAGGACAGGGTGGAGATCACTGCCACTTACACAATCCCTGAAGTGGTGGCTTGTGCCCAGAAACCTGTGTCAGGGCCTCGAGTTCCAGCTAGTACTACCTGCAGGCTGCTCATGACGGATGCCTTCAAGCTCTGCTGGAGTGCACACCTGGACGGTCTCCGCACCCAGGGCCTGTGGTCAGAGATCCTCCATCAGATCAACTTCCTTGAGCTCCAGGCCATTGCAAATTCTCTCTGTGCCTTTCAGGTGGCCATGTTCTACATAAACAAGCAGGGGGGCACGGGCTTTGTACCTCCTGGGTTGGGAGGCTATTGGCTTCTGCAGGTTTGCCTTGCTCCATGGCATGGATTTCAGGGTGACATATTTGCCCTCTGAGAGCAATGACTTAGTGGAGAAGATCACCTCAGCCAGGTTCTTCAGTCCCTCAAGAGGGAGGTGGTGGACCGGATCTTCCAGGAGTGGGGCACTCCCAATTTGGACTCTTTGCTGTGGTGCAGAATGCTCGGGTAGTTTGTTTCTGCTCCTGGAGACTGGCCAGAGTTTGCCTCGCTCCAGATGCCTTTTTGCCCACTGGGGAAAGGCCTGCTCTATGCCTACTCCCCCGATTCCGCTCATTGCGAAGATGCTCCTGAAGCTTCAGGCTGAGGGGGGCTCTATGATTCTCATTGCTCCTTACTGACCTTGACAATCACAGTTCCGCTACTGTTGCAGCTTTTGCAGAGGGAACCTCTTCCCCTGATTTCCAACCCAAACCTCATCTCGTAGGAGAGTGGCTCACTGTTGCACCCAACATGCGCTCCCTGGTGCTCCTAGCATGAATGATGAGCAGGGTAGCCCTTGAGGGACTTGTCCTCTCTGAAAGCATTACTGAGATCCTGCAAGAAGTTGATGCGTAAGGCCTACGTGTTCAAGTGGTGGTGGTGGTTTGCCTTCTGCAGTGGTCCAGAACTGGAGCCCTTTTGTCTGTCCCATGGACTAGCTTATGGAGTTCCTCTTGCAACTCTCCAATTCCTGGCTCAAGTCCATAAGGGTTCACCTCAGCATGAAAGCATTCCGTTGTAGCTGTGAGGGGAAGTCAATGTCTGCTCAGCCTCTGGTGTGCCAATTCATGCTGGGCTTCTTTTGAAGCCCCCAGTTAAGCCCTTTATGAGGTGTTATCAAAAAGTATCGAGACTTGTGCAAATATTATGCCACACCACAATGCTATTAAGCATGCAGTGACCTAGTTATGTAACATAGTAACATAGTAAATGATGGCAGATAGACCAGTATGGTCCATCTAGTCTGCCCAGTAAGATGGCAAGAGTAGGTGCACCTGCTGCTCCGTACAGGCCACCCCTCCCCCATGTCTTTGTTTTAGGGGTGAACCCACTGCTCTGTGTAGGACACACCTGTATGTTGAGAAATTAGATAAGTTTATTTTGATTTTATCCTGTTAATGTAAAGGGATCCACGGTGTCTGTCCCATGCCATTTTGAATTCTGTCACTGTATTTGCCCCCACCACTTCCATCGGGAGGGCATTCCAAGCATCCACCACACTTTCAGCGGAAAAGTATTTCCTGACATTGCCTTTCAATTTACCCCCTTGCAGCTTCATGTTATGCCCTCCAGTTTTACAGCTTCCCCGTCTTTGGAAGAGGTTTGTTCATTATTTCTCTTTAAGTATTTAAAGGTCTGAATCGTATCTCCCCTGTCCCTCTCCTCCAGAGTGTACATATTTAGGTCTTCAAGTCTCATAAGGCTTCTGATGCAGGCTCCAAATCATTTTGGTCGCCTTCCTCTGAACAGCTTCCAGTCTTTTTATATCCTTTGCAAGATATGATCTCCAAAACTGAACACAGTATTCCAAGTGAAGCCTCACCAGTGACTTATATAGTGGCATTAGTACCTCTTCCTTTCTGCTGGTAATTCCTCTTTGTATGCAACCCAACACCCTCCTGGCTTTTGCCACCGCCTTGTCGCACTGCTTTGCCACCTTGAGATCCGCAGAAATAATCACACCAAGGTCCTTCTCCTGGTCCGTGCACACCAACCTCTCACCCCCATCACGTACATTTCCCCTGGATTTCTGCTTCCCAAGTGCATGACACTGCACTTCTTTGCATTAAATCTTAACTGCCAAGCATTAGACCATTCTTCCAGCTTTTGTAGATCTTTCCTCATGTTATCCACTCAGGGGAGTCCACTGTGTTGCAAATTTTTGTGCTCTGCATCTGCAGTGTAGTGTTGCTGCAGCACACCTGTACTTTCTTTAATCACATGATGTTTGGTATCATTTAAAAGCACTGGTTTTAAAAAATCTGATCAGTGTTCAGGAATATGTCCCTCACCGACACTTGCTGCTTGCCTCTTGCGTCTGGGTGCCGACCATGACCTAGAGGAATGCTCCCTGTGTAAGAAGTCTGCAAAAGCCATCCAGAACTGCCGGCTTAAGCAGGATGACATCTTCCACAAGGCAGACTCGTCCCTGGTAGCCTTGTGCTCAAAGACCCTGCATAGATCCTCGGAGTCACATAAGGCCCCCACGGTTCCAGATCGGGCTGGCGGATATTCCATGCAAGGGTCCCCAGAGCGAGAGCGTAAGAAGAAAAAGACCATCTGCTACCTCATCCTGGGAGGTGGACAAGCATGGGAAATCTTGTGCATGGTCCCTCAGTCCCCGATGGGCCTCTGAAGAGATGGAGTGGGAGCGCCCTCTAAAGGTACCCAGGATTGAGGTTGAGGCCTCTGGTGATGGACTGCAGTCTCCTGAGCGCTGTCCCATCAAGGATCCCCTCTCCTCAACACCTGACCCAATCACCCTGGCGTCGGTGTCAATGGCTGCCACCCCCAAGTGGGAAGCTTGTATGCTGACACTAGAGTGCTGCGTTTCTGCATTCATTGCCTCCCAGCAGGTGTCGATGCCCAGCCCCCCCCCCCCCCCCGGTCTCATCCCGAGAACACAGGGACCTCTATGTTGGACTCCCCAGGGCTGTCAAAGTGATCCCAGAGAGCCAGATGCCTCATACAGATCTTCTAATCAATAAATAGAACACAAAAAACAGGTTCTGAAAAATTAGTGAACCTCCAAATTACAATTTTTTTCGGACCAAATGCCTCCAGGCAAGAACATCTTAACTGGAGGACAAAGTCTTTTTAATCAAGCGCAGTATAACATTTAAAACTGCATCACAAAATCTTAAAGCAAGAAGTACTTAGCTGAATCCCCAAAATAGTGCAGCAACAGAACAAGTCCGGTGGCAAAATGACAGAGTCCTGAGTTTCGGGTCATCCCATTTCCAAGACCCTGCTTAAGCATAAGAGCATAAGATATGCCATACTGGGTCAGACCAAGGTCCATCAAGCCCAGTATCCTGTTTCCAACAGTGGCCAATCTAGGTCATACGTACCTAGCAGTTTCCCCAAGAGACACAGGTTCCACAATGCTTATATTGGGTCAAGCATTGATATCCTGGGTCCCTTTTTAATAGTGGTTTATGGACCTTTCCTCCAGGAACTTGTCCAAACCTTTTTTAAACCCAGCTACACTAACAGCTCTTACTACATCCTCCGGTAACAAATTCCAGAGTTTGATCACGTTAAATACACTAAAAACTCTAAAAGATACTCCATCTCCGTGGTCCCCAAACTTGGGGTTGGGACCCCAAGTGGGGTCACATTATCAGTGGATGGGGTTACAGAAACATGGCCTTTTCCAAGTTCACTGTGACTTATGCCAAGTAGTGGCAGCTACCGGTCAGTATGTGTCCTGTGAGCCAGGCTCTTGCCGCCTCCTGTCAGACTGGAGACCCCGTCAAAAAAACACCCAGCTCAAGGCGGAGAAACTTCAAATCTAAAAATTATAGCCCCGGCTCCAAACCTCCGTATGTGACATGTAACCCTTATAATATGCTCATAAAAAACACTTTCTTTTTGTCGGAGTAACCAGCCAGAGGAGGCAGGAACTACAACCCGTCCCTCGCTGTGGTCACTCCATTTTAATCATTTTAAATGCTTGAGAAAAATCTATAACTTTAACTTATCTTGCTTGAATCCAGCCAACAAGGAATTCAAAGGACACAACGTGCCACGTTTCGAGCCATCCAGCAGTCACTGGCTCTGCATCAGGTGAAAAACTAGAATCCCAGAAAAATGGCTTTTGCAAAACTCAACACAACGGTCAGGTTTAAAGAGATGGCGTGTGACGTCAAAACGCACGTGAGAAGATCCAGTAGCCAATCAGTGATAACTCTATTACAAGCATTGAGAATTGGGGAAGCCCACTGCTAGGGAATCCCAATAACAGTAGTGTGATGTAAACTCTCAGCTCACAGTAAAGTGTACCATTCTACTGAGGCATTTAAACCCCGAGGGGAGACAGTGTCTAAACGGAATATCCATTGTTGCTCCGTCCGTTGTAACTTTGCAACTCGGTCCCCTCCTCGGGGATCCGGTGGTATAAAGTCCAACACCCTCCAGCATAACTGTTGAAACGAGTGATCCTCCTGAAGACAGTGGCTGACCATAGGCGCTGATACTGTTTTGGTCCGCAAACGGGACGCATGTTCCCCCAAACGAGTCCTGGCACTACGAGTAGTGCAGCCAACATAAAATAACCCACATGGGCAAATAATAAGATATACAACATAAGATGAGTTGCAGGTAGTACGCCATTGAGAGCTGTAGACAATAGATGTAGAAATGTCCAACCAACTAGGACCCGTCAATACCATGGCACAATAATTACAGGTGCCACATGCAAAATGACCCGGGTTATCATGAGACGTAGGGGGGCGATCCGAAGGCCATGTGGACTTCACAATGCGATCTCGTAAATTTGGCGCCCGTGAGTAAGCCACCCGAAGCCGCTTGTTTGCAAAACAGGGGTGAACTGATAAAACCGGCCAATATCGGCGTAAAATGGTCACAACTTTCGGGACTCCCGCCAAATATGGAAAAATGCTGGTGAAATCTTCCCCCTCAGAGGCATTAGATGAAGAACGGGGAAAAAACAGCCACTCTCGGTGTATAAACCGAGCCCGTTTAAAAGCTTTCTTAATCAATGAAAAAGGATACCCTCTGGATAATAACCGATTCTGCAAATCAAACGCATGTTTGTAAAATTCGTCCAGCGATGAACAATTTCGTCGAAGGCGTAAAAATTGGCCGAACGGGAGACCTCGTTTCAGCGGTGAGGGGTGAAAACTTGAAAATTGCAACAAAGTATTCCGTTGAATAGGTCTGCGGAACAGAGTAGTAGTAAGGCCCTCCGATGACAAAAAGACTTTAAGGTCCAAAAATTGAATGGACCGTCTATCAAAACTCGCAGTGAATTGAATATGTGGGGAATGTTCATTCAAAGAACTGACAAATCACTGTAGGTCTTCCTGAGATCCGGACCACAGAAAAAACACACCAATATTAACCACACTCTACACCAATATTAACCAGCAGGAAGTGCTTCATTATTTAGCTGACTATCCATTGGATCTCCCCACGAGGATCCCGCGATCCTTTTTGATAGCTATGTTAGATCTAGTGCTGAATAGCAATTATTTTTTACATGATTGCAATTTTTATAGACAAACATTCGGTATAGCGATGGGGGCTACGGTGGCCCCCTCAATTGCCACCATCTACATGGCTATTTTTGAGGATAAATATGTGTATCCCTCTCCACTTTTTCAATATGTGCCTTTTTGGCGTCGGTTCTTAGATGATGTGTTTTTTCTGTGGTCCGGATCTCAGGAAGACCTACAGCGATTTGTGACGCGTCTTTTACGTTCTCATTGAGAAATGGATCCCTTTGGAACATTGCGTCATTAGGATTTCCATTTCTCAATGAGAACGTAAAAGACGCGATGGCGTCACTTTTAGGTCTTCTAGTGTTTAAAAGCAGTTGAGAAATCACTCTCCGCATGCGCGGCGTCTATGGACGTTGAATAATATCTCTAAGAAGAATTGAGAAGAAACTTCGACGTGGGCAGCATCATTCATAAGTCTGATTATTCATGATTGGTTAGTAAAACTATAGGGGATTATGTAAATAATATATTGCCACACCTCATCCGCCCCAGCCGTGACTCCTGGTATTGTTGGGCTTTTAAGAGGGTGGTAGTTGTGCCTTGCTTCTATATATATAAATCGCACAGAAGAACTTTCTTTTCTTTTAGGGTTTTATTCCCCGTCCCTTGAGGTTTCTTCTTTTTAAACAACAGAAATTAACAGCTCACTTGGCTTCAAACAAAAGATAACTATGTAACAAAAGTAGCTTCCTTCAGCTGATAACTTTAAACCAAAAGTAAATAATAAACAGCCTAACTGACTGCTTGGCTTGGAGAGAGGGAGAGAGTTGCTGCTCTGCCACTTGTATACTGGAATTTAAGGTTACACAAATCACATTTACCTTAATGATATCTCTGGCTCTATCACAGAGAAAGAACAGTCCATCAATTCTGTATTTGTTAATACTTCAGAATTCTCATATTCCATTATTTCTTGCTCATTGGTATCTCCACTATCCACTTCCAACGTGGAATAAAAATATGGAAGGCTTGCCTCGTCAGTCAAGAAGTTTCTCTTCCTGTGAGCAGCACTGCCTTTCTGGGGAGTATCACCAAACTCTGAGTGATGTCTTTCAGAGCCCTGCCCCCGCTGGTGCCTCAATGCATAGCTCAGGTCCTTGTTTGACCTGCTAGCTGGGTAATTTTGATAGGGTCCCTGCCGGGTCTGCCCTAGCTTTCCAGGCCCAACTGTGCCTGATTGCAACCGGTGTAACGGTGTTTCCCTAGAAGCTGGGAATTCACCGTGAGAAGGGATTTCTTCAGCTTTTCTAAGTAAGTGAAGCCCTCTTCTTTTAACACTTCTATAATCAGGAGAAAAGCTATTATTAGCCTCTGAATATCTGGGCTTTATATGGCTGTTTCTAAGCCTCCAGGGCCCTTCCTTTTCAAATGGCAAATAGCCCTTGTGCCTACTCTTTGCCCCTGTACCTGCTGTTGCAGTCTTCCTGTATTCTTCTTGCTTTCCAAACACATTCACGCTGTCAGGGTGTTGCCTTCTCCCAGAACCACACAGGTCTCTGGACTCTTTCCAACATTCACACCGGCTCCCCTGCTGCCTTTCAGCTTGTGACCTCTGCTGCTTTAATTCCTCTCTCAGGGATTCTCTCCTCGGCTCATCTCTCCAGGATTCCCTCCTTGACTCCTCTCTCCAGGATTCCCTCCTTGGCTCCTCTCTCCAGGATTCCCTATCTCCAAATGTTTGGTAGTCTGTTTTATCTGCATATTTCCTGACTCCACCTTCCCTCAGGTGCACTCTATTAGGTAAAGCAGACTCCCTTGCTTTGCTCTCTGGGTGTGTCTTTCTGGGCTCTGTGCATGTGTGCTTAGGTTGTCGCTGGCAACCAATAAACATTCTCCTGTTTATTCTGTCACTTTCACCGTGATCCTTCATACTGCTCTGCACCTTCTCAGGCTGCCCTATGTCCACCCTGTGACAATATTCAATGTAGCGATTTTGTGTTTAGACTTATATGCACTTTTTACACATTGTTTAAGCAGACTTTTTATTTATTTTTAAGACAAACAAAAGAAATTGAAAAATTAAATAAGCACAATTGGGAAGCACTGAGTATTTTGAAAATATAGGAAGGTCATTGATGCTACTAGACCTCGCTCGTTTCCTTTGGGAGATCAGCAGGTCATAAGTCTGAGACCTGTCCTTAGGTACAAAGTTATTAATTGGCTTCTCCAATAATAAGCAGGAACAAAATAAGCTACAATTGGTTAATTTCAGAGTGTATTTACTGCATACAAAACTCTTGGGCAGACAGACTCAGTCGAGTTCTGCTTCCACACGAATGGTCTCTACATGCAGACCAAGTAGCCAAGATTTTTCAAATTTGGGGAACCCCGGACATAGACCTCTTTGCAAGTCCGTTGAATGCCAAACTTCCCCGGTTCTGTTCCAGAATTCCGGCTCAGGGCTCTCTGGTCAGGGATGCTTTCCTCCTTCACTGGGGGCAAGACTTCCTTTATGCCTTTCCACCCATTCCCCTAATTCCCAAAACCCTGTTCAAACTTCAGATAGACAGAGGGCGTATGATTCTCATAGCTCCACATTGGCCGTGGCAAGTGTGGTACCCTCTGCTTCTACATCTCTCTCAAGCTCCCTCCCTGGAGTTAGGATCTGCTCCAGATCTCCTGTCACAGGAGGATGGAATGTTATGGCATCCCAATCCCCAGTCTCTGCATCTCAGAACTTGGTTGCTGAAGGCCTAGATCTTCATAATCTTAACCTCTCTCAGCAAGTAAAGGATGTCCTTTATGCTTCCAGGAAGCCTTCCACAAGACGCTCTTATGCTTTTAAGTGGAAGAGGTTTACCATATGGTGTTCGCAGAAGGGTCTTAACCCTCTTGCGATACCTCTGGAATCATTACTGGAGTATCTCCTTCATTTATCCAATGCAGGACTTAAGACTAATTCCATTTGAGTGCTATTGCAGCTTCCTTCAAGCCTCTAAATGGACAACCTATCTCCTCTCATCCTCTTATAGCAAGATTTATGAGAGGCCTTCTTTTAACTAAGCCTCCCATTAGGCCACCACCGGTGGCATGGGACTTAAACCTGGTTCTTAGGCAGCTCATGAAGCCACCTTTTGAACCCTTAGCTACTACTTCATTGAAATTCCTTTCTTGGAAGGTTATCTTTCTCATTGCAATCACATCTGCATGTCGCATTAGTGAGTTGCAAGCACTAGTAGCTGATCCACCTTATACAAGGTTCCATCATGACAAGTTAGTCCTTAGGACTCATCCACACTTTATGCCAAAGATGGTCTCACCTTTTCATCTAAACCAAGCGGTCTACCTACCTGTGTTCTTTCCAAGGCCTCATGCATCAAATGCAGAGAGGAATCTTCATACCTTGGACTGTAAAAGAGCTTTAGCCTTTTACTTACAAAGAACACAGCAACATAGAAAGTCCTCTCAACTCTTTGTTGCTTTTGATCTTTCTCATTTGGGACTTCCAGTCTCCAAGAGAACACTGTCTAACTGGATTGCTCAGTGTATTTCCTTCACCTATCAGAGGAAGAATCTTCCTCTGGATGGCCATGTCACAGCTCACAATGTGAAAGCCATGGCAGCTTCAATGGCTCATCTACACTCTGTGTCTATCCCTGGTTGGATGCCAGAGATCCATGGGGGGAAGAGAGCCCTTCTCAGGGACACAGAACTTCTGGGGTCTCTCCCTGGCATCTAAAGCTAGGGAGTCCCCATATGTGATGACTACATTCTTGCTTGTTCCTGGAGATAGCATATTTACTCACCTGTAACAGGTGATCTCTGGGAACAGCAGGAACTTAGTCCTCACAACCCACCCACCTCCCCTAGGAGTTGTATTTCTCTAACTCCCTTTCCCTCTCTCTCTCTTTGTCTCAGCTTTAAAACTCAACTGGAGAGAGGCAGATGGGAAAGGCGGGAAGGCAGCACGCAGGTGCTGTGGGATGCTCCCAAAAGCTTTCTAATTGGACGCTGGGGAGCGTTCCCACGCAGGCTCCGTTGGTACCGACGATACCCATATGTGAGGACTAAATTCCTGCTGTTCCCGGAGATCACCTGTTACAGGTGAGTAACTATGCTTTCTACGTGAACAAGCAGGGTGGAACAGGCTCTCTGTCATTATGCAACAAAGCTTTACAACTATGGGCCCTTTCCAGAGAGCATCAAATTCACCTTCTCGTGGTATATCTTCCAGGCCTTCAAAACCTTTGGGTAGACAAACTCAGCTGAGTATTGCTGCCTCACGAATGGTCTCTCCACCTAGACCAGGTGGCCAAGATATTTCAGATCTGGGGAAACCCAGACATAGACCTATTTGCAAGTCCACTGAATGCCAAACTTCCCCGGATCTGTTCCAAAATTCCGGCTCAAAATTGCCAGGCAAGGGACGCCTTCCTTCTTCACTGGGGTCACGACTTCCTCTATGCCTTCCCACCCATTCCCCTCATCCCCAAAACACTCTTCAAGCTTCAGAGAGACAGAGGTCGTATGATCCTCATAGCGCCACGGAGGCCATGCCAAATTTGGTATCCCCTGCTTCTACATCTCTCTCAAGCTGCACCTCTGGAGTTAGGGTGTGCTCCAGATCTTCTCTCCCAAGAGAACGGGATGCTATGGCACCCGAATCCCCAGTCCCTGCATCTCAGGGCCTGGTTGTTGAAAGCTTAGACCTTCAGGATCTCAACTTTTCCCAACAGGTAAAAGATATCCTTCAGGCTTCTAGAAAACCTTCCACAAGACGCTCTTACGCCTTCAAGTGGAAACGTTTTACTATATGGTGTTCGCAGAAGGGGTTAAACCCCCTTATGATACCTTTGGAATCGATACTAGAGTATCTACTGTGGTGAAGAGCGCCCTCCTGAGGCAATGGAGACTGAGGAAAATCCTGAAGGGCAACAGGATTTACGCCAGATTGACAATACTGGAAGGAAAGAAAAACTCCTTTCTGCTGAGCTAAGAATGGATACCAGCCCAGGGGAGGAGTTGAGTAGTCCTGATTGGGCACACCCAGTGGGTGGAAGGGCGTGCCTGGAAGAGAACCTCGTTTTAAACCTGAGAATGACCCTGCTAAAGAGAGCAAAGGGAGCAGAGAGTGCAGGAGGAGCAAAGAGAGCCGCAAAGGACTGAGCCGAAGTAGGCAGAGCAGTGCACAGAGCTGCACAAGGAACTCTGAGCCGAGGACCTCAGAGCAAAGGACCTGTGAGAGGACGAGCTGTGGAAGGACGTTTGGTACGTCAGCTGAGAGTGAGTCAGAGAGTGAATGGAAGACCAGGAAGCAGTGTGGCAGTACGTTTGACCCTGGTAATAAAAGAAGACCTGCAAGGATCTTTTCAAGGGCTGTGAATGAAAGTCCTGAGGAAAGTGGACGTAGCCCTGGATTAGACTCCTGGAAGAAGGCAGAGCCCTGGAAGAGGAAGCCTCCACGGCAGGCAAGTGAGAAAGAAAACTCATTCTTTGGAATACAGTTGGGACCAGAGAGACACAGGAACCCTCACAGCTGGAAGACGTCTGAGCCACCTAGGACGAGAGGGGCTTGGCAAAAAGTAAGCAGTTTTCCTAAGAGTTACAAGAGTGAAGGTAAACTCAAGTCTCCTATGTTTGAAGCCTTACTAAGAGAGCCTAAATGTTACCCTGACTTATTTAGCCTGAGAGGGGAGAAGGGAAACATTACTGACCAAGAGAGAAGCTTAATAGCTGCTGACAATTGCTTATCTAGCAACCAACAGGCTGAATTGCTTCTCCAAAGCTTTAAAGAGTTTCTAGATCTAAAAGCAGGCAGACAACCAGTACTGAATGAAGATACTAATTCTATACAGTCTGAAGAGTTAATGCAAACTGATTCTGACTTACCTGACTGTAATAGTATGGATTGTTCATTGTTCTACTGCCATGCTTTGGAAACAGGGGCGGCCCAAGGGGGGTGTGGGGCCATGTGCGGAGACTCGGTGGGGGCCTCATTTGCATAAGTGGCCTTATTTGCATAAATATTTGCATAATGCTAACATACACTAACTTTTAGTAAACATATCTCTTAATGAGTGTATGGATAAAGACAGACTAAAAGATTTCTACATTACTATAATCCAGTGCCAACCGTCAGGCACATTAGGAACTACTACAAACACTGCCCATTTAGAACCAATAGCAAACCCGCCGTATCCTAACAGCACTACCAGGACTCACAAAGCACCATACCCTACCTATCAAAAGGCAACACTGAAAATATTAAACCAATACATTTCAGAGAACAACAATACATGACCTACTGGGGAAAGAGAACAAGTGGCAATGTCAAATAGGAATTAAATAAACAGAATACCTCAGCTCAGTTACACATGCAGAACATAGACCATCACCAAACAAGGAATCACAATTTAGAAACAGGAAGGCAATAATTAAACTGGGAACCCCAAAAGCCAAACTTGGAATGTACAACAACACTGTAGAAATAAAACTATAAATTAATTTCCTCTTGTGCCAAACAAAGCGCAGACGATAATGATGCACATTTCCCAGAGCTTTCATATTCCAGTTAATAAATTCAAAATAAAGAGATATCTTTCTACCTTTTGTGCATTTTTTTTTCAGTTGCAATTGCTCCAGCCACTTTCTTCAGGTTTCTTCATGTTTTCTGCTAACTCTCCATCATCTGCTGTCCATTTGTCCTTTCTTCTCTCTTCTAGTTTTTTTTTTCCATTCTCTCTCTCTACATCTGCTTTAACATACTAATCTTTCTCCTTTTGCTCTTTCCTCATTCCTATTTCATCCACTCAAATTTTACCCCTCCATCCTCAATCCCCACTTACTCTCCCAATACCCGGCCAATTGTAGATTTTTTATCCCTCCCACACAAAATATTTTTCCCCTCTCCATTTTACTCTCCCAGCCCCATCCCATTCTAATCCTCCCCCAACATCAGCTCCCTTCTAGTTCCAGCCTCACCCAGCATCCATTCCCTTCTAGTCCCTGCATCAGCCCATTTCCAGTCCTAGCCCCCCATCAGCCCATTTCCAGTCCTAGCAACCCCCCAACCCAATACCAGTCCTAGCAACCTCCCAACCCAATACCAGTCCTAGCCCCCCCCATCAACCCACTTCCAGTCCTAACCCCATCAACCCATTTCCAGTCAGCCCCCCATAGCCCATTGCCAGTCCTAACCCCCCCATCAGCCCACAGCCCATTACCAGTCCTAACCCCATCAGCCCACTTCCAGTGTTAACCCCCCCATCAGCCCATTTCGTCCTAATCCCCATCACCCAATATTCAGTTTAAGCCCCCCCATACCCCATTACCAGTCCTAACCTCCCCATCAGCCCACTCCCAGTCCTAATCCCACCAGCCCATTTCCAATCCTAATCCCCATCACCCAATTTTCAGTTTAAGACCCCCCATACCCCATTACCAGTCCTAACTTCCCCATCAGCCCACTCCCAGTCCTAATCCCATCAGCCCATTTCCTGTCCTAGCCCCCCCATAGCCCATTATCAGTCCTAACCCCCCCATAGCCCATTACCAGACAGCCCCCATCAGCCAACAGCCCATTACCAGTCTTAACCCCCCCATAGCCCATTACCAGTTCTAACCCCCCCAACAGCCCACAGCCCATTACCAGTCCTAACCCCATCAGCCCACCTCAAGTCTTAACCCCTCCCCATCAGCCCATTTCCTGTCCTAGCCCCCCCATAGCCCATTATCAGTCCTAACACCCCCCATAGCCCATTACCAGTCCTAACCCCCCATCAGCCCACAGCCCATTACCAGTCCTAACCCCATCAGCCCACCTCCAGTGTTAACCCCCCCATCAGCCCATTTCGTCCTAATCCCCATCACCCAATTTTCAGTTTAAGCCCCCCCATACCCCATTACCAGTCCTAACCTCCCCATCAGCCCACTCCCAGTCCTAATCCCACCAGCCCATTTCCAATCCTAATCCCCCATCACCCAATTTTTAGTTTAAGCCCCCCATAGCCCATTAGCAGTCCTAACCCCCCATCAACCCACTTCCAGTCCTAATCCCATCAGCCCATATAAAGACTCAGCTCCCCCATAGCCCATCACCACTCCTAACCCCCCCCAGCCCCCCATAGCCCATCACCACTCCTAACCCCCCCAGCCCCCCATAGCCCATCACCACTCCTACCCCCCCCAGCCTCCCCATAGCCCATAACCACTCATAACCCCCACAGCCCCCCCATAGCCCATCACCACTCCTAACCCCCCCAGCCCCCCCATAGCCCATCACCACTCCTAACCCCCCCAGCCCATCAGCACTCCTAACCCCCCAGCCCCCCATAGCCCATCAGCACTCCTAACCCCCCCAGCCCATCAGCACTCCTAACCCCCCCAGCCCCCCATAGCCCATCAGCACTCCTAACAGCCCCCCATAGCCCCCCATAGCCCATCAGCACTCCTAACCCCCCCCCATAGCCCCCCATAGCCCATCAGCACTCCTAACCCCCCCAGCCCCCCATAGCCCATCAGCACTCCTAACCCCCCCAGCCCATCAGCACTCCTAACCCCCCCCCCATAGCCCCCCATAGCCCATCAGCACTCCTAACCCCCCCATAGCCCCCCATAGCCCATCAGCACTCCTAACCCCCCCCCCCAGCCCCCCATAGCCCATCAGCACTCCTAACCCCCAGCCCAGCCCAGCCAAATTTTTTTTTTTTTAAAGCTGTCTTCTCCCGCTGCCGGGGCCGCCGCGGCAGAATCGAGTGTGCTGCGGGGCCCCCCCTGCCCAGCAGAGCCTGCCCTCCCCTGTATCCGCTCTCTCGTACAGCTGCCTGCAGTCTCACGCGCCGGCTTTCAGAGCGCGAAGGGACTAGTTTCCCTTTCGCGGCTCTGTTAAGCCCGCGGGGGCTGATGGGAACTTCCCATCAGCCCCCGCGGGCTTAACAGAGCAGCGAGGAAGAAACTCTCTCCTCGCGCTCTGAAAGTCGGCGCGTGAGACTGCAGGCAGCTGTACGAGAGAGCAGATACAGGGGAGGGCAGGCTCTGCTGGGCAGGGGGGGCCCCGCGGCACACTCGATTCTGCCGCGGCGGCCCCGGCAGCGGGAGAAGACAGCTTTTTTTTTTTTTTAAATTTGACTTTAGGATCAGAATGTTTTTTGCGCGGGGCCCCCTGAAACGCGGGGCCCTGTGCAAAAAACATTCTCGCTCAATGGACGGGCCGGCCCTGTTTGGAAACCTTAATTACTTGCACCTGAATTAAGCTCCCACTGTGAACGTAACAGTGCATGTAAAGAGGCTGCATTAAATGGGAATCACCTCTTGGGGCAGAGCTGAGTCAAACTCCCTAGAAGTAAAGCTGAAGTTAAAGCTGAATTCTACTTTAGTTGACTTTATTCCTAAGTTTATTCTGTTCATGTTAAAGCACCAGTTTTTGTTCATGTGTATGAATTTGTGATGCGCTGGAAGAATCTCCCCAACAACAATAAAATACTTGCAAACAAGCCTTACCGTCTCTGGCGCACAACTACACTTATTTCGGAGTGAAAGGAGCACAAGAACTACATTACCCAGCATTACCAAGGAACAGTTTTTAACTCCATTCCTCACGAGGCAATAGGCCGCTCCTGTCTTTTAGCCCTAAGGCAGGGCAGGGGCGTCACACTACTTCATTTATTAAAATCTGGTCTAAAGACCAATTCAGTAAGAGTCCATCTTAGTGCAATTGCAGCTTCCTATATGCCTCTAAATGGACAACCAATTTCCTCTCATTCATTCATCAAGATTTGACAGGTCTTCTATTAACAAAGCCTCCCATCGGGCCACCACCGGTGGCATGGGATTTAAACCTAGTTCTCGGGCAGCTCATGAAACCGCCCTTTGAACCTTTAGCGGATAAAACCCTAAAGCTTTTATCCTGGAAGGTCATCTTCCTAATTGCAATCACCTCTGCACGTCACATTAGTGAATTGCAAGCTTTAGTGGCTGATCCTCCTTATACTAGGTTTCACCATGATAAGGTTGTTCTCATAACTCATCCACATTTTATGCCAAAGGTGGTTTCACCTTTTCATTTAAATCAATCGATTTTATCTTCCTGTATTCTTTCCGAGGCCTCATGCCTTTAATGCAGAAAGGAACCTTCATACGTTGGATTGTAAAAGAGCCTTGGCTTTTTACCTAGAAAGAACACAGCAATATAGGTCTTCTCAACTTTGTACTGCTTTTGATTCTAGTCATTTGGGACTTCCAGTCTCCAAGAGAACTCTATCCAAATGGATTGCACAATGTATATCCTTTGCTTATGAGAGTAAGAGTCTTCCTCTTCACGGACATGTCACAGCTCATAATGTGAGAGCTATGGCAGCCTCTATGGCTAACCTTCACTTTGTTGCTATTGATGACATTTGTTGAGCAGCCACCTGGGCTTCCATACACACCTTTACAGCCCACTACTGCCTAGATAAAGCCTCCTGTCGGGATGCCTTCTTTGGCCAAGCTAGTCTTCAAAATCTCTTTCAGACCTAATTCAACTCCTACCCACCAACCCTGGTGGGATGCCAGAGATCCATGGGAGGAAGCATGGCCCACCTTACTATAGGTGGCAGCTTCCTGGGGCTATCTCCCTGGCATCTTCAGCTAGGGAGTCCCCATATGTGAAGACTACATTCCTGTTTGTTCCTGGAGATAGCGTAGTTACTCACCTGTAGCAGGTGATCTCCGGGAACAGCAGGAATTTAGTCTTCACAACCCACCCACCTCCCCTAGGAGTTGTCTCTCTATCTCTCTGTCTCTTTCCTCTCTCCCTCTTTCCTCTCTCCCTCTATCCTTTCACTCAGCTACAAACTTAACTGAAGAGGGACAGTTGGAAAGGCCGCGCACATGTGCTGAGGGATGCTCCCAAAAGCATTCCTATTGGATGTTGGGGAGCGTTCCCACGCAGGCTCCATCGGTACCGACGATACCCATATGTGAAGACTAAATTCCTGCTGTTCCCGGAGATCACCTGTTACAGGTGAGTAACTATGCTTTCCTTCATTATCCAGCAGAGAACAACAATGATCAAGGATTAATCCACACACTCCATTTTCCTTCGCTAGGAGGTAGTCTAAAGCCATGCGATTCTGGGCTGCAAAGGCAGACACCTTGTCCACTGCACCTTGTAACACACTAATTGCCTCTGTGAGATCCAGGGCTGTACATTCAACAACTGCCTGTAACTGCATAATCTGGGTGCCCTATTCTCTTGTGGGTGCTATTACTTCAAAAGTTGAAAGCCAGACAGTACCTGAAAATGCATCAATCTGAGATTTAGTTAAAGGACTTGTAGAGTCTACTAGTTGCTGTGCAGCTGCTATGGTCTTATCCTGAGGGGAAATATCTCTTTTTCTTAAAGTATCACTCGGGGTTGATGATAAAGTAATATTTTGGTATGGTAAGAATCGTCACAGGGTATCTAACTGGGCAACATAGCAAGTACCTGACCAATCTCTAGGCAGTTCTGTATATGCAAAGATTACCACTCAAATAATCTCCTCCTAAGGCCACTAAACCGCTTTCCCAAATTGTCAACTTGTGGGGACAAGATATATTCTGTGTACAGTTATTCAAAGCCCACTGAGTAATACTCATCTCTTCAATTCCTACAGATAGATTACATTCCCAGGGATGGTAATACCCTAACAAGGGGCAACTCCAGTTAGGTATGTCTAGGTCTGAACTAGTCATTCAAAGTGATTGGGTATGTGGAACTATTATACTGTAACAATTCATGATCATGCACTTGGTTCCCTTGTGTTGGCACTAATTGTACTACTGAAATAAAAGAACTTCTTACATGGGATTTTTTTTACCAGGTAGAGGAGTTATGTAGCATTACTGTTTTACAAATGTTCCAAGGAGTGTCCCCTACCCTTTTCCCTGTAATTTGAACCGTAAAACATATTGGAGGGGACATTAGAGGCATAGGGCTAATCACTCTAGGGTCTGTGGTTGTATGAGACCATTGTACAGTGGTTAGGTTAAAAGCTATGTCACAAAACTCTTGAAAGGTTTTAGGCCTAGCTCATAGCCGAAACCCATGCTGAGTAGCTATCACAGTTGGAAGGCAAACAGCACAATCTGAAAGATTAAAGTGTTTTGTGACTGAGTGTAACTGGGACTCAAAAATATTTGGGTGTTCCCAAGATTTTGAATGCAGTACTGCTTCATTAACAATAATATGCCATAACACAACTATGACCTGATAAGGAAACATTCTTAACAGACCTCTAAATATCTAAAACTATTAATTATTCCAAAAATAAATGTTCTGAGAAAAAAATGAAAACACAACTATCCTTAGTACTATGAAGATAAACACTATAACTATAATCACCCCAACTCCCAATCTCTTCACGAAATAGAGGTTAAGTGCCAAAAGGTAATTGCTTATATATCAGTAAAGAACTAACTCAAACTAATTGTATCAACCTAATTAGCAGTATAGATGCTGGGAAAAGGTCTTTTACATAATTAGTTCATTCAAAAAGCAATCATGATAGTCTCTTTTGCAATATCACTGTTGTCCAAGTCTCAATGAGTCTCTAAGTTGCAACAACAGAAGACACCTCTCTTGATTCACAGATGCAAGGAACCACCCTCTGGATCCTGTGAAGGAGCCTTTTTACATTGTGAAAGATGTATCCAACGAGATTGTCCTTCCACTTTACAAGCTGAGTATCCCTCCAAGAGCAGATGGAACGGACCTAGGAACTTGGGAGCCAAAAGTGTCTTTGGATGCAAATTCTTAATCAGGACCCAATCACCTGGCTTCAATTCTGGATGCGATACTCTGAAGGAGTATCTTGCTGAGGATTCACCTGCAATAAAGGAGAAACAGACAAGACTGAGTGCAATTGTGAGCAATATCATTGCACAACAGTTGAGGATCTGGGATTATTGTCAATTCATGTGGAGGAGTAGCTGGACGTCCAGTAACTATTTCATACGGTGTCAGGCCTCCTTGAGCATGCTGGGGGGGGGAGGGGGGTGTTACGCACTGCCATAAGGGCAAAAGGAAGGGCTTCTGTCCAATCTGTAGCCCAATCCTGTGTCAAAGTGTGTAAGTGACCTTTGCGTGTCCTATTCATCCGTTCCACTTGGCCAGAGCTTTGCGGATGATAAGGAGTGTGCAGTTGTCTTTTAATACCCTCCCAGACACTCGCAATGAAGGCTGGACCCTGATCAGAAGAAAGAACAAAAGGTACACCCCAAACAGGAATAAACTGAGTGAGCAGTAATTTGACGGAGACCCCAGCAGTCATACTGGTAGTGGGATAAGCTTCTACCCATCCGGAGAAAAGACAAGTAACCACCAACAAATACCGTTTCCCCCCTTAAAATCAAGCTGCAAAATCAAAAATGGTCCTGAAGGTTTGGGAAGGGTGGCAGAAAACCTTATAACTGATCCTAAACTGACTCTACTCTGCCAGCCTTGAAACAGTGCAGACAGGCTGCATACACAGCCTGTGCCACAGAAAAAAAAACTTCGGGTGATACCAGAGAACCGAAAAGACATGATTCATGCTACAGCTGACAGGTGAAGCTTATGATGCAGGAACAGGGCAAGTGGAAACAATAGACTGTCAGGGAAAATGAGCAGATGATCCTTTTTCCAGTAGCCTTGTGCATCGCAGGTCGCACACCACAAAGTCCACAGAGTCTGAGTTTCAAAGGGAGTATCTTGATAGTGCTGTAAGAGAGATGAAAGGGAAAACAAAGTCATGTTAGATGGTGTTATGTACAACAATGTTGGTGACACTGATGCTCGGAGGGCAGCTTGCCGTGCTTCTTGGTCTGCAAAATGGTTTGAAAACAATCATGAGACCCATCATCCTCCACCAGATCTGTCAATGGAGCTAGAAGTGTTGAAGGGTTGCATATTGATGTAGTATATACTGTAACATGAGGCTGAGACATCGTTAATTCCAGAGTCAACAAACATGTGGAGGACAAAGGCTGAGTCTTAGTCAAGTGAAGCGACCTGGAAACTGAATCTGATACATATACTTCAAGAGGGTGCTGTAAAAGTAGAAAATCAGTAATTGCAAATGCCACTGCTACCAAACTACGTAGACATGGTGGGAGTCCCAAAGTCACTGAGTCAAATCGCTTTCAGAAATAGCCTACTGGCTTGCGACCAGTCGGGAAAGCTTGTAAAAGCACACAGGTAGCAGAGGAATCAGAAATAGCCACATACAGTTTGAATGGCAGAGAATAGTCTGGCAAAGATAAACATGGTGCATTTTCTAGGACAGACTTTATATTCAAAAAGGCTTTCCACTGTAGCAGTGTAGGTACAATGAGACCTTCAGGTCCTTCTTTCCCAATGAGAGCATAAAGCGGAGCAGTAAGGTCTGAGAAATTTGCTAGCCATTGTTTATAAAAGATTAACAGACCCAGGAATCTGCGCAGTAATACTAGTGTTGCTGGCAAAGGCAATGAAAGAATAGGTTTCAATCTAGCAGAGGTAATTCCACGACCAGATGGTTTTAGGGCAACACCCAGGAAAGTAACATTTTGAGATACAAATTGCAGTTTTAACAAATTGACTTTCAATCCTAAATCAGCAATATGAGACAACAAAGACAAGGAATCTGACAAACAAGTTTCATAACTTGGTTAACATAAAAGCATATCATCAACATACTGAACTAAAGAGGAATGGTCGAGCCTTACATCAAGCAGTGTAGTTCTTAGGGCCTGCGCAAAATACGTAGGACTATCGGTGTACCCTTGGCACAAAGTGGTCTATTGTTTATTGTCAAATTGGAAAGCAAATAAACTTGACTTTCTTTGCTAATTCAAATCCACAACAGTGAACCAGGTAGTCCCTGGAGGTATCTGTGTCCAGATATCATGTGGATTAGGTACCAAGGGAAAAATTGGCAAAATCACATTATTTATTGCTCGCAGGTCTTGCACAATCTATAAGTCTTACCATCAGCCTTTAGCACAGGAAGAAATGGAGTATTACATGGTGAAGTTGTAGGATAGATGACACCTTGTTTCAGAAGATCTTCAATCACAGGACGAATTCCATCGATGGCAGCTGCTGGTAACGGGTACTGCTTGAGTCTGGGAAGCTGGGCTCCAGGTTTCATGGTGATCTTCACAGGTGTAATGGAAAGGGATCCGACATTGGATCCTGGCACTGCCCACAGGGTAGAAGGAAGTTCTGCAAGAGCAGGATGAATGATGGCTGGCATCTGCAGGAGAAGGCACTTCAGAGAGAGAATACAGCTGAAAAACAACTTTCCACTCATCCAGGATAGAGTAGCACAGTGTGAAGCTAAAAAGTCCTGACCTAAAAGATTTACTGGTAAAGTCTCTCCCACAAGAAAGGTAGGAGGGTGCATAGTCTCTCCAATCTGCAAAGGTAAAAATTCAAGCTTGCGATGAGGAATTATTTTACCCTCAATGCCTTCATAGTGCATTATTGGTGCTTGTGCTAGCTGAGTGTGATAAACGGCAGGCAAATCTTGTAAACGCAGTGCTGAAGTAGTAGGTCCAGTATCAATAATAAACTTCAAATTAGATCCTTCAAGCTTAGCTTCTAACTCACCCTGAGGGGTTATATTCAAATTCAACAATAGTCATGCATCCCATGTATCTCCTCCATAATCTTCTGGGCTAGAGTAACATTGATATACGGGAGTGACTTCAGCTTTTACTGGAGGGAAATCAACTTTCTGGACGTCAAGATTCTGATTCTGGGGGCAGTCACACTGTAAATGTCCAATCTTGCCACAAGTATAACAAGTACGCATTCCTTTTGACTGTCCATGTTCTTGCTAGGAATTCACATAACCTCCTCTCCCTCTGGCTTTACTCTTACCCCTGCCCATGGGTGGCTGCATAGAAGCAATCTGTAAATTAAGCAGTTTAGTCTTTTTCACATCTATCTTGGTTTGCTCTTATTTATTTTTATTTATTTATTTATTTACATTCTCTTATATACTGCGCTATTCTGCATCAGTGCGGTTTACATCGAACCAACTGAAGTTACATTGAACAGGGCATTATAACTTCGAGATAACTATTTTACAGGGAACATGGGCTATGGAGGGTTAAGTGGCTTGCCCAAGACCACAAGGAGCACCTGTGGGACTAGAAACCCCAGTCCTTCCGGCCCAAGGTTGCTGTCCTCTAGTGGGATTTGAACCCCCGACCTTCCGGCCTGAAGTACCTTGCCCCAACCACTAGGCCACTCCTCCACTCTTCTTGCTGTTCCTTGATAAATTTCAGTTCACTGTATCGAGCACCTTCCAGAAATGCATCTGCTGTTCTAGCTGGACAATCTATTGAAGTCTCCAAAATTTCCTTTATTCTCGGATGCAAGACGTTTACAAAAATATTAGGGCATCCTGAAGGTGTTTCTTCTGCCTCACCAGAATAGTCCTTAAAAGCTAGCATACACCTAGTGTGAAAGTCTGTAACCTTTTCACCCCTATCCTGCCTTAGAGATGTTAGTCTCAACATATCTTATGTTATGTTTTGCCATACTGGGTCAGACCAAGGTCCATCAAGCCCAGTATCCTGTTTCCAACAGTGGCCAATCTAGGTCATACGTACCTAGTAGTTTCCCCAAAAGAGACAGGTTCCACAATGCTTGTACTGGGTCAAGCATTGATATCCTGGGTCTGTAGGGCTGGTACCCCTGCAATTCTACATGCAAATCTCTGGCCTGCTCAGCAACTCAGGCCTGAACCAAACTGCACAAGACAAGATGGATTCTACACTTCACTTTTGCTGTGTTCAGCTATAAGCCTGTCCTTCATGCAACTGCTTGCACAGCGTTTCTAAGTGTGCATGCATACAGAGGCTATTGTCCGTGGCTGGCCTTGGACACTTGTACATGCCCAGAAGTTACATACTGTTGCTTTTGCCTGACTTTTACCATGGCTCCTTTGTTTGCAAGACGCTGCGCATCATCTACCTTCTGATTCGCTGAGAACACCTCAGACTGCCTGCTGCCAACCAATCATCGGACCTATGACAGAGGATTCACACACAGAATTCTGCATTCTGCGCTGGAAAAGTTCTAGTTCTAAGTAGCGGTGAGAGAAGGAGTTGGGGGTTTTTCCCCACCTGGACATAGACTTCTGCACCGGTCCTGCTGCTGTGCACTGCGTACCTGATTCCTGAGCCCTGAGCCTTTCGCCTACGTGTGGGGCTAGGCCGTCCTCCACAGGTCTGAGATAAGACTTTCACTGATCCCTCCGGTTCGGACTTACTGCGGCTCGCCTCTGAAGGGGCTGGAGCCGGCATTAGCTAACAGCTGCATCCTTGGACGAAGCTGTCTCTGCCGACGGAGCTAAGGTACCGGCTTATCTCTCCTCTCCTGGAAGGGCAAAGGGGTTAGCAATATATTTCTTACTTTTCCTAAGTGCAGAGCGAATCAGTGACGTCTGGTTTACTAGTCTGTAATTCTTACGTTGTCCAAGTGTACATCTGTACCATAACAAATGTCTACCTCATTTTTCTAATTAGCGATATGTGTGTGTGTATATTTTTCTATTTGGTTGCCTATAATAAAGTCTAATATATATCTGCAGACCAGAATTCTTTCGTGGCTCATTGCCAGAATAACTTCCGAACCTTGGGCTGTATATTAGTAGCTATCTCCCCTAGACAACAACAGAGAGTCTAACTTATTTTTGTGCTACGAATATACCCGACAGGTCCCTTCTTAATAATGGTTATTGGACCTTTCCTCCAGGAACTTGTCCAAACCTTTTTTAAACCCAGCTATACTAACAGCCTTTACTACATCCTCCGGTAACAAATTCCAGAGTTTGATTACACGTTAAGTGAAAAAATATTTTCTTTTCTCCAGGACCAAGCAGGAAGTCAGTCCTCACTTAAGGGTGACGTCGGCGCCGACGGAGCCCTCGCGGAGCAATTTTCCCCAGCTTTCAAAGAAAGCCTTTGGGAATTGCAGCGCGCATGCGCGGTCGTCTTCCCGCCCGAGGGTGCCATCTTAGCCAGTCTTCTTTTTTCCGCGGAGCCCTACAGACGTCCCCGTCTTGTCCCCGCGAAAAAGTCGATTTTTTCTACAGGAACAGGCGGTGGAACCGGTGCCTCACCACCTGAGAGGTCAAGGCTTTTATTCAAGGTATTTTCTAATACCAAAGAGAACAGGGGGCCTCAGACCCATCCTGGACTTGCGCAACCTCAACAAGTTCCTTGTGCGGGAGAAGTTCAAAATGCTTACCCTTGGAATCCTTCTGCCCTACCTCCAGCAGGGAGATTGGCTATGCTCCTTGGATCTAAAGGATGCCTACACGCACATCCTCATCCACCCAAGCCACCGCCAATACCTAAGGTTTGTGGTGGCAGGAAATCATTACCAGTACAGAGTACTGCCCTTTGGCCTGTCCTCCGCGCCGCGAGTCTTCACAAAATGTCTCGCAGTGGTGGCAGCCCATCTCCGGCTTCACGGCCTATATGTCTTTCCGTACCTCGACGACTGGCTCATCAGAGCGGCGTCCGCTCCGGAGGTCACCAGCGCCACACGCCGCACGGTGACTCTTCTGCAGTACTTGGGCTTTGTTATAAATTTCGCAAAGTCCACTTTGCTCCCCTCACAGGATCTCGAGTTCATCGGCGCAAGGCTCCACACTCCTCAGGCACGAGCGTACCTGCCGCTCGACAGGGCTCAACGACTCATGGACCTAGCCGACCGTTTTCGCAGCCAGCCCCTGGTCTCCGCCAGGCGCTTCCTGAGACTACTCGGCCATATGGCTTCCACCGTCCATGTGACCCCCAATGCCCGCCTGAATATGCGGCCTGCTCAATGGTGTCTCCGCCAGCAGTGGCGACAAGCCGCAGGCGGCCTAGCAGACCTAGTGCGCGTCTCCGAGCCGCTGATCTCGTCTCTCCGGTGGTGGCTTCGGCGGCCGAACCTGATATTCGGAATGCCTTTCCAGTCGCCTCAGCCGACCCGGGTGCTGACCACAGATGCATCCCTCCTGGGCTGGGGAGCACATTGCCAAGAGGCACGTACTCAGGGCCTCTGGAACACGTGGGAGTCTGCTCAGCAGATCAACTTCCTGGAGCTCAGGGCGATCCGCCTGGCTCTCATGGCTTTCTCCCACCTGACTTCCCACCAGTCCGTCCTTGTCCAGACGGACAATCAAGTTGCCATGTTCTACGTGAACAAGCAGGGGGGCACGGGCTCCTTCCTCCTCTGCCGGGAGGCACAGAAGCTCTGCTCTTGGGCCGTCAGTCACGGCATTCTCCTCAAGGCAGTTTATCTCCCGGGCCAAGAGAATTGCCTGGCGGACAAACTCAGCAGGATCCTCCAGCCGCACGAGTGGCGTCTGGATCCCTTGGTAGTTCAGAAGCTCTTCCTAAAGTGGGGTCTCCCCACGGTGGATCTCTTTGCCAGTCCTCACAACCGGCAGCTTCCTCGCTTCTGCTCTCGTCAACCACACCCCCTTCGGGTTGCGGCGGACGCTTTTCTGATTTCATGGTCGGGGAACCTTCTGTACGCTTTCCCTCCCATCCCGCTAGTCTCTCGGACTCTTTTCAAGGTTCTCCGAGACAAAGCCTTCATGATCCTGGTGGCCCCTCGCTGGCCCAGACAGCCGTGGTTTTCCGCTCCTACTGCAATTAGCGGTGGAGGATCCATTCCCTCTGGGGGTACAACCGGATCTCCTCACTCAGGATCAGGGGTCTCTGCTACACCCCAACCTCAGGTCTCTCAACCTCATGGCCTGGCTGCTGAGAGGGTAGTCCTTGCTCCCCTTCTCCTGCCGGCAGAGGTGGAGGAGGTCGTCTTGGCTTCGCGACGGCCTTCTAACCCGCAAATGCTACGCCCTTAAATGGCGTCGCTTTGCCGGCTGGTGTACCCAACAGTCTCAGGATCCCTTCTCCTGCCCGGTGTCGGTGATCTTGCAGTACTTGCTACACCTCTCTAATCTGGGACTTAAGTCCAACTCCGTCAAAGTTCACCTCAGTGCTCTTTCGGCACATCATGTGCCGGTGGATGGTAGACCTCTCTCCAGCGACCCTCTCGTGGCGAGGTTTCTCCGAGGTCTCCTTCTACTTAAACCACCTCTGCGCCCTCCAGCGCCTGACTGGGACCTGAATGTGGTTTTGCAGCGGATCACCTGTCCGCCTTTTGAACCTATGGCTACCTGTTCTCTTCGTTTTCTGTCTTGGAAAACACTGTTCTTGATAGCCCTCACTTCCGCTAGACGCGTAAGTGAATTGCAGGCCCTCGTGTCTGATCCCCCTTACACTCGGTTCTACAAAAATAGGGTAGTCCTACGGACTCACCCAAAATTTCTTCCAAAAGTGGTCTCCCCTTTTCATATCAACCAGGAGGTGGTACTTCCAACCTTCTTTCCCAGACCACACTCCAGCCGAGCTGAAACGGTCCTCCATACCCTGGACTGTAGAAGGGCTTTGAACTTCTACCTTGACCGTACGCGGGAGCACCGTAAAGCTGCTCAGCTTTTTGTGTCTTTTGACCCCAATAAATTGGGGCTCCCGGTCTCCAAGCGTACTCTGTCCATCTGGGTTGCGGACTGTATCTCTTGGGCTTATGGGGCAGCCGGACTCTCCTTAGAAAGTCGAGTCACGGCTCATTGCGTTCGGGCAAAGGCTACGTCAGTGGCTTACCTCCGCTCTGTTCCGCTGGCAGACATCTGCCGGGCCGCTACTTGGTCTTCGAGCCAGACTTTTGCGGTCCATTACTGTCTAGAGAGGGAGTCCCGCAGGGACAGTGCTTTCGGACAGGCAGTCCTCCGTAATCTCTTTGAGGTCTGAGCAACTCCTACCCTCCATCCCGGATGTGGGCTACCGGTGGGTGATAATTCAGCGAAGATTCTTTCCTTCTGTGCTGCTGAGCTAGAGGGAGCTCATTTTTGTGCTTAGGGTCTCCGGTAGCCTTGAGCTTGGGAGTCCCATAAGTGAGGACTGACTTCCTGCTTGGTCCTGGAGAAAGCGTAGTTACTCACCTGTAACAGGTGTTCTCCAGGAGCAGCAGGAATCAGTCCTCACTACCCTCCCTCCTCCCCTTGGAGTTGCAATCGTCTGCTTATGTTTTGCAAATATTTTTATGCTGTCTTTTTAGCTATGTCATCTGACTGGCTAAGATGGCACCCTCGGGCGGGAAGACGACCGCGCATGCGCGCTGCAATTCCCAAAGGCTTTCTTTGAAAGCTGGGGAAAATTGCTCCGCGAGGGCTCCGTCGGCGCCGACGTCACCCATAAGTGAGGACTGATTCCTGCTGCTCCTGGAGAACACCTGTTACAGGTGAGTAACTACGCTTTATTAGTCTTAAATAGTTTACCCTGTAGCTTCATTGCATGTCCCCTAGTCTTTCTATATTCTGATAATGTAAACAATCGATCTACGTTTACCTGTTCCACTCCGTTCATTAATTTATAGACTTCTATCATATCTCCCCTCAGCCATCTCTTTTCCAGGTTAAAGAGCCCTAACCTTTTTAGCCTTTCTTCATAGGAGTATCCTTCCATCCCCTTTACCATTTTGGTGGCTCTTCTCTGAACCTTTTCTAATATCGATATATCCTTTTTAAGCTACGGCGACCAGAATTGCACACAATATTCAAGGTGTGGTCTCACCATGGAACGATATAGAGGCATTATAATATCTTTTGTTTTATTTTCCATTCCTTTCCTTATGATACCTAGCATTCTATTTGCTATCTTGGCCGCCGCTGCACACTGGGCCGAGGGTTTTAACATGTTATCCACAATGATGCCTAAATCTTTTTCCTGGGTGGTGGTTCCTAATGTGGAACCTTGCATCGTGTAACCATAGTTTGGGTGGTTCTTCCCTAGGTGCATAACTTTGCACTTGTCCACATTAAATTTCATCTGCCATTTTGATGCCCAGTCTTCCAATTTATCAAGATCCTCTTGCAATTTTCTACAATCCTCTTGGATTTTAACAACTTTAAATAGTTTTGTGTCATCTGCAAATTTGATAACCTCACTCGTTATTCCACTTTCCAGGTCATTTATGAATATGTCAAAAAGCAGCGGACCCAGCACAGATCCCTGGGGTACACCACTATTCACATTTCTCCATTGGGAAAATTGGCCATTTAGCCCTACCCTCTGCTTTCTATCTCTTAACCAGTTCCTGAACCACAGTAGTACACTGCCTCCTATCCCATGACTCTTTAGTTTTGCCAAAGGTCTCTGATGAGGGACCTTGTCAAAGGCTTTCTGAAAGTCCAGATACACTATATCAACCGACTCACCTTTGGTCCACCTGCTTATTCACACCTTCAAAAAACCATAACAGATTAGTAAAACAAGATCTTCCTTGTCTAAAGCCATGTTGGCTGTCTCCCATTAGGCCATGACTATCTACATTCTGAGTAATTTTATTCTTTATGATGGTTTCTACCATTTTTCCCAGTACTGACGTCAGGCTCACCGGTCTGTAGTTTCCCGGATCATCCCTGGAACCCTTTTTAAAAATTGGTGTTACATTGGCGATCCTTCAATCTTCAGGTATTAGAGATGATTTTAATGATAGTTCACAGATTACTAATAGCAGGTGTGCAATCTCATATTTCAGTTCTTTCAACACCTTTGGATGTATACCATCCGGCCCAGGTGATTTGCTACTTTTCAGTTTATCTAATAGTTGTAATACATCTTCCCGATGTATCGATATTTCCTTCAATTCTTCCACACCTTTAAATACCACTTCAGTCATGGGTAACATCCCTACATCTTCCTCAGTAAAGACCGAAGCAAAGAATTCATTCAGTCTCTCCGCTATCGCCTTGTCGCCTCTTAGTGCCCCTTTAATCCCTCTATCATCTAATGGACCAACTGACTCTCACAGGTTTTTTGCTACGAATGTACTTGAAAAAGTCTTTATTTCGCGTTTTTGCTTCCGCAGCAAGCTTCTTCTCAAATTCTCTCTTTGCCTGGCTTATCAATGCCTTGCATTTGACTTGCCCATGCTTGTGCTGTTTCCAGGTTTCGTCGTTTGGCTCTTTTTTCCATTTCCTGAAAGATGCTTTTTTGGCAACAACAGCCTCTCTGACCTCACCTTTAAACCATGCTGGCAGTTTTTTGGACTTCCTTCCACTTTTCTTAAAGCGTGGAATATAGCTGCTCTGGGCTTCCAAGATAGTATTTTTCAACAACACCCAAGCTTGATGTAAGTCTTTAACCTTTGCAACTGCTCCTTTTAGTTTTTTTCTTAACTATTTTCCTCATTTTATCATAGTCTCCCTTTCGAAAGTTAAAAGGTAGTACTTTGGATTTCCTTACTATCCCTCCTCCACTAATTAAATCAAAGGTGATCATGCTATGATCACTATTGCCAAGTGGCCCCAACACCCTTATCTCTTGCACTAGATCTGGTGTTCCACCAAGGACTAGGTCTAATATGGCTTCCCCTCTGGTCAGTTCATGAACCAGCTGCTCCAAGAAGCAGTCATTTATTTCATCTAGGGACTTTATCTCCCTAGCATGTCCTACTTTGACACTGACCCAGTCTATACCGGGGTAATTGAAATCACCCATTATTATTACTGCGCTGTAACTTTTGTTAGCTTCCTTGATTTCTTTGAGCATTTCATCATCCATTTGTTCATTCTGGCCAGGCGGTCGATAGTACACCCCCACTGCCATCGCCTTCCCCTTTTTACATGGAATTTCAATCCATAGAGATTCTACAGCAAATTTTGTTTCCTGCAAAACTTTAATCCTTTCTGACTCAATGCCCTCTCTAACATAGAGCGCAACCCCTCCACCAATTTGATCAGCTCTATCATTACGATATAGTTTGTACCCAGGTATCACAGTGTCCCACTGGTTGTCCTCCTTCCACCATGTCTCTGATATTCCAATCATATCTAACCTCTCATTTAGTGCTATATATTCTAACTCTCCCATCTTATTTTTAGACTTCTAGCATTCGCATACAAGCATTTTAGAGACTGTATTTTATTCATATTAATTTGACTATTGGTAGACATGGGTAATTTGGGATCTTTAAGCTCTGTCTGCTCCATACTTGAGGGCGTTTGGGCTACTTTACTCTTTTTTGGAACCTCTCTGCTTTTGGTAGTATCCTTCAAGGATACATTCTTCCGAACCATCCGCTCTTGGGCGACTGTCGGCTTTCCCCTATTATCTAGTTTAAAAGCTGCTCTATTTCCTTTTTAAAGGTTAATGCCAGCATCCTGGTTCCATCCCGGTTAAGATGAAGCCCATCCCTTCGGAAGAGCCCCTCCTTTCCCCAGAATGTTCCCCAGTTCCTAACAAATCCAAAACCCTCATCTCTGCACCATTGTCTCATCCACGCATTGAGACTCTGGAGCTCTGCCTGCCTTTTGGGTCTTGCGCATTGTCGCAGGGCTGCCCCGTCTACGCCTTAAGAATGTTGGGGTGACCCTGGGCAAAGATTATACTAGGCAGTCCAGGGAATGTAAGTTCACTCGGTGTAGTTGAGAGAAGTGACCTCACAGATTCCAACTACCTAGGAGCACTCATTAATGAGACCAGGTGGAGGGAAATAAGGCTTTTTATTCCCCGTTAAATGCAAAGGTTCAACATAAGAGATAATCATTTAAAACAGAAAGTCCTTTGTGTCAAAAAGGTACCAGTATTTACAATAGTTGCTTAATTGTTGCTTCACAATTAAGGCAGGCTTCACTACCGGAATTCAGTACAAGAAAACAGCCATTAAATTTCATTAATTCTTCTTCACTATACAGAGCACACAGACTCTGGAGCTGAGGCCGTGCACAAGTCACATTCCATAAGTTCTGGCAGAGATAAGGGAACAGTATTTGGGTATTCAATTTCCATAGAATCTCCTTCGCTATACTCAGTAGAGGAATATTCACTGTCCCTGTCTGACCCAGACTTGTAGGTTAGGACTCTGGGGTCTGGCTTCCCATAGCCAGGGGTTCTCAAGGCTGCAGGAATTTGATTAAACCAATCTGGTTTCTTTTCCCTCACACAAGGGGCACGGGTTTTATCAGAGCTTTTAGGAGCACAGTATTCACAGTCATTGGTTAGTGATTCATACCTGGATTTGGACGCGTTGGAACCAACAGTGTTTTCTCCTCCAGTCACTTTCCTTTTGTAGCAGAGCCTCTGCCTGCCAGCATTGGATATAGCCGTGCTTCTGGGCAGTTGAGTAAAACTTGTCCTGGATTCCCCACTCTCTCTGGGTAAGAACTCCAGCTGACCATAAAAGTGCTTTCCTCTCTGACCTGGTAAAACTTGATAATAATCCTTCAGAGATTGTAAGCTCTTCTCAGAACCCTTCTCCCTGGTTCTTGGCTTCTGTCTCTCTGTTCTGGATTCAGGCAGACTGTAAGAACAAGGCGTGGCAGACACTCTCACCTTAGAGCTGGCTCTAGCAAACTTCCCTTGTGCAGCAGGGTCAGTTTGGGCCTGCTGGCTCCCAGCCTTGTGAAGTCTGTTCCTTCTCAGGTTCCTCTCAGTCTTCTCTGCCTTCTCTTGGTGTTTCCCAGCCTTCTCTGGGTACTTCCCAGCCTTCTCTGGATACTTCCCAGCCTTCTCTTGGTGCCTCTCAGCCTTCTCTGCTCTACAAGCATTCTGTTCTGATTTATAAAGCAAACTCCTTGGAATGACTTCTGGGTTCACTTCCAGGTGCAAGTCATCAGAGTTCCCAGGCTCGTTAACTCCCGAATGTCTGTTCCTGCTCCCTCTAGCTGTGCCTGGGGGTAATTGCACACCTAGGTTCCTTAAAAGAAACAGGATTTCTTTTTAAACACTCATCTGTATTGACACACGCCTCATGACAGTGTGGAACGGGAAGCATTTCGGAGAACGCTACCCTGGAAGTTCTGGATTTCAACTTCCTATCTAAAAGCTTAAATTTAGCCTCCAGAACCTCCCTACCACATTTTCGTATGTCATTGGTACCGACATGTACCAAGACAGCAGACTCCTCCCCAGCACTATCTAAGACCTTATCTACAGGCTTACATACTACTTTAATAGATTCTAACAATTTTTCTCTACTCAAAACAAAATTATCTCTGAGTCTTCTCTTGAAAATCTATGACAGGGTCTGTGAGTGGCCACTGCCAGTTATACACATGGATTGGATGAAAATAAACTGGATTAAAAACACAGCCCTAAACAAATTATCCAGATCTGCCCAAGTGGTATTATAACTGTTAATTATTTGAGACCATAAGGACACAAATTTGCCAGAGTTATCCCTGTAATTAGGAAAAGTTTTAGCCAAATCAAACACTTCCTTAGGGCTCCAATTTGCTGGCACAGTCATAGAACCTGTCAAGCCCGCTGGGTACAAACAGAAGGGATGAGTAGGCACAATTTCACTTCACTCAGCTGTTTCAGATTTAACTGTGCTGGAACGTGATTTATTTTGCTGGTACATAGCTTCCTGAATAGAACCTAGAGCATAATATAATCGGTCATGCTCCTCCTTATAAATTTCATAATGTCTGTCCAAATCTCTCTAAATTCTGTCCATAAGTTCATCAGTAACTCGTAATTCTTTTGCAATAGTAACACTATGACCTGTTGCCACTCATAAGGTCACTATTACATGTACAATACTTTTCTCTGTCCACACGTGCTCTCAATTCTTTGAGCTGGGAGATATTACAAATAGCTAAATTACTCAATTATTCTCCCCCTAACTTCTGTTTCTTCAAGCTTCCTTTCACTAATCAATCAGGATTCATACTGGGCAGACAGGCCTCTGATAACAAGTGTGATGGCAAAAGTGTTTCTGAGCCTATGGCAATAGGAGAAAAACACCCATTTACCTTTAGGGAGAGAGACAGGCAGGAAGGCTGTAGCTCTCATGCTGAACCTAAACAGAAAAAAACACACATAGCTCCTGGTTACAAGCCAAGCCCAAGCTCTGAAGCAAGTAGTAAAGTTAATGAGAGCCACCTAGGGGAGGAGCACGGGACCCTAGTTCAGGCACACTCATATAAACGCAGGGGAATAGAAGGAAATAGAACCACCAGGGAAATAGAAGGAAGCAGAAACTCGAGGAAGTCTGAAGGAAGGAAGACCTTCAGGGCAGCTGAAGAGAAGAGTATTTCCAAGGACCACACTAGAGAGGGTTCCAGAGGGAAGGAAGCGGTGAGACTGAGTCACAGGAAAAGTTTAACCACAGAGAACGCTGAGGAATGCAGTGGAGCTCTTAGTGGTAGAAGCCATAACCCAGAGAGGAGCCGGTGCTGCAGAGAAACTGCTTTGGGCTCTAGAGGGAGGAGATTTATAGCTGAGAGAAGTCCTGATGAGGAGCAACGCACTTTGGCAGTAATCCAGGAAGCTATAGGAAATTTGCCAGCTCAAAAAGGGAACGTGAGTAAATCTGTGACTAAAAGTAATTTAAGTCAGAGACACTGTGCCACTTAATGCCACGTGCCTGCTGAAAAGCCTGTGTGCAAAGAGAAGTCTTATTGGAGGAAAGTACTAGAGCTGCTAGAAGAGGTTAAACCTAAGTTTATACAGGGAGAATTAAACCAGGATATAGAAAGCGCTGATGCTGAAGAAATGCAATCTGAATGTTATGAATCTGACCAGGAGTCCGAGTCTTCTATAATGGACTGTTCTTTATGTCATAAGACTTTGTAATAACCTTAACTGAAAGGAGAGAGGCCTAGAATCTTACTGTCTGGTAAAGCAGAAAAGAAAACAGGCTGGACGTTGTTTAAGTCAGTATTGCTCAAGAATCCTGTTTGCCTTTAAAAGAAGGAAACAGCTACACGTGCTTTATGCTGAGTGAAGCAGCTAAAACCTTATGCTGAAGGCTGGAACTTTAAAAGGAAAACAGCCACATGTCTCTAATGCTGAAGGAAGCAATTAAAGCTTTGTTCTGAATGCTCGAAGTTGTAAGAAAAGTAATTACAAGCGTTTTAACCTGACAGAAACAGTTACCATGTGGTGCTGTATGTAAAAGTCTTTTTCTTTTATGGAAAACATGGTTTTGGGAGAAAGAATCCTATATTCAACTGTTCAATTGTCATTATACCAGATGAAAATCCAAAAGGACAAAAGAAATTGAATTGCAGTATGTACAAATGTAAATAGATGGTGGTTAGTGCCTGTGTAAATGTATGATAATAGCTAAGGTCTTTATATGGACCCGCATATGTGTGCTGTGTATCCCCCTGCTCTCTCTATCTAATCCCCAAATAATTCTGTCTGTAATTTATGACAAATCCCGTAATTGTAATCAAACCGCTTCTGATCGCTGGAAGGAGCGGTATATAAGTCCTTACTAAATAAATAAAAATAAATAAAATATTAATTTGTTTACCATGCGTTGAGCTTTTAAAGGCTCTTTTTGGAAGGTGGAAAACAAAAATAAATATTCCTGTGTTTGCCTTAAACTCTCGGGCCTCAATATTATTTGAACCCACAACTACAATCCCCAGAAGCCCCGGCTCTGGACTATATTAAGGCACGTCCCATGATATTACCGGAGGATGTAGTAAAGGCTGTTAGTGTAGCTGGGTTTAAAAAAGGTTTGGACAAGTTCCTGGAGGAAAGGTCCATAAGCCATTATTAAGAAGGGACCCAGGATATCAATGCTTGAACCAATACAAGCATTGTGGAACCTGTGTCCCTTGGGGAAACTGCTAGGTACATATGACCTAGATTGGCCACTGTTGGAAACAGAATACTGGGCTTGATGGACCTTGGTCTGACCCAGTATGGCATATCTTATGTTCTCTAGGCAGCCGCCTGGACAGAAGGGGGCGCGACACAAGGCACGTTTTTAATTTAATGAGGGGGGGAGGAAGCATGAATGAATATCTAGGTAGGTAATAGATGCAGAAAAAGAGTTTGATAGAGTCTGTTTGGCCCTATTTATTCCAGGTGCTGGAGAGGATGGGGTCTTTGTATATATTGAGATATATATCTATATCTTTATAAGCAACATTGAAAGCATTATCAAAGAACAAAGCACTGGGTATTGATGGCATTCCCATTGAAGTATTACAGCAATCGGATGCAGCTGTTACCATACTTACAAGGTTCTGCCAGGAAATTTGGAAGTCAACATCACGGCCAACTGACTGGAAAAAAATCTGTGTTTATACCAATAACGAAGAAATGACTGACTGGAGATTATTGCAAAATTTCTGTGATCCCACATGCCAGCAAGATTCTACTTATGATCATTCAGCACAGATTACAACCATACCTGGAAGGAGAATTGCCTGAAGTGCAAGCAGGGTTCAGGAAAGGGTGAGAAATGAGAGATGACATCGTGGATGTGAGATGGATCCTTGAAAAGACAAAAGAACATGAAACGGGAGATTGATCAATCTCTTGACTGGGCAGAGCAAGACCCAATTCACGGGAGGAGGAAGCTGAGGAAAACGTACTCACTGTTGACACAGTCTCCGCTCCCACACCTAACCGCTGAGCAGAAGAGGCTGATTCACCCACACGAATATGGGCATCCATCGGTCCAACCACTTTTGCGGCCTTGGGTTGGACAGCTTGTGAATGTCATTTCCTCCTTTTCCCCATTACAGGGAAACTCCCGCCGACGCCAAAGTGCGCCGAAGGGGCGTCCCGCGGTGAGAGCAGCTAATTATAGCCCTCCAGGAGAGCTGCCCCAATCAGAGCAGCCTCACAGGCACCGAGAACCAATCAGGCAGTCCAGCAGTCAGAAAGATCAATCGCCCGTTTCACATTCCTTCCCAGTGGAGGAAGGGAAGGTGAAAATGGAGCGGCATTGTTGCCTGTTTCTTTTTTGAGAGTTGATTCTTCTTTGGAGGATCTACCTCCCCCCCCTTCCTTCGGTGGTAACGTTTGGCTCGGTTGGGGAAGCCCAGGTACCACCGGTTGATCTTTCTTTAAAGGACATTTGGGCTGTGGTTTCTCGAATGGAGGTGGCCTTAGGTGCTTCCCTATAGAAAGTTTCGGACATCTCGAAAGAAACAGTTAAAAAATTATCGGACCATGATAATAGGTTTACTTCATTGGAGAGAAGGGTTAAGTTGCAGGAGACAGATAATGTATCTCATAAAAGAGTTCTAGCCGATTTTGTTCAGGACTCTTGCTTACTCCATTGCCAGGATGAGAAATTGGAGAACTCTTTACATTCTAAAAATCTGCGGTTATTGAATTTTCCACGGACACACTATTTGTCTCCATTAATCCTGTTTCAAAAATACCTTAAGGAAATATTGCTGTTAACTGATTTTAGCTCTATTGATGTGTCTAGAATATATTATGTTCCTTCGGGAAGATTAATTACAGGAACGGGTGGAGAGGGTGAGGAGGTGGTTCAATTTGATCAGATAGCTTCTTCTACCCTGGATATATCCACTTTTTTGGAATCATCTTGTGATGATATTTCCTCTAGGGCTACATTATTGGTTTCTTTAGTTTTAGAGAGAGACAAGGATAGGATCTTACGTGCTTATTTTTTAAAGAAATATGAAAACCTTTGTGGACAGGTTATTCAGATGTTCCCTGATGTTGCCAAAGCCACGCAAGTGCGGCGTAAGGCCTTTTTAGAGGTCCGTCCGCGTGTATTGGCTCTTGGAGCTGTTTTCCACCTTAAATTCCCTTGTGAATGCCTTATTACCTTTCAGGGTAAAAGATATGTTTTCTTTGAGGTAGATCATCTGTTAGGATTCTTAAAAGATAAGACATAGTGCTATGATATTGTTTTCTTCTTTTCTTCTCTTGTTTTTCTTGCTAGTCTTTTGACTTAGTTAAGTGAGCTAAGGTGTATTTACCGGTAACCAACTGGGTTTTTTTTTCCCCCTAACTTTAATACTGGCTTCTCCTTGATGTGGGCTAAGTTTTAGTTCTTCTGGGTTATATATGTTATATGACATACAATGTGTGTTATGTTTGCTTTTCCTGTATTGTATATTAAATACTCTATAAATAAAAAAAAAGAAAAGACAAAAGAACATAAGAACATAAGATATGCCATACTTGGTCAGACCAAGGTCCATCAAGCCCAGTATCCTGTTTCCAACAGTGGCCAATATAGGTCATACGTACCTAGCAGTTTCCCCAAAAGACACAGGTTCCACAATGATTGTACTGGGTCAAGCATTGATATCCTGGGTCCCTTCTTAATAATGGTTTATGGACCTTTCCTCCAGGAACTTGTCCAAACCTTTTTTAAACCCAGCTACACTAACAGCCTTTACTACATCCTCCGGTAACAAATTCCAGAGTTTGATTACACGTTGAGTGAAAAAATATTTTATTTTATTAGTCTTAAATAGTTTACCCTGTAGCTTCATTGCATGTCCCCTAGTCTTTCTAAATTCTGATAATGTAAACAATCGATCTACGTTTACCCGTTCCACTCCGTTCATTAATTTATAGACTTCTATCATATCTCCCCTCAGCCGTCTCTTTTCTAGGTTAAAGAGCCCTAACCTTTTTAGCCTTTCTTCATAGGAGTATCCTTCCATCCCCTTTACCAAAAGGATATTTGTGTGTTTTATTGACCTATAGCAAGGCTTTTGACTGTGTGAACCATGAGAAACTCTGGACCACATTAAGAAGCATGGGTATACCACAACACCTGATAGTTCTCTTGCACAACCTTTATATTGATCAAGAAGTAATAATTTGAACAGAACAAGGAGAAACAATGGTTTAAAATCAGCAAAGACTGCCTACTTTCCCCCCTATATGCAGAACAAATCATCAGAGAAAGCAGGACTGTATGAAGACAACCGCGGTGTGAAGATTGGTGGAAGACTCAACAACCTTCACTATGCTGATAGTCTTCACTTTCAACCACTATTGTGGTTATCTGAAACATTTGCTTCTCAAGATCAAATACATAATCTTTAAAATGGGCCTGCACCTTAACGTAAAGGAGACAGATCTGACAACTGGCAAAATCAATAAGTTCATTGATGGAGAAGAAATTGAAGTAGTGGGCAACTTTAACCTGCTTGGATCAATAATCAATAAAGAAACGACAAGCAGGCAAGAAATCCGACACATTGCTCTTGGCAGAATGGCTATGAAGGACCTAGGCAAGATTCTCAAGAGCAGAGATGTCTCCCTCCGTATAAAGATTCAACTTGTCCAAGCCATGATATTTTCAACATCATATGGATGTGAAAGTTGAACAGGGAAAAAAATTACAGGAAGAAAATCAATGCCTTTAAATTATGGTGCTGATGGAGAATACTATGTATATCATGGACTGCCCAAAGAACAAATCAATGAGTACTAGAGGAGATGAAACCTGAGCTGTCTTTAGAAGCTCAGATGACAAGATTTAGACTTTCATACTTCAGACATGTTATACGAAGAGAGATTATTGGAGGGAGACATCATGCTTGGCAAGATTGAAGGTCAACGAAAGAAGAAGGCTAGCAATGAGATGGATCAATACAATAACAGCAACTGTGGATGCCACACTGTCAACAATGAGCTGCCTGACTGAAGACAACACATTTTAGGAGAACTATGCAGAGGGTTGCCATGAGTCGACACAGATTCGACAGCACTTAACAGCATCAACAACATATTTATTTTTTCATTGTTGTGCTTTTTACCTTGTCTTTTTTTGTATTATTCAACTCACTCCTATTTTCAGCTGTCTCTTGCACCTCCTCTGCCGCCTTCATTATCCCCCCCCCCCTTCCCCACAGCCCACTCACCTCCTGGCTAACCATCTTATAGCCACCCTGTTACCTTGTGCTCATTACTATTACTCAGAGATGCACCCTAATCCCCTGAGATTTCTCTCCTGCCTATCTTTCATATATTTCTTCTGACTTTTGCTCTCCTCTCCATCTTTCTTATAGCTCCACATCACTTTCTCTTCCTAATGTTGACACTCCCTAATCTTCTCCCCTAATACAAACAACTTCAAGGCTCCCTTCCTTATCTCCACTTTACCATCCTCACTTCTCCCCCCATCTTGTCTTTTACTCTATCATCCACTCTTGAGCTTCATCATTTTCTTCCTCTCATTCAGCCATCTCCTCTGTCTCTCTGAAATATCTCACCCTCGTTATCACCATGCTGCCTGCTCTCTGTCCTATACTCTTCTGCTCTTCTCATCTGGGGATATAAATCCCAACCCTGGTGCCCCTAGACTCATCACACTCCCAGGACACATCCTCACGCAACTACTCAAATCTTATTCATATTCCTCTCCTTTTCCCCTCTCTCCCATTCTCATGCACCTTGTGATATACACACACCATCTATAATAAGCTTACCTTTATTCATGATCTCTTTATCTCTAATGCTCTCCATCTTCTTGCTCTTGAGACCTGGTTCCTCCCAGAAGACTCTGCTTGTCACTGCCCTCTGTCATGGTGAATACCAATTCTCCCACACGTCTCGCCCCATTGGCTGTGGTGGTGGTGGTTTTGGGTTTCCACTCTCTTTCAAAGTCCACTCCATCTATCTTCTTACTCCACTACCTCTCTGCATAGCAGTTATTTATCAAACCTCCCCCCCCCCCCACAAGTCCACTTTGTTCTCACTGACTTTGACTTGTGGCTTTCTTTCTTTATGGATTCATCTCCCCCCCCCCCTCCCTTATTCTCAGTTTTAACATTCATGTTGATAACCCCTCTGACTCTTATGCTTTAAAGCTCCTCTCTCTTACTTCCTCATTCAACATCTAGCTGTGCTCTACTCCCCCACTCACCAGCACAGCCACTACCTTGACCTTGTCATCTATAATTGCTTATCCTCAAATTTATATACTGTGGTGGCCAGGGGCGGCCCAAGGGGGGTGCGGGGCCATGTGCGGAGACTCGGTGCGGGGCCTCATTTGCATAAATATTTGCATAATGTTACCATACACTAACTTTTAGTAAACATGCCTCTTAATGAGTGTATGGATAAAGAAAGACTAAAAGATTTCTACATTACTATAATCCAGTGCCAACTGCCAGGCACATTAGGAACTACTACAAACACTGCCCATTTAGAACCCATAGCAAACCCGCCGTATCATAACAGCACTACCAGGACTCACAAAGCACAAGACCCTACCTATCAAAAGGCAACACTACAAATATTAAACCAATACATTTCAGAGAACAACAATACATGACCTACTGGGGAAAGAGAACAAGTAGCAATGTCAAATAGGAATTACATAAACAGAATACCTCAGCTCAGTTACACGTGCAGAACATAGACCGTCACCAAACAAGAAATCACAATGTAGAAGCAGGAAGACAATAATTAAACTGGGAACCCCAAAAGCCCAACAACACTGTAGAAATAAAACTATAAATTAATTTCCTCTTGTACTAAACAAAGCGCAGACGTTAATGATGCACATTTCCCAGAGCTGGCATATTTCAGTTAATAAATTCAATAAAGAGATATTTTTCTACCTTTTGTGCATTTTTTTCAGTTGCAATTGCTCCAGCCACTTTCTTCTGGTTTCTTCGTGTCTTCTGCTAATTCTCAATCGTCTGCTGTCCATTTGTCCTTTCTTCACTCTTCTAGTTTTTTCCATTCTCTCTCTACATCTGCTTTAACATACTAATCTCTCTCCTTTTGCTCTTTCCTCATTCCTATTTCATCCACTCAAATTTTACCCCGCCATCCTCAATCCCCACTTACTCTCCCAATATCCGGCCAATAGTAGATTTGTCTTCCCTCCCACACAAAATATTTTTCCCTCTCCATTTCACTCTCCCAACTCCATCCCATTCTAATCCTCCCCCAACATCAGCTCCCTTCTAGTTCCAGCCCCACCCAGCATCCGCTCCCTTCTAGTCCCCGCATCAGCCCATTTCCAGTCCTAGTTCCCCCATCCGAGTCCCTCCATCAGCTCATTTCCAATCCCAGCCCCCCATAAGCCCATTTCTAGTCCTATCCTAGCCCCACCATCAGCACCATTTCCAGTCCTAGCTCCCCCATCCGAATCCCTCCATCAGCTCATTTCCAATCCCAGCCCCCCCAACAGCCCATTTCCAGTCTTATCCTAGCCCTCCATCAGCCCATTTCCTGTCCTAGCCCCCCTCACTCAGCCCATTTCCAGTCCTAGCTCCCTCCCCTCACAGCCCATTTCCATTCCAAGCCCCCGTCCCCATCAGCTATTTGCAGTTCAAGCCCTCCTTCCACTCAGCCCATTTCCAGTCCTAGCCCCCCCAAAGCCCATTACCAGTCCTAAGCCCACCATAACCCATTACCAGTCCTAAGCCCCCCCATCAGCCCACTTCCAATCCCAGCCCCCCATCAGCCCATTTCTAGTCCTTTCCTAGCCCCACCATCATCAGCCCATGTCAAATCCTAGCTTCCCTCCACTCAGCCCATTTCCAATCCAAGCCCCCCATGAGCCTACTTCCAGTTCTAGCCCCTCCATTAGTCCATTTCAATCCAAGCCCCCCCCCAAAAGCCCATTTCCAGTCCTATCCTAGCCCTCCATCAGCCCATTTCCTGTCCTAGCCCCCCCTCACTCAGCCCATTTCCAGTCCTAGCTCCCTCCCCTTACAGCCCATTTCCATTCCAAGCCCCCCTCCCCATCAGCTATTTGCAGTTCAAGCCCTCCTTCCACTCAACCCATTTCCAGTCCTAGCCACCCATAACCCCATTTTCAGTCTTAGCCCCACATAGCCAATTACCACTCCTAACCCCCATCAGCCCATTTCAAGTCCTAGCTCCCCCGTCCAAGTCCCTCCATCAGCTCATTTCCAATCCCAGCCCCCCATCAGCCCATTTCTAATCCCAGCCCCCCATCAGCCCATTTCTAGTCCTTTCCTAGCCCCACCATCATCAGCCCATGTCAAATCCTAGCTTCCCTCCACTCAGCCCATTTCCAATCCAAGCCCCCCATGAGCCTACTTCCAGTTCTAGCCCCTCCATGAGTCCATTTCAATCCAAGCCCCCCCAACAGCCCAGTTCCAGTCCTATCCTAGCGCTCACTCAGCCCATTTCCAGTCCTAGCTCCCTCCCCTTACAGCCCATTTCCATTCCAAGCCACCCTCCCCATCAGCTATTTGTAGTTCAAGCCCTTCTTCCACACAGCCCATTTCCATTCCAAACCCCTGTCCCCATCAGCTATTTGCAGTTCAAGCCCTCCTTCCACTCAGCCCATTACCAGTCCTAGCCACCCCCCAGCCCATTACCAGTCCTAGCCCCCCATAGCCCATTACCAGTCCTAAGCCCCCATCACCCCATTTTCAGTCTTAGCCCCCCCATAGCCCATTACCAGTCTTAACCCCCATCAGCCCATTTCCAGTCCTAGCCCCCCATAGCCCACTTCCAGTCCTAGTCCCCCCATAGCCCATTACCAGTCTTAACCCCCATCAGCCCATTTCCAGTCCTAGCCCCCCATAGCCCACTTCCAGTCCTAGTCCCCCCATAGCCCATTACTAGTCCTAACCCCCCCCCCCATCAGCCCATTTCCAGTCTGAGCACCCCCATAGCCCATTACCAGTCCTAACCCCCCCATCAGCACATTTCCATTCCTAGCCCCCCCTATAGCCCATTACCAGTCCTACCCCCCTCCATCAGCCCATTTCCAGTCTTAGCCCCCCCATAGCCCATTACATCCTAACCCATCAGCCCACTTCCAGTCTTAGCCCCTCCCATAGCCCATTAGTAGTCCTAACCCCCCCATAGCCCATTACCAGTCCTACCCCCTCCCACCATCAACCCACTTCCAGTCTTAGGCCCCCCCTAGCCCATTACCAGTCCTAACCCCCCCTCCCCCCATCAGCCCTGACAGATTTAAAAAAAAAAAACGGCTGCTGCTGCCGTGGCAGCGGCAGAATCAAATGTCCCGCTGCGGGGCCCCACCTGCCCGGCAGAGCCACCCTTTACCATCAGCTCCAGAGTCCCTCCCAATGCGCGGGCTTTCAGAGCCGTGAGAGTTTCCCTTTCTTCTTGCGGCTCTGTTAATCTCACTCTGTAAAACTCCAGCTAAAGAAAAAAACTGCATTCACAGAGCTGTTGATAGTGAGCCACGCCCCAGCTCCAAGGTAACCAGGGGAGGTGACAAGGATTACCCAGGGGTGGAGCTTGAGGCTATAGGGCATTCACACTCATATAAGCTCAGGGAAGAAGAGAAAGGACACGAACAAAGGGAGGAGAACACGAGGGAAGGAGTGATCACCAGGGAAGGTGTGTTCAAGAGAGGAGACTCTTGCAAGGAAGCAGGAAATAAGGAAACCAGGAGGAACCCTGTGAGAGGAAGGTGTTCCAACAGCTGTCTGAGGAGGAATCCCTATTGCACACAGCATTCAGGAAGCTCTAGTTCTGAAGGTAGTTCAGCTTGTAAGAGAATTACAACTGGCTGGGAGGACGGGAGAGTTTGCCCTGTGGAAAATGCTGGTTATGAGCAACATACGGGAGTGTCCTTAAGAGAGCCGGTAAGAAGTGTGTCCTCTTCAGCAAAGTCTGGGAAGAGACTGGGTGCTAGAAGAAAGGTGAGCACATTGGAAACCTTACAAAGTTTGATAAAGGATAAGGATCTCCTCAAGCCTTCCAGGGTCCCTCAGCGTAGAGAGGAATCCCAGTGGGGAAAGGTTTTTAAGTTGTTACAGAAACTAAAACCTGCAGTTCCAGACGCTGAGTCCAGCCAGGTGCCAATTGACTTAGATGATGAGAGCATGCAGATAGATGAATGTGCTTCAGATAATGTTTCCTCAGTTTTGGAAATGGACTGCTCTTTCTGTGTGTGCCAGAAGTGAGAAAGCTCTAAGGTTTTAAAGTTATAGAAAACCAAGAAGCTTATCTAAGTGTTTAACCTGCTGAATTATGCAAATGAAGTGCTAATGTTCTTGTGCTAGCCAGGAAGATTCAAAGGACTGATTTGAATGCTTGCAGCCTGGAAGCAAATGTTTAGCAGCTTGAAGGAAAGGAAGCAAATGTTTAGCAACTTGTAGAAAAGAAGTGAAGTGCTGTACAGAGCTCAGCTGAAGTAGAGGTTTGTGCTGAACCAAGCCAGGAACCTAAAGCTAAAATCTTTAATGAAGGAAAAGATTTACTGCTGTGTTAAACAAGCTGAGAAACAGTGCTGCTGTGTTTGCTATAACAGTTTGCTATGAAGTTTTTGTTTCCTTTTTCAACGGAGAAGCATCCAATTTATGTTGTTGTAATTGTGAACTGCTGAAAAGTTCATTGGCTAAGAAGAAAAAAAATAATAAATTTCCTGTTTGCCTTGAAAACCCTGGCCATTCTTTATTACACAACTACACTACCCAGCAGCCTTGGCTCTGGGAACTCAACTAACAGAAAAGGGACATTAAGAGGTACGCCCTCTACTCCTAGGCAACCCGCCTAGCCAGCAGGAGGTGCGACACGGGTGGCGTAGTTTTGAGGATATATTCTAGCCTACATTTCCAGCATAAAGGATACTTACAGTTGTACAGAAGGAGAAAACCTCTGGAGAAGCCTCTGAGGACAGAGAAGCTCTAGAGGAAACTGCAGAAAACACGGACCGGAGTAGCAGCAGAGGGACGGACCGGAGCTGATGTTCCAGCTGGATCCTGCTTTGCTGATAAGCTCGAGCCAACCCTGGCAGCAGGTAACCCGTATATAAGAGGGGTTAGTCTGGATACCGCTGCAAGGGAGGGGTACAGCAGTTTTCAATAGGAGTTGGAGCAGAAGGGTGCTGGTATTGGGAGCCGCACTTGGTGTTTGTTTTTCTTTTTGTCTCATTTCAGCATCAACCAGAGATGGAGCAAGGTGAGCTGCTGAGCTGGATGGCAGACCGGTTCCAACAGCAGCAGGAGATGGCTGCCCAGACGCAGGAACGAACAGCCGCCAGGATGATGGCCCAACAACAGCCGCTCCTAGAGTTGATGGGTGCCTGGATAGGAGAACAAAAGAAAACCACCGAAGCCTTAAGGACTATGTCAGGTTCCTTAGGAGCCTCGCAAGGACTGGGTTCACAGGGAAAAGGGATATTTTCCTTTGGTCCCCTGACCAAGGAAGATGACATAGATGTTTATTTGGAAGTGTTTGAACGAGTTGCACTCCTAAGTGGATGGCCGAAGGATCAATGGGCCACACGCATAGCCGCCTCTCTTACAGGCGAAGCATTAACAGCCTACAGGGCTATGCCCATTGATCCAGCCTCCAATTATGAGGAACTCAAGAGGGCAATTAGAGATCGTATGGGCCTAACACCAGTGGTCTATATGCGCCTTCTGAGAGCTTGCAAGCTTAAGCAAGACGAGACACCACGAGCTTTATGCCAGCGGATCAAAACCTTGGTATGGAAGTGGTTGTCACCTGAGGGCAAAACTGTTGATTCTCTGTTGGATAGTATTGTTTTAGAGCAGTTTATTGAAGCTGTACCAAAGGAACTGCAGTCTTTCCTGATTCTCCAAGACTGTCAAAACACCAGAGACGCAACCTCATTGGCGGAGCGCTTCTTGGAAGCCAGATTGGTCAGCCAAATGAAGGAGGGTGTTTTAAACCTGGCAGAAGCAGGAGTTTCAGAAAGGAGAGGGAAGATAATGTTGGGGGGGAATCACCAGAGTTAAACCCATGGGAAAAACTAATTATGCTCAAAGAAAATGCTTTGCATGTGGAGAGACAGGACATCTTAGAAGGGATTGTCAGGCAAGAACAGCCCTAGTATCCACCCAATCCAAGGAGAGTGGGGAAGGATTCTTGTTAGCTGTGGAGGTGGAAGATATACCCGTAGAAGCCCTGTTAGATTCCGGCGCGGATCAGTCGATGATTTCGCAGAAACTCTGGAAAGATATCCAATCCCAAGGTAGTCAGCCTCCAAAAGAGTCTGGAAGTAGCATCATCTTATCCCCTCTATACCGTAAGAGTAAAAGGCTTAGGTTTAAAGCGAGATATTTCTGTAGCTGTTGTCCCTAAGCTTCCTCACGCTTTAGTTTTGGGGAGAGATTGGCCTCAATTTAGGCGAGGCTTAGCTAAGGGCCTACAAAATGAGGCAGGTTTAACATCTAACCTGGCACAGTCAGAAGCTTTAGAGTCAGAGAGGCTCTCTACATCTAAGCCAGTAGAGGGAGAGAAAGTATCCCTAGGGGATAAAAATAAGGATAAGCAGTTAGTATCCTCTCGTAGGGTCAGTGCTAGGACAAGGGCACTGCCCGCTCCTTTGTTTGGCGTTCCACAGAAAAAGCAAGATAGGAAAACACCTCAGAAACAGGATACCGACAGTAAGCCAAAATAAAATTGTCGTACCACCCCAAATGCCAGGGTCCCAAAACGTGCTTCTGAACAAGCAGCAGGTTTTGATTTGCATAGCGCGGAGGATATTATCATTCCTCGACAAGGCAGAGCGTTGGTAGAGACAGGCATTCAACTAGAGATATCCCCTGGCTGCTAAGGGCGTATTGCTCCTCGTTCAGGCCTGGCCGTGAAGAACTCTATAGATGTGGGGGCGGGGGTAATTGACCCTGATTTCCGAGGGGCAGTCAAAGTCCTATTGCTTAACTTTGCGCGGACAGATTTTAAGGTGAATACGGGAGATAGAATAGCACAGCTCATATGTGAACGAGTAGGCTTTCCACCCGTAGAGGAAGTAGTGGAATTGAGCACTACAGTAAGGGGGTCAGGAGGATTTGGGTCCACTGGCCGGGCTGAGATAAAAGGTCTATCAGCAACCTGTGAGGAGAGGGCAGATGTGGATCCGGGCCCACAACTAGCCGAGCGTAAGACCAAGCCTGTTCCAAGAGTGAGGGGGGAATTTTCATGGCACCTACAGCGTACATCCCAGGTGGCGGAGGGGAATATAACCACTAGCCAAGCCCGCCAGAAAAATTACTATGATCGGCGCACCAGACCTCGCCAGTTAGAGGTAGGCGAGAAAGTTGTTGTAACAGCAGCCGGATCCAACCTAAAGTTCGAAAGTAGGTGGAAGGGGCCTTATAGGGTCATAAGACAGGTAGGGCCAGTCTCATATGCGGTAGAGACTAGAAGAGGAAGACAGCAGGTTTTCCACATTAATGTCTTGCGACCATGGCACGAGCGGGTAGTGTTAGCTCGGTTGGTTGCAAGAGAAAGTAATTTGGATAGCTGTCAGATAGATCATCACACCCTTTCTAGGATTCCGTGCAGTGCGGATAGTAATGTGCCAGCCCGGAATATCTTAAGGGGGGGGGGATATGTGGTGGCGAGACTGTGGTAGAGCCTGAGAAAATGGTGAAAAAACAGTCATTTTCCTCTGAGCAAGGAAATACTTCAGGGAGTTTTAGGGTTAAAACTCCAGCTAAAGAAAAAAACTGCATTCACAAAACTGTTGATAGTGAGCCATGCCCCAGCTCCAAGGTAACCAGGGGAGGTGACGAGGATTACCCAGGGTTGGAGCTTGAGGCTATAGGGCATTCACACTCTCATAAGCTCAGGGAAAAAGAGAAAGGACACGAACGAAGGGAGGAGAACACGAGGGAAGGAGTGATCACCAGGGAAGGTGTGTCCAAGAGAGGAGACTCTTGCAAGGAAGCAGGAAGTAAGGAAACCAGGTGGAACCCTGTGAGAGGAAGGTGTTCCAGCAGCTGTCTGAGGAGGAATCCCTATTGCACGCAGCATTCAGGAAGCTCTAGTTCTGAAGGTAGTTCAGCTTGTAAGAGAATTACAGCTGGCTGGGAGGACGGGAGAGTTTGCCCTGTGGAAAATGCTGGTTATGAGCAACGTACGGGAGTGTCCTTAGGAGAGCCAGTAAGAAGTGTGTCCTCTTCAGCAAAGTCTGGGAAGAGACTGGGTGCTAGAAGAAAGGTGAGCACATTGGAAACCTTACAAAGTTTGATAAAGGATAAGGATGTCCTCAAGCCTTCCAGGGTCCCTCAGCGTAGAGAGGAATCCCAGTGGGGAAAGGTTTTTAAGTTGTTACAGAAACTAAAACCTGCAGTTCCAGACGCTGAGTCCAGCCAAGTGACAATTGACTTAGATGATGAGAGCATGCAGATAGATGAATGTGCTTCAGATAATCTTTCCTCAGTTTCGGAAATGGACTGCTCTTTCTGTGTGTGCCAGAAGTGAGAAAGCTCTAAGGTTTTAAAGTTATAGAAAACCAAGAAGCTTATCTAAGTGTTTAACCTGTTGGAGAATTATGCAAATGAAGTGCTAACGTTCTTGTGCTAGCCAGGAAGATTCAAAGGACTGATTTGAATGCTTACAGCCTGGAAGCAAATGTTTAGCAGCTTGAAATAAAGGAAGCAAATGTTTAGCAACTTGTAGAAAAGAAGTGAAGTGCTGTACAGAGCTCAGCTGAAGTAGAGGTTTGTGCTGAACCAAGTCAGGAACCTAAAGCTAAAATCTTTAATGAAGGAAAAAATTTACTACTGTGTTAAACAAGCTGAGAAACAGTGCTGCTGTGTTTGCTATAACAGTTTGCTATGAAGTTTTTGTTTCCTTTTTCAACGGAGAAGCATCCAATTTATGTTGTTGTAATTGTGAACTGCTGAAAAGAAAAGTTCATTGGCTAAGAAGAAAAAAATAATAAATTTCCTGTTTGCCTTGAAAACCCCGGCCATTCTTTATTACACAACTACACTACCCAGCAGCCTTGGCTCTGGGAACTCAACTAACAGAAAAGGGACATTAAGAGGTACGCCCTCTACTCCTAGGCAACCGCCTAGCCAGTAGGAGGTGCGACAATACCTTAGTTCTTCCATTATCTGACCATCACCTGCTAAACTTCACTCTTCATCACCACCAACCTCAATCTCACCCAGTCTCATCGTTGTGCTATCAACCCATCCGCTATCTACACTACTGTCTCATCACCTTTTTCCTCCTCAACTTCTGCTACCCTTTCTTCCTTTTCTAAGATCTCTGAGGAGGAAACCATGCATCTTCTTTCCTACACTAAACTCACTACCTGCTCCTCTGATATTATTCCCACCCATCTCCTAAACTTCATCTACTCCCCTCATCCCTTCAATCTGCTATATTCTCAACCTATCGCTTTCCACTGCAACTGTTCTTGCAGCCTTCAAGCATGCTATGGTTCCACCTCTTCTCAAGGAATCCTCACTAGATCCTACCTGTCCTAATTATTGACCAATCTCCCTCTTCCCCTTCATTTCTAAACTACTTAAATGTGCTGTTCATCGCCATTATCTTGACTTTCTTTCCTCTCAAGCCCTTCTGGATAGATTGCAATCTGGCTTTCAACCTTTATGTTCTACTGAAACGGCTGTGGCTAAAGTCTCTTTCCCAAAAGACATATAGGTTCCACAATGCTTGTATTGGGGCAAGCAGTAGATTTCCTGGTTCCCCTTTAATAATGGTTTATGGACCTTTCATCCAGGAACTTGTTCAAACCTTTTTTTAAACCCAGCTATACTAACAGCTTTTACTACATCCTCCGGTAACAAATTCCAGAGTTTGATTATACAGTACATTGAGTGAAAAAATATTTTCTCTTATTAGTCTTAAATAGGTTACACTGTAGCTTCATTGCATGTCCACTGGTCTTTCTATATTTTGATAGCGTAAACAACCGATCTACGTTTACCGGTTCCACTCCATTAATTTATAGACTTCTATCATATCTCCCCTCAGACATCTCTTTTCTAGATTGAAGAGCCATAACCTTTTTAGCCTCTCCTCATAAGGGTATCCTCCCATCCTCTTTACCATTTTGGTTGATCTTCTCTGTATCTTTTCTAATTTTTCTTTATCCTTTATAAGATATGATGACCAGAATTGCACACAATATTGAACATGCAGTTGCACCATGGAATGATAGAGGCATTATAATATCCTTTGTTTTATTCTCCATTCTTTTCCTTATGATTCCTAGCATTCTATTCGCTTGCTTGGCCGCCACTGCACTCTGGGCGGAGGGTTTCTATGTATTATCCACGATGACGCCTAAATCTTTTTCCTGGTGGTGGTTCCTAATGTGGAACCTTGCATCATGCAACCATAGTTTGGGTGGTTCTTTCCTAGATGCATAACTTTGCACTTGTCCACATTAAATTTCATCTGCCATTTGAACATTTCACAATCCTCTTGGGTTTTAACAACTGAATAATTTTGTGTCATCTGCAATTTTGATTACCTCACTCATTATTCCTATCTCCAGGTCATTTACGAATATGTTAAAAAACAGAGGACCCAGCACCCTGGGGTACTCCACTATTCACCTTTCTCCATTGGGAAAACTGACCATTTAGCTTATCCTCTACTTTCTATCTTTTAACCAGTTTCTAATCCACAATAGTACACTGTCTCCTATCCTATGACTTTTTAATTTCACCAAGAATCTCTCGTAGGGACCTTGTCAAAGGCTTTCTGAAAATCCAGATACACTATATCAATCGATTCACCTTCGTCTACCTGTTTATTCACACCTTCAAAAAACATAACAGATTACTAAGACAAAACCTTCCTTTGCAAAAGCCATGTTGGCTGTTTCCCGTTAAGCCTTGACTATCGACATATTCAGTAATTTTGTTCTTTATTATGGTTTTTCTACCATTTTTCCTGGTACCTGTCAGACTCACTGGTCTGTAGTTTCCCGGATCACCCCAGAACCCTTTTTTTTCCATTTTAAATTTTTTATTCACAACTTCAATGAAAAGTACAAACCACATTGTTCTCAACTTTTTTATTTATTTATTTATTTATTTATTTATTTAACACTCATTTTTATACCGCATCTTCCAGAGATCAGATGCGGTGTACAAATAACAATAATTAACAAAGCTAAGTTTGTTTTACATAGAACATCTTAATTTTTACATAGAATATCTTAACATATCATACATAATCACAGTGGGTTTTTGAACTGGGACCGTGTAAAAACAGTTAACTAACAAAGTGTAGTATCTATATACGTAAGACAATACATAACTGATACAACTATATACATGCGTAGGTATTAGGTCATATGAGATAGGATCGTCATTTCGTTAGCGCTGAGTGGTGTCCATTTAGGTGAGAGGTTGTGCTTTAAGTGGTCATTTACCTGATTATCCTTTATCTATGTTGAGTGCAAGGTTTTCTATTGAATTGTAGTGTTTAGTGAATAGATAAGTTTTTAGTTTTTTGCGGAATTCCAAGATCTCTGTTAGTGAACGTAGTTCCTCTGGTAGGGAATTCCAGATAGTTGGGGCTATGTGTGAGAAGGCTCTATTGTTGGTCAATTTATGTGCTTTTATGAAGTCCTTCGGGGTCTTTAGTTTATTTAACTGTTCTTTTCTATTAGTAGGCTTAGGTGTTTCTTTGCATATTAGATTACATAGAGTAATCGGTGCCATGTCGTTTAATGCTTTAAATGAGGTTATTATTGTTTTGTATATTATCCTGCTTTGTATTGGTAACCAGTGAAGAGATGCAAGTATAGGTGTTATGTGTTGTATAGAATTTATTTTTAGTATAATTCTTGCTGTTGCATTTTGGGCTAATTGAATTCTTTTAATGTTCTGTTTTGAAATGCCTATAAGTATTAGGTTGGCGAAATCAAAATGAGGGGTTATGATAGCTTGTGTTATATTAATGAAATCTTGTATGAATACAAGCGGACGTAATTGTTTGAGAATTTTAAGTTTGAAATAGATTTTCTTTAAAGTGTTTCTAATGTGGGTTTCCATTGTAAGGTGTGTGTCTAGGATAACACCTAGATATCTTATTTCATTTTTTATTTTAATTTCTTGCTCTTGTAGTGTTATATGGGTTGGAGGGATAAATGATTGATTTTTAGTTACGATTAGGACTTCAGTTTTGGCATGATTTATGTGAAGGTTTTGAGTTTTTAGCCAAATTGTGATTTCATTATAGCAGTCTGAGAGTAGTTGTAATGGTATGTTAGGGATTGTAAATGGAATGTACATCATAATATCATCTGCATAGAGGTGATAATGTACTCCAAATTTTTTAAAGATATTGCAAACCGGTTTTATGTAAATGTTGAAGAGTAGGGCTGATAGAGCAGATCCTTGTGGTAAACCTATTTCTTGGTGATATGTAGTTGAAGTTTGATTACCTATTCGTACATTTTGTGTTCTGTTGTTTAAATAGGAAGTGAACCAATTATGTACTGTGGAGTTTATGCCTATCTGTCTTAAGTTGCTGAGCATTATTGAATGATGAACACTATCAAAGGCTGCTGATATGTCGATAAAGAGGAGGATGAATGCTTGTTTATGATTGTCAATTCCTCTTAGGAGAGTATCAATTAATACTGTTAGAAGTGTTTCTACTCCGTGGCGGGGCCGAAATCCATATTGTTGCTCATCAAGTGGGTAAGATGTGTCTATGTATTCCTGTGTCTGTAATTGCACTACTTTTTCTATTATTTTGGCCAAAAATGGAATGCTAGAAATGGGTCTGTATGATGCTGGGCATGTTTTATCTAGTTTGCCGTTCTTTAGGATTGGGCGTATTTGTGCATGTTTGAGTGATTGAGGAAGGTAACCTTGGGATAATGAGAGGTTTACTATTGGGAGAATGAAGGAAAGTAAGGTAGGCAGAGTGTTTTTTATCCATGACACTGGGCATGGGTCTAAATAGGAAGTGACGCTTGTATTCATAGAACCGGCCCCCACATCACTCAGATAACTCATACACATAACAACAACCCAGAACAAAAAATCAAAACGTAATAACTCTGTATTCTTGTCAAACTCAAATTTTGATGTAACCTATCTAATGTATATATAATTATGTATAATTATGTAGATAGTTATCCCCAGTTTACACCCAGTTTATCCTCCCTGTTATCTGTAAACCTAGATCAGTCATGTATTGACAGGTATGTTGTTGTTCAATGTAAACCGCACTGATGATGAATAGTGCGGTATATAAAAAATGTTAAATAAATAAAAATAAAATAAATAAATAAATAAGAAGTGGTAGTATTGAGTCCGGATATGATGGTTTTTAATGTTGTTCTTGAAATGGGGTAAAAGTCTGACCATTGGTCAACAGATTGGTGAGAGTTATTGATTGTATCAAAAGGCATTTGAGTTTTTTTTTATTTATTTTGGTAGTGATTAGCTAGTGTTTGTACTGAGATGTCGGTGATTTCGTTGCTAGAATTTTGAGCGTTATTGGTAAGGTTTCTGACAATAGAGAATAGTTCTCTAGGTCTGTTATATGATTTTGATAAAGTTGCAGCGTAGTAGTTTTTCTTTGTACTATCGAGTGTTTCTTTATATTTTATGAGATGGTTATTGTATATTTCCTTATGTATAGTCAACTTAGATTTTCGCCATTTAATTTCGTATTTTCTTAGCTCTTTTTTCATTTGTTTTAATGTGTTATTGAACCATGGTTTGTTGTTAGTTTTGGGGTGTATCCTTTGTTTATTTGTGTGATTGTTTTTGGCTGCATTATTGATGGTATCATACCAGTTTTTGACAGCATCATCTAGATCGGATGTGGATGATAAGAGGTAGGGAATTGTTGAATCGAGGAATTCCGTTTCATTAAATTTTTTAAATTTTGATGTGGGGCCACTTAATGTATAGCTTTTGACATTAGCAGTATGATATGTGAAGCTTGTTTTAATAATATAATGATCAGACCAGGGTGTTTCTGTGAGTGCTATGGAATTTAGATTCATTAGTTTGAAAAGTGAATCGGGAAGAAAGATAAGATCTAATGTTCCTCCTTTTATGTGTGTTGCGGTATTTATTATTTGATGATAATCTATATCTGATAAGGCATCCATAAATAATTTGGAGTTTTGTGTTGATAGTGATGGTAGGTTGAAATCACCTAGCATGATTATAGGGTTTTGTTCAGTGGATGAGCTAAGGAGATCAATAAATGAGTCCAGACAATCTGCACTTTGGTCTGGAGGTCTATAAATTAAACAGATTTTCATGAGGCCAATTTTTATCAATAATGTGTCTATGTTATTAGAGATATTTGATTGAATTGATTTGGCTTTTAGTATCTTTTTTATCATCATTAAGACTCCTCCGCCTTTTTTGTTGGATCTATGTTTGTAAAACAGGTCGTAGTTTTCATTATCAAGTTGGTTTAGGTAGACTGTGTCTGTTTCAGAAAGCCAAGTCTCTGTGACACATAATATGTCTGGTTTAGAATCTGTTATTAGATCATTAAATATAGGGAGTTTGTTTTTCATTGAACGTGCATTAATAAGTATGCATGATAGTGAGGATGTGTTTGAGCATGTTTCCTTGAAAATTTGGGATGAGTTTGTTTGTTTTATGTGTATTAGTCTATGATAGTTTATTTTTGGATAGTTATTTGGGTGATTGTGTCCAATATGGTTGTCATAGCGAAGTTGGGTGTGTATTATAGGGATGGTCGTATAATTGTTGATGTTTAGACTTAGTGATAGGTTAATTATTACACAGGTACACTAAAAAAATTTTTTTTTAAACTGCCTCTAATGTTTCGATTGATTTTTACGTTTTTTGGTGCGCTGAATCCAAATCTGGTAACCAATTTGCTCCATCACGTACAGATTTTTTGCTACATTGGGTTAGCAGTTTGAGGTGAACGTTTCAGATTGAGTGCGATCGAGATAAAAGTTTCTTGGATGAATTCTTTATACTAATTGTTTAGTAGTTATTCAAATAAGAATAAAGAAATTGTAACAAGACAGCACATAAGAATAGAGTAATGTCAACAAAACACACTGTGATGGTAGCAAAATTGTCTGCACTTAAAACAGCCACATACATGTGCACAAACATTGAGCATATAAGAGCGAGGTTAGACACAAAGCAAAGCAATGTGCAAAAAATGTTGTACAGGTATGTATGTAAGAATAGAAAACGCAAACCGCACCATTGCAATACATGAAGACAAACACCCGATGGTGTGAAAATAAAATTCTAATAAATGAGATCCGACACTGTGGTAATAACTAGCAAATTTTTATTTCAAAGTTTAGTAAAAACACGATATTTGTCAACACAGTTTAGATTTTAAAGTCATTCTTGGGTCAATCAATCTCCTGGTGGGCCCGTTTCTTCTTCCCCCGAATGCTTCTCTTGGTGCGCTGCTTGGCGTATTTTTCATCTGGGGTTTCCTGCAGCAGCAACCAGCAGAAATCAGCCATCATAGTGGTGTTCCATCTTCCTTGGTACCTTCTCTCTGCGTCCTTGATGTCCTGGTGAAACCTTTCACCTTGTTCTTCACTGTACGTCCCCAAGTTTTCGGGAAAGTAGTTCACATGGGAGTGCAAGAAATGGACTTTCAGGCTCATGTTACAGCCTTGTTCTTTGAAGGCATTGAGCATCCTGGCAACAATATCCTTATAGTTCTCATCCCGCCTGTTCCCCAAGAATTTAAGAACAACATCCTTGAAGGAATCCCAGGCTTCTTTTTCCTTATCAGACATCGTTTCAGCGAATGCTCCATCTGAAATGAGTTTCCTTATATCAGGGCCAACAAACACTCCTTCCTTTAGCTTTGCTTCAGAAAGTCGGGGGAACTTTGAGCAAAGGTACCGAAAGCACTCACCATCTTTTGGAAGGGACTTGATGAATTGCTTAATGAGACCCAACTTAATGTGGAGAGGTGGTAATAGAATTTTATCACGAGGTACCAAGCTCTCATGAAGAACATTTTTCTCACCGGGTCTCAAATACTCCCGAATTGGCCAGTCTTTTTTCCCCCAGTGTAGGTCGCGGGCCCGGCTATCCCACAAGCAAAGGAAGCAGGGATATTTGGTGAAACCGGATTGCTGCCCTAATAGCATGGATAGAATTTTAAAGTCTCCACAAATCATCCACTTATGCTCATCATAACGAATCTTCTGAAGAATCAGGGCCAAATTCTCGTATTTTTCTTGGAGAATAACAGAGTGAGCAATAGGAACTGAAGCGAATGTGTTGCCATTATGAAGAAGAACACCTTTTATGCTGTCTTTTGACGAATCAATGAACAGCCGCCATTCAGCAGGATCATACTTGAGTTTAAACTTTTCCATCACTCCGTATATATCGTTGCAAAATACCAAATCTTCCTCTTTGCTGAAATACTTCAAAAATTGTGTCTCGCGGTTGCGGTACCAATAAAAAGTTGTTCCTGGTGACAATAGATTTTTCTGTTTAAGCCGAGAACTTAGCAGTTGGGCAGTATCTTTTGGGAGTCCTAAATCCCGGACTAAATCATTCAATTCAGCTTGAGAGAAAAGTTCAGGTTTCGGATCTGGTTCAGTTTCAAACTCGGAAGTACTGGACTCATCGGGAAAAGCCATCTGATGAGTCTCATCATGATCAGAACCGTCCACACAAATATGATCCAAAGATTTTGGTGGTTCAGGCACAGGTACTTCGTTGCTATGAGGCATAGGCCTAATTGCTGAGGGAAGGTTGGGGTAACTTATTACGTTCTTATTTTTTAAGTTGTATCCCTTCACAATGCAAGAGCAAAAATAGCAGTCACTGCTGTGGTCTCTTTGTTCACGCCACATCATAGGTATTCCGAAACGAAATGCTTGTTTTTTACCTTTCATCCATAAGTGTAGATCTTCCTCACATGTCTTGCACACTTTGTGAGGAGCCCACGGTTTGTCTTGATCGCCTAACTTCAAACCGAAATAGGCGAAATATACTTTAATAAATGCAGAAATGTTCCTCTGCCGCTTTTTCACAGTATATTCCCCACAAATAAAACAAAAACTGTCCGGAGAGTTGACGCAACCTCTGGCTCTGTGAGCCATCACAAATACACAGCACTGCAAACTACAACTGTAGTGAACCACTTCGGAATAAAGCTGGATTACGACTGAGCAAACAAAAGGTAATAATGAACTTGCAAGAAACTGAAATTTGACAGGAACGTTCATGTCGCAACCACCGTGTTTGAGCGAGCGAACGAGGCGAGGCGAACAGGAAAGAACATGCGCCAGCGCGAGTACTGGATTTAGCCCCCCGCCTCCCAATTGTCCTGTTAATGTATAAAATGAATACAAAACACTCTAAAATATCATGAGGGAGTGTTTCTAGTTAGTTAACCATTACAACCTCTATTTTGGGCCAAGAAAATAAACTGCAGTCGGCTAAAAAGAAATTATGTGAACATTCCTTATATGGGTAAGAAATCTAATTTTGCAAGAAAACGTGACGTGATGGAACAATTTGGCTATTTTTCCTGGATTCAGCACCCCAAAATCTATAGGAATCAGTTGCAAAACTGGAGGCAGTTTTTTGGTAGTGTACCTGTGTTATTATTGTTAAAATTATACAAGTGTATGACATTCTTAGAAACATGATGTTGTGGTGTGGCATTTTCTAAATCTAATTCAGGGGTATGTTGATTAGGATAGTAATGTTGTTGTAATATCTGTTGTGGTAATAAGTAATAAGTTACTGACAACAGTAAGATAGACAGTTATTGACTAATGTGAGGTATAGGCTACTTCATATATTTAAGGTGAAACACAGATAGCAGTGATATTTCTAAATTATGTTACTGACAACAGTAATAAATTCAGGGTAACTCACAAGTAGCAGAAAAATATCTAAGAAGGATTACAGACGACTGTAATATATCTGAGACTTACTACTGACAACAGTATTAAGTCTGAGATAATTCACAGGTAGGAGAAGTATATCTAAAGTGATCTACTGACAACAGTAATTTAGATCTGGTTTAATTTAAAGGTAATATTTAAATTGCTAAGGATGGTAAAACACAAGGCTTAATTTTACAGAATTATGTTGTCTAAAATGAAAAATTAATATTGACTATAGTAAGGTGTTCTTGTATACTTAATTAATTAATACTGACTACTATTAGCAATTTAAGCAGTATAATAATAGTACATTTGTGTAGATTAGGATTTAGAATTGTTAGATATAGTTGTTGTTAAATTACTGAGGTGGCACAATTATGTAAACTGTTTATTATGTTCCGGCAAGCTTTAGCTATTCCGGTTAAGACTGTTCTGTGAAACTGTATTGTAGCGTATACTTGCAGCACGTTGAAAGGAGTGTTCAAACGGTGGTTCCCTGCGAGCTCAACCCTGAAGGAGCTCAACAGTGCCTTGTAGGGCAGGGCCTTAGCGTGGCTGGTAGGTCTTGGTATGTGATCGCTGGATCAGACTCCCTCCTGAGAGATGCTTGGAGCCGAAGAGGGCTGATATTGCAGGCGTGCTTCTTTTGAGGGAGAAGCTATTGCCGTCTCCGTCTGTGGTAGCGTGGCTGTGGTTGTTTGGGCGGTTGTCGTTGGGTTTTCGCCTGTCGTGCCACCGCCTAAGGGCCACGCCAAAGGGCCCTCTTGCGAGGCCCTCAGGCGCGGGCCCGCAAGGCGCGGGCGCCCCTGCCTGCAGCTGTGCTTTATTGCTGCTGCTGAGTCCTCCCACGGCCCGGATTGGGCCGGAGTGTGGGCGCGGGAAAATCGCTCTCCCACCGCTCTACCCCGACCGGGGAGCTAATGAAGATGGCTTCTGCGGCAAGAGGAGTTTCTCCTTCCTGCAGCTGTGCTTTATTGCTGCTGCTGAGTCCTCCCACGGCCCGGATTGGGCCGGAGTGTGGGCGCGGGAAAATCGCTCTCCCACCGCTCTACCCCGACCGGGGAGCTAATGAAGATGGCTTCTGCGGCAATATTTACACATATTATCCTATATTTCCCCCCTTTGCAAATACATCCTTCCTCTTCCTCCCTCCCCATGTATTCCCCCCTCCCACCCCCTTCCCCTCCCCCTCTATCTCGCATCATTCTTATCGTCATCTTCCTCTCTCATCCATCCACTTGTATGAATCTCAGCTCCTTACACTCTTTCACCATTAATTCTGTCCTTATGCCAGATGTCCTGCACACTCTTTGCTATCTTGCAGCCAGCCTTCCATCCTCCTTCCGCTCCTTCTCTCCCTCCCTCCAGGTTTCCAACCACTGCCACACTCCCTTCCATTGTTCGGCACTCCTCTCCCCTTTCCCCCGCTCAGTTCTGTCAGTTTGTACATCAAGCTTACATCTGCCACTCTTCTGACAAATCCTGCTGGTTGTGGAGTACCCGGCCCCACCCAGTGCTGTGCTATCTCGCATCGTGCTGCTACTATACAATGATGCAGCACTCCACCCTCCCTTCTAGGAATATCTTCATCTAGTTGATGCAATAAACATATCTCCGGTTTCCTTTGCAATCTATATCCTGTCATGCCATGTATCATATCAATATCTTTGCCAAATATGCTTGTACCCTTCACATTTCCACCACATGTGCATCCAATCCCCTCTCTCTTGGCATCCCCTCCAACATTGATCACTATTTCTCTTCCCGGCCCTTTTTTTGCACACTGGGATCCAGTACCATCGATACAGCACTTTATGCGCATTCTCTTTTATCTGAGTGGCAATGGAAATATTGGCTATCGTCATTATTATCTTATCCCACACTTCTTCGTTCCAGCTCACCCCCAATTCCTCCTCCCATTTTGTCATGTATCCTAATTTACTCTCCCCTCCCTCCGTTAATCCTTTGTAAATTTTGGACAAAACCCCCTTTTGACCCACATGGCCTGAGCAAAGTACCTCAAACCATCCCCTATTTTCCCATAAATCTTTCCACACTTTCTGTTGTCTTAAAAAGTGACTGATTTGTAAATATGCGTAGTAATCACTTTCCAATAACCCATATAAATCCCTAATACCCTCAAACTCTAATACTCCCTTCACACTTATTATTTGAGAAATATGTGTCAGCCCCGCCTTTGCCCATCTATGCAGGGTTTTTACCCCAGGTCCCTGACCCCGATCAAAACATGCCTCCAGTGTCATTCCCTGTATATGTCTTTTATTTATTTATTTATTTTTTTATTGAAAGACTTCCAAAGAATACAAAGATACAAGAACCACAAAGATCTTCAAAAAGAATGCATCAGTAACAACACAACATCAGGTCACAATAGTAACCTACAATATGTCTTCATTTTTACACGTTTATAATAAGGAAACCGGGACCCCCCCCCAACCTCCCTTCCCCCCCCCCCCCAAAGTCACCCCAATCCCGGGGCCCCCCACCTCCCAACCCCCCCAACTATGGCTTGCTAATGCTAGGGCTCGGGACAGTGGTGAGCTAAGAGACACACAGAGGGAGCAAACCTCCTGAGAGGTCGGCATATTACCCCCATTTATCCAGAACAATCACGCGCCATAACGAGAGACAAAGGGCGCCCACACCAATTCAAAGCGAGCCAAACGCATCCTGCTAACCGCTACCCCCCGTTCCATGGAGTATGTATCCCACATGCGTTCCAGCCAGACCTGGAAAGAGGGGGCCAAAGCACGCTTCCATGCCGCCGCCAGGGATAGTCGGGCCGCATTCAGGCCGTGCCGGAGTAAGGCAAGTTGCAAAGCCCGGGCCCCCGGCACGGAGGCCCCAAAAAGAAAAATCCCCGGATCCCAAGGGATACTCAGTCCCAGAAGCAACTGCATCTGGAATTGTACACCTCTCCAAAAGGCACGAATGCGGGGACACGCCCACCAAATATGTCCCAGGGTGCCCCGTTGCCCACAGTTACGCCAACATAGGTCCCCAGTCCCGGGATACATATGAGCAATCCGCGCCGGAGTCATATACCAACGGTACAGCAGTTTATAGTTCGTTTCTCGGGCATTAGTCGCTACCGAGCTCTTCCACAGGCGCGTTTCCACTGTCTCCCACTGCTGATCAGTATAAGAAAGACTCAAGTCAGAGTTCCAAAGCACCCTATGATGTGTGGGGCACGCCTGGGCCCCCTGCAAATGGGCATATAATGTCGCCACAAGACCCTTTGTAGTAGTGCACCCCTCACAGTAGCGCTCCAGATCCGTCAGGTCCCGAGCAACCTGGGGCTGAACGGACCTAGAATTGACCCAATGCGTCACTTGCATATACTGATAGAGATGCCCAGCCGGAAGGTCAAATTCGTCCTGCAATGCACGAAAGGGTTGTAGCCGACCATCAACAAAAAATTGGCCGACCCGGCTGAGGCCAAGGTGCCCCCATTGCCGAAAACCTACGCCACTCAAACCCGGTGGGAAAGAAGCGTTATCAACTATAGGGGCTAAAGGGGATAGATCCACGTCACGGGGTCGAAAGTGCTGGTCCCAACAACGGAGGGTATGAAAAACGTAGGGATTACTGGTGCACTTGCCGCGGCGAAGTTGTGGACCAAGCCACAGCCAGTCCCCTAACCCCGCTCCCCCCGCCAAACTCATTTCCATCTGCACCCATCGCTTAGTGCTATCGGCAATCATCCATTCCACCCCTGCCCGACATTGCGCCGCCGCATAATACCAATGTAAATTGGGCATTCCCATACCGCCGGAACGCGTGCGGGCAAAAAGAACTTGCCGCGCTAGGCGCGGGCGACGATAATGCCACACAAACTTCATAAGCAACTGTTGCCAGGTCGCCAGAGTAGCTCGCGGGATGGAAAGCGGGAGAACCTGAAAGAAATAAAGGAAGCGGGGCACAATCACCATCTTGACTACGGCTATACGCCCAAACCAGGAGAGGAGCAGGCCGTTCCAAACCTCTAAGTCCCGCCGGACCTGACGAAGCAGGGGATCATAGTTAGCTTTAAAAAGATCCGCCCGTTCCACGGTTAGGTTCACCCCTAAGTATCGCAGGGCTCCTGACACCCAGCGAAGAAGATAAGCCTCTTGAAGCTCCGCACAAACCGCCCTAGGGACCCCAACATTCAAGATCTCCGATTTAGTATAATTGATTTTGAAGCCGGAGACTCGAGAAAAATTTGCGAACAGCTGCATCGCGGTTGGGAGAGAGGCAGACGGATTCACCAAGGATAAGATGATATCATCCGCAAAGAGCGCGATCCGATAATCTGCAGGACCAATGCGGACCCCTCGCAAACCTGGGTGATCTCAAAAGCTCTGAGCCAGAGGTTCCATCGCTAGGGCAAAGAGCAGGGGCGACAGAGGGCAACCCTGTCGTGTGCCTCTCTCCAAAAAGAAGTGTCTCGAGTGTCCCCCATTAATCCGAACGCATGCCTGAGGCTGCTGGTAAAGGCTACGAACCCAACCAATATAATTAGGGCCAAAGCCCATTATCTCCAGAACACACCATAAATATCCCCAGTCCACCCGGTCGAATGCTTTTTCTGCGTCAATTCCCACTAGCAACGCTGGTTGTGGGTCCCGTTGGGCCACATGAATAATCTGCAACATACGCCGAATGTTGTCGGCGGCCTGGCGACCCGGCACAAAGCCAACCTGGTCTGGATGCACCAAGCCTGGAAGAACCCGATTCAGACGCGCAGCCAGCACAGAGGCAAAGATTTTAACGTCAACGTTTAACAAGGAGATGGGGCGGTACGACGCCGCATCGTGCAAGGGTTTACCGGGTTTGGGTATCATCACGATCAATGCCTCACGCTGGGACGGGGGAAGGGAAGCTGCCCTTAGGACCTCATTAAACAAACAGGTCAGGGATGGTGCTAGTTGTGCTCGGAACTTCTTATAGTATTCTGCCGGAAAACCATCACTACCCGGCGCGCTGCCAGTTTTCAGATGCCGGATTGCATTTTCCACTTCGTCAATCGTAAATTCCGAGTCCAACTGAGCCCGGTCAGAGTCAGAAAGACGCGGTAGAGCGGTCCGCTGAAGATAATCCTGCATGTGATCCCTACCAGAGGGCTCTGCTTCATAAAGCCGCTCCAAGTAATCGGCAAAAAAGATCACGGATCTTCCGGGAGATAACCCTTTTCTGTCCCCCAGCGTCGTGTAATTCGCGGACCACTCTCGAGGACTGCTGTTGACGCAGGCGCAAAGCCAAAAGGTGGCCAGTTTTGTTCCCATGTTCATAAAAAGTTTGCCTTAATTTCCGGTGCTTATTATCTAATTCTCTCTGCATACACGCATCTAAATTCGCTTGAACCATCCGCCACTGACGTAGGACCTGCCTCGACCCGGTTCGGGCGTGCTCCAAGCCTAGGCGAGCAGATTCCCTCACCAAATGATCATGATCACGCGTCCACATTTTGCGCGTGTGGGTTGCCTCAGCCATAAGTTGACCGCGGGCTGTAGCCTTGTAAGCATCCCATACCGTGGGAAGGGGAACATCCCCAGTATCATTAAACTCAAAGAATTCCTTGATAAAGCGGGCATGGTCCTGCACTGCACCCTGCCGCCGCAGGAACCTTGCGTCTAAACACCAAAGACGGCGATACTCACTATACGTGCCGTCCGGGAGGGTAAGCCAGCACGGGGCATGATCTGACCAAGTCAGCGCTCCAAGTCCAGCCTGCACTCTCCCGTCCATCAGGCGCTGATCCAATAGAAAATAATCAATGCGGGTATGGACCTGATGGACCGGAGAGTAGTAAGTATAACCCCTCTCTCCCGCATGGGTGTCTCTCCATATATCCCGTAGGCCCAAGTCAAACATCAAGCGTTGAAGGGCTCTTGCCGATCCCCCCATTCCCCCCCAGCGCGACCCGTAGAATCCAGATGGGGCACTAGATGCGTGTTGCAATCCCCACCCAAAACAATGGGGCCTTTTGCAAAATCCGCCAGTAGGGCTTTCAATCGTGTAAAAAAGGGCCCCTGACCTGTGTTTGGTGCATAAACATTAGCTAAAGTTAGCAGGTGTCCGTCTAAGCAAACATTCAGGAAAAGCCACCTCCCCAGGATATCTCGTTTGATCTCTTCAATCTGCAAAGAGAGGCTCTGGTGGAATAGTAGAGCCACTCCCCGCTTCTTCCGGCCCTGCGTGTCGGAGGCCACCCGCACTTCAGTGTATGGGGATCGCTTTAGCCAGCCCTGCTTGGAGTTCTGAAGATGGATCTCCTGCAGATAAACAATGTCCCCCTGCAAAGTGCGCAACTCTGAGAACAGCAGGGACCGCTTCCTCGGGGAGTTAAGACCCTTAACATTTAAAGAGATGAAGCGCACCATTAAGAATTACAACCTAACCCCACACATCCGCCAGCCACCCAGAAAGTCCCAATGGGAGCTCCCCCCAGCAAACCCAGGAAATTAGTTAATCGGGCCCACCCATTCTACCCTCCAAGAACAAAAGCCATAGACCCTCCTCCCCAGCCCAAACATACCCCCCAGCTCCATATTGGAAGACCCCCCCCTCCCACCCATCTCCCCCCCCCTTCCCGTCAATACCACCTGCCTGTCTAGATTAATACAGGACACGGTAAATTGACCACAAACCCCGTACCCCCCAGAACCCCACAAAGTGAGAACTCAACCTAAACATAGAAAAAACATTCCCCCCACTGCTCCCCCACCCACCCGGATCATCAATCCCATCATGCCCCCCCATCAGAACAATAACATCAGCAAAACATTTGCAGGTCAACCGCCGCCCCCCATGGATAATGGAGTGGGGACCCCAAGCTAATCCTTGCCACCTTTTATCCAAAAATCAGGGGACCCACTGGATGAGGGTCCCTAAAAAAGAAAAAGTAAAAGGAGCTCTTCAAGTCCACAAAAGTGTCAAGCGGACTTGCCCACCCGGGTCCACTTGGAATGCTGGGGCTTAGGGGGCGGCGGATGAGGCTGGGCATTATCATCAACTAGGCCCGCCTGGCGAAGAGCTCGCCAAGCTTCAGAGTAGTCCTTTGCGGAAATCTTTTTGTTGCCCAAAAGGAAGTTCATCCGAAATGGGAAGGACCAAGAATAGCGAATCCCCTTGCTGTTCAAGACCGCCGAGACTGGTTTCATCTCTCTCCGGCGCGCCAAAGTGAACGTCGAGAGGTCCTGGTAAATGGACACTGTCGCGTCCTGGAAGCGGACCGTCTTCTTCTCCCGGCCTCGACGTATAAGAAGCTCAGCATCAGAATAGCGCAGAAATCTCGCAATGACATCTCGTGGTTGGTTGTTAGGGGGTTTTCCCAAAGCGCGGTGAACCCGCTCAATTTCCATTCCAGAAGCGTGCGTAGCCAGCTCCTCCACCGGAAGCAACTCCGCTATCAGCAGCTTAAGCACAGTCGGCAAGTCTTCCCCGCCCCCCACCGCCTCTGGAATTCCACGAAAACGCACGTTGTTGCGGCGGGAGCGGTTTTCAATGTCATCAATTTTATAAGTCAGCTCCAGTGCCTGCGCACGCTGCCTGTCGAGAGCACATTGTAAATCCATCAGAGTCCCATCATGATCAACCACTTTGGTCTCCACGTCCTCTACTCGGGCTCCCAGTTCCTTAACGTCAGTCCGGAGTTCTGCGACATCTTTCATCAAGTCTTCCCGTAGTGTGCGGAACTCATTGGCTAATTCTGCGAAGCCCCTACGGAGCTCTTGTTTGATTTGAGCCGAGGAGAATTGCTTATGAGGATCCAGTTCCTCTTCACTTACAGTCTCATCACCGGAACCCGATGGGGGAGATTGGCCGCGTGGGCTGCTTGAGGCTCCGGACTTACTCTGCAGTCGCTGGGAGGAGCGCGTCCCCTCCCGAGTTTCAGAATTTTTGGTTTTAGCAGCCATTGCACAGAGTCACCAAGTTCCCACAGTGTTAGGAGAGAGATAGAGCCAATGCCAGCAACAGTGAAGGCACCAGAAAGATGACGGCGCTCGAGGTCACACCAGCCCGCAGAGTAGCCACCACTACACAGTGTCAGGAGATGCGTACAGGCAATGTCAGTAAAGCAGAAGGCACTGGTGAGACAGCGGGGCAGAGAGTAGTAAGCTGCCTCCGGCCCCCCTGGAGAAACAGCCTGGCACAGATGAGAATCAAAGAGCAGTGTAAAGCGGTGTGGGGCTGTACCAGCAAGAGCCAGTAGTTGTAGATTGTAAAGCTTCAATGAGAGTCCTGGGGTTAGAGAGGTCGCATGTGCAGACCTACAGGGCACCCAGGGATCCATTCAGGAGGGCGGAGGCCTCGGCGGGACACAGGGCTGCCAAAGAGAAATAGCCCCGGTCACCAGCTCCAAATGCAGTTCAAAGGGTATGCAGGAGAAGAGGCAGCACTCAAACTTACCCCCCTCAAGGTGGCTCGTGTTAGTGAGGAAAGATGATAGGTGCCGGCAGTTGCCGCGTGGATTCCACGTGGTCTCGGCAGGTCTCCCCAACAGTTCTTCAGCGCTACAGCCGAGCGCCACAGGCTTGAGAGTGCGCGCCCCCTCCCGATGAACGGACCGCCGCTCGATCCGCAGGCAACAAAAAGGGCCCAGCCCGTAGGCCCCGCGGGAGTCTGCCGGGCGGTCTTCAACTGCGCCGGATACAGCAGCTGGCGGCAGAGTCAGTCGAGCGAGAGTCTGGCGGCAGGAAACAGCATCCAGCAGGCCGCGCTGCAATGGCAAATTCCTCGGTTCCCCAGCCACCAGAGATCCTGCCGAATCGCTGGACCAGGCTCCAAGGGGGACCGTTGGCTTGCGCTGATCCAGGGAAGGTACGGGGGGGGGGGGGGTAAAATGCGGCTGTTAGCAAATGCTTGCAAAGATTTTGGGGTTGAGGGGAAGGAGCTCTAGTAAAGTGCGGCCATCTTGCTGGGGGCTCACGCGCGCCCCCCCCCCCCCCGTATATGTCTTTTATTTTGAACTAGTAATGTTCTATTTTGTTTCCACACTCTCAGCCCTGCGCAATCATGGGACTGAGGGAGTCATTATCAAGACCTTTAACACCCCTCCATACTAGTTTTTCTAGTCCCCCTTTCCTTATTGAATCTTCTTTCATTTGGACCCACTGTTTCTGTTTTCCTCGGTGCCACTCATAAATCATTTTTAATTGTGCTGCCTCATAGTATTTCCAAAACTTTGGCACCCCTAACTCCCCCTCTCCTTTTGCTCTATACATTACAGCCATAGCTACTCTTGGCCGTCTGTTTGACCATATGAAGCGATTGACAAGTCTTTGAACCTGCTTTACCTTCCTATGCGGAACCCTGATCGGTAGCGTCTGAAACAGGAACAAAATTCGTGGCAATAACATCATCTTTACTGTTGCTATGCGCCCAAACTATGAAAGATATCCCTGCCCCCACCTATCTAGCCAACTCTCTACCTGCCCAAATATCTTCACGTAATTTAATTTATACAAGGCTTCTAGCCTATTACTTATTTGAATACCTAAATATCTAATTTTCTCTCGCACCCATTTAAATGGGTATTTTTTCTGCAGTATTTCCTGTAATTCCTTCGGCACCGATAGGTTTAAAATTTCAGATTTTGTCCAGTTTATTGTAAATCCCGACAGCTTACCATATTTTTCTAATTCCCATAGTAAAATTGGGATAGAGAGTCTGGGTTTAGCTACGCTTAATATTATATCATCTACTTACAGAGATATTTTATATTCACTCCGTCCTGCTTTAATTCCCTGTACATCTGCCCGTTCTCTCACCCTCTCCGCAAATGGTTCCAATGATACAGCAAATAATAGCGGTGATGGGGGCATCCCTGTCTCGTTCTCTCCCCTGCCCAAAAAATTCAGAGTAGGCCCCGTTCACCCGAACACAAGCCTTCGGATTGTGATACAGTACTTTTACCCAATTTGTGAATTCTTCCCCCAGCCCCATTCTTTCCATTACTTGGAAGAGAAAAGGCCATGACACCTGGTCAAATGCCTTTTCTGCATCCAAAGAAGGAGCAAGGCCTCCTCCCCGCTTTGTTCAATGGACCATATCATATTTAGTATCTTTCTAATATTGTCTGCTACTTGTCTACCTGGTATAAATCCCGCTTGATCATAATGTATCAGCTTCCCTATTATCTTATTTAAACGCGTTGCAAGAATTTTAGCTAACAACTTAGCATCTAAGTTGAGCAGCAATATCGTTCTATAAAATTAGCATTCTTGCGGGTCTTTCCCCTCTTTATGTATTACAGTTATTCCCGCCCACCCCATCGTATCCGCTAACACCCCTCCCTCCCTTGGAAGATTAAATAGCCTCACTAGTGGTATCGTTAACATCTCTCCAAAGCTTCTATAAAATCTCGCTGTAAGCCCATCCAACCCTGGTGCCTTATCCAGTTTCAGCTGTTGTATTGCCCTCTGCACCTCATCAACCCGTATGGCCTTATTTAACTCTTCTTGTTCCCCCTCGTCTAGCTTGGGCAACGTTAGGGAGTCAAGATAACTTTGTATTCTCTCCCTCTGTGTAGGGGCCCTTGCCTTATATAGCCCCTGGTAATGAGGTAGAAATCCAGGCAGGGCTGAGAGCTGGAAGGGTTAAGTGAAAAGGATACACCCCTCTTGTTGAAGTCATACCCTGGTACATGCTTGTCCCTCCTCTATTCCTTTGTCCTGCTACACTCTCTGCTTGCTAGAGATAACTACTCTCCCTCTGCTTCGCTAGAGATAAGAGTACAGTAGACTTTCTCCAATCGGGTCTATACTGTAATAAAGTGACCAATCATGAAGAAATGCTGTAATAATCTGATAAGTCTATATAATCTCTCTGAGCCCTCTGGTGGGGGCCCAGAATTTGGAAAAACTATTTTCTCTGGGTCTGTGCACATTAAACCATTGTTTCCTTCTAAGACTCCTTGGGTGTTTCTTCACTCGTTTATCTGCTACATTTTTGGTTCCCTGACCCGGCTGAGACAGCGAGATAAGAAAGAAAAGGTTATCTTGCTACCTCTAGGTTCAATTGGTTTGAGCCGGGCTGTGGCAAATGCAGGAGGGAATACAAGGTGCCACCAGACCAGTTGTTCTGGAAAGTATTCCTTCCTGATTCACCTCTGCCGCTGGCTTTCTCTGACGGACACCTAAGAACCCGCTCTGGGGTCTAGGAAACAACCCATTCAACTCTGGAGGACATCTGAGTGGGGTAAGTAATAACGGGGGTCTGTCTCTGTCTGCAGTTCAGAAAAATCGGTCCTTCCTATGGGGAGAAGGAGAGTGTGATCACCTCTTGCAGGAATCGCCCTAGTACCCTGAGCTGAGCTGAGCTGGGGGAAACCGCGTTCCTAATAGTTAGACTGTTTTCTACGGAATTGGGAGGCTGTCTGTGTTGGTCTGTGCTTGATTTATGTGTTTAAAATCCAAATGCAATCAGTAACCCTCACTCCTATTCAAATAACATCCAAACATCAAGAGTGAACTTAGAATAGTAACCAAATCATAAAGTAATTTTTTTGTCGGACGTTTTTGCCATGGGAGGAAATCCTCTCTTGAAGCTGAACTTCCCTTTTATTCAGACTATGGTTAAAATTCACCAATAAATAATCGTGAAATATGCACACTTAACAGTGCTATATCACAATAACAAAATAAGTGAAATACTCATCACATTGAGGTAGACATGGAAGCTGGTTGCTTTTCAGTTGAAGGAATCCGCCGTTATCACAATTAAACTGGCAGGAAAAAACTGGCAGCTTTCCAGTCGAAGAAATTTGTCGTTATTGCAGTTAAACCAACGAACACAGCACTGCATTTAGGACCCGGTCATTTCAATCCGATCCTGTTTCAACGCTTAAAGGTACTGCAAATCAACAACAATTCAAATTTTTTTTTTACGGAGCTACAGCACGCTCTCAAAAACGCCATTGATGATTCAGTCTAACGTTATGACCACTTTATATGTGTTGTAAAGGTATTTAAACTCAAAAGCCAATCAATTGATGACACATTACATGAGGCTAGCCCAATCCTGTTCAAGGTTTAACCCATTCGGTTCCACCATTGATAAACTAAAAATCCAGGTTTGTTCCAACAATTTAAGTTTCTTCTCTCTATCGTCCCCTCTAGGGCTAACGGGGACATGATCCAAAACTCGCCATTTAAAATCAGTAAATTTGTGTTGAAAATCCACACAATGTTGTACTATGGGTGCAGATAACACCAAATTCCGTACTCTTGAAGCATGCTCTTGTAAACGACGTCGCACTATTCGAGTAGTGCGGCCAATGTATAATTTCTGACAAGGTCACAGTAACACATATACAACAAAAGATGTCAAACAAGAAGTGGACCATTTTAATGTATGATGATACTCCGTCTGAGGGATCAGCCATTCACGCCCCTCAATAGCTTGTACACAAAAATCACATTTAGAACAGGGAAAATGACCTTGTTCTATCTCCATAGGAATTACTTGAGAATTAGTCAAACAAGACGTGCTACCAATCAAATCTCCAATATTAGGCCCCCTAGCATAAGCAATCCACAACGGTTTTCAAAAACAAGGATGTAACGCTAATAAATGCCAGTGCTTTTTCAGAATCTGACGAACTTTAAAGATGTTCGACATATATGGCAATATTCCTGTGTTGTGTTCGATATCATATTCTTTGTTTTTGACATTTACCCGAACAGTGGGATCAACCAACCATTCTCTATGGGTAAATCTGGCTCTCATCCATGCTCGTTTAACAATATGAAATGGATACCCCTACTGAGTAATCGTTGTGTAAGTTTACTTGCATGCTGATCAAAATCTATAAGAGAGCTACAAATTTGTCTCAATCTTAAAAACTGACCATAAGGCAAACCGCTTTTCAAAGCAGGCGGATGAAAACTAGAGAACTCTAACAGAGTATTTCTCTGTACTGCCTTGCGATAAAGCGTAGAATGTAATTTGGAGCCATCTTTAAAAATCTTCACATCCAAAAACTCCAATTCTGCAAAATCATGATGTAAGGTGAACTTCAAATGTTCTCTCTGTGAATTCAACCAATCAACAAAAGATAATAAAGTAGTTTCAGTATCATTCCACAAGAAAAAAATATCGCCCAAAAATCTAACCCAAAGTAAGACTGATGAAAACCAAAAAGAAGGAAAAACTATCTCAGTTTCAAAATCTGCAAGATATAAGGTAGCAACCGATGGAGCCACTGTGGCACCCATTGCTATACCATGTATCTGCTGATAAAATTGACCATCAAACTGAAAAAAATTTCTTGTCAATACTAGGGTAAGTAATTGCTGAAAAAACATCCTCGGTGTCCTAGGCGGCAAGGAAATGTCCAATTTCTCCACAATTCTCAAGGCCTCATCTTGGGCAATGTTAGTATCAAGTGCCATAACATCAAGAGACACCAACCAAACATCATTAACCAGACAAAACTACAGATTCTAAACATTGCAAAAAATGAGTTGTGTCTTTTACAAAAGAGGCTACTCTCTGAGCACATGGCTGAAGAAAAATGTCACAATATTGGGACAATGGTTCCAAAAGAGAACCCCTACAAGAGACTATGGGTCGACCCGGAAGCGCACTCAAGGATTTGTGAATCTTAGGCACTGTATAAAAATGTGGAATTAAAGGGAAAGGCGGAGTCGAAAACTTAAATTCACGATTAGTTATCCAGCCTTGGTCCAAAGCCATTGTCATCAAATCTTTGATTTCTGCCTGTAATTGAGCAGAAGGATCTTGTGCCAATAGTTGATAATATTTAACATCATTTAAGTATACCATGACGGACTGATGATAATGAGCTCTAGACTGTACCACAGTAGCACCACCTTTATCCGCCCTGCGTACAATAAGATTGCTATCATTACACAATTCTGATAAAGCTTCCCACTGTTTTTTAGTGAGATTATTAGTAGATGCTGGTAAATCTGCAGATTCTAATGTTGTTAACTCTCGGATAACTAAATTTTGATATGTTGAAATAAAAGGGTCCACTGCTCCCGAAGGAACCCATTTAGATGGTAAACGTACCACAGAAGTGTCTGCTGTAAAAGAATGCATGGCACAAAAATGAATTACTTGTAGCTTTCTAAACAATTTTTATAAAGCTATACGTAATTGAAAAGGCTTATATGAAACTCTTGGAACAAAAGAAAGACCCTTATTCAATACCTCTTCCTGAGCAGTTGACAAAGGATAAGCTGAAACATTAATCACTGTGGTTTGGAGCGAGTCCTGGTGATCGGGCCCTGCGGTTGATCTGTTCGAGGCTCTATCATATCTTCCAAGGGCCGCCGACCACAGCCCCGGTCTCTGCCATAACGGCCCCGATGAAAAACCTGTTCCCGTTGAGCAGAAGAAGTATAATTTGCTCTACCCCTGCGTGAAGATTTGGAATCAGTCGAACTATCTTCTTCGGAATCATCCTCAGAGGACGTGTTAAAGGTCACTGTTTTATTTTGTGCAGGCAATTTCTTTGACCATGTGTAAACCTGATCTAAATCATAATCTTTCTGATCTCTGTTGAATTTCTTAATCTTTATTGATTTCACATAGTCCTGAAATTGATCTAACTGTGAAGCCATCTCAGTCAACTGAGCTTGAAAACGATCCTCAGCCACTGCAGATTTTGAAACTGAGATAGTTTTTCCTTCTTTTTGGTTTTCATCGGTCTTACTTTGGGTAAGCAACCAGCTTCCATGTCTACATCAATGTGATGAGTATTTCACTTATTTTGTTATTGTGATATAGCACTGTTAAGTGTATATATTTCACGATTATTTATTGGTGAATTTTAACCATAGTCTGAATAAAAGGGAAGTTTAGCTTCAAGAGAGGATTTCCTCCCATGGCAAAAACGTCCGACAAAAAAATTACTTTATGATTTGGTTACTATTCTAAGTTCACTCTTGATGTTTGGATGTGATTTATGTGTTTGGCACAAGCAGAGGCTTGTGCAGTGAGCATAGACTCCTGATTAGTGCAGTTCCTGGCCAGGCGACCGCACACAGGTCGGGGAAAAATGGCAAAAGCGCCATTTTGTTAGGGTGTGGTGAAAGCGCCATCTTGTTAGTTACCCTTCTTGAGACTAGAGCAGCCGAATTCCTGGTTGTCTGCATTCCTTTTCCTCTGTTTCAAACCTCAGGGGAAAAGGTTAGATACCTTGCCTAGAAGAGACAGGAGTAGTTCTCTGGAACCTTCTCTTGAAGCCATAATTACAGAGGAGAGGTTGGGCAGAGAGAAAGTCCCAGTCAAAAGACTGCAAAAGTTTTCCCACTACAGAGAACGTGATAGGAGTTCTAGCTCAGAGTATAGCCCAGGTGCCACTAAGCAAATTACTAATTGCAGGCATCACAGCCAAGGGCTAGAGTCAGACCCTGAGGAGCACGCTGTTTTAAGGGAGCTGGTAAAGCAGTATCAAGAGAAATATTTGCCTCTCAACCAGAAAGCATATACTAGGCAGACCAGAAGGAAGGTGAGCCCTTTTTATGATGTTTTAAAAGGTGCTGGTGATTTGGAATCCTTGCAAGTGCCTAGGAGTTTTAAGGATAACAAACGGAAGCAGCTTAGAGCACTGATTAAGCAGTGGCAATCTGTAGACTCCATTAAACCTGGTCATAAGGACGTATCAGATCCTGAGCTGGAGGAAATGCAAACTGAAGCACCTCTAAGTGATAGCAGTGGTTCAGATATGGACAGTGGGTTTTGTCAAAGGGAGTGAAAGCTGTATAAATGTATCCTGTAGAAGTGCTGAGAAAGCCTAACTGTTCTAACATGAGTTTTTCACGGAGAAAGGCAGCGTTCTGCCTGTGGGAAACTCAAGCCTAATTAAGCAGCTGTGAAGAGGAGTACAACGCTGTGAAGTTTTCCTTTGTTTAGAGCATGTACCTGAAAGCAATGCCTATGTGGAGAAACAGCTGTTGTAATTGAAAGCTGGAAGAGTAAAAATGCAACGCAGGGAAGTTTTCCTTTATTGAAGCTTGTACCTGAAAGCAAGGCTTATGTAGGGAAAGCTGCAGTGGTATTTGAAGCTGGAAGAAGTTTGAAAAGCTGTATGTTTTGCTTTAATCTAGTACCTGAGAAGTATCAGGAGATCCTTGGACTTTTATTTGACACAATCTAGTAGCCACATCTTATGTCTGTGTTTGGGGAAGTAGTTCAGTAAAAAACTCCTGTGCAACAATAAAAGTTATTGTTACCCCATTCAAGCCTTCGCTGTACTTACTTGGTCCACAACTACAACGGATACCAGGCTGCAGCACTTATAAGGTTAAAAATATGTATTCTTCTCCTGTCTCGCCTGCCAACCCCTCCTAGGCAACCGCCTATATATATACCGGAGGGTGGTGAAGTGTGACACCCTGCATTTGTTGCTAAGTGCCTTCAAGACCTTTCTAAGGCCCTCCAGATTACCTGGAAACTTCACACTGCTTACCACCCACAGAGTTTGGGAAAGGTGGAAAGGATGAACCAAACTCTGAAGCTCCAGTTGTCTAAACTCTGTCAGGAAGCTCATCTTAAGTGGGATCAGGCTTTGCTGATAGCCCTTCTCCGGGTCCGGTCCTCCCCAACTCGGACCTTAGGAATATCCCCTTATGAAGTACTGTATGGTCGACCACCACCCATTGTTCAGGGCCTTAAGGGAGACCTAGAGCAGATAGGTAATGAACTTACGAGACAACACCTAGTGGCATTGGGATCTGTTTTTCAGTCTTTGAACAGGTGGATACAAGAGCGACTGCCTATCGCTTTGTCAGAGCCGCTCCACCCCCACCAGCCGGGAGATCGTGTGTGGATTAAGGAATGGAAACATGAACCACTGTGCCCTACCTGGAGAGGTACTTACAAAGTTCTCCTAGCCACACCGACTGCAGTCAAGGTCGCAGAGGTTACCCCGTGGATTCATCATACTCGTCTTTAGAAAGCTGCTCCTGACTTGGATGATAAGTGGACAGCGCACGAACATTCTCAGGATCCCTTACGCCTCACGCTGCGGAGAACCAGGGAATCGGCAGACGACGGAGCCCTGCGCTAGCCGCATACCAGAAGCCGGCTAGTCTACGCATGGCAGAAGCTTGAGGAGTCATCTTCAGATACTGTTAGTGGGACATAAGCTCCATGGTCGGTATGCACCTGCTCATGCTGACTTTTGTTCTGGCATTCATGTGGGGCCTTCCCTTGTTGGCCTCAGGAACTATAAATGTAGTAACACTACTTGCCAGGACTGCTTTGAATACTTTGGACTTTTGTGTACGCAGCTCATCGCAGCCTGGAGTTTTTTTTATCAACATGCCTTATTGCTGTACCCACTACTTTATGTGAAATGCAAACGTTTACTGTAATGCATAATCTGAACTGCAAACAGCCAAAGCTAACCTTTTCTACATTTTTCTACTTCATTGGTGTTACTCATCCTACCTCAGCCTATTTTAACAAGGCCCCTTTCTCCTTGCAGGTTGTCTCCATGCTTAAAGCTACAGATTGCTTTATTTTTGTAAATGCCACTAAAGGGGTTTTTAATGTGTCTAACACCGTATTATCATGCAAGTCTATTACGAAGGTATCTTATGCTTACTCTGAAATGTATCTTCCCTTAGGATGGTTTTTGTTATGTGGTAAAACTGCTTACACTTATGTTCCCATAAATGCTACTGGAGGTCCTTGCACTTTTGGCAGACTTACTACTGCTGCTTTTTCTCATACCCCTAGTAAGGTTAGTTCCCACTCGCGCTATCCTCGATCAAAACCTATGCCTCCTACCTGTAACTCTAATGTGGAACCTTATAGTGATCAGACAGCTCTAGGACTGGCAATATCCATTGTAGGAGCACCTGGGTTAGCTTTGCACAACGCTATGGAAGTAAGCCGTATTGCTTGTTGCTTGGCCAAATCCATTAATCTTACCTCAACCATCCTAGCCACTATAAATCATGAGATGTCTGGTCTGCGGACGGCGATTCTGCAGAATAGGATGACCATTGATTTTCTGCTCCTACGGTTAAATCATGGCTGTGAGGAATTTGAGGGTATGTGTTGTTTTAATCTCACTGATGAGAGTGTTTCCATTGAACGCTCTATTCAAGACCTACGTGATCTAGCTAATCATATCACCGCCCCTTCTATAGGTGCTGGGTGGTTTGCGGAATGGTTCGATTGGTTAGGTGGACTTAAAATCTTAGTGGTAGGGGTTCTCCTTATTCTCCTGCTATGTATTAGCCTGCCATGCTGTATCCCTATCCTTATCCGATTTATTACCTCCACCATTGAGACCATAGTGGAGCGGAAAACTGCTGCCCATGTGATGGAAGTATGCAAATACAAATCCCTTCCACAGTCAGATCAACTGCTATGAGGGAAAATTGGCCTCCTTCACTACAAGGCAAATTTTTCCCTTAAAAAGTGGGGAATGAGGTAGAAATCCAGGCAGGGCTGAGAGCTGGAAGGGTTAAGTGAAAAGGATACACCCCTCTTGGTGAAGTCATACCCTGGTACATGCTTGTCCCTCCCCTATTCCTTTGTCCTGCTGCTCTCTCTGCTTGCTAGAGATAACTACTCTCCCTCTGCTTCGCTAGAGATAAGAGTACAGTAGACTTTCTCCAATCGGGACTATACTGTAATAAAGTGACCAATCATGAAGAAATGCTGTAATAATCTGATAAGAAGTCTATATAATCTCTCTGAGCCCTCTGGTGGGGGCCCAGAATTTGGAAAAACTATTTTCTCTGGGTCTGTGCACATTAAACCATTGTTTCCTTCTAAGACTCCTTGGGTGTTTCTTTCTTCACTCGTTCATCTGCTACAGTAAAACTCCCTAAAGGCTTCCCTAGTCTCCCCATCCTTATTTACCAACTCCCCTCCCTGGTTACGAATTTTCATTCTATGTGAGCGCAATTTCCTCTGCTTCAATTTCTGCGCCATATACCTCCCCGCTTTATTACCTCCCTCGAAAAATTCCTGCTTCAAAAGCTGCATCTGATGCCTTATCTTTTCGGCCTGCAATGCATTTATCTGTGCTCTTACTGCCAGCACCTGACCTCTGTATGGTTCCGGTTTTCCTTGCACATCTTGCTCTTCCAATTCCACCAATCTTTCTCTGTTCCCTCTCTCTTCTCTCCCTTTCCTTCTTTATCCCCGCTCCCCATTTAACTAAAATTCCTCTCACCACTGCCTTATACCCATCCCATACTCCTCCCCATGCTACCTCCCCATTGTCGTTCCACTTGAAATATTCCCTCGTTTCTCTCTCAATGTCCTCTTACCCTCCCATAATGCTTCATTAAGCCTCCAAAATTGTCTGTCTTCCCCCTCTCCCTCCAGTAGCATACTGACCTCAACCGGTGCGTGGTCTGACCATGTAATTGAGTCCATCTCTGCATCTCTGCCCTCTTAATCCTACCCCCCCCCCCCACACCTTCTTCGAGACCCAGATAGCATCTATTTTAGAGTATGAGCTATGAACTGGCAAATAATACAAAAATTGTCTCTTACATGGGTGTTGGAATCTCCAAGCGTCAATCAAACAATGCTGTGTTACAAAGCTGCGATATCTGTTCCTATCCACCCTCTTACCCTCTCTTTTCCCCATGGCATCTTTCGCCGGATTCCACAAGTTGAAATCACCTCCACAAATGAGAATACCCTACCCCAATTTCCGCACCTCCTCATTCAGTTTTGTCCAAAATTCACTTTGCGCCCCTGTTGGCACATATACATTCATTATACAATACCATTCATGACCCACTTTTAAATGTATTAACACATATCTCCCCGCTTTATCCCGCACCACATCTTGCTATTGCATCTTTAACTTTGTAGTTATCAGTATGGCCACCCCCTTTATTCTTTTCCACTGTGTTAGATGCGTGTATATACTTCTGGGAGTATATACTTCTGGGAATTTTTCTGAAAGGAATTATTTTTATTAAAGCTAATTAATCTGTGAACCCACTATTTTTGTTAAATCAGTCAGAGCCTAGTAGCAGCAGTTTAAATTTACATTTAAAACAAAGAAGAGAGCTTTCTGGTTAAATTTAGAACCCAGCAGAGAGCTTGTAGTTTAAATTTCATAATAGGTTAGAGCCTAGCAGCAGCAAAGAGCTATAATTTAAATCAAATAAGAATATAGCTTACCCCAGCAGCACAGGACAGGGTACTGTGTAGCAGCAGCCCTCTTCTAATAAGTGTTATTTATCTCCCTCCCTCCCCACACCCACCCACCCCTGGGATAATCGTAGCTTTATAGGTACTTACACATTTTAACAGACAGGAGGTGCTCTCAGGTGAAGCTCGTTACCCAAATCAGTCATACACTAAGGACCTGAGATTCATTAAGCTTCAGGTGAACAAGGTATATTAAACGTATTAGGTACAGTTTTATTGGCAACCCTTAGTAAGTAAAGAACTTAAAGATCTAAAAAAAACTTAAAACTAAGATGCAGACAGCAGTCCAGCAGTGAGATGGGGGCTTTCCAGTCTTTTGCATTGAGTGTCACATGTATGATTTTCTCCCAGTTGGTGAGAGGTCTTACGTGTGCACTAGGTGCAAGGAGCTCTTTGCTCTCAGGGAACGAGTCGGTTCTCTAGAGGCTAGAGTAGCAGACTTGCAAAACATAAGACAGACAGAGAGGTACATAGACGAGACCTACAGGGATATAGTCCTGAGGTCCCACCTCCAGTCTGGCAGCATCCCTGTTGCCATGGAGGAGAGAGGTCACGTGACAGGAGAGCATCACCCTGGTGTGGCAGGAAGTGATCCTGTAACTAGGACCTGTCCTCCAGGTGATGTAAAACCCTCTCGCACTGAGGAAGTTTCTCCAGGGCCATGTGCCCATGAGGGAAGGGTTAGGACAGCCGTTATAGTTGGTGATTTGATCATAAGGCATGTAGATAGCTGGGTGGCTAGTGGACGTGAGGATCGCCTGGTAACATGCCTGCCTGGTGTGAAGGTAGTGGACCTCACGCGCCACCTAGATAAGGTCTTAGATAGTGCTGGGGAGGAGTCTGCTGTCTTGGTACATGTCGGTACCAATGACATAGGAAAATGTGGTAGGGAGGTTCTGAAGGCTAAATTTAGGCTTTTAGGTAGGAAGTTGAAATCCAGAACTTCCAGGGTAGCGTTCTCCGAAATGCTTCCTGTTCCACGCGCAGGACCCAAAAGGCAGGCAGAGCTCCGGAGTCTCAATGCGTGGATGAGACAATGGTGCAGAGATGAGGATTTTGGAATTGTTAGGAACTGGGGAACATTCTGGGGAAAGGAGGGGCTCTTCCGAAGGGATGGGCTTCACCTTAACCGGGATGGAACCAGGCTGCTGGCATTAACCTTTAAAAAGGAGATAGAGCAGCTTTTAAACTAGATAATAGGGGAAAGCCGACAGTCGCCCAAGAGCGGATGGTTGGGAAGAATGTATCCTTGACGGATACTACCAAAAGCAGAGAGGTTCCAAAAAAGAGTAAAGTAGCCCAAATGCCCTCGAGTATGGAGCAGACAGAGCTTAAAGATCCCAAATTACCCATGTCTACCAATAGCCAAATTAATATGAATAAAATACAGTCTCTAAAATGCTTGTATGCAAATGCTAGAAGTCTAAAAAATAAGATGGGAGAGTAGTATAATGGGTACACTACTTGTCAAACTGATTGACAGGTGAGATAAGGATGGCGGGAGCCAATCAGCGTTCATTTCCGGTGTATGTCCCGCCTTAGGCCACATCCCCTCCCATAGAAGTGAATGGTGAGTTAGCCCCGCCCACTCCCGCCCCCAAAATGTTGACAGGTACCAATCAGCGCCCACTTCCGGTGTATGTCCCACCTTAGGCCACGCCCCCTCCCATAGAAGTGAATGGTGAGTTAGCCCTGCCCAGCCCCGCCCGCCCCGCCCCCAAAATGTTGACAGGTACCAATCAGCGCCCACTTCCGGTGTATGTCCTGCCTTAGACCACGCCCCCTCCCATAGAAGTGAATGGTGAGTTAGCCCTGCCCAGTCCCGCCCCCCGGCGTGGCCACCGCCCCCCACTTGACACACCCCTGCCCCCGCCCCAAGGATGACATCATCCAATCAGCGTACACTTCCGGGGGGGTGTCACACCCACGCCATGCCCCACAATATGGCATTAGCCAATCAGCACCCACTTCCAGGTTTGTGCTACGCCCACAGACTCCCACCCTCCTCCACGCCCCCTGCCTACATCATCGGAAATGACATCACCGGAAACAGGGCGTCATCAGAAGAGGGACTGTCCCTTTTTTGCTGACATCAGCGGAAACAGTATGGCTGACTCCGGAAATGACAGTATGGCTGACTCCGGAAATGTGTTTTTGCTTCTGCTTAATACTGAAAAACAAAAATGCTTTTCTCTCTCTCTCCCACACAGACTCAGTTGTTTTTTCTCACACAAAAACTGATTCCTAGCACAGAGAGACAGGCAAGCTAGAATCTTTTTTCTTTCCAAATGCAATTAGCACATCTTTGTTAGAGGGATCACCCTCTCACCCTCAACCACGCCCCTGCCTACATCATCGGAAATGGACTGTCCCTTTTTGCTGACATCAGCGGGGAGCAGTGTGACTGACTCCGGAAATGTGTTTTTGCTTCTGGTTAATGTTTACACCTGCAAAAAAGCAGGAACCCTGGAAAAATAAAATGCTTTTCTCTCTCCCACTGCCCCAGTTCTTATTTCTCACAAAAGATTCACAGCACAGAGAGACACAATTTTCTTTACAAATGCAATGACAAATGCAATGACAAATGCAAATGTTAGAGAAACCAGTGCTGTCCATGTGATAGAATTTTACTTTTAAGACCTCACTGTTAGAAGTATTCTGACAGACCTGTAGAGTTCAGACTGAAATACAGAGACCTGAGTTCAAATCCCCCTAATACAGCTATTTTTTCTTTTGAGAGAGCTGAGTTCAAATCCAAATACTAATACAGCTATTTTTTAGTGGCTTTGAAAAAACCAATACAGAGAGACAAGCCTGGACATGTCTCTCTAGGGTGTGGTAACATGTGATTGGTTGAAACAAGAGGTCTGTTCTGAGCATGCTCCTGGTGTAAGGCTTTGTGTAAGGGGAACATTTTAACACAGAGTTTCAGAAAGGAAAAAATGGCTCTTTTTGGAACACCAAGCAGAATTTCCAGCAGGGCACAAATCATTAATTACTAAAACCATTCTGAAGATGTTGGCAAAATAAAAAGAACAGTCAAAGCACGGCAATCATGAAGGAAACCTTATTGAAGAGCATTTACTATAACCCCAAAGCAGCAGGGAGCTTTGGGGGCATAAATCCTCTACTTCAAGCTGCTAAAAAGCAGGATAAAACAGTCAACAGAAATGATGTAGTTAGATGGGCTACCGGACAAGATGCTTATACTTTACACAGACCTGCTAGGGTCCGTTTTAAAAGAAACAAGACGATCGTGTCAGATGTGGATGCGCAATGGCAGGCTGATTTAGTTGATATGGCAGCCTTGTCCCATTATAACAATGGCTACAAATACATATTAACAGTGGTAGACATCCTGTCAAAATATGCATGGGTTGCAAGTTTAAAATCGAAAACCGGTCATGAAGTTGCTAAAGCCTTTGAAAAAATATTTAATATTTAATACAGACAGACAAGGGTAAATAATTTTTAAATAGGTCCCTGAAGAATTTATTAAAACAAAGAGGAGTTCATCATTTTGTAACCAATAACGATGTTAAAGCAGCGGTGGTAGAAAGGTTTAACAGGACTTTGAAATCCAAAATGTGGCGTTATTTTACTACACACAACACCTTTAGGTACCAAGACGTATTGCAGGCTTTTGTGCACAGTTATAATCATAGTTTTCACAGAACAATAAAGACGAGGCCTGTAGATGTGACACACACAGATTCTCTGCAGATCTGGAAAAGAGTCTACGGTGACAGCATCAAACATAAGCATACCAAGAATCCCTTAAAGAAAGGAGATCATGTAAGACTTTCAAAAACTAAAGGAAAATTTGAAAAAGGTTATGAGCAAACGTGGACTGACGAGGTATTTATAATAACGGACATTTTAAACAGGGGCCAGAAAGCAACATACAAGATACAGGATTATGACGGTGAAGCCATACAAGGTTCTTTTTATCCTGAAGAATTGCTAAAAGTCACGCAGCAACAGGACAGAATATACCGAATCGAAAAGGTTCTAAAGGTAAAAGGATGTGGCAGGAACAGATTCTACCTCGTGAAATGGAGGGGATGGCCTGTTAAATTTAACAGTTGGGTTAAAGCATCAGAGATTCAAGACATATGATTTCTTTCTTTCTTTTGAAGCAGCATTAAAATAAAATTGAAAATGAATGATGGTGGCTTTTATATCACCCTGCCTAGCAATGCCTCAGCAGATGTGTTTTCCCAAAATACCAGCTCTAATTTTACCATACAACTAGCAAAGCCTTTGGACTTACAAGGACAGTGGGAAGTGGGGCTCGTGGAAATACAATACCCCAACACCTGGGAGAATATTAAGGAAGACCATAAGTATGTTGTCGCTTCCGCAGCAGGAAATATACAGCACCTTATAGTCAGGAAAGGACATTACGCGACCATGCAGCGTTTAGTGGAATCCATGAATCAGGACATTAGCAACATCTATAAATCGGCGGCACCACTAATCATTTATGAGCCCCATGCGCGAAGAATCCGGATAAAATCGGAAGATAGGTCTACTATTTATGCGTATGGTGATTTGGCAACCATTTTGGGAATAGAAGCATACGTTAATACACAGCGCTCCCATTTTCCAACGGATATCACGGCCGGTTTTAATACCCTCTACCTGTACACAGATATTGTAGAGCACCAGTTAGTAGGTGACCATTTTGTGCCACTGCTGCGCTGTGTTCCAACTAAAGGGGTTAGGGATGAGTTTATCACGTTAACTTATGATAAGCCGCACTATGTCCCTGTGAACAAACAGCATATTGATACCATCACATTTGAAATAAAGACGGATCAGGACAGGTACGTCTCATTTCGTTACGGGAAGGTGATCCTTAAGCTTCATCTGCGACCCCGGATGGTGACTGTTTTTTAAAATGGTTGTGGCTAAAGACTACGGAGACCCCAAAGCATACAGGCATTATTATACAACACAAGCCGGCTATGGGCTTTCAGGATATCATGGAGTACCGGTCATGTATGGGGCCGGTGTAGGCGGCGTTTTTCACAGCCTCTTTAGAAAAGCTATGCCGTTTTTGAGAAGGGGTTTTGAAATTATTAAACCACACGTGAAAGGCGCCGCAAAAAACATAGCCAAGGATGTCATGAGTCATGTCACAACGGCCGTTCTAAATAAAATGAACCAGACTACAGAACAGGCAGGATCAGGACTGGCTGTGATTAGAAGAGCTGTTAAAAGAAAGAGAACCGAGTCTCGGGAGTTACCACAAGGACCGCCCAAACCTTTTAAAAGAAAGAAACCCGTGGGTGACAGGTCTCAGAAGCTTAACCGCCGGTCTAAGAAGAGAAGCGCTAGCTCTAGGCAGCGAGATATATTCTAAAAAGCACCATGGCTTTTGTACACCACGGCTCTGAAGAGTGTGTTAAATTGGAACTGGACCTGTTTCAACTAGCACCGACCCAAACAAGTATCGAAAAAAGTATTTATGTGGAAATTCCGCCATTATCGGCTTTGTCGGAAACAGCCCCTTTGGACTTCTATATCGCAGGTCATGGTGAAGACTACATTGATTTAAATAGTACACTTTTGCACCTGACCTGTAAAATTGTGGCAGAAGATGGCTCGAACATCGACCCGGCAGCCAAAGTAGCGCTGGTGAACTACCCAATCGCAGCTCTGTTTAGCCAGCTGGATGTTACCCTTGGTGACCAACTCTTTAGCCAGAGCAACAACTGCTACCCCTACAGAGCCCTCATAGAGCTGCTTCTCAATTATGGCGAAGGATCCCTCAAATCACAGTTTACAAGCGGACTGTTTTATAAAGACACAGCCGGGCAGCATGAGGTGAGAGAGATAAGATCTCGCAACGTCGGCTTTACTGAAAGGGCTCAATTTACGGTCTCTAGCCACAAGGTAGAGCTATTGGGGCAATTACATAGCGATCTATTTTTTCAAGAAAAGCTATTGATTAATGGTGTGGATCTCAAAATCAAATTGACCCGCAACAAAAACTCTTTCTGTTTAATGAGCGGTGATGCCGAAGAAAGTTATAAAATCCTTATCCTAAACGCTGCGCTCTTTGTAAAGAGAGTTAAAGTTTCCCCCGGAGTGCGCCTGGGACATGCGGAAGCTCTGCTGAAAGCTAATGTCAAGTATGGGGGTGTGGGGCTGAAGGTGTTTAGCATACCAGCCGGTGCCCGTGTGACTAACCAGGAAAATCTCTTTTTGGGGCAGCTACCAAAACTCATTGTGCTGGGATTTGTGGATAATGATGCTTTCAGCGGTAATTATGCTAAAAACCCCTTCAATTTTAAACATTATGATATTAATTTTGCCGCTCTATATGTGGATGGTGAACAAGTACCCGGGAAACCTCTTCAACCTGACTTTCAAAATGGATGTTGTGTAAGAGAATATATGCAACTGATACAAGCAAGTGGTAAACATCTGAAAGATACAGCATTGCTGATTGACCGTCAGGAGTTTTACAAAGGTTATACCCTGTTGGCGTTTGACCTTTCACCAGATCAGGAGTGTGCAGACCATTACTCGCTGATTAAAACTGGTAACCTGCGGGCTGAAATACGTTTTGCCAGCGCCTTACCCCATACAGTTAACATGATTGTTTATGGGGTTTTTGACAATGTGATAGAAATTAATCATAGAAGGAATGTTCTTTTTGATCATTCGTGAAAATGAACACCCTGCAGATCTTCCGTATTGTAAAGAAGGACCCCTGTGTTGCAGATTTCTTTTTAGATGTGCTACCCAGCGACTGGTTAGCAGATGTACAAATATCAAGGAAGCCAGTGTGTTTGGTGGTAAATACACACCCTCATAACCTACCTGGAGAACACTGGTTAGCCATCTATATATGTGGAGATGGAACAGGGGAATTTTTTGATTCTTATGGACAACCACCTGATAGCTTATTCTTTCCTACCAGCATTATGAGCTTTTTCAACAAGCATTGTAAAACTGTTTTATACCACAACAGACAATTACAGCACTGTAGGGCTGGTACCCCTGCAATTCTACATGCAAATCTCTGGCCTACTCAGCAACTCAGGCCTGAACCAAACTGCACAAAACAAGATGGATTCTACACTTCACTTTTGCTGTGTTCAGCTATAAGCCTGTCCTCCAAGCAACTGCTTGCACAGCGTTTCTAAGTGTGCATGCATACAGAGGCTATTGTCCGTGGCTGGCCTTGGACACTTGTACATGCCCAGAAGTTACATACTGTTGCTTCTGCCTGACTTTTACCATGGCTCCTTTGTTTGCAAGAAGCTGCTCATCATCGACCTTCTGATTCGCTGAGAATACCTCAGACTGCCTGGTGACAATCATCGGACCTATGACGGAGGATTCTCACACAGAATTATGCATTCTGCGCTGGAAACTTTAGTTAGTTAGTTAGTTGTAAGTAGGAGAGTAAGAGAGAGTTGGGGACTTTCCCCACCTGGACATATAGACTTCTGCACCGGTCCTGCTGCTGTGCACTGCATACCTGATTCCTGAGCCCTGAGCCTTCCGCCAGACGGCCCCTACGTGTGGGCTAGGCCGTCCTCCACAGGTCTGAGATAAGACTTTCACAGATACCTCCGGTTCGGACTTACTGCGGCTCGCCTCTGAAGGGGCTGGAGCCGGCATTAGCTAACAGCTGCATCCTTGGACGAAGCTGTCTCTGCCCGTCGGAGCTAAGGTACTGACTTATCTCTTCTCCTCCGTATGGGAAAAGGGGTTAGCAATATATTTCTTGCTTTTCCTAAGTGCAGAGCGAATCAGTGACGTCTGGTTTCCTAGTCTGTGATTTATTACGTTGTCCAAGTGTACATCTGTACCATAACAAATGTCTACCTCATTTTTCTAATTAGCGATATGTGTGTGTGTATATTTTTCTATTTGGTTGCCTACAATAAAGTCTAATATATATCTGCAGACCAGAATTCTTTCGTGGCTCATTGCCAGAATAACTCATAGAACTTTGGGCTGGGATAGTAGCCATATTCCCCTAGACAACAGAGAGTCTAACTTATTTTTGTGCTACTATATACCCGACATATGGGGGCTCGTCCGGGATGAGTGTTTCTGAATGTGCCACGCCTCTCAGAATTTGTGTAATATTTCTGCATTGTCCTATTGTGGTCAACGCAGCGGTTTATGCTGAGGGTTTTGTGGCCAGAGAGCATTGTCTGTGAGACGGCTTTGCAACCCCCATTACAGGCTCTCTGCATTAGAGTACTTCTAGCGGTGCCCTGTGTTTGTTTTTACAGACAGTCTCAGCTATTGATTTACGATGGCTCACGCAGATAAGGTTGATTTGGCATTCCAGAAATTAGCTTCCCTGTGTTGGTCGAAAGATACCACTGCCGACCACATTGAAAGAATTTCTAAGTGCCTTACAACAGATACGCAAGAGCTTGTTAGGGCTGATAGCTTTTTCAGTGAGTTCCTAGACCGGCTTCTTGCTCATAAGGCTAAATTACCGGTGGATATGGTAGCCGAACATGCCTGTGTGCTGCATATTTTTACTGACAAACTGCAGAAGGCATTATGTCACCTGCAAACTAAATCTGAATCGCTAGAGTCTGATTTAAGGGCTGCTCACAGTCAGATACAGTGTGCTAAGGAGACAGCTAACCAGTGTGAAAAGCAGAGTGCTGAGTTACGTCATCAAGTTGACGAACTTCAGGCTGAGGCGACCAGACGGGCTAGCAATAGCCTCTTTTCACCAGGCACTACTAGCCTGTGGTGTCTGCGATGCCAAGAGCTAGTGGCTCAGGTTTCCGCTCTTAAGAGGCGGGGTGAACAGGATCAAAAGGAGTTACAGTTTCTAGCAGTTTGTAGGTCTGAGATGGCTTCTCAGACAAAGAAATTAAAAGCAGACGCGGCTCTTTTTGAGCAACGAGAGAGTGCTTTGATGGCTGAGCTCGATGCCACAGAGTCTGCTCTCAGTGCAGAGAGACGGCATACAGCCGGTCTGCAAAGGCAGCTAGTTGTTGCACGTCAGGAATGTGGGCAGGAAATACAGAGAGTTAACCTAGAAATCCAGCAGTTAAGAGCTGACTGTTTTGAATTGGCGTGTGTGTCCACCGCTCAGGGTAATGAGACAGAGTACAGGGATAATTTCAGCCCTCTAGGCTTCTCGAAGTACCAGAGGGTAGATGACGGCAGTTTGCCACTGGAAACCCTGCCCAGTGTAGAACGGCAGCTTTTCCAGAACAGAGTCAGTTCTCTCCCATCAGCGCATGAGCACAGGAGAGAAACAGGGCGGAGTGAAACACCCTACTCTCGACCCCTCCCCATACAGGGAGCGGTGGAGGGGGGGGGTGAGAAATCCCTCGAGTGATGGCAAACTGTACCAGCAGCGACCACCAGAGGGAGCTGAAGGGACGCAAAATCCCTTAGGCTCCCGTGTCCTGCAAGGGAAAATAAATGAAAATGCTTCTGTCGCGCAATTACAAATCATCAAGACCTTGCGGAGCATGGTCACTCCTTTTGAGAAAACTGGTCATGCCACCATAAATGAACATTTAGCTGCAGTCAAAGATGCCTTTCGGGCACTGAACATTACCAGGGGGGGGGACATGGTTTTGTATCTTCCATGGTCTTTTGATGTGCCTTGTCAGCAATTCATTCGGGCCATGGCAGATGATGAAAAGAAGGACATTGTCATTTTTGAACAGGCACTAAAGAAACATTATGGGCCATATCCTGATGATATTGCTGCAAAGCAGGCAGCATTTAGTATGACTCATAGGGAAAATGAAACTCCCCGAGAGTTTGCTTACAGACTTAGGCAGACTTTCTTCCAGAGTGACCCTTCTTGGGAAACAATAGAACACCATCAGGAGTTTCGTAATCTTTACTGTCAGTTGCTCCTTCCATCTATCAAGCCTTATATGTCTGACAAGCGTCACGAACCCCTGTCACGTGTCATAGAACATGCTGAGTGGATTTGGGAAGCTGTTCCCAACATGAGAGCAACCAATACTGGCAGCACAGTCCGGGCTCCCAGCAAGGCCAGAGAGCCAAAACAGTGTGTTAGTGCTGTAAAATCCACTCTTTCGTTAGAAAATAACTCTTCTCCTTCTGTTCCACAGAATCCTCCCAGGCCACCCCAGAATAACCAGTCATCTGGGTCTAAGCAGCGCTCTGGGAATCAGCGTTTCACTCCACAGAACCGGAACTGGAAGAGAAAGCCTGGTTTTGACAAATACCTGGAACTGGAGAAGAGAATAAGCGAGCTGACAGATATGATGAAGACTAGCATTGCATTCAGCTCCTCACAGGAGGCTCCTGCAAAGCTCCGAGCAAAGCATCAGACGCCAGAGGAGGAACTGGTTGACTCCTCTTCCCCTTCTAAGGCGACTGAATGACTAACCGACTTTGTTTCTGTCCCACAGGTCACTATTGCACAGGTGCAGCCAGCCGTGGATGCCACCTCATGGACACAGAGTGACAGTTCTGCCATGGACAGCGAGGGTCCAGCCTTTGACACCATCAGGAAGCACAAGTACTTTCTGGGTAAACTCAAGCCAAAAGGACAGAGGTACACTGTTCCTGTTACAATTCAGCAGGTTTTTCTCTGTGAGGGCCTGATAGATTCAGCCTCTGAGGCTACCCTGATTACCTCCAGTCTCTTTGATAGACTCACTGCTTCCTTGGGGAGTCAGAGGACCCTACACGTCACACCCAGTGATTTGTCACTCGCAGCTTATGGGAATCAGCCCATAGAGTCTATGGGGCAGGTCTGGCTTAACCTCCAAATTGGAAAATTACAGGTGAAACATCCTGTAGTCATTACCAAGTGCCCTGGGGAAGAATTCCTGATTGGCAATGAGCTCCTGAAACGGTTACGCCCCATTCTGGACTACGTCCAGGAAGTGATCTGGACACAGGTCACACATCCCATACCTTATGCTAGGGTAAAACATGACAGAGTCAGTGGTCCTTGTTCGGTGGAACGCACAAGCAAGTCCATCAGGATTAATTTCCAGAGGTCAGCTGATCCCCAAATCCTTCAGCTCCAGTATGAAAGGGCTGGAGATGAGGATCAGGGCATCAGCGACGTGGTTTCCATTGCAGTGGGTTCAGTAGCTAACATTGTCCTTGATACTGACTGCCTGCAGATTTTCCTGAAGGAACCTGTGGAAGGTTGTGAGGTGAAAACCCCTCCTCCCTCCCATCCCTGCCTAGATCACCCTAGGAGACTGACGGACATATTCTCGGCTGAGAAAGGTCCCTTTATATATGTGCAGGTGGGCATGTCCCAAAAGGAAAGGGCCTACCTATTACCCCACTGTGACCACTCCCTCATCAGTGAGACTCTTTTCTATCGGCTCAAACAACAGCTTACCCTTGATTGGGTAATGGGAGCGAAGACTTCGTTCCAAGTGCCTGGGGAAGGGCTCAAGACATTAATGGGCTACTGCAATCTCCCCTTACAAGTTGGGGTCAAAGGTTTTCGGCACACCTTCTCCATCATCAGAGGACTTGAGGTGCCCCTCTCCTTAGGCTCAGATTGCCTTGTTCGACTGGGAACTTATGTGGATTTTGTGAACAACATCCTCTGGAGTAGGATGGTAGGAGATCCGGTGGATTTCTCTGGTGCCCGCCCATCCCTACGGGCTGGTCAGACTATTCCTCAAGTCTGTGAAGTGGTCTGTGCAGAAGACACCCACATACCTGGGAGGGTACAGGATTGTCCCCTGCCGATACAGGTGACCCGAGGACATGTGTTCTCCGACAACTTGGTCTTCTTCAGTCCAAATTCCCGTTTTGAGGAGCTGGGCCTAGCCATGGGTCCCATACCCTGCATGGAGGCCACAGCTCCCTCCTTACACTTATTGCTCACCAATCCAAATCCAGATCGCATTCACCTGGTGAAAGGCGAACCCCTGGGATTCCTAGTGGGAGAATCGTTCCCAAGTGTGGAATTGAGTCTACAGATTATTGGGGAAGCACCTGTTTTCTGGAACATCTGTGAAGGGTGGGGACCCCTTTGTGTGTACGATCCTCACCCCGAGGCCTCCTCACCTTACAGTTTGTCTGGCCACGTAGTGCTGTGACCTCACAGGTGGACCTCGAGTCTGACCATCTGATTTTGTCAAGTAAACTTGATGAGGCTGTTAGTTCCCTCACCCACCAGGGGGGGGAGCCCCATGCTGTCCAAGCCATCCAGGTCTCCTCTCTCCAAGATGAGATTGAGGAGAAGGTTGAAATACCCTCAAATAAACCTGTTCTGGGATTTGATGAAATGGTTGCGGGAAAACTTGCTGAAGCAGACGCCTGCACTGATGAGTTAGAAAAGGCCCAATTAAAAGAACTGCTGTACCGTCACAAGGACCTGTTTGCCACTGACACCTATGACTGTGGTCTCACCGACCTACATGTCACCCGTATTCCTATGGATCCAAACAGTAAACCTGTCTTTGTGAGGCAGTATAAAATCCCATTGGCCTCCTATGAATCCATTCAGGAAATCATTAATTCCCTGGAACAAAAGGGAATTATACGTCAATGCAGCAGTACTTACAATGCCCCACTGTGGCCTGTCATCAAGAAGGATTCTAGCTGGCGCTTAGCTTTGGACTATCGCCAGCTTAATAAAAAGGTACCTCTATCCAGATGGCCTATGGCACATCTGGAACAGAACTTAGCCACCATCAAGGGTGCAAGGTACTTTACCAGCCTGGATCTGGCCTCAGGATTTTGGACTATACCTGTCCATCCAGAAGATCAGCATAAGCTGGCTTTTACCTTCGGTAGGCGACAATATACTTGGAATCGGACACCGTTTGGTTATTTGAATGCCCCAGCAGACTTCAATATTTTCCTGCATAAAGCTTTGCCTGATGCTGAGACAAGAGGCACCCTCGTCTATGTCGACGACATACTGGTGAAGAACACCAGTTTCACTGACCATTTGCAAGAAATAGAGCATGTCTTCCAGCAACTGAAAGCTGCGGGAGCAAAGCTGTCCTTGTCAAAGGGCCAATGGTGCCGGAAATCCCTCAATTATTTGGGTTACGAAGTTTCGGCTGAGGGACTGCGGCCTCAAAGGAAGAGAATTGCGGCCTTGCAACAACTCAAACGTCCGACCAATGTGAGTGAGCTGCGCTCATTCTTGGGCATTTGCAATTATTCACGCCAATTTGTGGATCAATATGCGGAGATTTCCCGACCCCTGGTCAAACTCCTCAAAAGCGATGAACCTTGGGTATGGAATCCCGACCAAGAGGCAGCTCTAGAAGAGCTGAAGGCAGCTTTGAGTCGAGCTCCCTGTCTTGCCTATCCAGAGAGTGGCAGAGAATTCTTCATGGAACTAGGTTTCACCGATCACTCTATGAGTGCTGTTCTGTACCAGATGCATGACACAGATAGGAAAGTTATTGCCTATGCCAGCAAAGCTTTAACGGAAGTGGAGAAGAAATACTCTGACTGTGAGAAATCCTTGTTGTCCACAGTCTGGGCCCTCCAATATTTCCGCAGTTATATCCAAGGTGAGAGGTTGGTTGTTGAGACTCATCACCAACCCATCAAGTTCCTAGGCAGTGATCGGATTAAATCGGGACAAGTGTCAAACAGTCGCATTGTCTCCTGGACCTTGGCACTTCAGGGCTGGCCCCTGGAGGTCAGGTATGCTCAAAACCGCAAGGATGCCGCCGCACAGGGCCTGGCTGAATTGCACGATTGCACTGCCAGAGAACCTCTAGTGGGTAATTTAGACACCGAAATGGAGTCATGTACGCCTGAGCCTTCTCGTCATCGTCCTTACGATGAGAACCTCTGTAAAGGCTACCCCAAGGTGTATGTGGACGGTTGTGCTTACCGTCGAGAGCCTGACCATGAACTGGTAGCAGGTATAGGTGTGGTTTGGAACCAGAACCACCCTTGTGAACCCTTCAAGTACCGTCTAGGTACCAAGACTAATCAGTATGCAGAGCTAGCTGCAGCCCTGGCAGCTCTCCAGTCTGCTGCTCAGGGAGGGGTTCACACCCTAACCATCTGTACTGATTCAGACTACGTCCGACAGAATTTTGTTTCCCACTTACCCATTTGGAAATCTAACAATATGCTGAATTCCAAAGAGAAACCTGTCAAACATGCCGGATTGATTCTGGCCTTGGACAAGGTAGCTCATGAACATGACATGACCATCTACTGGAAGAAAGTGAAAGGTCATTCCCGTGTTGATAATCCTGACAAGATTGGAAATGATCTAGCTGATCATCTTGCCAAGGAGGGTGCTGTCTCTGGAGACCTCTGGCAGTTGGAGGCCCCCGAGACTAATGGGCTTCAAAAGGTGACGGCGGTTACCCGGCGACAAGCTCAATTATCCACCATGCCCCCTGTGGTTCAATGGTGTGGCGAGAGCACAGATCTCGACCTCGTGCAAGCCCAGAAACAAGATCCTACTCTTGGACGTTTCTACCTTTTTCTGCAGAACCCCCAGGAACACCCATTAACTCTGGAGGATTGTCAGGACGATGAGGAACTGAGGATCCTCTACATCTCCAAGGACATGTTCCATCTCCAGAAAGATCTGTTGATACGGACGAGTAAGCATGGTATTGTGCAATGGGTGGTACCTCGGGCCTTCCGTGGAGTTATGTTACAGCACGCTCATGATGAACCTTGTGCCGGTCATAGAGGTGACCGAATAACCTATGAAACGTTGAAACAAGTGGCCTACTGGCCCCACATGTACCAAGATGTCCAATTGTATACTAAAGGTTGTCTGACCTGTTGCAGATTTCAACCTGCAGCTCCTTCTCATAGAGCACCTTTGAGAAACAGAGGTCTGACCATGCCTTGGTCTGATCTCCAGATTGATTGGATCGGCCCCGTGCCCCGATCCTCTCGAGGCAACAAATATATGTTGACAGTTACCTGCTTATTTACTAAGTGGGTTGAGTGCATCCCAGCACCCAACTGTACCGCCGAGACCACAGCCACCTTGTTGTTAAACCATGTTTTTCAGCAGGTGGGGCCTCCCCATGCGAGTGGAATCTGACCAGGGTTCCCACTTCACGGGACAAGTCATTAAGCATCTGTGGAAGGTACTAGGTGTGAAGGCCAAAGTCCACATTGCTTATCGTCCACAATCCTCTGGACAAGTGGAGAGAGCAAACAAAACTATCATCAGTATCTTGAAAAAGTATGTTTCTTCCTCTGGGAAGGACTGGGACATCAAACTGCCCTTGGTCCTGATGGCTATCAGAGCCACGCGTCATCGTGCTACTGGTGTGTCCCCTTTTGAGATGATGACAGGTAGGGACATGGTTTTACCCCTTCATCTTCTTTACAGGACTAATGATGTGAATCTCGCTGCTGCTACAACTGCTCATGAATATGTTGCCCATTTAAGACAACACTTGCAAAGTGCCTTTGCCTTTGCCCAAAAGAATTTGGACACTGCTGCTAGGGGTAGGAAGACCTACTATGATTTGAGGACTACCTCTAAAGAATACCAGATTGGCGATAAGGTATTCTACTACAATTTTGGTAAGAATAAGGTCAAAGACTGTAAATTTCTACCTAGCTGGAACGGTCCATTTCCTATTGTGGATAAAGCCTCCCCTGTTGCTTATCAAATTCAAATGAAGTCCAGTACTGAGAGGGAAGGCTCCCTTAAATGGGTCCACATTAATCAGCTTAGACCGTGTCATCCCAGTAAGCTCCTTCCTGAAGAACCTCTTGCTGAAGTGAGTGATGCTAACCTTGAGGCGGGATAGCCTGTTTGTTTTCTTTTACAGATGGAGTCCCGAACTTTGAAGGTCCTGTTCCTGATTTTGATGTTAGCGGGATCCGAGGTTGCCAGATTGATTGAACCTGGCCCACCTTCTGGTGTCGTGCTACAGGATATGCCTGGTTGCCTGATTACACAGTCCCCGACTGTCACACAGAAAGTTTTTGTGTCCCTAGATCCCCGACATGTTTTACAGAAGCATTTTGAATCGTCTGTTGTACGCATCACTAATATACGTGGTGCCTAATCTTGGCATGTGCCAACGCTCTAAAGACATTCATTGGTTATGTCCTGGTAAACCTTTCCTGAAGGACACTTCTACAGCTCTTTGTGAGTTGTCTGCTGCAAATGTGAAAGAACAATGTAAAGTTACCATGGCCAAGTTCGATGACTTTTCAGAGACGAAAGTTGCTGTTGTCAACAATGTTTGGCTGGTTAGCACCCCTTTGAAGGGAACTCCTGGTCACCATAAATAAACATGACATTCATAATAGAGTTCCTCTACCCTGCAATGTTTGCTTGATTGATGTTCCCAAGAACTCCATTGTTAATGTTGGTGGAGTTTCCTTGTTTTATCTTGATGCTGACCCTGTTTCGACAGAGCTCCAGATTTTGGATGTGTTTCGAGGTCATGAGATTGACTTCACTGCAGCCTTGACCTATCTTTTGGACTATAAGGACTCTCACACAGTTGAACTGTCCATTGACCAGGCCGACCTTGCCATTGCAGATTATTACTTTGATTCACGAGATGTGGACATTTTACAAACTGATTTTATGTCACATGTCATTGTTCCTGGTCTTTTCTTTCTGTTGGTGCTCCAGTTTCTTATCTCCTTGTATCAACAGAGACAGATTCGTACTCTTCGTCGCTCTATGCATCCTGCACCTCTGCTGCCTGCCATGCGTCTGCAGGATTTGCTGGAACGTCACACTTTTGAATAAGTGTCACCATTTTCTTTGAAAGTTATCCATTACTCTTAATTGAGTTGGGTTTTTTTTCATAGCTAGCATGTGTTCATTTTACTAACACAGTTACACATGGCTTCTCATTACTTTTGAGTGTTCACCTTAGTGTTGCACTAACTCATTATATTGCATCACTGATATGCATTTTTGGTTTGGATACTATATATATACTCTTGAGTTTGAAGTTACCATGCATTATTTTGTTTAAATTGACTTGACTGTATCTATGTCATTTGATTTTGACTTCTTTTATTGCTTGAGTGTGTTCACTGTATTATTCCTCATGCAGTATTGTTTTCATGCATTTTGTGCTTGAAGTATTATCCACTTCTCCTGTATTGGTCAATCATTTGTCATTTGGTTCTGACCTGCACGGTAGTACTGCTAGTTAGGCTTTGTACGATGGAGTGTACTCCCTTGTAGCATCCTCCATCTTACAAGGGGGGGGGAGATGTAGGGCTGGTACCCCTGCACTTCTACATGCAAATCTCTGGCCTGCTCAGCAACTCAGGCCTGAACCAAACTGCACAAAACAAGATGGATTCTACACTTCACTTTTGCTGTGTTCAGCTATAAGCCTGTCCTCCAAGCAACTGCTTGCACAGCGTTTCTAAGTGTGCATGCATACAGAGGCTATTGTCCGTGGCTGGCCTTGGACACTTGTACATGCCCAGAAGTTACATACTGTTGCTTCTGCCTGACTTTTACCATGGCTCCTTTGTTTGCAAGAAGCTGCTCATCATCGACCTTCTGATTCGCTGAGAATACCTCAGACTGCCTGGTGCCAATCATCGGACCTATGACGGAGGATTCTCACACAGAATTATGCATTCTGCACTGGAAACTTTAGTTAGTTAGTTAGTTGTAAGTAGGAGAGTAAGAGAGAGTTGGGGACTTTCCCCACCTGGACATATAGACTTCTGCACCGGTCCTGCTGCTGTGCACTGCATACCTGATTCCTGAGCCCTGAGCCTTCCGCCAGACGGCCCCTACGTGTGGGCTAGGCCGTCCTCCACAGGTCTGAGATAAGACTTTCACAGATACCTCCGGTTCGGACTTACTGCGGCTCGCCTCTGAAGGGGCTGGAGCCGGCATTAGCTAACAGCTGCATCCTTGGACGAAGCTGTCTCTGCCCGTCGGAGCTAAGGTACTGACTTATCTCTCCTCCTCCGTATGGGAAAAGGGGTTAGCAATATATTTCTTGCTTTTCCTAAGTGCAGAGCGAATCAGTGACGTCTGGTTTCCTAGTCTGTGATTTATTACGTTGTCCAAGTGTACATCTGTACCATAACAAATGTCTACCTCATTTTTCTAATTAGCGATATGTGTGTGTGTATATTTTTCTATTTGGTTGCCTACAATAAAGTCTAATATATATCTGCAGACCAGAATTCTTTCGTGGCTCATTGCCAGAATAACTCATAGAACTTTGGGCTGGGATAGTAGCCATATTCCCCTAGACAACAGAGAGTCTAACTTATTTTTGTGCTACTATATACCCGACAGCACCCAATGTCTACGACTTGTGGATATCACTGTGTATTTTTCTTGCACCACCGCTGTAAAGGGGTGCCTTTTGAAAATATTTTAGAAATGTATTCTGAAGATTTAATGCAAAATGATAATATGGTGTTACATTTTGTAAAACGCAACAAACAAACTTTGTGTAGATCTTTTAGAAATCCGTTCCATAATCAGCAAGTGTGTGTTTCCTATCGTGAATGTTTTGATGCTTCTAAATAAAAAGTAACCCCTCTAAGGAGGTTTTTTGAAAAGAAACCACTGTCTAGTCTTTTATTTTTGTTTTTTAAACATTTTATTGAAAATACATTTTTACACACTCAACCACCGGTATCTGTGGGATAATTTACGTTTTTTGTGATGGGAGTAGCTCTTTGCTCTTTATCGGACCCGTGTACATTTTAGTAGCCTTCACAGATGGGTTCTCTTTGAGGCGTGCCAGTACATCTCTGTTGGCTGCATTACCCATTACCGTAGAGGGCATATTTAATTCGGCTAGGGTTTGCATGAACTCCTCCCAGCCCCTGAGTATTCTTCGTTGTGAAAGAGCTTGGGGCTGCGTAGCCCCACGAACGAGGTCGAGTAGGTTAGAGCCATTGATGGGGTTTCCCCGGTATACAAATGTTCCATTTCCCTCCCAGGATGCCACATTCTTGTTTTTGAACAGTTTATTAAGCAGCAACTCAGCATTTTTCCTATAGCGCATATTGATGCTGTTTAACACTTCTTGTATTACAGGGTCTGAAGGTATAATATTTTCTAGAGATGCTGCCGTTGATGTCTCATCTTGTGCCTGTAGATACAAGTTTATTTTTTCTTTTTCCATATCCCTCTGTTAAGCACGAGATAGCGCTGTAGTACTTCTGAGTAACATTTAGCCTTTTCGTGTTCAGACATACCGACGCTTTGCAGGATGTTTTTCATTTCTTCATCTAACTTATGGATGGTCGTGGTTCTAATATTTTCATCCCGATCTGGCAGGTTTCTCAAGCGCTCAAGTTGTTGACTAGGGACTATGTACATTTTTTCAGCGTGATGCATTAGAGGTTTGTCAGAAGCCCCGTTATCAATGGTAATGCAAAACTTAACAGGGGCCCGATAAAGCCACCCGACTGTCTCACCAATTGCTTCTTTTTTTAATGGGTAGTCTTTTATCGCACAGACTCTTTATGGCATGACGCTTCCCTTTTAAAACCTTTATCTGTTGTTGTGAAAGAGGAATGTTACCTTTTAGGGTGTTGAGAGCGATTTCAACTATAGCTGCTACCAAATCATTAGAAGCTGTATTCAGGATGGCTCTTCTGTGCTGCGGAGAGGCTTGAACCAAAAGTTTTAAAAGGGGCAGGTTTCTCTTTACACGGCGAGACATGTTGTCTGAGACACACAGGTATGTATGAAGGGTTGGTTACATATTCATTTCTTTTATGTGAGATTTGTGGTTTTTCACAGTATACCGTGGTCCAATCTGGAGGGAAGATATCCGTCCTCAGTCTGTAAGCCTCAGGCGTTGTGTTATTTAAATCCACGACGAGATACCCAAACGGCTTTCTGGTTGCATCTTCAAAGACTTCTAAAAAGAATTTTGATTTTCCAGGGTACATCTGCCTGGCTAGAATGGCAATCTGTAACTTATCTCTAGGATTCTTAAAGAGCACCATGTATTTGGTATTTAAAGTTATAGTTCGGCTTGCTTTACCTTGGCAGAAAACATTTTGAACAATATATATGATGCTCAGGTTTCTGTGATGCACATACTTGGTAAAGGCTTTCTCTATTTCATCACTTTTACAGGCAGAATTCATTAGGTCATCAACAATAACCAAGTTTACTTTATTGGTTGGAAACATCCGTTCATCATTAAAAGTATCAGGCAAAGTGTCCATAAATGTAATAAAAGGATATTTATTTAACATTTCTTTATACAGAGGTTGCCAGCAACTGTAACACCACACAATATTGTTAGGCATGACAGTCAATACACGACCAGCATGTTCTAACATCTTTTTAACAAAGAAGCTCTTGCCTGAATTGGACGGCCCCGCTAAAATACAAGAAAAAGGATGTGACCAGCGCACATCCACCACGCTAGTATCCATAGGGTAATGTGCTAAAGCCATCCTCCAACTTCACCCTTTTGTCATACACAACCTTTTGTGTTTTTTTAATCACACCAGTCTCTATTGTCCAACCCTTTTTGTTTCTTATAATACCAGGTTGTTGTACTCCTATCTTTTTCTGGGATAAATCTGCTGTCCCAGGCTTGTAGTCCAAAACTAGATCTTTCAAACTAGTGAAATTGATTTTCTGGCAGTTTTATACGTTTAACGTAATCCCTTTTACTTTCATACAGGTCTTCCCGCTTGACAGCTTGTAGCCGTATGTTTTAGGCCCCGCTGATACAAACTCTGTGATATGTTCATCTGAGGGTATCTCGCTTGTGAGCTCACCTAAATAATCACCCAAAGATGGGTTCCAATCACCCTCTCGACTTAGAAATATCACAGAATCTGTATCATGGTACAGACAGCGCTCTTGCAAACTATCTAGAAGGTTGTACAACTCCAGGCGTGCATAAGCCGTTGTAAAACAGGCAATGAAAACGTTGGTGCTACCCGACAATATACACTGGTCTTTTGAGTGCCTCCAAGACACACAGGCTGTTTCATCATCAATAAAATCGCATGATGAAACCTCGAATTCAGGAGAAAACAGATATTTAAAGAGATCATCAGGTTCTTTCACAATGCTTGTGGTAGGCAGGTTTGTTCTTTGACCAAATTTACCCCACAGGGAATTTAAGAAAAGTTTTGCTATTTGACGCTTAGCATGGTTTACATTAATCTGGTCTGCACGCAAACATACCCCCTCTTTTCTAAAGAAATCAGCTATGTACACATTTTGTTTTTCAGTATCATTGCACCATCGAGGGTAGCCAGAAGCCTCTTGTTTTTGACAGAGGTGCATTTTGATGTATTCGGAAAAGAGATGATCAGATTTTTGCTCGAAATTCCAGATTTCATAGATTTCAACAACGACATACCCTTTTGCAATGGCTAAATTCATCTCCACCGTACACCAAGTCCCCACAAAAGCTCTCTCCTCATCCGTGTGGGCACACATTTCCTGTTGCCGTGTGTCAGCACACGTGTGACACAGTGGAAACATAAGCTTACCGCCCAACCGTATGGGTAACACCGGGAAAAAGAGCTTTCGTGGGGGATATACTTTTGCTTTTATAAAACCAAAGTACTTTGTAGGGGGACCAAATTTGTCATAAATGATTTTTGGATGGCCTATTGGATATTCCTTTGTTTTATTGACAAAAGGGTACAGGCTGGTAAAATCATAGTAGTGTATTTTTTCCCCAGGCCTTGTTTTGTGGTACAGACAAATGGCATTTGTTCTACCCCCGAAAAGGGCATCTCGTGGAATCAGAGGTTGCGGTAATGCGGAGTCAGCCAGGAAATCTGCGTAGCCCCCGTCATTTTCTTTTACCATCTGCTTCCACTCGTGCTCCCATAGACTTATGACCTTGAACCCACGGCTTTCCAGGAATGCAGCTTTTAGCTGTGTTTTGTAATAAAGAAAACCATAGGTCGTGGCTGCTATAGGATTCTGGTCTTTATCGTTATAACAGCTTGGACAGCCGTGGTGAAAACAACCATTAAATTCAATAGCTGTTTCTACCCCACCGATCACGGCATAGCCATCAAGAAAATAAGCCCCCACCTTTTTTTCGCCACCTTTCAGAGCATGTGTGATCTGTATATTTTCTTTGGCCTCCACATACATCAGCCATTGAATAGAGGGGGTTGAATATCTCTTTGTCTGCCGGTGATAGTTATCTGGTGGGATGAGTGCCACAGTCTTGGGTTCTAAAAACATGAATCTGAACATAGCCATACATACAGATGCAAGGGTTATATATTGGAAAGGGTCTAAACACCTTGTTTGAATTTCTGAGATGTCATCCTGCTCTACAAACACTTCTTTCTCTGTCATTTTCATGATTTCAGCTCGGTAGAGAACACAGGCCTGTCGCAAAATAGATACATCCTGCTGGCAGTAATAAGCCAGCTCTTTTTGCAAATTAAAAGTTTTATGCTGATTGTCCTTGTACCACTGTAAAAATTCATCTTTTTCTTCAGGCAACATGTTACTCACACCATAATGTTCAACACTCGGCATGGGACCCACATAATTTTGATTTTCCAGCGTATTAAAAAAGTGTGGAAAGTACCCCTTGCTGCCTGTAAAACCCATGGCTTGTGGAAGTTTGCTAAGTTTCATAGGCAGGAAATTTAGAGAGTCTATAAAACGGACAGTCAGAGGTTCAACGGTAATTTGTAAATGTTTAGCACCTTGAACCAACAGCCCCGTGTCCATCTTTTCCTTAAGCAGTTGTTTAAGAACAAAATATCCGTCATAACCTTTGGAATTATGGGCTATGAAGGTGTAACCTTTAAATTTTTTGTCACAAAAAATCTGTATAAAGGCAGAAATACATTCGAGACCCTTGAATTCCCAGTTTCTTTCATCATTTAAGTCCGTCGCATATATGTAATTAGGGATATGCCAGCCTGTTTCTTGCATACATTCACAGTCATAAAAAATATACTTTTCAGATGTTTCAGTTTTACCAATAGGGGTCATAAAACATAAGTGGATGCCATCCCCGGTTAGGGGCTCGCGACATAGTTTACAATGACGGCCCTTGCACTTATGTTTCTTGTCCACATAAGACTCACATTTCTGGCACAGTATCTTAGATAAACACGCCACTTCTTTTTTCAGAGCCAGATCCGCGTGTCTATCTAAACACTCTTTAGAACGACAAAAGAGTTTGCAATTAGGGCATCTCTGTTGTACACCAACATTATTCACACACGTTAGTGTCAAACAAAGATGGCACCATAATGTGCAATTATGATCGTGACTGTACGGTTTCTGACAGTAACTACAGAAGTTGCGCTCCCATAGAATTTTTTGACATCGGTTATACCATAGAAATGGTCATCGTGTAGCAACAAGAACACAGTCTTAGGGAACACAGGTCTGTCTGATGTCTTAAAACAAACCCATGAATTTCTGTAAAGCACAACGCGTATGTTTATCTTTAAATGCTGTTCAAATATTGCTACATCATCGAGCATGACTTTTCTATGTACCGGCCACCCCAATTCATTATGTAGTTTTTTAGCACCTTCTAACAATTTGACATCTGTCATTTTTACCTGTGACATGAGGGCTGTGAGGCTACCTGCAAAACACAGGCTATTATCAGTGTTATTCAAGTCTATCAAATACATCCTTTTCTTATGAATAATATGGCTAAACGGTATAGTCTTTAAGACCCTACGAGCACCCCCACCCCGATTTCTTATGACAAGTACAACAACACGGAATATATCTCAAACCTGGATTTCTCTGTGACTCTGAAGGAGTTTAGCGATCTGATTTAAGAAATCATCAGCGTCTAATGCTTCGGGGTTTAACTTTCCAGAATACAAGGAATTGTGAAAAAGAGATGAGTGTAGATGCACCTGTACATAATCACCGGGTGAAACTCTGCTGCTAACCTCGTCCAGAATATGTTGAATACCTTGCCGAATAGCGAATTGAGCCTCAGATAATGATGTTATCCTGTCTAAATTAATAAACCGAAATTCCTCTGAATAAATTACACCATTAAACTTGTCCAATTTACGATCCCACCTTTTCACAAACTGAACATAGCTAACTGGTTCTGATTCTGCAGCGGGGCCTAATGCATGATTATTTGCGCTGTCCTCTGAAACACTGTGATTAAAGACACAGCTTTCACCATGCCCTCCGTATTCTGTACTGGCGTATGTAGATTCACCGTCAGAAAAACTTTCGCTGCGTGATCTTTTCCTGTTAGACTTCTCACCCACAGCCTCTGGATTTCTAACATTTTCTCGATCTGAAAAAAGAAAACGTAGGGGCTAATACTTTTTTTCTTTTACAGCGACCTTAAAATCGATGTGCTGGATAAAACCAGAATACTCACTATTCTGCTTATCTTTTGGTTTTCGGTATGGAGCTGTTTGCTCTTCTGTACCGGCGTGTGTAGATTCACCGTCAGAAAAACTATCGCTGCGTGATCTTTTCCTGTTAGACTTCTCACCCACAGCCTCTGGATTTCTAACATTTTCTCGGTCTGAAAAAGAAAACGTAGGGGCTAATACTTTTACAGAGACCTTAAAATCTAGGTGCTGGATAAAACTGGAATACTCACGATTCTGCTTGTCTTTTGGCTTTCTGTAAGGTACCGTCTGTTGGTTAGACTGGCCATCTTGTTTTGTAGCATCTTCTTGGTCTAAAATAAAAAAGATTACAGGTTGAGGCTGTCCTCTGAAACACTGTGAGACACATTATAAAGAGCATAGCTGTTGGAAAATTAAAACACCACAGGACATACCTTTTAAATTTCTTTGCTGCCTTCTTTTTGTAAGAGAAAGTTTATTTGTAACCCCCTTTTTCTGCTCCTATTTTTTAAAGACAATCATAAGAGACAGAAACATTACATAGCCAACAATATTTTTAAAAAAGTAAGACTCATATCTACTCACCATGTCTGAAGAAAAAGTTGCAGATGATACAAGCTATAGAGACTATGTGATCTTTTCTGGCTGTTGAAATGTACTGCACCTTTTTAAATGAAATTCTTTGATGGGGCTTACAGCACCCAGACTCATTAACTGAAATATCTCTGGATCTCATAAGCTTATCATACGACCTGGCTAATTCACATACCTTTTTTTTCGCAGACAGTACATTGTAATAGATGCTATATATCTGTGTATGTGGCTAATACACATTCCCACCCATTTCCCAGACGTCTTAAGTGGATTTTACTTATACGACAGAGTTCTGCACATTCTTATCTTATGGCCTATTGTTTAGGACACACCTAGAGGCCCCATTTTTTTCCAGACAAACCATTGTAGGTTTAATTAACTAAGCATTCCTAAAACACACCACACATAGGTTCAAAATATTTTATTTCAAATAAAATGTTTTCATCTTGTGAAATTCATTTGAGCATTACAAGTTTTAAAAAAAATAAAATGCATACATATAATTTTATTCATCTGTATGTTCAACTAATAGATTCTGGAAATACATACATTTTCATAAAAAGTCAATTTTTACAGAACTTGGTGTTTTTTAAAGAACGATCTATAATCTCTGTCACAGATTAAGCCTTCCACTATTTCTATTTCGCCGTCTGCCACAGAATTAACCAAAATATTGAGCAGTTGTCCTGGATTTCTACTGGTGTTAAAATCTCTGACGAGTTCAAACAAAAAATTCAAATTTTCATAAACTAGGACAGTTGCTTTCATTTTATGACCCGCAATCATGGCAACATTTAAAATAGGTCCTAGACACAACCTGTTACAAGTTTTATGGATTTTCTGATGTATTTCATTGCGTCCCCACTTTAAACAGTCATGATGTCTTTGGCCTGGAGCATGTATTACACACGCTGCACAGTCTCTATGCATAACGCCCTGCCAGCATTTCTTGATAATACAGGCCACCGTTGTTTGTATAACAGATTTAAATGTGTTTATTTCATCAGGTTTTGTGTAGTCCCTTTGACTGGCTATGACATCAAATGCCTCCCTTTGATATGTACAGAGAAAGCACAAACAGCGTAGATTGGCAGCCTGTATGTGCTCCTGTAGGAGCGGAGATTCGTCACTTCCCTACAAAAAAAACCAAAATAATGTCAGTATGAACCGCTGTTTCTTCTATAACACTTTTCTAAATAAAAAAACTTCTCTTACCTCTGCTGATCCTAGGTCTTCCAATAAACAGTTTGTTTCTGCATCTACAGCGGCGTGATATAATTCTATATCCTCCGGGTCCATTGTGATGTCAGATGTTAAGCCAAGTTCGGTGCCAGAATCGCAGGGTTCTTGAGAGTTGAAAAATATTTGGGCATCTGGATAATCCACAAAAGCTGCTATTTCTTGCTCAGGCTCTGCCAGACTCTCCTGTAGTTCAAAGGGATTTTCAATCGGTGGATACCCCTCTGCAACGGCATCATGGTCCTTAAGGAAGTAATTAATGTTGTGTGCCCTGCTGGAAATTCTGCTTGGTGTTCCAAAAAGAGCCATTTTTTCCTTTCTGAAACTCTGTGTTAAAATGTTCCCCTTACACAAAGCCTTACACCAGGAGCATGCTCAGAACAGACCTCTTGTTTCAACCAATCACGTGTTACCACACCCTAGAGAGACATGTCCAGGCTTGTCTCTCTGTATTGGTTTTTTCAAAGCCACTAAAAAAAAACTGTATTAGTATTTGGATTTGAACTCAGCTCTCTCAAAAAAAATAGCTGTATTAGGGGGATTTGAACTCAGGTCTCTGTATTTCAGTCTGAACTCTACAGGTCTGTCAGAATACTTCTAACAGTGAGGTCTTAAAAGTAAAATTCTATCACATGGACAGCACTGGTTTCTCTAACATTTGCATTTGTCATTGCATTTGTAAAGAAAATTGTGTCTCTCTGTGCTGTGAATCTTTTGTGAGAAATAAGAACTGGGGCAGTGGGAGAGAGAAAAGCATTTTATTTTTCCAGGGTTCCTGCTTTTTTGCAGGTGTAAACATTAACCAGAAGCAAAAAACACATTTCCGGAGTCAGTCACACTGCTCCCCGCTGATGTCAGCAAAAAGGGACAGTCCATTTCCGATGATGTAGGCAGGGGCGTGGTTGAGGGTGAGAGGGTGATCCCTCTAACAAAGATGTGCTAATTGCATTTGGAAAGAAAAAAGATTCTAGCTTGCCTGTCTCTCTGTGCTAGGAATCAGTTTTTGTGTGAGAAAAAACAACTGAGTCTGTGTGGGAGAGAGAGAGAAAAGCATTTTTGTTTTTCAGTATTAAGCAGAAGCAAAAACACATTTCCGGAGTCAGCCATACTGTCATTTCCGGAGTCAGCCATACTGTTTCCGCTGATGTCAGCAAAAAAGGGACAGTCCCTCTTCTGATGACGCCCTGTTTCCGGTGATGTCATTTCCGATGATGTAGGCAGGGGGTGTGGAGGAGGGTGGGAGTCTGTGGGCGTAGCACAAACCCGGAAGTGGGTGCTGATTGGCTAATGCCATGTTGTGGGGCGTGGCATGGGTTTGACACCCCCCCGGAAGTGTACGCTGATTGGATGATGTCATCCTTGGGGCGGGGGCAGGGGTGTGTCAAGTGGGGGCGGTGGCCACGCCTGGGGGTGGGACTGGGCGGGGCTAATTCACCATTCACTTCTATGGGAGGGGGCGTGGCCTAAGGCGGGACATACACCGGAAGTGGGCACTGATTGGTACCTGTCAACATTTTGAGGGCGGGAGTGGGTGGGGCTAACTCACCATTCACTTCTATGGGAGGGGGTATGGCCTAAGGCGGGACATACACCGGAAGTGAACGCTGATTGGCTCCCGCCATCCTTATCTCACCTGTCAATCAGTTTGACAAGTAGTGTACCCATTATACTACTACTTGGGAGAGTTAGAATATATAGCACTAAATGAGAGGTTAGATATGATTGGAATATCAGAGACATGGTGGAAGGAGGACAACCAGTGGGACACTGTGATACCTGGGTACAAACTATATTGTAATGATAGAGCTGATCAAATTGGTGGAGGGGTTGCGCTCTATGTTAGAGAGGGCATTGAGTCAGAAAGGATTAAAGTTTTGCAGGAAACAAAATTTGCTGTAGAATCTCTATGGATTGAAATTCCATGTAAAAAGGGGAAGGCGATGGCAGTGGGGGTGTACTATCGACCACCGGGCCAGAATGAACAAATGGATGATGAAATGCTCAAAGAAATCAAGGAAGCTAACAAAAGTTACAGCGCAGTAATAATAATGGGCGATTTCAATTACCCCGGTATCGACTGGGTCAGTGTCACGTCAGGACATGCTAGGGAGATAAAGTTCCTAGATGAAATAAATGACTGCTTCTTGGAGCAGCTGGTTCATGAACTGACCAGAGGGGAAGCCATATTAGACCTAGTCCTTAGTGGAACACCAGATCTAGTGCAAGAGATAAGGGTGTTGGGGCCACTTGGCAATAGTGATCATAGCATGATCGCCTTTGATTTAATTAGTGGAGGAGGGATAGTATGGAAATCCACAGTACTACCTTTTAACTTTCGAAAGCGAGACTATGATAAAATGAGGAAAATAGTTAAGAAGAAGCTAAAAGGAGCAGTTGCAAAGGTTAAAGACTTACATCAAGCTTGGGTATTGTTGAAAAATACTATCTTGGCAGCCCAGACCAGCTGTATTCCACGCTTTAAGAAAAGTGGAAGGAAGTCCAAAAAACTGCCAGCATGGTTTAAAGGTGAGGTCAGAGAGGCTGTTGTTGCCAAAAAAGCATCTTTCAGGAAATGGAAAAAAGAGCCAAACGACGAAACCTGGAAACAGCACAAGCACTGGCAAATCAAATGCAAGGCATTGATAAAGCAAGCAAAGGGAGAATTTGAGAAGAAGCTTGCTGTGGAAGCAAAAACACGAAATAAAGATTTTTTCAAGTACATTCGTAGCAAAAGACCTGTGAGAGAGTCAGTTGGTCCATTAGATGATAGAGGAGTTAAAGGGGCACTACGAGGCGACAAGGCGATAGCGGAGAGACTGAATGAATTCTTTGCTTCGGTCTTTACTGAGAAAGATGTAGGGATGTTACCCATGACTGAAGTGGTACTTAATGGTGTGGAAGAATTGAAGGAAATATCGATACATCGGGAAGATGTATTACAACTATTAGATAAACTGAAGAGTAGCAAATCACCTGGGCCGGATGGTATACATCCAAGGGTGTTGAAAGAACTGAAATATGAGATTGCAGACCTGCTATTAGTAATCTGTGAACTATCATTAAAATCATCCCTAATACCTGAAGATTGGAGGATCGCCAATGTAACACCAATTTTTAAAAAGGGTTCCAGGGGTGATCCGGGAAACTACAGACGGGTGAGCCTGACGTCAGTACCGGGAAAAATGGTAGAAACCATCATAAAGAATAAAATTACTTAGCATGTAGATAGTCATGGCCTAATGGGAGACAACCAACATGGCTTTAGACAAGGAAGATCTTGTCTTACTAATCTGTTATGTTTTTTTGAAAGTGTGAATAAACAGGTGGACAAAGGTGAGTCGGTTGATATAGTGTATCTGGACTTTCAGAAAGCCTTTGACAAGGTCCCTCATCAGAGACTTTTGGCAAAACTAAAGAGTCATGGGATAGGAGGCAGTGTACTACTGTGGATCAAGAACTGGTTAAAAGATAGAAAGCAGAGGGTTGGGCTAAATGGCCAATTTTCCCAATGGAGAAAGGTGAATAGTGGTGTACCCCAGGGATCTGTGCTGGGTCCGCTGCTTTTTGACATATTCATAAATGACCTGGAAAGTGGAATAACGAGTGAGGCTATCAAATTTGCAGATGACACAAAACTATTTAAAGTTGTTTAAACCCAAGAGGACTGTGGAAAATTGAAAGAGGATCTTGGGAGAGTGCTATCTGAGTTGGCGTGCAGGTGTGCTGAGTCATTTCGGGCTCGGACGTAGCTGGGACCACGCTTGTGAAATTGGGAGAAGCCCCGTGAGAATCGGGCAGGCACGCCCGGGACACCCTGCTGCTGGGAGGACCTGCCTGCTATAAATTTTACAACTGTTCCGCGACTGCGGAACGCGACCAAGGGGCTTGGTCTGAAGGGGCGTGTCTAAAGGGGCAGGGATAGCCCCTTAGACGCCCCTTCGACGCCATCGACGACACTCCCATCTCATTTCGGTGTGCTGGAGAGTGGAGACTGTGTGTCGGAACTTCCTAGCCATTGATGGTTCTGTGCAGTAAGGATACGAGTTTCGTTGATTGGTTTTTTACTTAATTGTATTTCCTGTTTTGCTAGCATGGGCAAACGCAAGGCTAAGGTGCTTCCCAAATCTAAGGAGACCGGCACCGGGAATGTTAAACCGGTCGGTCCCCTAGATAGACACGTGGTTTCTCTGCCCCTAGCACAATCCTCTCTAAATGGGGTTTCTTTAAGCCCTGCCGGGAGATCTCCTCCTCCCTGTCCTAGCTCTGCTGTTTTGTCAGCTTCAAGGGTCCCTTTTGATTTTCCTGAATTTAAATCTCCTATTGTTTTACCTGTTCCAGTCACAGGTATAGATCTCGTTGCCCCGTCAGAGGCGCAGGATCTATCCCCCGATGCAGATGTCACCCTTAAAGATGTTTTGCAGGCTGTTAAGATTCTTGATCAGAAGGTATCCTTTAAACTGAATTCCTTGGCCACTTTTACCCAGGAGGCTGCAATAGCGTTGCAGCAACTGGATAATAAAGTAACTCTATTGGATACTGTTGTCACGAAAATGGAGTCCCAAGTTCCTATCTTACAAGCAGCTAATGTTTCCGCTATTAGAGATTCTTTGTCGCTTCATGCTAAGATGGAAGCTTTAGAGAACTCCTCCCGCTGTTGCAATTTACGATTTTTGAACTTCCCTCAGTCTTCTTTACTTTCTCCTACCATTTTGTTAGAGAAATATCTTAAGGAAGTGTTGGCAATATCAGATTCGATAGAATTCTCTCAGATTCATTATATACCCTCAACGTCTAAAAGGGTGACCCCTGCTGAAGGAGGGCTGGATGAGATAGTTCCTTCTATTACGAATTTAACAGCTTTTATTGAGGATTCCTCTGATACAATAACCTTAAGGTCCACTTTGTTAGTCTCCTTTTCTAATGTTTCTGTTAAACAACGAATTCTGAAAGCATATTTCAAAGCTAAGGCAGCTAAATTCTGTGGACAGGCTATTTTGGTGTTTCCAGATGTGGCTCGGGCCATGCAATTGCGCAGGCGACAATTTCTTATATTGAAACCTCGTGTGTTGGCCTTAGGGGCCACTTTTTTTCTAAGATTTCCATGCAAATGTGTTATAGGCTTTGAGGAAAATACCTATATTTTTACTGATATATCACATCTGGAAAAGTTTTTGCAGGACAGACAGGTTGTAGTAGGAGGCGGCTCCGTTCATTTCATTTTCATTTATTTAGGCTTGATATACCGCCCAAGACCGAGGTATCAGGGCGGTGTACAATAAAAGGCAGCTGTGGAAAAGCAAAGAGAGAAAGGAACGCCATTGGATAATAGGAAAGAGTAAGAGAGAGAAAGAGAGAAAATTAGAGTAGAGTCTACAGAGCTAAACACAGGGACATGGGGAGGGAAGGGAGACAGGGTGTGGGAGTTGAATGTGATGTGGGAGTCAGGAGTTGAGTGGTAGTTGGATGTAACGTGAGGGGCATGAATTGGTATGTTGACTACATATCAGGGGGAGACCTGTAGGTTGTACGCTTGAGAGAAAAGGTGAGTCTTGAGGAGAGTTTTGAAATGGGGGAAGGAGGGTTCAATACGAAGGGTGTGAGGGAGGGAATTCCAGAGGGCAGGGGCCAGAAAAAAGAAGGCAGAGTGGCGGGTAAGTTCGAGGTGGGCCTGGGATGGAGGAGGAAGGAATAGACGTTAGTTAGGATCACCTTATATTGTAGCCCTACTAGGTTAGGGTTTGATTTGCCTTGGATGTTTTCTTTTAATTGTTTTGATAATGCTCTCCCTTGACGTGGACTTTATCATTTGACCTGTTTCCTTTTGTATTAAGCTTTTTCTGTAACTTTGCTTGATTGACCTTTATGTTTATTGATCATGTATTATGATTAAAATCAATAAAATCAATAAAATCAATAAAAAAAAAAAAAAGAGGATCTTGTTAAATTAGAAGACTGGGCATCAAAATGGCAGATGAAATTTAATGTGGACAAGTGCAAAGTTATGCACCTAGGGAAGGACAACCCAAACTATGGTTACACGCTGCAAGGTTCCACATTAGGAACTACCACCCAGGAAAAAGATTTAGGTGTCATTGTGGATAACATGTTAAAACCCTCGGCCCAGTGTGCAGTGGCAGCCAAGAGAGCAAATAGAATGCTAGGTATCATAAGGAAAGGAATGGAAAATAAAACAAAAAATATTATAATGCCTCTATATCGTTCCATGGTGAGACCGCACCTTGAATATTGTGTGCAATTCTGGTCGCCGTATCTTAAAAAGGATATAGCGTTATTAGAAAAGGTTCAAAGAAAAGCCACCAAAATGGTAAAGGGGATGGAAGTATACTCCTATGAAGAAAGGCTAAAAAGGTTAGGGATCTTTAACCTGGAAAAGAGATGGCTAAGGGGAGATAGGATAGAAGTCTATAAATTAATTAATGGAGTGGAACGGGTGAACGCAGATCGATTGTTTACGTTATCAGAATATAGAAAGACTAGGGGACATGCAATGAAGCTACAGGATAAAGTATTTAAGACTAATAAAAGAAAATATTTTTTCACTCAACGTGTAATCAAACTCTGGAATTTGTTACCGGAGGATGTAGTAAAGGCTGTTAATGTAGTTGGGTTTAAAAAAGGTTTGGACAAGTTCCTGGAGGAAAGGTCCATAAACCATTATTAAGAAGGGACCCAGGATATCAATGCTTGACCCAGTACAAGCATTGCGGAACCTGTGTCTTTTGGGGAAACTGCTAGGTACGCATGACCTAGATTGGCCACTGTTGGAAACAGGATACTGGGCTAGATGGACCTTGGTCTGACCCAGTATGGCATATCTTATGTTCTTATGTACATACTCCATACCCTTTGGGTTTAACTAGATATTCTGTCGCTCTCGTCAAATGCGTCTCCTGAATCAGTACTATTGCTGCCTTTTGGCGTGCAATTTCTGTATACAATTTGTGTCGTTTAAATGGTGAGTTAAGCCCTTTTACATTTAACATAACTATTTTTAACTCACCTTTTTTCGTTATTCCCTCCCTTCTCTCTTAGCCCAACCCCCTCTTCCCTCCCCTCCCTCAATCTCTCCCCCCCCCCAGAACCCTTTTAAAAAATTGGTGTTACATTGGCCATCCTCCAATCTTCAGGTATTATGTGATTTTAATGATAGTTCACAGATTACTAATAGTAGGTCTACAATCTGATATTTCAGTTCTTTCAATACCCTTGGATATATACCATCCGGTCCAGGTGTTTTGCTACTCTTCAGTTTATAAAATAATTGTAACACCTCTTCCCGGGGTATCTATTTCTTTCAGTTCTTTTGTGGCATCATCTTTAAATACCATTTCACAGTAACATAGTAAATGACAGCAGATAAAGACTAGTATGGTCCATCTAGTCTGCCCAGTAAGATGGCAAAGAGTAGGTGCACCTGCCGTTCCGTGCAGGCCACCCCTCCCCCTGTCTTTGTTTAGGGATGAACCCACCACTCCATTTAGGACATCCCTATTTCTTGAGAAATTAGGTAGTTAAATTTATTTTGATTTTATCCTGTTGCTGTAAAGGGATCCACTGTGTCTGTCCCATGCCATTTTGAATTCTGTCACTGTATTTGCCCCCACCACTTCCATCGGGAGGGCATTCCAAGCATCCACCACCCTTTCAGTGAAAAAGTATTTCCTGACATTACCTTTCAATTTACCCCCTTGCAGCTTCATGTTATGCCCTCTAGTTTTACAGCTTCCCCTCTGTCATGAGTAGCATCCCTTCATCTTCCTCAGTAAAGACCGAAGCAAAGAATTCATTCAGTCTCTTCGTTATGGCCTTGTCCCCTCTTAGTGCCCCTTTTACCCCTCTATCATCTAATGGTCCAACTGACTCTCCCAGTTTTTTTTTGCTATGAATGTACTTTGTCAAGCCCCAGCCCTCCGCCTAGGGCTCAGAGGGTTGGGGTTGCCATTATATGCTCCTTGCAGAAGGTGAGATAAAACCTTTTGCTCCCACTATGCCTGCTGGGAGTGGTAGCTCTTTTGCCCTCTGATAAGGAAATAGTTGTGAGACCAGTGGTAAGGCAAAATGACAAGAATTTATTCCCCAACAAAAAGATTCAGTGCAGACTAAATCAGGATACTCTTCAGGTGTTTGCTCGAGGATATTTACAGAACTTAAACTGATTGAGCTTCACACTCTTTGCTCACAAAACGTGCAATGCATATCACATGTAACAGATAGAAAACATAACAGCTTCTTCTCACAAAGAAAAATATCTTCTTTCCCTTTGTTCACACTCAGCTCCCTCATACCCCTTTAGCAAAGGGATTCTATATCATCTGCCAAACACAGTGTACAGTCCATAGGCACTTCTGCTGAGTCACTCTCATTAAAGTCCTGTTGCGTCTCTTCAAACTCTAGAACTATGGAGTTTGGCTTTAAGCTGTTATTATACGGCTTAGGATAATTTCCCCCTAAGACCTCTGGTGCTTCCTTTGGGCACAGTTCTATATGGTAAGGATTGGAAATACCTGAGGTTGTGGAGATTCCTCTCTGGCTTTGTTCAGCTATCTTTTTCCAACTGTAGGGAAACGCTCTCTGATTCCCTGTTTGGAGTTCTTGTCTGGAGCACTGCTCTGGTTCCCAGTCCCAAACTGAGCTTTGCAAACTCCTGGGTTTAGTGCTAGGTTCTCACCTGTGAGCTCCTTGAAGCTTTTTATCTGGTAATGAGGTCTGAAGGTCTCTCTGCCCTCTCCCTCTAGGCAGGTTTCTGACAGCAGTCTGTCCCTTCTCTCCTTCTGCTCTGTCTGCTTCAATTCCAGAACTGCAGCTGGGTTTCCTCAAAGGTCTCCTCCCAGCTCTTCTCCAACCATCTCTCCAACCACCTCTCCAGTCAATACTCTCATCAACACTCTTACTGGCTCTCTCAGCGAGACTCCAGTCACCAACTCCTCCCCTCTTGCTTTCTCCTAGCCCGGGTTTATATTCCTGTTCCCTGAGCTTTGGGTCTGCCTTCCTGAACGGGTGTGTGTAATTAGGTTCCAGGCTTGCAGTTACGTCAGAGCTTGGGTGTGTCAGCCTAGCTCCTGTTTCCCTATGCTTGTCTCTCTCTTGCAAACGCTGAAACGTGTGTGCAGCCTGACTGTCAGTTTGTTTAAAGGTAAAATCATCCTTTTCTTCTACTTCCATATGTTCAGTATGGGCTTCTTCATCACAACTTGAAAAAGTTTTTATGTTTTTGCTTCTGCAGCAAGCTTTTTTTCAATTTCTCTTTTTGCCTGCCTTATCAATGCCGTGCATCTAACTTGCCAATGCTTATGTTTCCAGTTTTCCTCATTTGGCTCCTTTTTCTATTTCCTGACAGATGATTTTTTGGCAACAGCCGCCTCTCTGATTTCACCTTTAAACCATGCTGCCAGTTTTTTTGACTTCTTCCACTTTTCTTAAAGCGTGCAATACAGCTAGTTTGGGCTTCCAAGATAGTATTTTTAAACACCCATGCTTGATGTAAATCTTTAACCTTTGCAACTGCTCCTTTTAGTTTTGTCCTAACTATTTTCCTTATTTTATCAGTCTCCCTTTTGAAAGTTAAAAGGTAGTACTGTGGATTTCCCTGCTGTCCTTTCTCCATTTATTAAATCAAACAAGATCATGCTATGATCACTATTGCCAAGTGACCTCAATACCCTTATCTCTTGCACCAGATGTTGTGTTCCACTAAGAACTAGGTCCAAAATGGCTTCACCTGTTGATGGTTCATGAACCAGCTGCTCCAAGAAGCAGTCATTTATTTCATCTAGGAACTTTATCTCTCTAGCATGTCCTGCCGTGACACTGACCCAATCAATACGGGGGTTATTGAAACCACCCATTATTATTATTATTATTATTACTACTGTGCTGTAACTTTTGTTAGCTTCCCTGATTTCTTTGAGCATTTCATCATCCATTTGTTCATTCTGGCCAGGCGGTTGATAGTACACCCCCACTGCTATCGCCTTCCCCTTTTTACATGGACTTTCAATCCATAGAGATTCTACAGTGTATTTTGTTTCCTGCAAAATTTTAATCCTGTGTGACTCAGTGCCCTCTCTAACATAGAGTGCAATCCCTTCATCAATTTTATCTACTCTCATTGTGATATAGTTTGTACCCAGTTATCACGGTGTCCCACTGGTTGTCCTCCTTCCACCATGTCTCTGAGATACCAATCATATCTAACCTCTCATTTAGTGCTATATATTCTAACTCTCCCATCTTATTTTTTAGACTTTTAGCATTCGCATACAAGCATTTTAGAAATGGTATTTTATTCATATTAATCTGGTTATCAGTAGGCAGGAGTAATTTGGAATAGTTAATTTCTGTCTGCTTTGTACTTAAGGACATTTGGGTTACTTTTGTCTTTATTGGAACATCTCTGTCGATATGTCCTAACTTAATTTTTTGCTAGTATTCTTCAAGGATACATCCGAACCATGCGCTCTTGGGTGACTGCTTTCTCCTATTATCTAGTTTAAAAGCTGCCCTATCTCCTTTTTTAAAGGTTAATGCCAGCAGCCTGGTTCCATCCCAGTTAAGGTGGAGCCCATCCCTTTGGAAAATCCCCTCCTTTCCCCAGAATATTGCCCAGTTCCTAACAAATCCAAAACCCTCTTCCTTGCACCATTGTCTCAACGCATTGAGACTCCAGAGCTCTGCCTGCCTTTTGGGTCTTATGTGTGGAAAGGGAAGCATTTCAGAGAATGCTACCCTGGAAGTTATATATTCAACTTCTACCTAAAAGCCTAAATTTGTCCTCCAGAGCCACCCTACCACACTTTCTTGTGTCACTGGTACCAACATTTACCAAGACAGCAGACCCTTTTCCAGCACTATCTAAGACCTTGTCTAGGTGGCGCGTGAGGTCTGCTACCATCGCACCAGGCAGGCATGTTATTAGGCAATCCTCATGTCCACAAACCATCCAGCTATCTACATGCCTAATGATCAAATCACCAACTATAATGGCTATCCTAACCCTTCCCTCTTGGCACATGGCCCCGGAGAAACCACCTCAGTGCGAGAGGGTTTTACATCACATGGAGTATAGGTCCTACTTACAGGATCACTTCCTGCCACACCAGGGTGATGCTGGCCTGTCACGTGACCTCTCTCCTCTATGACAACAGGGAAGCTGCCAGACTGGAGGTGAGACTTCAGTACTATGTCCCTGTAGGTCTCGTCTATGTCTTCCTTATGTCCTCCGCTACTCTAGCCTCCAGATATTGCACTCGTTCCCTGAGAGCAAAGAGCTCCTTGCACATAGTGCACATGCTAGACCCCTCATCAACTGGGAGAAAATCATATATGTGACACTCAATGCAAAAGACTGGAAAGCCCCCATCTCGCTGCTGGACTGCTATCTGCATCTTAGTTTTAAGGTTGTGTTTAAATTTACTTACCTAGGTTTTCTGGGGATATTTATACTAATAAAGCTATACTTATTACATTTTAATGGACTTTGTTCACCTCAAGATTAATTAATCTCAAGTCCTTAATGTATGCCTGATGAAGATAAACAGCTGCACCTGAGAGTAAATATGGGCACCTTCTTCCCTCCCGTGGGTGGGAGTCAGGAAAGGAGGGAAAGAAGACTTATTAAAAGTTGGCTGCTACACAGTGCCCTGCCTGTGCTGTTGAGGTAAAGGCTTACTAGTTTCCTGGGTGATTCACACAGCCCTTGGTTTTGATAGAAGGGGACTTTTAAACTGCCTCTTTGATCTGTTACTTGCCTTTAACACCTATTTAAGACAACTTCACAGATCTTTTGCCTCCTAACTAGAAGGTCTCTTTGTAAAGGTCACTAGAAACAAGTTTCATTCTACTCAGTCTATTCTATTTGTATGCTAAGCTATACTCAGATTTGATAGAAAATAAAATAGTTACTGAAATAAATTGTTTTTAGAGAGCTTTTTTATTTCAAAGTTAAACTATGCTCTGATTTGATTTAAATGAAAAGCTCTCTAGAAACAAATTTATTTCAAAGTCTATTTATTCTTATTTTATATTCTATGCTAAGCTATAACTCCACTTTGACTTAAATACAAAGCTCTCGGAGAGGTCACGTGATGTGGTGAGCTTGAGAGGACGTGAGTTGCTCGAGCTCCGGGCCCTTCTCCCCTGAACGTTGATATAGTACCGTGTTCTGCATCGACTTTGGGCTTGCTGAGGACCCAGCATACTCGCAAGGAATAGGAGCTGCCATATCAGAATTGAAAAACAGGATGGCAACTGCGGTAAAGGCAGGGAGAGGAGAAAAGGAACGCATTGCAAGCGCCTCAAAAATGGCGGACTCCCCCCCGAAGCAAGGTGCTGTGGCTCCATTGACTATGACTGAAGAGATCTCTGCCGCTGTCACAAGTGCACTATCCTTGCAATTTGAAGCTCTACATGCAAAGATGGACACACTTCAGAGTTCCCTGGGTTTGTTGGGTACTCGTGTGCAAGAAGCCGAAACTCATATCTCTCACATGGAGGAGGAAGTGGAGCATTTACGGCGGGAGCTTCTTGCAGTGCAGAAAGAATCTAAAGCACATGCAATAAAACTTGACGATCTCGAAAACAGGTCTCGCCGCAATAATCTACGCTTTTTGGGAATTTCTGAGTCCATCCCGGATAAAGATCTGCGGCAATATGTGGAGAACCTGTCTGCTTTCCTACGAGATGAGGCTGATTTGAGCGGGCCTATTGTGGTGGAAAGAGCCCACAGATTAGGGCCTAAACAGCAATTGGGAGATCGTAGACCTAGAGTGGTCCTAGCCAAGTTTCTGTGCTATGTGCAAAAGGATACAGTGTTAAGAGCCGCCAAGAAAAAAGGAATCGTTGAGTGGGAGACTGCGAAGATTTGTATAACGCAGGACTACTCCGCGGCACTGAGTCTTCGTCGTAAGGCTTACGCCCCGATATGCCAACGACTGATTGAAGCCAAGATCCGCTTCAGCGTGCAGTACCCCGCCCGGCTGCATGTGCTGCATCAGAGCACACACCGGGTGTTTGAGTCAGCAGCGGAGGCGAGTCCCTATGTGGAACAATTGCTGGCGCAGGTGGTAGTGAGCCCCGGGGAGCGGTGAGCGCCTAGCGGTTACAAGTTGCGGTGTGCTTTGCAGGCCTCCCTGTTGGAGGTGAAGGAGAGTGCTGGCCTCGACGTTTCACCTCGTCGCTGAGGACTTGATCTTGCTGGCAGCCGCCCGGTTCCGGGGCCTACGGGGGATTTCTGCTGGGCCGGCGGTTCGAGCTCACAGCATTTTAGCACGATCTGGATTGTTTGGGACCTGGATCGAAGAACCTCTGCATGTGTGGGCTACGGCTTGCATTGGCAGCTTCGGGGTGGATCTGGCTGGCAACTGTGGGTGGCGGGATGCCATGTTGCTGCCCCAATACCTGCGCCTGAACCCTGTGAGTTAGCCTTGGCTGGTGCGGTGGGCTGGCCGCGCCGGCCTGATCCGCGGTGCTCTGGTGCATGGATCACGCTGCAGTGTGACTACGTCGGCGGTCAGCTATGGCAGTCTCCTCCTGATTGCAGCCCAGCCCGTCTATGCAGAACATGGAGAGCTGGTTTGGCCTACTGTTAGTGTAGCTATATTTCGGGACGCCTTTTGTATGCTTGAGCTGTGTTTTGGTGATGTTAAGTATGAGCTTACATACCTATTTTGGAAGTGTACAACTGCGGGTGTGGGAAGGATTGGGAGGGGGGTAAGAGGATGGGGTATTGATGGGGTAGTCTTAACGGGGCCAGACTGCCTTGTAGCGGTTTGAACCTATTTCTGAGGGGGGGGGGTTTGTTGGGGAAGGGGCAATAACTGAAGATGGTGGGAGAATGGTACCTAGGGCTTGGGAACCTATACTAATTGGGCGGCCCGGGGGTTTGAGTGAGCGCGAGGGTGAGTACAGCTGTGGGTTTTATGGGATATGCCGCCCGCCAGGTTGGGTAGGGCTGGCAGCCTTCTAGACAACGTTAGTCCATATGCCTCCCTGGGCCTGGAGGGGCTATTCTGGGTCCATACCTAACTAAGATGATAGCTTGGAGAGGGGAGGGGGGTCCCACTCACATCCTAGGTGACTCTTGATGGGAGAGGGGAGGTGGCTAGAGATTTAGTGTAGGGTAGGGGTAGCAGGGGGTAAGGGCGAGGGGATGGGGTATGAGTATAAGGATAAGAGGGGAGGGTTAGTTGGTAGGGTGGAGGGGGGTGGGGGGCTGCAGGGAGCACAGAGGCCTTATAGGTCAATTATTTGTGTGGAATGTTGGAGCGCCACAAAGGTTGGGGCGGGACCTCAGGCTGGGAGGGTCCATCCCCATTGTTCTTGCAGGATCGTTAAAGCAGTCTTGTTTAACCACTGTCCAACCTGAAGATTATCTCTTGGAATGTCTGCGGGGTAGGTAACCCAAGCAAACGGTATAAAGTGTTACAGGCCTTAGCCAGGTTGCACTGTGATATCGCTATGTTACAGGAAACCCACCAGACGGCTGAAGAGCATGCTAAATTGCAAAAAGGATGGGTGGGGCAGAGCTGGGGGGGCCCCAGCTAAGGGGAAAAAGGATGAAGTGGTCATACTGATCAGTAGGCGGGTTCGCTTTGAGTTGGAAAAGGAGTACTCGGACCCTGAAAGTAGATATATTTTGCTGTATGGTAGTCTTGAGGGCAGGCCTATTGTATTGGGTAATTTGTATAGTCCCAATGTTTTGGATAGGGCGTTTTATGCCCGACTGGCATCTAGAGTGGAACAATTGCCTGATGTTCCTTTGATATTGGCTGGGGACTTGAATGGGGTGTTGGATATAGAGATGGATACGTCGGGCAGCGGGGCGGAGAGCAGACGAGCTCCAACCACTAAAGCGTTGCAGGGATTGTGTGATCGTTTGAGAATCGTTGACCCCTGGCGTTTACTGCATCCGTTTGAGAAAGATTTTACCCACCAATCAAGAGCCCATGGGACTAGCACTCGACTTGACTATGTCTTGGTTACGGAAAGGCTTTTTGCGCAGGTAGGAGATGCACAGATCGGTCCTAGTGCGGTGTCTGATCATGCCCCGGTCTGGGTAGACCTTGGATGGGGGGGCTTGGCGGCACCGACAAGGCTCTGGCGGTTTCCCATGGGGCTATATAATGATGCTGACTTTCGAATGCGTATCGGACAGTACTGGCAAGAATTTATGGTCCATCATGAGCGGCACAAAGATGATCCGGAGTTGCTCTGGGAAACGGCCAAAGTGGTGTTGCGGGGAGATATTGCATATGTGGCGAGAAAGCGCAAACTTCTGGCAACGCAGATTGTCCAGTTGGAGAAGCAGGTGGTGAGAGCCCAACGTAGGTGTGCGGGAGACCCCAGTGCGGTTAATAAGCGAAGGCTTTGGGAGTTGCAAACGTCTCTCAACGAACTACTTCATCAGAGGGCGAAGAAATCTCACATGTACTATAGGTACCAACTCTACCGCTTTGGGGACAAACCTGGGAAACGTTTGGCGCGTTGCCTACGGGGCAACCGGGGTACTCAGTCGATTGCTGCGTTACGGGATGATCAGGGTCACTTACACAAGGATAGTAAAGCCATAGCTCGGCTGCTTCGCTCCTTTTTCCAGCAGCTCTACGCGAGGAGGGAGGGGGCTCCGACTGAGATGCTGACCTACTTACGAGCAGTACAGTTGCCAAAGGTGACGGTAGACCAGCGGGCGTACCTGGATGCCCCGGTGACGGTGGACGAAGTCTGTAGAGTTATTCAGAAAGCTAGTTGTTGTAAAGCGCCTGGCCCTGATGGGTTTGGGGCCGAGTTTTATAAACTTTTAGGGGACTCAGTGCCCCGGACCTTAGTGGAAATGTACCATCGAAGAGTGGCCCAGGGGAAGTTTGGTTGGGGCACTAACCATGCGTATATAACTCTAATACCTACACCGGGAAAGGACCCTACCAAAGAGGCTTCCTATCGGCCTATCTCCTTACTGAATTTTGATTTGAAGATACTGGCTAAGGTTTTGGCTGATCGACTTGCGTCTGTCTTAGGAGATTTGGTGCATGAATTGCAGGTTGGGTTTGTTAAGGGGCGATATGCGGTGCGGAACCTGAGGAGGATTTTGGTGTCCCTTGAGTGGGTACGTGAGCGGGATCTCCAATCATTAATAATTAGCTTTGATGCCGAAAAGGCATTTGACCAAGTGCAATGGGACTATTTGAAATGTCTCTTGCCTTCCTATGGGTTGGGAGACCCTTTTTGTAAGATGGTGGAGTTGCTCTATGCGGACCCTACCGCTGGAATTCTTTGTAATGGAGTGCTATCGGACAAATTTAACTTGGAACGGGGTACACGACAGGGCTGTCCGCTGTCCCCTTTACTTTTTGTCTTGACCCTGGATCCGCTGATACGGAGGATAGAGGAGTCCGCAGGTATATGCGGGGTGCGAATTGGGTCCCATGGGTTCAAGGTGGCTGCTTTTGCCGACGATATACTCGTTCACCTTACGCGTCCCCAGCAGTCTCTGGCTCAATTACTCGAGGAGTTCTCTCTGTATGGTAAGTTTGCGGGGCTGCGTATCAATATGGATAAATCGGGGCTTTAGATGTGGGGGGTACTCTGCGGGTGGGCTGGCCTAGGAACTTTCCGCTCCACTGGGCTGATGAATCCTTTGTTTATCTGGGTATTCTGTTGACTAAGAAGCCGGCATTGTTATATCGAACGAATTTTGAACGTATTTTCTCCAAATTCCGAGCGCAGTTGCAGGCCTGGGCGCCCCTCCCTTTGTCCCTGTTGGGTAGAGTGGCCGCCTTAGGGATGGTGATTTTCCCACGAGTGCTCTACTGGATGCAAACCCTCCCAGTGTGGTTTTTGCAGCATGATTTGTTACGTTCTGTCATAAGGTAGCGCCATCAGAACCCATGGAAGTAGGGGATTGTGAGCAAAATGTAAGGGAAACTGACAGCTCAGGTTCACACATGGGGGAAGGTTGCTATGAGCAACAGGTGAAAACAAAGCCACGTGGTGTTAGGGAACGCCCGAACAGAAAGGGAGCACAGAATTCATTAGAAAATGAAGAGCACCTGCATGGGGGCGGAGCCCAGGCTAACACCAATTTGAACGTACTTAAAAATCACTTACCGGGAGGTAGAGAGAGAACTGGGAGAGAAAGTGGGACTGAGAGAGAAGTAGTAGGAACTACAAGGGCTGTAGTTGGAACTATGGGAGAAGCGTTAGGAACTGCTGAGCTTGAGAGCAGTGTCCGTGGAGCTGTGAGGACGGAGCTAAGGGGATTATCCAGAGCACAGGAGGTTGGTGACTCTCAGAGAAGCTGTTGGGAACAGCAGTGCACAGCCTCTCAATATCCCCAGGAACGTTGCTGTGAGGCAAGCAGAGAGGGCAGTCCAACAGCCAAGGCTTTAAGATATAAATTACCTAACACCAGAAATGCAGAAGGGGAAACCTTTTACCCTGAAGCACATTTGAATGAGTCAGAGAAACACCGTGGAAAAGGGGCTTCAAAGCAGAGCTGTGCTTATCCGAGAGAGCAGGAAACAGCAGTGCCTAAAGGTAGGCGTATTTACCCTAATAAGAGAGGTTTGCAATACCCTGACTTTCTATGCACGTACCAGGAGCTCTGTAGTTCTCAGGAACCCAACTACAGGAAATACGGTAGTTACCCACGGGCCACTAGTATAGTGGGGGAGGAGAGTGTTTTAACTCCCCGACAAGAACCTTATAACTTTAACGGCAGTTGGGAGCCTGAAGTTTACTCAGATGAAGAGGAGATGCAGATTGAACCTCTTGAAGAATCCTTAGAGGAAAATGAGATGGATTGCACGTACACATTATCTGATTGAATAGCATCTCTATGTTAAAAGCAGCCAGAACTGTTTATGAGAAGAAACAGGTGCAAGAGTTCCATGAGTAAAAGGAACTGTTTTCTGTTACTTTTTGTTTCCTGGTTTAATGCTGAAGAAAGCTAAGTTGTGTTGAAAGTATTTTTCTTTAATTGTGTTATCAGACGAAGGGTCTGACCTGCTTTAAGTTCCACTGTTATGAATCCACCCCGGACGGGGAATAAAGCCTGAGTTTAAACCTTACCCTCTGCTTCAACTACACTTCTTTGGCTAACGGTGAAAACTACAGGATCCAGAAGGCCTTGCTAAAGCCTTCATAGGAGCTCTAAAGCCATAAAAATACTGCCCCATCAAACAACCCAAGCCCTTTCTAGCCTCTGGGTATGTTAGTGGGTGACAGTATGGAGAGGGAGATTCGGGGCTTTCTCTGGAAAGGGACTAGAGCCCGTATACCATTGATTAGAATGAGAGGGGGATGGAGGTCAGGTGGGAATGAGGTTCCGGATCTTTGGAAGTACGCGATGGCATGTCAGGCACGGCATTTGGGTGACTGGCTGGGGGATACAGAAGTCTATACCCCCCCGAGGGTTGGAAGAGGCCTTTGTGGCCCCACATTCTCTGGAAGCGGTTCTGCATGTGCAGCAGGCGGCCTTGCCGACTCGTCTGACAAGTAGTGTTTTGATATAGGCGACGCGACGCACCTGGCAACAGTTAAATAAGTACTAGGGTAGTGATTCTGCGGTTTCGAGCTGGCTGCCTCTACTGGGTAATGTTTGTTTTACGCCAGGCTCTGACTCAGCCCCCTATCGGCAGTGGGGGCGGTTGGGTATACGGCGCTTGGGACACGTGATAAATTCGGATGGTAGCTGTAAGGCCTTGGGGGCGCTTTGTAGGGAGTATGGCTTGAATCCAGGGGGGTCTGCCTTTGCGCACGCGCAATTTTCTCATTATATCGGTTCCCTGTCTCAGCGTGAGCTTATCGCGGAACATTCAGCGCGGATTCTTGATTTTTTTGCTCTGGGGGCGGAGTCCCCGCCGACTATAGCCAAATTAAAGAAGAAGTTGGACCGGCTGGACGTACCCCTTGATTATTCTGTGCTGGAAAGCCTATGGGCGAGGGAATTGGGTCGGGAGATAGCCCCGGGCTCTGTCAGGGAGGCATTGGGTCGGATCGCGCAATTGGTGGAAGGTGCCCGGTGGCGCGAGATACAATTTAAATGTATTCATCGAGCCCACTTTTCCTCGCAGCAGGCGCTCCGAAGCCATCTTACTTTAGACGGCGGGTGCCCCAAATGCTCTTGTCCCTTGGCAGACCTGGGCCATATGTGGTGGGGCTGTCCTTCCATTCGTCGGTATTGGTTGCAAATTGGGGCGTATCTTGGTGGTCTACTGGGGCAGCAAATTTGTTGGACGGGGCTGCTGGTAGTACTAGATCAGTTGGGACCGCTCCACCCAAAGGGGAGATGGGAGAGACTTTTGGTGCGAAAGGCCTGTCTGGTGGGTAAGGGCCCTATTCTTCGCCGATGGAGGGAGCCCGAGGTCCCTACCCTCTGTGAATGGCGTAATAGCCTACATCAGCTTTTGCTTATGGAACGGAGGAGTGCGTTGGGGCACCCCCGGAGATGGGCCATTTTTTTGCTGATTTGGATGCCCTATATTCAGAGTTTGGAACCTAAAGCCTGTAGCGAGGTGTTAAAGGTTGGATAGTGGTTGATTAAGATGAGTGTTGCTCCAGGGACACTTTTATATTGCTGTGCTTCCTGCCTCAGGGGGGGACGGGGGGTGGGAGGGGGGATATTGGGATATTTTGTTATGTATTGTATTGTATATTTCCTTCTGATTGTTGTTTTGCTCCCAGAGTGGTGGACAAGACACAGCCCCACCTGGGAAAGGCTATTCTGTAACAATGGAAATTTGTTTGGATGTTTGTTGGTTTTCCTGTGTGCTTTCAATAAATAGAACTTTGAAAAAAATACAAAGCTCTCTGGTGGCATTAAGACCTGACTGAGCAAAAACACTGAATTTTAAAATACACAGATTTATCAGCTTCAACCCCAAGAAGTCCCTTTTCCCCAAGATTTAGAGTTTATTCCAGGAGATTATACTCACAAGTGTAGATCTGTTTTCAGTTGTAGCAGTTCCTTTTGGTAGTCCTTGCTTGGTTTTAAGGGCTCTTCTATCCTGGTTCTCTTATCTCTCCCACCACACTTTCAATGTTTGTTCTGATGGATCCTCAACTGCTAGCGTGCACTGTGTACCCCATAGGTTTGGCTTGGGTCCACTCATCTCTCTACACCGATTTCCTTGATGCACTTGTCTCCTCCCATGGTTTACAGTACCATCTTTACATTGATGACTCCGATCTACCTCTCTATACCTGAAATCTGTCAGGCAGTCCAGGCCCAGATCACTGCCTGCCCTATCTGACATTGCTGCCTGGATGTCTCATCGCTGTTTGAAATTGAACATGGCCAAAACTGAGCTGCTTATCTTCTCCCCAAACCCCTTCCTCAATCTCTGTGAATAACTCTACTCCTCTTTCCTTGACTTGCAACCTTGGTATTGTTTTGATTCTTCGGTCTCCTTCTCCATGCACATCAGCTGAGAACTAAAACCTGTCATTTCTTTCTCGAACATCAGTAAAATTCACCCCTTTCTTTCTGAACACACTACTAAGACACTTGTCCACCCTTTCGTCACCTCCAGTGTAGGCTATTACAACCTCCTCCTTGCTGGTCTCCCACTGAATCATCTTTCTCCTCTTCAATCTGTTCGAAACTCAGCAGCATGGCTAATCTTCCACCCACCTTGATATGTTCCTATAACTACTCTTAAGTTGCTTTATTGGCTCCCTATCTGTTTCCATATCCAGTTCAAACTTCTGCTGACCTATAAGTGCACTCATTCTGCTGCTCCTTACTACCTTTCCTCTTATCTCTCCCCACACTCCTCCTTGGGAACTCTGCTGTTCTGGCAGACTGCTTCTATCTGTGCCTTTCTCTTCTACTACCAACTCAAGACTTCGAGTCTTCCACCTTGCAGCTCCTTATGTCTGGAACAAACTATCTGGAGTCTGTACGTCAGGCTTCATCTCTGGCCCTTTTCAAATTCAGGTTGAAAACTTGCCTCTTTGAGGATGCTTTTGGATCCTATCTGTTTAGTCTCCTTTGTGTTTCCTTATTATTCCCCTAGATACATTCTTGTCCTCAGCTGTTGTGTTGTCGGTCTTGACTAGGTTGTAAGCTCTGATGAACACAGACCATCTTTTACATATGTCTGTACAGCGGTGCATTCACCTTGTAGCGCTATACAAATGATCATTAGTAGTAGTTCTTAAAATGGTACAGATTTTGTATAAATCTCCACTGGCTTGCCTGAAAATAAATGGGGGAGAATGCTCAAACCTTTATGGTGCATCAGGGTAAATGCCAAGTATGCCCACTCTCACCATTACTATTTGTTTTGGCCATAGAGTCCTGGCACAGGTGGTGGGGGGAAAAGGCATCACAAAATCTTTTTTGCAGATGTTTTGTTTAGTTACAGAGCTTGACAGTATAATAGGGCATTTAATGGAGATCTCTGCCTTTTGAATGAATGCTACTACATCTGAAATGTTAAATGTATCAGTATTAGAGGGGTGGTCTTTGGTTTTAAAACAGTCCTAACCATTTAGGTGAGCCAAAACTAACATTAAGTACTTATGGATTACTATTTGAAATTCAGTAAATTTGAATACAACTATACCCTCCCCCCCTGTGGAAGAAGCTCCTCTAGGACTTTGATCAGTAGCATAAATTGGAGCTGTTGTGGCTATGACAGATAGTGTTAAAACTGAATATTCTTCTGGAGGTTTTTATCTCTCTTTAAATTTCTTGCCTTAGTTGTTCCTGTAAGTTTTATGGGGAGGCTACAGAAGAGTTTTTTGTTCTTTATTTAGAATCATAAATCCCCTTGGGTGACTAAAATGTTTCTACTTATGGCCAGGGGCGGCCCAAGGGGGGTGCGGGGCCATGTGCGGAGACTCGGTGCGGGGCCTCATTTGCATAAGTGGCCTTATTTGCATAAATATTTGCATAATGTTACCATACACTAACTTTTAGTAAACATGTCTCTTAATGAGTGTATGGATAAAGAAAGACTAAAAGATTTCTACATTACTATAATCCAGTGCCAACCGCCAGGCACATTAGGAACTACTACAAACGCTGCCCATTTAGAACCCATAGCAAACCCGCCGTATCCAGACAGCATTACCAGGACTCACAAAGCACCATACCCTACCTATCAAAAGGCAACACTGCAAATATTAAACCAATACATTTCAGAGAATACTGGGGAAAGAGAACAAGTGGCAATGTCAAATAGGAATTACATAAACAGAATACCTCAGCTCAGTTACACATGCAGAACATAGACCATCACCAAACAAGGAATCACAATTTAGAAACAGGAAGAAAATAATTAAACTGGGAACCCCAAAAGCCAAACTTGGAATGTACAACAACACTGCAGAAATAAAACTATAAATTAATTTCCTCTTGTACCAAACAAAGCGCAGACGTTAATGATGCACATTTCCCAGAGCTTTCATATTCCAGTTAATACATTCAAAATAAAGAGATATCTTTCTACCTTTTGTGCATTTTTTTTCAGTTGCAATTGCTCCAGCCACTTTCTTCTGGTTTCTTCATGTTTTCTGCTAACTCTCCATCGTCTGCTGTCCATTTGTCCTTTCTTCTCTCTTCTAGTTTTTTTTCCATTCTCTCTCTCTACATCTGCTTTAACATACTAATCTTTCTCCTTTTGCTCTTTCCTCATTCCTATTTCATCCTCACAAATTTTACCCCTCCATCCTCAATCCCCACTTACTCTCCCAATACCCGGCCAATTGTAGATTTTTCATCCCTCCCACACAAAATATTTTTCCCCTCTCCATTTTACTCTCCCAGCCCCATCCCATTCTAATCCTCCCCCAACATCAGCTCCCTTCTAGTTCCAGTCTCACCCAGCATCCATTCCCTTCTAGTCCCTGCATCAGCCCATTTCCAGTCCTAGCCCCCCATCAGCCCATTTCCAGTCCTAGCTCCCCCGTCCATTTCCAGTCCGAGTCCCTTCATCAGCTCATTTCCAATCCTAGCCCCCCATCAGCCCATTTCTAGTCATTTCCTAGCCCCACCATCAGCCCATGTCAAATCATAGCTCCCCTCCTCTCAGCCCAATTCCAGTCCACGCCCCCCAGGAGCCTACTTCCAGTTCTAGCGCCTCCATGAGTCCATTTCCATTCAAGCCCCCACCACAGCCCATTTCCAATCCTAGCTCCCCCCAACAGCCCTTTTCCAGTCCTATCCTAGCTGCTCCATCAACCCATTTCCAGTCAGCCCCCCATAGCCCATTGCCAGTCCTAACCCCCCCCAATCAGCCCACAGCCCATTACCAGTCCTAACCACATCAGCCCACCTCAAGTCCTAAACCCTCCCCATCAGTCCATTTCCTGTCCTAGCCCCCCCATAGCCCATTATTAGTCCTAACCCCACCATAGCCCATTACCAGTCCTAACCCCCCCAACAGCCCACAGCCCACCTCAAGTCAAGTCCTAACCCCCTCCATAGCCCATTACCAGTCCTAACCCCCCATCACCCCATTTCCAGACATCCCCCATCAGCCCACAGCCCATTACGTCTTAACCCCCCCCACAGCCCACAGCCCACCTCAAGTCGAGCCCCACCCCCTCCATAGCCCATTACCAGTCCTAACCCCCATCACCCCATTTCCAGACAGCCCCCATTAGCCCACAGCACATTACGTCTTAACCCCCCCATAGCCCATTACCAGTCCTAACCCGCCCACAGCCCACCTCAAGTCCTAACCCCCGCCATAGCCCAGTACCAGTCCTACCCCCCATCACCCCATTTCCAGACCGCCCCCATCTGCCCACAGCCCATTACGTCTTAACCCCCCCCCCACAGCCCACAGCCCACAGCCCACCTCAAGTCGAGCCCCACCCCCTCCATAGCCCATTACCAGTCCTAACCCCCATCACCCCATTTCCAGACAGCCCCCATTAGCCCACAGCCCATTACGTCTTACCCCCCCCATAGCCCATTACCAGTCCTAACCCGCCCACAGCCCACCTCAAGTCCTAACCCCCTCCATAGCCCATTACCAGTCCTAACCCCCCATCACCCCATTTCCAGACAGCCCCCATTAGCCCACAGCCCATTACGTCTTAACCCCCCCCATAGCCCATTACCAGTCCTATCCACACCCCACTGCCCTACTGTAGTCTAGTCCTTACCTCTGCATATCCCATTACCAGTGCTACCCCCACCAACAGCCCACAGCCCACCTCAAGTCAAGTCCTAACCCCCTCCATAGCCCATTACCAGTCCTAACCCCCCCCCATTGGCTCATGGAAAATTTAAAAAAAAAAAAAAAAAAGCTGGCTGTTGCTGCTGCCGCCGCGACAGCGGCAGAATGGAGTGTCCCGCGGGGCCCCCTCGGCCCAGCTGAGCCCATCTGCGCCAGCTTTCAGATACGCGAAGGGAGTGTGTCTCCCTCGCGTCTCTGTTAAGCCTGCAAGGGCAGATGGGAAATTTCCCATCAGCCCCTGCTTCCCATCAGCCCCTACGGGCTTAACAGAGACGCGAGGGAGACACTCTCCCTTCGCGTATCTGAAAGCCGGCACAGAGGGGCTCAGCCGGGCAGAGGGGGCCCCGCGGGACACTCCATTCTGCCGCTGCCGTGGCAGCAGCGGCAGCAGCAGCGGCAGCAGCCAGCTTTTTTTTTTAATTTAATTTTTAAAAAAGCAGAATGTTCTTTGCGCGGGGCCCTGTGCAAAAAACATTCTTGCTCAATGGACGGGCAGGCCCTGCTTATGGCTAAGGAGGCCAGGGGGCTTAGCAGTGCCCCAGTTTCGGTGCTACTATTTTATTTATTATTTTATTTTATACACATTTATATACCGCATCTTCCAAAGTTCAGTTGCGGTTCACAGTGAACAATAACAAAGCAAGTTTGTTTTACAGGGAACGTCATATTATAACAGAACATATTTACAAGGAACATCATTTTATATATAGAATATACAGTCTAAACAATGTGAGATAATACAGAACAGAATAAACTATATACAATTTTATATATGTATATATATACATGGAAGTGAAAGGACATAAGCTGTGAGGTCATCATGAGTGTGTGCTATCTGTGTGGGTTAAAGGGATTTTGCTTGAAGCAGACAGATACCTGTTTAACCTTTGTCTAAAGCATGTGATGAGTTATCTATGTTATAGTGTTTGGTGAACAGATAAGTTTTCAATTTTTTGCGGAGTTCCATTATCTCCGTTAGTGTTCGTAGCTCCTCTGGGAGGGAATTCCAGATAGTTGGGGCTATGTGAGAAAAGGCTCTGTTATTTGTTGATTTATGGGCTCTTGTATAATCTTTCGGGATCTTTAATCTGTTCAATTGTCCTTTTCTGTGTGTAGGCTTAGATGGTTCTTTGTGTATTAAGTTACATAGCATAGTTGGGGCCATATCATATAAGGCCTTGAATGAAGTTATTATTGTTTTGTAGATTATTCTGCTTTGAATTGGTAGCCAATGGAGGGAGGCTAGTATTGGTGATATGTGTTGGAGTGAGTTAATTTTCAATATGATTCTGGCCGCTGCATTTTGCGCTAATTGCAATCGTTTGATGTTTTGTTTTGATATGCCTATTAGAATTAGATTGGCAAAGTCAAAATGTGGAGTTATGGTGGCCTGGATTATGTTGATAAAGTCTTGTGTAAATACTAGCGGGCGAAGTTGTTTGAGGGTTTTGAGTTTGAAATAAATTTTCTTTATGGTATTGCTAATGTGTGTTTCCATCGTAAGGTGTGTGTCTAGTATAACACCTAGATACCTTATTTCGTTTTTTATTTTAATTTCTTGGTTTTGAAGTCTTATGTGTGTTGGGGGGATATAGGATTTGTTCTTGGTCACGATTAGAACTTCAGTTTTATTGTGATTTATGTGGAGGTTTTGTGCTTTTAGCCAAGTTGTGATTTCATTATAGCAGTCCGATAGGAGTTGAAGCGGTAGGTTGGGTATCATGAATGGAATATACATCATAATATCGTCTGCGTATAGATGATATTTTACTCCAAATTTTTTGAAAATGTTGCAGACTGGTTTTATGTAAATATTGAAAAACAGGGCTGACAGCGCTGAACCTTGTGGTAATCCAATTTCTTGTTTATATGTGGTTGGGTTTTGATTCCCAATTCTTACATTTTGCGTTCTATTATTTAGGTAGGATGAGAACCATTTATGTACTGTGGAGTTTAAGCCTATTTGTCTCAAGTTATTGAGAATTATTGTGTGGTGTACGCTATCAAACGCAGCTGATATATCAATGAAGAGTAGAATGAAGGCCTGTTTATGATTGTCAATCCCTCTTAAGAGCGCATCTATTAAAACTGAGGCAGTCAGCTTTTGAGTGGATGATCGAGGAAAAACAGTGGGTACTTGTTGAAAGAGATGAACTAAGGATGGAAGCTTCTTGCTGTAAGATGTGGGAACCGGGGTTGAAATGTTTTCACAGACTGAGCAATAATCCCTTTATTGATCATACCTTCAAGATTTCAGCAAAGTGTAGGCAGCATGGGTGGGCCCATGAGGCTATTCTAGATTTACACTACTGTGGGAAAATGTGGATTTTCCACCAGGAGGGCTGGAATAAGACATCTTGATAGTGGGAAGGAGGGTTGTGGTAGACTGGCCAGTTGTAGAACAGCATGGGGTATTAGCTTTGATTTACAAGACACGTACAAAATTTGAGCTAACTAGAGGCTTCAGTATCTACAGGTTCTCCCAGGAACAAACAGGAAGTCAGCACTCACATATGGGTGACATCTGCGCCAACAGAGCCTGCATGGAAGAGTCTCCCCAGCTTTCAAAGAAAGCCTTTGGGAGATGCACCACGCATGTGTGGTCCCCTTGCTACCCAAGAGTGCCATCTTGCCTCAGTCTCCTTTTTTCCGCGGAGCCCATTGGTTGTTTGTCTGCTTTCCCTGGAAAAAGTGTTAATTTTATTTTCATTTTATCTTGAATTTTTCTTTCTCCAATTGAGTACTGGTTCCCTTATCCACCCCTGAACCACCTGCCTCGATGTCATGTCTCAGGTTTTTATTTTTCCCTTTTTTTGAGTTTTCTTGACTGGCGCGGTTTCATGCCCTTTTTTTCTCTGGCTGGGCCTAAGGTCTTGGACCATGCCAGGGCCCTTTTCCCCATGGCCTCTGCCAGTGGTTTTAAGCAGTGTGATCAGTGCGTTCATACCATGTCCCTCACCCATCCCCATGACTGCTGTATCTGTTGCCTCGGGCTAGACTATGACCCCTTGGATTATGTAAGATGATGTCCTCCAAGGCCATCGAGTTATCAACAGCAGCAGCAGGAAAAGATTTTCCAAAGGTTTGACTCTGCTCCAGAGTCGCCAGTGACACTGTGCACCAAAGCTCCCTCTGGAACCCCGGGGTGACCTCAATGCTTTGACTCTGAGGCCATGGGTCCTCCGAACAGAGCACCCCGGAGGTGGATCTCAAGAAGAAATCCTTGAGAACCATCTTGGCAGACGGGTCAGGGAAGGTGGTTAAGTCTCACTCCTGCCCTGCAGCCCACAGTGTGAGTCCGAGGGAACAGAGCAGGAGCGGCTGATCAAGGCGGCCTGAAAGGAATTGTCTGCCTCCGGCAATCGGCCTCAGACCCCCAAGGCCATCCTAGTCAAGGACTCTCTCTCATCAGTAGCTGCACTGGGCCTGAAATCCTCAGTGCCTGCACCAAAGGCTGCAGAGCCATCTGGCCTGGAGACCAGAATGACAGCCTTGGAGCACAGCTTGTCTGCCTTCATGGCCCAGCAGAGGAATCTGATGTCCAGTTCCTACACTTCATCGGCCCCAGCCACCTGGCCCTCAAGCACTACTAGCCTCAAGATGTTCCTTGGCCTCTGTCCCAATCCTCAGGACCATGATCCTCCCCGATGAGTGACCGTGGTTCCACCCACAGGACCTGCAAGGGATATGGGCCTTCTGGCCCAGGACATGACTCCGGGACCCGGATCACTCTCAACACCTTCACTGACAATGACTCGGACTGGGATATCGAGGACAAGGAGTCCCCAGACACTCAATGCCACCGCAATGTGCCTGCAGATCAGTCTCCCAACGAGATCCAGCACCGGTCTCCACCCAAGGATATGGCCTTCCTCGACTTTGTGCGGGACATGGCAAAGGCACTTGCATTTGACACACAGTCTGAGGAGGGGAGGATTGTCGCATGGAGGAACTCTAGATCCTCCAGTATGAGGCTCCCCTCCCCCCCCCCCCCCCCGAAGGAGGCATTCATGATGCCCATTCCTCAAATCCTGGAATGGCGGCTACTCCACATGTGGGAGACACACGCATCCGTACCCATCGTGAGACGATGGATGGACTCAATGTACCAAGTCCGCCAGAAATCTGGATTCCAGAAGGTACAGCTGCCATGGTGGTGGAGTCTACCATGTGTCGGCTCAAAAGCCAAAAGATGCAGTCCTCTGCGCCCTGCGCTATGGATTCCATGGGCAGAAAGTGCTACCAGGGCTTGATGATTATTGGGTGGATCCAGGCATACCAGCTGTACATGGACATGTACCAGAGAGACCTGGCAAAGGAGCTCCCTGGGTTCTCAGCTGGTCTCTCCAAGGAACCCCTCCAGCAGTTCCAGGCCCTAGCCTCGGCTGTCAGAGAGTGCTCCAAATTCATGACTCGGGCAGCCTATTACTGCTTCGAGTCAGTGGCTAGAGTAGCTGCGGTGGGCATAAGTGCCTGGCGCCAGGCCTGGTTATAGTCTTCTGACCTGGAGCAATGTGTTCAGGACAGATTGGTCGATGTCCCTTGCCAGGAAGAGAATCTCTTCATCAAACCCATGACAGATAAGGCTGTAGAGTTGGAGACAGAGTTCCTGACGAGGACCAGGCTCTCCAAGAAGACTGTTACCCTTCCCCAACAGAAGCCCTCTGGCAAAATGCCCCTTTTCTCAAGGAAGGGCAAGGCTTAGGGAAATTACCCTCCGTATCAGGCCTTCCCACTCCCCAACAAGGTCAGCAGGCCAAGGGGCAAAGGCATGGCTCCCGTAAGCCCAAGACTCCCAAAACAGGCACTGGCTCCGGCCCAGCCTGGTGGGAACTTTTGACTCCCTGGGCATAGCATCTCCCCCCTCCCAAGGAGGCCCACCCCAGCATCCCACAGGGGGGGCATCTAGTCTTGTTTGTCCACAGGTAGCCATTCATCACCACAGACACCTGGGCTCTGAAGATGGTCAGGGAGGGTTACCTCCTCCACCTGCTGCAGACGCCCCCTCCATTCTTCCCTGGAGAGCTCCCCAGGACTCCCCTCCACCAGACCTCGCTACTGCAGGAACTCAAGGTCTAGATGACAGGGCAGTGGAACCAGTGCCTCTGCACCTTTGGGGCAAAGGGTTCTACTCCCGGTACTTACTCATACCCAAAAGAACCGGGGGGGGGGGGGCCTACGGTCCATCCTAGACCTGCGGGACATAAATAGGTTCCTAGTGAGGGAGAGGTTCAAGATGCTGTCCCTTGGAACACTGCTGACATACCTCCAGCAGGGAGACTAGCTATGCTCCTTGGACCTAAAGGATGTGTACACTCACATCCTCATCCATCCCAGCCACAAGGCAATACCTCAGGTTCATGGTGGGGGGCTGCCACTACCTGTACAGGGTACTACTCTTCCACCTAGCTTCCACCCCCAGAGTCTTCAAGTGCTTGGCAGTGGTCGCAGCCCACCTTCACCTCCAAGGGGCCTTTGTCTTCCCCTACCTGGACGACTGGCTCATAAGAGAGGGCTTGGTCGCTGCGGTGCAGCAGGCCATGACCCGCACCATCCATGTCCTCCAGTATCTGGGATTTGTCATAAACCACCCCATATCCCATCTCCTCCTGACAGAGTGTTTGGCGTTCATAAAGGCACAGCTGGACACCATTCAGGCCAGAGCCTTCCTGCCTCTGGACAGAGCCAACCACCTTAGGGTATTGGCCACAGACGTGTAGCGCCGACGCTCAGTGTCTGCTCAGACTGCTGGGCCATAAGGCATCCACAGTTCATGTTATCCTGGACACCCACCTCCACATGAGTATGGCTCAGTGGTGCCTCCCCTCTCAGTGAACCCAAGCCACGGGCTGACTGCAAGACAGGGTGATGGTGACCTGCCAGCTGGCAGACTCCTTCGGCTGGTGGCAAGTGCCTCAGTATCTTCAGGCCGGGATGGCTTTTGGGCCCCAGCCCCCCAAAAAGTCCTCAGTATAGATGCCTCCCTTCTTGGCTGGGGAACTCATTGCACTCAGGGCAGTTGGTCACAGGTGGAAAGCCAACAGCAGATCAACCTCCTAGAGCTTCAGGCTATATCCCTGGCTCTCTGAACCTTTCACCACCATCTGTGGCACCTATCATGCTGATCCAAATGGACAACCAGGTCGCAAAGCTCTGTCAACAAACAGGGGGCACAGAGTTATACACCCTCTGCTGGAAGGCAGTAGCCCTCTGCTTGTATGCGAACCGCAATGGGATGTTCCTCTGGGCAGTATATCTGCCAGGCTAGGACAATGCCCTGGCAGACAGGTTGAGCAGTATCCTCCAGCCACACGAGTGGCAGCTAGACCCCAGAATGGCCTCTCAACTCTTCCAGCTCTGGGGAACACCACGCCTGGACCTCTTTGCCAGCCCAGCTAACTCTGTTGCCCTGCTTCTGCTCCTGACAGCCACAACTGTCCCGGGTGGCAGCGGATGCCTTCCTCATCCTATGGATGGGAGGGCCGGCTTTATGCCTTCCCACCACGCCACTGATCACCAAAACCCTCTTTAAGGCTCAGCGGGACAGGGTATCGCTGATTATTGATGGGCCCTCAGTGGCGCAGGCAACCTTGGTTCCCACTGCTCCTTTGCATGTCCATAGCGCCCCTGGTCCCACTGGGGAGCAACCCAGGAATTACTGTCGCAGGAGACGGGCTCACTCCTACACCCCAATCTGGAGTCTCTGGTGCTAATGGCTGCTGTAAGGGTAGCCTTGGCCCCTTTCAACCTTTCAGGGAAGATTGAGGAGATGGTCCTGGCCTCCTGTAAGACTTCCACAAGACAGGCTCACGCCTTCAAATGGTGCAAATTCTCTGTGTGGTGCGCAGAGTGACGGGTTAATCCATTCTCATGTTCTGTGCAGCTTGTGCTGCAATATTTGCTTCACCTGTCCCAGGCAGGACTGAAGTCCAATTCGGTCAGGGTTCATCTGAGTGTTCTTACAGCACATCACCACCTCATCAAAGGCAAGCCTCTTTGTCCAGCACCTCATAACCTGCTCTCTGCAGGGCCTTCTGTTATCCAAATCCCCTATCTGCCCACCAGCAGCAGAGTGGGATCTCAATGTGGTGTTCTCATGACTCACTGGCCCACCATTTGAGCCCCTGGCTACCTGTCACCTGCATTACCTTTCATGGAAGGTTGTCTTCCTGGTGGCGCTTGTGTCTGCTTGCAGGGTCAGCGAGCTTCAGACTTTGGCAGATCCATCTTACACAAGGTTCTATAAGAGCAGGGTCATGCTCTGCACGCACCCTAAGTTCCTTCCCAAGGTGGTGTCCCCATTTCACTTCAGTCAAGAGGTGGTGCTCCCCACCTTCTTTATGCAGCCTCACGCCAGCAGGGTGGAGACTGTCCTTCATATCCTGGACAGTAAGAGGGCCCTGTCCTATCTCCAACATACCTAGACCCACTGCAAAGCCTCACAGCTTTTCATCTCCTATGATCCCAGCCAGTTGGGGGAGGCGGTGACCAAGCATACTCTGTTCACTTTAGTGACAGACTGCATTGCCCTGTCCTATGAGCAGGCTGGGCTCTCGGGTGTGCTGGGTCATGGCACACAGCGTCAGGGCCATAGCAGCCTCTATGGCAAACCTGTGTTCCGTCCCCATGACGGAAATCTGCCATGCCGTCACCTGGTCCTCTGTCCATACCTTCACAGCTCATTACTACCTGGAGAGGGAGTCCCAACAAGACATTGCCTTCGACCATAAGAACATAAGAACATAAGATATGCCATACTGGGTCAGACCAAGGTCCATCAAGCCCAGTATTCTGTTTCCAACAGTGGCCAATCTAGGTCATATGTACCTAGCAGTTTCCCCAAGGGACACAGGTTCCACAATGCTTGTATTGGTTCAAGCATTGATATCCTGGGTCCCTTCTTAATAATGGTTTATGGACCTTTCCTCCAGGAACTTGTCCAAACCTTTTTTAAACCCAGCTACACTAACAGCCTTTACTACATCCTCCGGTAACAAATTCCAGAGTTTGATTACATGTTGAGTGAAAAAATATTTTCTTTTATTAGTCTTAAATAGTTTACCCTGTAGCTTCATTGCATGTCCCCTGTAGCTTCATTGCATGACCAGGCTGTACTTTGTCATCTGTTTGGCGTGTAAGCAACTCCTGCCCTCTGACCCTTCTGTGTTCAGGCTACTGGAGTGCTGGTTATTCACTGGACACTTGGATCGCTCGAGAGTCTCTTGGTTTAGGACTCTGTTGCTATTGCTCACGACTCACCTTTTCCAGTCACTCGTGGCATTTTATGGATTTTCGGTAGCCTGTAACTAGGGTGTTCCATCTGTGAGGATTTTTTAAATTTATTTTAGTTATTTACATTCTCTTATATACCGCGCTATTCTGCATCAGTGCGGTTTACATTGAACAAACTGAAATTACATTGAACAGGGCATTATAAGTTGAAGATAACTATTTTACAGGGAACAGATTGACTTCCTGCTTTTTCCTGAAGAAAGGATAGTTACTCCCCTGTAACAGGTGTGTTCTCTGGGAACAGCAGGAATCAGTCCTCACAACCCTCTCTCCTCTTCATGAAGATGCTCCTTTGTCTTTTTTTTGTCATTTTTAGCTATGTCATTTGACTGAGGCAAGATGGCACCCTTGGGTGGGAAGGAGACCACGCATGCGTGGTGCATCTCCCAAAGACTTTCTTTGAAAGCTGGGGAGAAGCTTCTGCACGGGCTCCGTCGGCATAGGTGTCACCCATATGTGAGGACTCATTCCTGCTTTTTCCGGAGAACACCTGTTAAGGTGAGTAACTATACTTTATACACTTCTGGCATACAAAGGTCAAAAAAGAAGTGCAAATGCAGAGATGAGGAACTGGCAATGGCCAAAACACAGAGGGGGGGAGGGGTTTCATACAGCCACAGTTCACATCACCACCGGAGCCAGTAGACCAGAACACTCCCTTATCTTTTTGATGCCCCTGAACCTTTGTCCAGGTCCCCCCCCCCTTTTCTCCAGAGACAAGATGGGGGATATAGGCACACTCTGAAGATGAAGCTCTGGCTGAGCAGAGTTGCCCAGATCTTCCACAGCTGAATGAAGTCTTTATTTCTCTGAGCATGTGTGCCTGTTTCCTGCCTGTTTGCCTCTGGAGACGTCCTGTCAATTTTTTTCTTGACCAAGTTGTATCAACCATGACACTTCCTCTCTCTTCAAATCCTCCAAATAACCAAGCACACTTTCCGATTGGCACACTGACCCACGATCGTCCACTAAGCTGGCCAAGGAGGCCAAACGCCATAGTTGGAAGGCAACTGTGGTCTTTCATTTACAAAAATAAAACAAAAAAAACCCAGGGACATGTTCTACTTAGCAATTACAGCATGATCACTTCGGTGAAGCCCTCTCACTATGTCTGCAGTTCTCTCTTTCATCAGATCCAGCACCGGCACGATCAGGGTCTCTGAAGGCAGCCACCCTGCTGGAAGCAGCTCCTCCGAAAGCAATGGCTTCTGTGTCAGGGGGTCATAGCCTGTCGATCTTGCTGATCTACTCCACCTCCACCCCTCCACCGCAGCTTACTCCGAATTCCTCTGCCTCGTCCCTTAACCAGGATGCAGCTGTAAAACAAGGCCAAGGAGAAGCTTAAGCAGCAGTAGCTTCACCTCTCTTCTGCCAAGTCCTCAGGTAAGGCTGCCACTAAACACCATAGGAGCTGCACCAAGAAAGGCCCTCTCTCAAACTACCTGCTTTGACCCCGACAGCCTCACGCCCCCTCACTCCCCGCCCCCCTCCCCGAGCTGCGGGGGCCTTCAAGACTTCAGTTCTCCCTCTTCCGGAGGTTTGTGTAGGACAGCTCTGCCATACTGCAGATAGCCTGACAGTGTCACTCCTCAGCCAGAGGTGCCCAGTAACCTGAGGATAATCCCCATCACTCAGGATTCCAGGGTCATCTCTCTCCCATCGACTGGCAATTTCCACCATCCCTCGACGATGTGTAGTTCCTATGCTCTTACTCCCATTACTGGGAGCCCTGTGACTCTATCATGGGTGGAAATTCTCCTTCCCCGGAACAAGAACCCCTTGAGGAACTAGTGGAGGACCTCTTCTACCCCAAATTTCTTCAAAAAATGTCCTGGGTGCTCCCCCTAAGCGACTCTTAAACCCCCGTGAACAAGCATGTTTTACAGTCTGTTCTCAAGGCCTGTAGTGTTCCCAAAGAGGTACTAGCTCTACCAGTTTCCCAGATTTTCCAAGATCTGCAATCCTCCATCTGGAAGACACCAACTTTGGGCAGTGCCACATCTCGACAATTAGATTTGAAATACAAGATTCTCCCAGCCCCTGGCTTTGAACACAAGCAGCAACTCACTAGTCTGTATTAGCAGTTCTGAAAAAACTCCAACCATTCTAAACCTCTAACACAAATACCTCTGGGTAAAGAGCAATGAACCAGAGCAGCATCTTAGCCATGCGAACTCTAGCTCATCAACTACAGATCCTCCACTACCATTACGATTGCCGCCTTCTGCTGAATGATGCTACCACTGATGGCCCAGCTCAGTTGGCAACAGACTTCCATGAATCCCTTTACCACATCATTCGCAGAGGCTTACACTATCTACAACTTGGTGGCCTGCTCCAAAGCCATCTCAGCCAGATGTGTAGCCTGACTCAGGGAGGATCTTCACAACTGCTTAGCAGACGCCTTGTGCCAAGGAGACTGTCTTTTCAGTTCCAAGGTACAGGAGGCCATCTCTGAGGTGAAAGATCACTCTTCCACCATCAGAACTGGCAGCTCAATCTGTGGAGTCGGCATCTTCATCTTGTCAGCTGATGCTAATGGTAGGGCCATCGGTATTGAGGGAGCAATATTTTCTGCGTCATCGATACCAGCCCTACTCCAGGCCATCTCAGCAATGCCTCTCCAATTAGCCCTACTCAGTGTACTTGACAACTAGAAAGGAAGACTTGACTGTTTCCTCAATCCACAATCCCCAAACCATAAGAACATAAGATATGCCATACTGGGTCAGACCAAGGTCCATCAAGCCCAGTATCCTGTTTCCAACAGTGGCTGATCTAGGTCATACGTACCTAGGAGTTTCCCCAAAAGACACAGGTTCCACAATGCTTGTATTGAGTAAAGCACTGATATCCTGGGTCCCTTCTTAATAATGGTTTGTCCCGTATGCTGGCACTGGAGCACAGCGTTTCTGCCACCTTAGCTGCCCAGCAGGCACACATGGCTGGCTCGTGCCCAAAATCCTCCCTGGAAACCCCTGAGAGCCATGGGCCTCGTGAGGGTCCTCAGCGTCTGTCTCGCTCGCCTTTTTGTTCCTCGGGGGTGAGATCCTCCAGGGTCTCCAGCTCTAAGTGGCCTCGGCTTCTGGACAAGGCGACCAACCCGAATCGGGTTCCTCCTCCGGTTTCTCGGACTGGGAGTCATAACATAAGATATGCCATACTGGGTCAGACCAAGGTCCATCAAGCCCAGTATACTGTTTCCAACAGTGGCCAATCTAGGTCATAAGTACCTAGCAGTTTCCCCAAAAGACACAGGTTCCTCAATGCTTGTATTGGGTCAAGCAGTGATATCCCGGGTCCCTTTTAATAATGGTTTATGGACCTTTAAGAACATAAGAACATAAGATATGCCATACTGGGTCAGACCAAGGTCCATCAAGCCCAGTATTCTGTTTCCAACAGTGGCCAATCTAGGTCATACGTACCTAGCAGTTTCCCCAAGGGACACAGGTTCCACAATGCTTGTATTGGTTCAAGCATTGATATCCTGGGTCCCTTCTTAATAATGGTTTATGGACCTTTCCTCCAGGAACTTGTCCAAACCTTTTTTAAACCCAGCTACACTAACAGCCTTTACTACATCCTCCGGTAACAAATTCCAGAGTTTGATTACACGTTGAGTGAAAAAATATTTTCTTTTATTAGTCTTAAATAGTTTACCCTGTAGCTTCATTGCATGTCCCCTAGTCTTTCTATATTCTGATAAGGTAAACAATCGATCTACGTTTACCCGTTCCACTCCGTTCATTAATTTATAGACTTCTATCATATCTCCCCTCAGCCGTCTCTTTTCCAGGTTAAAGAGCCCCAACCTTTTTAGCCTTTCTTCATAGGAGTAGCCTTCCATCCCCTTTACCATTTTGGTGGCTCTTCTCTGAACCTTTTCTAAAATTGCTATATCCTTTTTAAGATATGGCGACCAGAATTGCACACAATATTCAAGGTGCGGTCTCACCATGGAACGATATAGAGGCATTATAATATCTTTTGTTTTATTTTCCATTCCTTTCCTTATCATACCTAGCATTCTATTTGCTCTCTTGGCCGCCGCTGCACACTGGGCCGAGGGTTTTAACATGGTATCCACAAGGACGCCTAAATCTTTTTCTTGGGTGGTGGTTCCTAATGTGGAACCTTGCATCGTGTAACCATAGTTTGGGTTGTTCTTCCCTAGGTGCATAACCTTGCACTTCTCCACATTAAATTTCATCTGCCATTTTGATGCCCAGTCTTCCAATTTATCAAGATCCTCTTGCAATTTTCCACAATCCTCCTGGGTTTTAACAACTTTAAATAGTTTTGTGTCATCAGCAAATTTGATAACCTCACTCGTTATTCCACTTTCCAGGTCATTTATGAATATGTCAAAAAGCAGCGGACCCAGCACAGATCCCTGGGGTACACCACTATTCACCTTTCTCCATTGGGAAAATTGGCCATTTAGCCCTACCCTCTGCTTTCTATCTTTTAACCAGTTCCTGATCCACAGTAGTACACTGCCTCCTATCCCATGACTCTTTAGTTTTGCCAAAAGTCTCTCATGAGGGACCTTGTCAAAGGCTTTCTGAAAGTCCAGATACACAATATCAACCGACTCACCTTTGTCCACCTGTTTATTCACTCCTTCAAAAAAACATAACAGATTAGTAAGACAAGATCTTCCTTGTCTAAAGCCATGTTGGCTGTCTCCCATTAGGTCATGACTATCTATATGCTGAGTAATTTTATTCTTTATGATGGTTTCTACCATTTTTCCCGGTACTGATGTCAGGCTCACCGGTCTGTAGTTTCCCGGATCACCCCTCGAACCCTTTTTAAAAATTGGTGTTACATTGGCGATCCTCCAATCCTCAGGTATTAGAGATGATTTTAATGATAGTTCACAGATTACTGATAGCAGGTCTGCAATCTCAAATTTCAGTTCTTTCAACACCCTTGGATGTATACCATCCGGCCCAGGTGATTTGCTACTCTTCAGTTTATCTAATAGTTGTAGGACATCTTCCCGATGTATCGATATTTCCTTCAATTCTTCCACACCTTTAAATACCACTTCAGTCGTGGGTAACATCCCTACATCTTCCTCAGTAAAGACCGAAGCAAAGAATTCATTCAGTCTCTCCGCTATCGCCTTGTCGCCTCTTAGTGCTCCTTTAACCCCTTTATCATCTAATGGACCAACTGACTTTCTCACGGGTTTTTTGCTACGAATGTACTTGAAAAGGTCTTTATTTCGCGTTTTTGCTTCCGCAGCAAGCTTCTTCTCAAATTCTCTCTTTGCCTGCCTTATCAATGCCTTGCATTTGACTTGCCAGTGCTTGTGCTGTTTCCAGGTTTCATCATTTGGCTCTTTTTTCCATTTCTTGAAAGATGCTTTTTTGGCAACAACAGCCTCTCTGACCTCAGCTTTAAACCATGCTGGCAATTTTTTGGACTTCCTTCCACTTTTCTTAAAGCGTGGAATACAGCTGGTCTGGGCTTCCAAGATAGTATTTTTCAACAACACCCAAGCTTGATGTACGTCTTTAACCTTTGCAACTGCTCCTTTTAGTTTTTTCTTAACTGTTTTCCTCATTCTATCATAGTCTCCCTTTCGAAAGTTAAAGGGTAGTACTGTGGATTTCCTTACTATCCCTCCTCCACTAATTAAATCAAAGGCGATCATGCTATGATCACTATTGCCAAGTGGCCCCAACACCCTTATCTCTTGCACTACATCTGGTGTTCCACTAAGGACTAGGTCTAATATTGCTTCCCCTCTGGTCGGTTCATGAACCAGCTGCTCCAAGAAGCAGTCATTTATTTCATCTAGGAACTTTATCTCCCTAGCATGTCCTGTTGTGACACTGACCCAGTCGATGCCGGGGTAATTGAAATCACCCATTATTATTACTGCACTGTAACTTTTGCTAGCTTCCTTGATTTCTTTGAGCATTTCATCATCCATTTGTTCATTCTGGCCAGGCGGACGATAGTACACCCCCACTGCCATCGCCTTCCCCTTTTTACATGGAATTTCAATCCATAGAGATTCTACAGCAAATTTTGTTTCTTGCAAAACTTTAATCCTTTCTGACTCAATGCCCTCTCTAACATAGAGCGCAACCCCTCCACCAATTTGATCAGCTCTATCATTTCGATATAGTTTGTACCCAGGTATCACAGTGTCCCACTGGTTGTCCTCCTTCCACCATGTCTCTGATATTCCAATCATATCTAACCTCTCGTTTAGTGCTATATATTCTAACTCTCCCATCTTGTTTTGTAGACTTCTAGCATTTGCATACAAGCATTTTAGAGACTGTATTTTATTCATATTAATTTGGCTATTGGTAGACATGGGTAATTTGGGATCTCTAAGTTCTGTCTGCTCCATACTCGAGGGCATTTGGGCTACTTTACTCTTTTTTGGAACCTCTCTGCTTTTTGTAGTATCCTTCAAGGATACATTCTTCCGAACCATGCGCTCTTGGGCGACTGTCGGCTTTCCCCTATTATCTAGTTTAAAAGCTGCTCTATCTCCTTTTTAAAGGTTAATGCCAGCAGCCTGGTTCCATCCCGGTTAAGGTGAAGCCCATCCCTTCGGAAGAGCCCCTCCTTTCCCCAGAATGTTCCCCAGTTCCTAACAAATCCGAACCCCTCATCTCTGCACCATTGTCTCATCCACGCATTGAGACTCCGGAGCTCTGCCTGCCTATTGGGTCCTGCGCGTGGAACGGGAAGCATTTCGGAGAACGCTACCCTGGAAGTTCTGGATTTCAACTTCCTACCTAAAAGCCTAAATTTAGCTTCCAGAACCTCCCTACCACATTTTCCTATGTCATTGGTACCAACATGTACCAAGACAGCAGACTCCTCCCCAGCACTATCTAAGACCTTATCTAGGTGGCGTGTGAGGTCCGCTACCTTCGCACCAGGCAGGCATGTTACCAGGCGATCCTCACGTCCACCAGCCACCCAGCTATCTACATGCCTAATGATCGAATCACCAACTATAACTGCTGTCCTAACCCTTCCCGCATGGGCACTTGGCCCTGGAGAAACCTCCTCGGTGCGAGAGGGGTTTACATCACCTGGAGGACAGGTCCTAGTTACAGGATCACTTCCTGCCACACCAGGGTGATGCTCTCCTGTCACGTGACCTCTCTCCTCCATGGCAACAGGGATGCCTCCAGGAGCTTGTCCAAACCTTTTTTAAACCTGGCTACACTAACAGCTTTTACTACATCCTCCAGTAACAAATTCCAGAGTTTGATTACAAGTTTAGTGAAAAAATATTTTCTTTTATTACTATTAAATAGTTTACCCTGTAGCTTCATTGCATGTCCCCTAGTCTTTTTATATTCTGATGACGTAAACAATCGATCTACATTTACTCGTTCCACTCCATTAATTTATAGACCTCTATCATATCTCCCCTCAGCCATCTCTTTTCCAGGTTGAAGAGCCCTAACCTTTTTAGCCTCTCTTCATAGGAGTATCCTTCCATCGCCTTTACCATTTTGTTGGTGGCTTTTCTCTTAACCTTTTCTAATAACGCTATATCCTTTTTAAGATACGACGACCAGAATTGCATACATTATTCAAGGTGCGGTCGCACCATGGAATGATACAGAGGCATTATAATATCCTTTGTTTTATTTTCCATTCCTTTCCTTATGATACCTAGCATTCTATTTGCTCTCTTGGCTGCCGCTGCACACTGGGCAGAAGGTTTTAACATGTTATCCACAATGACGCCTACATCTTTTTCCTGGGTGGTGGTTCCTAATGTGGAACCTTGCATCGTGTAACCCACCCCTAATTTTTGACTACCTGCCACTAGGCGGCCAAATCAGACACTTTAGAGAGGCCTGGCAATCCATTGTCACAGACTGCTGGGTTCTCACTATCATCCAGATGGGCTTCAAAATCATTCTCCACACTACTGCCCGCCCACCTGCCCTGCTCCCAACATATGCAAACTTCCATGTATGCTAGCTGACTCAAGAAGTAAATCAACTGCTGCTCAATGATGCTAATGAACCAATCCCTCCTGATGAGATCGATCCTAATCCCCCATATCCAGAGGCCTTTGACCACAATCATTACATAAGAAGGAAAAAATTCAAAATTCACTCCTTTAGTTTGGCTTAGGCCCTTCCTCACTGCATGCTCTTTTTCTGTCCTCTCCACTGCTTCTGCCTCTCCCTTCACTACCTTGCCCTGTGGTCTCCCACAGGGCTCGGTATTCAGGGGTGGCGCTGCCTGAGGTGAAGAAGGAGATGGCGCCCCCACCCATCACCTTAGAGGGTGCGGGGCTTTTTCAGAAATCCAATCAGAGACTGAACCAAATCAAAAAGCCGATTAGATTATATGGAGGAAATGCAAGATGTTTGCACACAGGGCCATATCGAACTGCAATCGCGCCTTGTGCGACTTGCAACTTAGATGCATGCCCCCCCTCTCCCCTCATACCTCCATCCAGCACTGCCTGCTCTTTCCCTGCTGCTGCTGCCCTCTGTTTTTTTCACGGCGGCGCCGGCAGCAGGGAAAGAGCAGACAGCGCTGGACGGAGGTATGGGGAGGAGGAGGAGGGGGGGCATGCACCCAATCTGAAAGGCGCCGGCACTCTAAGCAGAACTGTCCCTCCCTGCTCTGACATCGTGTCAGAGGAGGGAGGGACCAGACCTGCTTAAAGTGCTGCGAAAAGGCTTTGGGGCGCATTTTAACTGCCTGCTATTGTCCTGCCAGCGGCAGCAGGGCAACAGCAGAGAGCCGAAATGGGCCCCCCAAGCCTTTGCACCCTGTGCGGCTGCACTGCTTGCACAGGGCTAGGTACAGTCCTGTTTGCACACCAAGGAACTAAAAGACAGCAAGAATCAATAGCACAGTTTATAAAACTAAATTATAACCCATTTTTATTTTGTTATAAACTGCGTTATGGTTCTCCCTTTTTCTTTTTCAACATATATTTTGCATCCATAGTAGGTGCAGAGCAGAACCAGGACATTCACCCACAGAACTCAATATTTAAAAAAAATATATCTGATTCTGATCACCTCACTATCAACAACAACCACTATTCTCCAGTACCAGGCATATTGTGAACTAATAAAAAACCCTACAACAAAAAGCAAACCTACCATACCATACCATATCAGCACAAACTTCCAAAAGTCACATAAGGAGCCCATCCAAAAAAAGCGTCACTGTAAATACTACAGTGGGACCTGGAACATCCATACACCTATTTGAAAAGCTGAACAAGTCAAATTACTACAGTGTAGTATAGATATTTATATACAAACTGCATGTTAACAGAACACCTGACCTCAGTCACACACGCACAATATCGACCCTCACCAAGTACAGAATAAGTAACCACAATCTAAAGTAAAAATAAAAATATGTAGACAAAATTTAAACTGAAACCCCAAGAAGCCAGAGTCCACATGATGTGCAACATCAGATAAATAAGAGATGCAGTTCCCCAATACTGTGTAAAATATAAAAATAGCACAAAGTCCAATCACCAAAATTAAATAAAATAATTTTTTCTACCTTTGTTGTCTGATCATTTTATTCTCTGATCATGCTGGTCCCGATCTGAGGCTTCTGCTTTCCTGTCTTCCCTTAGCTCTCTTTCTGTGGTCCATGGTCCATGGTCCATCTGCCATTTCTTATCTCTTCTTTTGTTTTCTTTACTTCCTTCCATCAGCCCATTTTGAGTTCCAGTAACCCTCCCCAGTATCAGTCCCCTTTCCAGTCCTCCCCTCCCAGTACCTTCCAATGTCAACCACCTTGCATTCCCATGACTGCCACTTGTGTCCATTCCCTTCCAGTCCCCCTCCTTTCCCACTGTCCAGCCCCTTCTAGTCCAAATACCATCTCAGGTATCAGCTCAGGTTCACTCTCAGTGCCACCCCCCAGTCAGCTCCCCTCCAGCCACCCTACCCTCTGTCCATCTCCCTTCCAGTGCCATTCACATGTCAGCTCCCTTCCAGCCTCCTCCCTATTACCCAGCTACCTACCACTCCCATCCCCAAGTGTCAGCTCCCTTCCAGTCCCCCTTCGGTACATTCCAGGTGTCAGCTTCTTTCCAGCCCCCTCCTTCCCTTCCTGCCCCATCCTTCCCCTGGCAGACCCTCTCAGTATCCGCTCCCTTCCAGTCCTATTCTACCATCCCCCCGCATCAGCCCATTTGTAGCCCTAGCCCCTAGTTTTCTTCCAGGGCCAGCAGCACTTTCCTCCCCTCCCCCATTAGCCCATTTCCTGTCCCAGCCCATTTCTAGTCCTATCCCCTTTATCAGCCCACCCCAGTCCTAGCCCCCCAATCAGCCCATTACTAGTTGTAACCCTCCAATAAGTCCATTTTCAGTCCTAGCACCCCAATCAGCCCATTTCCTGTCCTAGTCTCCCCCCATAGCCCATTACCAGTCCTAACCCCCCCATCAGCCCATTTCCAGTTCTAAACCCCCATAAGTCCATTTCCAGTCTTAGCCCTCCCCCGATAGTCCATTACCAGTCCTAGCGCCCTCCGATCAGCCCATGTCCAGTCCTACGCCCCCATCAGCCCATTTCCAGTTCTAACTCCCCCGATAGCCCATTACCAGTCCTAGCCCCCCTCCTGATCAATCCATTTCCAGTTCTAAACCCCCATCAGTCAATTTCCAGTCCTAACCCCCCATCAGCCCATTTCCTATTCTAAACCTCCCATAGGCCATTACCAGTCCTAGCCCCCCACCCCGATCAGCCCATTTCCAGTACTAACCCCCATCAGCCCATTTCCAGTTCTAAATCCCCCAATCAGCCCAGTTCCTGTCCTACCCCCCTCCCATCAGCCCAGTTCCAGTCCTAGACCCCTCCCCACCAACCCAGGGAAATTGAAAAAATAATAAATCTCCGGCATAAGAAGCAACTGCTGCTACCGCTCCAGCGGCGGCAGAGGCAGTATAAGGAGCCTCGTGGCCGCCCGCCCTCCCCCCCCGGAGAGCCTGCTGGTTTCCCCTCTTCGCCGGCTCCGCTTTGCAGAGCCGCGGTGAAGGGACAGTGTTTCCCTTTCGCGTGGCTCTGTTAAAGCTGAGCCCGAAGTGCTGATGGGAAACAGGATTCCTCATCCCTCGGAAAAAGCGTTTCTTTTTCGGCCTCTGGCCTCCTATTTTTCCAGTTGCACCAGTCCTCTACCCGTCCCTCCCCTGCTCCTTTTCTTTTTTAGCAAAAGGGGGATGTTTTTTGTAGCATTTTTTCCTTTTGTGGTCTTCGCGCCCTTTTTTCCCTCAACCGCTGGCCGCACAGGTCTTTGACCTCGCGGGGGCCCTCTTTGCCCCAATGGCCACTGGTTTGAAAAAATGCAACAGGTGCTCCAAGAACATGTTCTTGGAACACCTGTCGCTTATGGACATCCATGACTGCTGTCTGCGGTGCCTCGGGGCTGACCATGATCCAAAGCTCTGCTCGCTTTGTAAGAAAATGTCTTCTAAGGCCCTGCTAAGTCGTAAGCAAAAGTCCGATGACATTTTCCGTAAGGCCATCTCGGAATCCCCAGTGGTGCCCTCGGTCATCTCTCCACGGGTGGGATCCCCCACCTCAGCCCTGCGCTCAAGGTAGCACTCTGACCAGGGGTCCCCTGAAGTGGAGCGGCGTAAGAAGAAGATGACCTTGAAGTTGCTGTCAGGGGCTCCGGACAAGCACGAGCGCTCCCGCGCTCAGTCGATCAGCCCCCCTCGGCGTTCCAAAGAGTCAGACAAGGAGCGGCCTCTTAAGGTACCTTGTACAGATACAGAGGCCTCCGGCAATGGTGCCCGGTCTCCTGAGGGTCGTCCCGGTGAGGACCCCCTCTCTTCCTTGATGCCCGACCCGGTGACCCCAGTGTTGGCGTCGCAGGGCTCCACTCTCGCGTGGGAATCCCGTATGCTGGTACTGGAGTGCAGCATTTCTGCCTTCTTAGCTGCCCAGCAGATGCGCACAGCTGGCTCGTGTCCAGAGACTGAGGTTCCCTTGAGAGGGACTCCAAAACCCGTCCTGGAAACCCGAGAGCCGTGGGCCTTCCCATTACTTGGGGGTGAGATCCTCCAGGGCCTCCGGCTCCAAACGGGCCTCTGCCTCTGGCTGAGGCGACCAGCCCAAGTCGGATTCCTCCTCTGATCTCTCTGGTTGGGAGTTAGATGGGGATTCCACCCCAGAGACCCGCACCCATAGGGACCTCCCTTCAGACCCGTGCCCACCTGCCTTTCAGAGGCATTCATCGCCCGAAGACACTTCCTTCTTGGTGTTCATGTGGGATATGGCGCGGGCCCTCAACCTGGCTACCCAGGCTGAGGAGGAGCCTCGAGCTGAAGAGCTCGATATCTTGCAGTACGAGTCCCCGCCTCGGGAGTTTCTCACTGTCCCAGTTCCTCCCATTCTGTCCAGGCTGCTACTCCGCATGTGGCAGACACCTGCCTCGGTGCCCATTGTAAGTAAGCGCCTGGACACGATGTACAGGGTCCAGCATGGACCCGGGTTTAGGAAGACCCAGCTTCCCCACACCTCCATGGTGGTAGAATCGGCAATGCGGAAGTAAAAGAGCCTGAAGTCGCACTCTTTGGTTCCACCAGGTAAGCAGTCGAGAGCCCTCGAAACCTTGGGGCGCAAGGCTTATCAGGGGTCCACGCTCACATGCCGTATTCAGGCTTTCCAACTGTACATGGGCATGTTCCTACGTGACCTTACCAAGGAGCCCGATTGGGGGTTTCTCCGCGAGCCTCACAGGCGAACCCCTCCTTAGGTTCCAGACCCTCCTGAGGTCCGTCGCGGAGTGCTCAAAATACCTCTCCCATGCTGCCTACGACTGATTTGAATCCTCGGCCCATGTGGCGGCAGCAGGTATCAGGGTCCCACGCCAGGCATAGCTCCAGTCCTCGAACTTGGAGCATTGGGTCCAGGAAAAGCTCCTGGATGTCCCCTGCCTTGGCAAGCAGCTTTTCGGTAAGCCTTAGGAGGATAAGGCTGCTGAAATAGAAATGGAGTTCGTAACCCGAACCTGCCTCTCGCACAAGACCTCCTCCTTCCCTCAGAAGAAACAACCAGTTAAGAAGCCATTCTTCCCGAGGAAGGGCCTATTTTACAGGGGTTACCCACCATACCCACCCACTCCCGCGCTGGCCACAGCGACACAGGGAAAGGCACTCCATGGCCACCACAAGCCTAAGGGGTCCAGGGCCCAAGGCCCAAATCCCGGCATCACCTCAGCTTGCTCAGGGCTTTTGACGCCAGCAGCGTAGCCTTTTGCCCTCCAGCAGCTTTGCAGCTGGTGGGGGGATGCCTGTCCCTTTTCACCCCTCGGTGTGCATCCGTCACGTCAGACACCTGGGTCCTCCGAGTGATCCGAGACGGGTATCGCCTCCACCTGGATAGGATTCCCTCTCCCTTCTCCCCAGTGGAGCCTTCTCAACTCCCTGCACACCAGACATATCTACAGCAGGAGCTAGACAACCTCCTCACCCAGCGGGCGGTACCGACGCACCTTGGAGGGTCAGGGTTTCTATTCCCGGTACTTCCTCATCCCGAAAAAAATGGGAGGTCTGCGTTCTATCCTCGACCTCAGAAAGTTTATTTATTTTATTTGAACACATTTTTATACCGCTCCTTCCAGTGATCAGCAGCGGTTTACATTTAACAATTAAACTCTGCACACTTAGTAGTGGGCAGTTACATATAACAATAAGAATATAACATTGAACATTGTAGGGTAAACAATTTAAATTAATTTTAAGTTAAACAAGTTCTTGGTGTGGGAGAAGTTCAAAATGCTATCGCTTGGCATCCTGCTGCCCTTCCTCCAGCAGGGCAATTGGCTATGCTCCTTGAATCTCAGGGACGCTTACACCCACATCTTGATTCACCCCCAGCACAGGCAATATCTGCGCTTCAGGGTGCAAGGGGAACACTACCAATACAGGGTGCTCCCCTTCAGGCTCACGTCTGCTCCGCGGGTCTTCACAAAGTGCCTCTCCACGACTGCCACCTCCCTCAGACGGCAGGGTGTACTGGTCTTCCCTTATCTCAATGACTGGCTCGTCACGGGGCCCTCAGCCAGGGAAGTTTGATCAGCGGCATCGCGCACGATCCTCCTCGAGCACCTAGAGTCAACTATCCCAAGTCTCACCTCAAACCGGTGAAAGCTTTGGAGTTTATCAGCACACGTCTCGACACTCAGCAGGTGACCTCCTTCCTGCCAGCAGACTGTGCAGCTCACCTCCGAGCCCTGGCGGCTCAGGTCCAAAGCAACGCTCGGGTCACGGCACAGACTATGCTGTGCCTCCTGGGGTACATGGCCTCCACCGTCCATGTGGTCCCCCACGCCCACATGCACATGCGGACGGCTCAGTGGTGCCTCAGTGCTCAGTGGAGCCCGGCCTCAGGTCACCTCAGAGACCCTATTCAGCTTTCCCACAACCTTTGCAGGTCCCTGGACTGATGGTAGGACCACCGCAACCTCCTCCAAGGGCTGCCCTTCCAAACCCCACAGCACGAGCTCGTCCTGATGATGGATGCTTCCCTGCTGGGATGGGGAGCCCACTACGGTCACCCAAAGAGTTCCAAAGGCAAATAAACTTGCTCAAGTTTCGGGCAGTCCGATGGACCCTGAAGGCCTTCGAGGACCATCTGAGAGGGAAGTCAGTACTCGTGCAGACCGACATCCAATTAGCGATGTTTTACATCAACAAGGAAGGGGGCACAGGCTCCTGCCTCCTCTGCCGGGAGGCGATCCTCCTCTGCTCCTTTGCCTTACATTGGGGGATGACCTTATGAGCGGTCTACCTTCTGGGCCACGAGAACATCCTCATGGACAAACTCAGCAGAATCCTCTGCCCTCATGGTCTGCGGCTGGACCTGGAGGTGGCCGGCCTTTTGTTCCATCAGTGGGGGACCCCGATCATGGACCTGTTCGCCACCCCGACGAACACGCAGCTCCCCTGCTTCTGCGGACTGATCCCGCACCTGAGAAGGAAGTGCCCCGGATGCGTTCCTCTTGAGTTGGACCTCTGGGCTTCTTTACGTGTTCCCTCCCACTACTCTCATTGCGAGGACCCTCAACAAAGTTCAGTGGGAGCAAGCGTCGGTGATCCTCGTCGCTCCCTCGTGGCCTTGACAGCCGTGGTTCCCACTCCTGCTCTGGCTCTCGTCCGAGTCCCCAGTTCCCCTGGGCTGTGCGCCGGGCCTGCTAACACAGAAGGAGGGGTGGGTGTTCCACCAGAACCTGGCCTCATTGTCCCTCATGGCCTGGCAGCTGAACAGATATCCCTAGCCCTGCTGGACCTCCTGGAGGAGGTCCTCCTTGCGTCAAGAAAAGACTCAACGAGACAAGCCTACGCCTTCAAATGTCAGTGCTTCTTGATCTGGTGCTCCGGGCTCCAGATCGACCCATTCTCTTGTCCTACCCAATGGGTCCTCCAGTATCTCCTTCAATGCTCGAAGGAAGGGCTCAACTCATACTCGGTCAGGGTGCACCTGAGCGCCATCTCAGCGAATCACCTCCCCATTGAGGGTTAACCCCTCTTAGAGCAGCCCTTGATCTCCCGCTTTATGCGGGGTCTCTTGCTTTCTAAACCTCCTATCTGGCCTCCCCCAGCAGAGTGGGACCTGAATGTAGTGCTCATGCAGCTTACGTGTTCACCTTTTGAGCCAATGGCGATGTGCTTGCTTCGGCACCTATCCTGGAAGGTGGTCTTCCTGGTGGCTCTGACCTCGGCCTGCCAAGTCAGTGAATTCCAGACCCTCATAGCTGATGCCCCTTACACCAGGTTCTATGGGAGCAGAGTGATCCTCCGTACCAACCCCAAGTTCCTGCCAAAGGTTGTCTCTGATTTCCATCTCAATCAGGAGATAGTCTTACTGCCTTCTTCCCGAGACCCCCGATGCCGACCAGGCATCGGCGGTTTTGCATACACTCGACTGCAAGAGGGCTCTTGTCTTCTACTTGCAGCGCACCTGGCCTCATTGCAAGTCTGACCGGCTCTTCGTGTTTTACGATCCCAATCGCCTGGAGCAGGCAGTCACAAAATGCATGCTCTCCATCTGGGTGGCGGACTGCATCGCCTTCACTCACGTGAAGGCGGATGCCCCACTGGATCAGCGGGTCACTGCACACGGCGTCTGAGCCAAGGCAGCTTCAGTAGCTTCGCTGCGCTCAGTGACTCTGATAGACATCTGCCGGGATCTTACCTGGTCTTTAGCGAACACTTTTGCCTTGCACTACTGCCTGGAGAGGGAATCCTGCTGGGACAGCACCTTTGGCCAGGCTGTACTTCGTAATATGTTCGGGGTATAAGCAACTCCGGCCCTCCGACTCTTCTCGATGGCTACTGAGGGTTTCACCCCGAAGACTCGGGCTCCCTCTGGCATCGGCTTCTGCTCATGCCTTCGCGGAGGTGTTTTTTGGTTACAGGTTCGGTAGCCTGTAGCTGGGGAGTCCCATAAGTGAGGACTGACTTCCTGCTTGTTCCTGGAGAAAGCATAGTTACTCACCTGTAACAGGTGTTCTCCAGGGACAGCAGGAATCAGTCCTCACTACCCTCCCACCTCCCCTAATGAGTTGCTGGATTTTTATCCTTCCCTTGCCATCTGCTTGGTAGGGCTCGAGCTAAGGAACCTGACTGAGCAAGATGGCACCCTTGGGTGGGGGGAGGACCACGCATGCATTGCATCAATCCCAAAGGCTTTCTTTGAAAGCTGGGGAATTGCTCCGTGTGGGCTCCATCAGTGCCGACATCACCCATAAGTGAGGACTAATTCCGGTGAAAGTTGTGGGTCTGATGGATGCACATTTGTTGGTATTGGATTCTTCTGTGAAAGTTAGTACGCCGCTGGCAGCTGGAGAGACGCTATCTTCTGTGAGTGTGTTATCTCCTCTTTCATCTCCCGATTTATAGGGTTTTTACCCCTCCCAACCCTCGACAAGGTATTTCCGGTGAGGCTCCTCCCCCTGGAAGGGTGGTGGAGTCTTTCACTGGATCTTTTCCCCAGGTTGATGTACCTCTGGATATGGTGGTGCCTGACTGTATAACTTGTACTTTGCCTACGCCATTTGAATTTACTCCCGTTCAGGGCCAGATTCAACCTCCTCAAGACATTTCCTTAAGGGATATTTGGCAGGTTGTTACACGGACAGAGATATCTTTACAATCTTTCTTGGACAAACTATCATCTTTTTCTAAAGAAGTGGTGGCCGTTCTTGCACAGCATGAAGCTAAATTTTCTGGTATTGAAACTTTGTGTAAATCATTAGAATCCCAGCTCATAGCAGTGCAAATGCCCCTCACCTCTACTACTTTACATTGTCAGAATGAATCATTCGATAATTTGCACCATTCCAAAAATTTACGTTTTTTGAATTTTCCTCTGACATATTTTTTGTCACAATAATATTGTTTTATAAATATCTGAAAGAGGTTCTCTTACTGCCTAACCCTGAGGAAGTTACTGAACCAGCTTGGGTTTCTGCAGAAGTTGAACAAGAACTGGTTTGCTTGAATGTACCAAGTTTAGATTTGTCAGTTTATTTAGAATCCTCTGAGGAGATTCCTACTAGAGCTGCTCTTTTGGTTTCATGTATTACTGATATAGATAAGATACAGATCCTTCGTTCATACTTTCCAAAGCAGCAAGTGAAATTTTTTGGTCAGTTGATTCAGGTTTTTCTTGATGTTCCGCGATAAACTTAAAGGCGCAGGAAGGCCCTTTTAGAGCTTAAGCCTCATACTTTAGCTCTAGAGGCAACCTTCTTCTTAAAATATCTATGTAAATGTCTCATTTCTTATCAAGGGAAGAAATATGTCTTTTTTTTTTTGAGGCATCCCAATTGGAGGTCCATCTACAGGGGAAGGGTTAAGGCATTGTATTTCTTTTTGACTATCTTGGTAGTCTAGGGTTTAGCAAAAGGGGTTGTTTAAGTTATTACTCTGAAGATTCAGGAAGTAATATTTTGTTTGTTATTGTTTGATGCTCTTGATGTGGTCTGGAATGTATGAGTTTTTACTGTCAATTTCTTGCTTGTATTAAAATTTTGTAAATAAAAAAATATTTAAAAAAAACAAACCCAAAGTGCCTAGTGGTAGTGGCTGCTCACCTGAGGCATCAAGGACACTGTCTACCACAATGACTGGCTCATTTCCACGGCATCGCAGCAAGTCAAACAGTCCAGGCAACTACCACTATTCTACATGGCCTGGGCTTCATGGTAAATACGCAGAAGTCTGAACCCATACCTCAGCGATGGCTGAACTTTATTGCAGCACACACAGACACCCTAGGGGCCAAAACCTTCCTTCCCAGGCCCTGCATCACCTCAGCAACAGCCTAGCCACACCCGGATGGCATCAGCCTGCATGCTCCTGCAACTTCTGGAGCACATGGCTGCCTGCATCATATTGTTTCACTAGCACAATTACACATGTCTGCTACAGTGACATCTCAAACGCAATTGGTGTTAACGCTCCCAGTTGCCATGCTGCATGATCTACATGTGGGGGAAAAATCGTGCAGTCCTTCAACACAGCCTCCTGTGGTGGACAATACTGTTGAATCTAGCCGGAAGCTGTCCCTTCCAGGCGCCCTCATCTCAGTTTGACGACCAATGCTCCCACACAGGGTTGGGGAACACACCTACAAAAGCTTTTGACACAGAACATGGTTGTCTCATGAAAGATTGCTACACATAAGTGTATTGGAGCTATGAGCTATCTACTACACCCTCACTGGTTTTGTTTTGTGCTGGGTCTGGCTCAAGACTGTTCTCCATAAACAGGAAGCAAGCCCTCACTTATGGATGATGTCAGACTGAGCCCTGTACAGAATGCTCCCCAGCTTCCAAAGGAAGCTTTTGAGAGGTACACTAAGCATCTGCCTTCTCACCTGCCAGAGCAACATCTTCTCAAGTCTTTTTTTTTCCGCAGAGCCCCTAGGACGTGTTCCTGCAGTCCAAAAAAAGATTTTCTGGCCCCTCTGGACCAGTTTTTTCTGTAGTTTTCTTTCTCCTATCATCTGTTAATTGGTTCACTGATTTAAGGTTTTCTTTTTTTTTTCTCGCTTTTAGCATGTCTTACCCCTTTGAGGTGGTTTTCCCGCTCATGGCAGATCTCCATTTTTTTTTTTGGCTGAGGTTGTATTTCTCAGCATGTGTAAGCCAGCTAGTGGCTTTAGGAAATGCACCAAGTGTGGCATGACCATATCTGCCATTGACCGCCACAACTGCTGCTTAGAATGCTTTGGACCTGATCGCCAGCTGGCATCCTGCGAGCTCTGCTCGTAGATGACCTGCCATGGTCTGAAAGGTCAGGGAAAAACCAGGAGTCCTCTTTTGGCTCATCTGATTCAGCATCTTCAACACCGATCCCTTCCCCCCCCCCCCCCCCTCATCAAATGCCTGCAAAAAGCTCTGAGGTGTCTAAGGGAAAGGAGCTGCATGCTCAGAGCAGAGGGGCCCGAGCAATGAGAGGAGATGGATGAGATCCTATCGACATAGAAGGGCGAACACCAGGAGAAATTCCAGGTGCAGTGTCATCACAGCCCTTCTCAACAAGATGCAGAGAGCGATAGCTGGGAATGGCCGGCCTAGCTTTCCCAGCAGGAGCGAACGACCAGACAGTGAAGTTGACTCCCAGTACCCAGGAAGTGCAGCTGGATGTCTCCTGATGTACCTATCATTGTGAAGTCCCTGCATGAGATGTTGATGCCAGGGTTTGCAGCTGTGGCACCGGCCCCCTTGCAGGTGGTGATTCTGGAAAAACACCTTACAGCCCTTGAAGCTCACTTGGTGGCAGTGGAAGCCTTGCAGAGCATGGGTTTTGCAGAGTAGAGCGAGTCACTGCACTTCATCCAGCCTATTCTGGAGACCTATGTCCTACCCATCGAGCTGAGGACATCGGGTGAGAGATCAAAATCAAGTTCTGGTTCCCAGAACAACCTGCATGTCCGAAATGCTTCCCGTTCCACACACAGAACCTAAAAGGCAGGCAGAGCTCCGGAGTCTCAATGCGTTGATGAGACGATGGTGCAAGGATGGGGGGTTTGGATTTGTTAAGAACTGGGGAACATTCTGGGGAAAGGAGAGGCTCTTCTGAAGGGATCGACTCCACCTTAACCGGGACGGAACCAGGCTGCATGCATTAACCTTTAAAAAGGAGATAGAGCAGCTTTTAAACTAAATAATAGGGGAAAGCCAACAGTCGCCCAAAACTGCATGGTTCGGAACAATGTATCCTTGAAGGATACTAGCAAAAGATTGAAGTTAAGGCATATCAGCAGAGAGGTTCCAGTAAAGACAGAAGTAACCCAAATGCCCTTGAGTACAGAGCAGACCTAGAGCTTAAAGATTCCAAATCACCACTGCCTACCGATAGCCAGATTAACATGAATAAAATACAGCCTCTAAAATGCTTGTATGCAAATGCTAGAAGTCTAAAAGATAAGATGGGAGAATTAGAATATATAGCACTAAATGAGAGGTCAGATATGATTGGTATCTCTGAGACATGGTGGAAGGAGGACAACCAGTGGGACACTGATACCTGGGTACAAACTATATCGTAATGATAGAGCACATCAAATTGGTGGAGGGGTTGCATTCTGTGTTAGAGAGGGCATTGTGTCATAAAGGATTAAAGTTTTGCAGAAAACAAAATTCACTGTAGAATTGCTATGGATTGAAATTCCATGTAAAAAGGGGAAGGCAATGACAGTGGGGGGTGTATTATCGACCGCGTGGCCAGAATAAACAAATGGATGATGAAATGCTGAAGGAAATCAGGGAAGTTAACAAAAGTTACAGCACAGTAATAATAATGACTGATTTCAATTACCCTGGTATCGACTATGTCAGTGTCACGGCAGGACATGCTAAGGAGAAAACGTTTCTAGATGAAATAAATGACTGACTGCTTTTTGGAGCAGCTGGTTCATGAGCTGACCAGCGGGGAAGCCATTTTGGACCTAGTGGAACACAAGATCTGGTGCAAGAGATTGGGGCCACTTGTCAACAGTGATCATAGAATGTTTGCGTTTGATTTAATAAATGGAGGAGGGAGGGTAAGGAAATCCACAGTACTACCTCTTTTCTTTCAAAAGGGAGAGTGGTAAAATTAGGAAAATAGTTAAGAAAAAACTAAAAGGAGCAGTTGCAAAAGTTAAAAATTTACATCAAGTTTGGGTGTTTAAAAATTCTATCTTGGAAGACCCAGACCAGCTGAATTCCATGCTTTAAGAAAAGTGGAAGGAAGTCCACAAAACTGTCAGCATGGTTTAAAGGTGAGGTCAGAGAGGCTGTTGTCAAAAAAGCATCTTTCAGGAAATGGAAAAAGAGCCAAATGACAAACTGGAAACAACACAGGCAGTGGCAAGATAGATGCAAGGCATTGATAAGGTAGGCAAAGAGAATTTGAGAAAAAGCTTGCTGTGGAAGCAAAAACACATAATAGAGACCTTTTCCAGAACATTCATAGCAAAAAACCTGTGAGAGTGTCAGTTGGACCATTAGATGATAGAGGGGTAAAAGTGGCACTAAGAGGGGACAAGGCCATAGTGCAGAGACTGAATGAATTCTTTGCTTCAGTCTTTACTAAGGAAAATGTAAGGATATTACCCATAATATTGATATACTGGGAAGATGTATTACAACTATTTAATAAACTGAAGAGTAGCAAATCACCTGGACTAGATGGTATACATCTGAGGGTGTGGAAAGAACTGAAATATGAGATTGCAGACCTACTATTAGTAATCTGTGAACTATCATTAAAATCATCTGTAATACCTGAAGATTGGAGGATTGCCAATGTAATGCCAATTTTTAAAAAGGGTTTCAGGAGGGTGGGGAGGTGGGATGTTAAACAGCAAGTTGCCTGCGATTTGACTGATGTTGAACGCTTATGTGAGGAGCGCACTAGCACTAAAGGCCTTATGCGGCCCTGTATGCAGGATTGCAGAGACAAAGCTTTGGGACGTGCAAGTATAGAGCACAGTGGATGCAAGAACTGCACCTCTCATACACTGAGCAGCAGTGGGAGCAGATTGAGAGCCGGCTTTGGAGAAGCCCAGTGGCTATTAATGCTAGGAAAACCAATTATAAGCTAATATATGGGTGGTACACGATGCCCGTACAATTAGCCCAAGTTTTCCCGGGGGCATCAGAGTTATGTTGGCGGAACTGTGGCAGGAAGGGCACCTTGGCACATGCATGGTGGCTCTGGCCCTGAATCCAAGGGTTTTGGCAAGGAATACAATATTGTTTGAAACAAATGATAGGTTTGAATATCCCCTGGGACCCAGGTATTTTTCTATTTGGGAAGAAGATCCCTTGAGGACGAACAACCCCCCACCCCCTCCCAATTAGCTTTGGTTCATCATGGTCTGAACGCAGCTAGGCTGACATTAGCGACTGCCTGGAAACAGGTAGCGCCTCCGGCATTGTCATGCTGGCTGGAACGAATGTGGAGCCTATACACAATGGAACAAGGAGTGGCGGTTGGAAGGATGCGCCTGCCCCAATTTGAACAGATCTGGGAGCCCTTTGTGTTAAAATAGGGCTCATCGCCGGTATCATAACTAACTTAACTGGAGATATATAAAGAGGACCACTCCTAGACATGGGGACTTGTTACCCCCCTCTTCTTAGTAACATCATGAGGAGGGGATGCCCTTTACCTGTCTGATTTTGTAGCAGGAGGGAGGGAGGATAGGGGTGGGAGGAAGGGATGGGGAGGGGAAGTTGGAGAAGGGAGAAGAAGTGAGGGAAATAAGGGGAGAGGAAAGTAGGTGAGTAGGGAATTTGGAATGTAAGGGGATTTCTTTAAAAAAAAGCCTGTGTTATGGTAATAGTTCGAATTGATGATTCTGTAATTCATTATTGTGCAAGTAACATAGAAACATAGAAATATGATGACAGAAAAAGACCACATGGCCTATGTAGTCTCTCCTTCCATATCAACAACTACAACAGTCCTCTTTTTTCCTTTAGAGATACTCTGTGTTTGTCCCATGCTTTTTTGAATTCAGATACTGTCCTCAGCTCTACCACCTCCACTGGGAGACTATTCCACGGATCCACCACTCTTTCCGTAAAGAAATATTTCCGCATATCACTCCTGAATCTATCCCCCTTCACCCTCATCCCATGTCCCCTTGTAGCAGAACTTGCTGTCAATTGAAAGAGGCTCTCCCCCTGTACATTTATGCCACGGAGGTATTTAAACATCTCAAGCATATCACCTCTATCCCGCCTTTCCTCTAAGGTGTACATATTAAGATCCTTAAATCTGTCCTCATATGATTTATAATGAAGACCACTAACCATTTTAGTAGCCACCCTCTATAGGACTCCATCCTGTTTATATCCTTGTGAAGGTGCAGTCTCCAGAATTGCACACTATACTCCAAATGAGGTCGCACCAAAGACTTATACAGAGGCACTATCACCTCCTTTTTTTCTGTTAGCCATTCCTCTATGAATGCACCCAAGCATCCTTCTAGCTTTTGCTGTTGCCTTTTCTACCTGTTTAGCTACTTTAAGATCATCAGACACAACCACGCCTAGGTCCCGCTCTTCTTTAGTGGACAAAAATACCTCACCCCCTATACTATATTGCTCCCTTGGATTGCTGCAGCCCAAATGCATGACCTTACATTTTTAACATTAAATCCCAGCTGCCAAATTCTAGACCATTCTTCAAGCTTAAATAGATCCCACCTCATGTTATCTACACCTTCCTGGGTGTCTACTCTATTGCAGATTTTGGTATCATCCGCAAAGAGGCAAACCTTACCCGACAGCCCTTCCGCTATATCACTAACAAAGATGTCAAAAAGAATCGGACCAAGGAGAGATCCCTGGGGCACACCACTGGTAACTTTGTCGCCTCCCACCCAACCAATTTCTAACCCAAGCAGTAACTTTAGGGTCCATCCCTAGGGTGCTCAGTTTGTTTATAAGTCACCTGTGAAGAACAGTGTCAAAGGCTTTACTGAAATCTAAATACACCACATCTAGGGCTCTCCCTCAGTCCAACTCCCTGGTCACTCAGTCAAAGAAATAAATTAGATTTGTCTGACAAGACCTGCCTCTGTTGAATCCATGTTGCCTTGGATCCTGTAATCCTCTGGACTCCAGAAACCTCACTATTTTCTCTTTCAGCAGTGTTTCCAATAATTTACTCACCACCGAAGTTAAACTAACCAGCCTGAATTTTTCAACCATATCCTTACTTCCACTTTTGTGTAAAGGCACCACATGAGCCTCTCTCCAGTCCTTTGACACCACTCCCAACTCCAACGAGGCATTGAAAAGGTCAGTCAGTGGAGCTGCTAGAACGTCCCCAAGTTCCCTCAGTTTTCTAGGGTGTATCCCATCCGGTCCCATCGCTTTGTCTATTTTAAGTTGAACTAGTTTCTCACGAACACAGTCTTCTGAAAATTGTTCAAGATGTCCCTCACTTCTGTTCCTGTTTGTGGAAATTTAGGAAGTGGACTTTTTTCTGTAACTGTGTTGAAGCCTTTAAATTAAAAAAAAAGGGTTTCAGGGATGATCCAGGAAACTACAGACCGGTGAGCCTGACGTAAGTACCGTGAAAAATGGTAGAAACCATCATAAAGAACAAAATTACTGAACATGTAGATAGTCATAGCTTAATTGGAGACGGCCAACATGGCTTTAGTCAAGGAAGGTCTTGCCTTACTAATCTGTTATGTTTTTTTGAAGGTGTGAATAAACAGGTAGACAAAAGTGAGTCGGTTGATATAGTGTATCTGGACTTTCAGAAAGCCTTTGACAAGTTCCCTCATGAGAGACTTTTGGCAAAACTAAAGAGTCATGGGATAGGAGGCAGTGTACTATTGTGGATCAGGAACTGGTTAAAAGATAGAAAGCAGAGGGTAGGGTTAAATGGCCAATTTTCCCATTGGAGAAAGGTGAATAGTAGAGAACCCTAGGGATCTGTGCTGTGTCTGCTGCTTTTTAACATATTCACAAATGACCTGGAAATGGGATTAACGAGTGAGGTTATCAAATTTGCAGATGACACAAAACTATTCAAAGTTGTTAAAACCCATGAGGATTGTGGAAAATTGCAAGAGGATCTTGATAAATTGGAAGACTGGACATCCAAATGGCAGATGAAATTTAAAGTTGAGAAGGGCAAAGTTATGCACCTATGAAAGAAAAATCCAAACTATGGTTACACGATGCAAGGTTCCACATTAGGAACCACCATCCAGGAAAAAAGATTTAGGTGTCATTGTGGATAACATGTTAAAACCCTCCGCCCAGTGTGCAGCAGCAGCCAAGTGAGCAAATAGAATGCTAGGTATCATAAGGAAAGAAATGGAGAATAAAACAAAGGATATTATAATGCCTCTGTATCGTTCCATGGTGCGACCGCACCTTGAATTTTGTGTGCAATTCTTGTCACCGTATCTTAAAAAGGATATAGCGTTATTAGAAAAAGTACAGAGAAGAGCCACCAAAATGGTAATGGGGATGGAAGGATACCCCTGTGAAGAGAGGCTAAAAAGGTTAGGGCACTTCAACCTGGAAAAGAGACAGCTGAACCTGGAAAAGAGACAGCTGAGGGGAGATATGATAGAGGTCTATAAATTTATGAATGGAGTAGAACAGGTAAACATAGATCGATTGTTTATGCCATCAAAATATAGAAAGACTAGGGGGCATGCAGTGAAGCTACAGAATAACCTATTTAATACTAATAAGAACATATTTTTTCATTCAACATGTGATCAAACTCTAGAAGGATGTAGGAAAAGCTGTTAGTGTAGCCAGGCTTAAAAAAGGTTTGGACAAGTTCCAGGAGGAAAGGTCCATAAACCATTATTAAAGGGAACCCAGAATATCCACTGCTTGACCCAATACAAGCATTGTGGAACCTATGTCTTTTGGGGAAACTGCTAGGTACTTGTGACCTAGATTTGCCACTGTTGGAAACAGGATACTGGGCTTGATGGACCTTGTTCTGACCCAGTATGGCATATCTTATGTTCTTATGTGTTGGAATCAGAGGCCCAGGGACATCACCATCGGCATACCAAGTGACATGGGGGCCATCAGCATCCACCCTCTCCCAAACCACGTCACTGGTGGGAGGAGGAGACTCTGCACTATTTCGTCTTCCTTTCGGAGTCTGAATAGGAGACCAAGGGGGGACTGCTGCTGGAAAGAAATCTGCACTTGTACGTTTTTACTGTTGGGAAAATCTCTAAATCTTGGGGAAAAGGGAATTCTTCAGGTTAAAACTGATAAATCTGTGTATTTTGGAATCGAGTGTATTTGTTAACTCAGTCAGGACGTAGTATCAGCAGAATTTTTTAGTTTAAATTTAAAACCCAACAGAGAGCTTTGAGTTTAAGCTTTTAGTTTACTTGTAAAACCAGCAGAGAGCTCTTAGTTTAAATTCAGAACTCAGTCAGGGCCTAATATCAGCAGAGAGCCTTTAATTTAAATCAAATCTGAGTATAGCTTAGCATAGAAGGAAGAAGAGGGTATAATAATCTTGGAGTTAAAATAAATTAATTGTTTCTAGATACCTTTACAAAGAGTGCTTCCACTTAGAAGACAAGAGATCTGGAAATTTGTTTTAAGTAGGTGTTAAACCCAACTGAAAGGTCACAGGGGCAATTTGGAAGGCTCCCTCTATCTAACTAAGGGCTGTGTGAATTGCCCAGGAAATTAACAGATTACCTTAGAAGCACAGGTCTGGGACCTTGGTAGCAAGCTAGCCTTTACAAAGTGTTAGTTCCCTCCCGCCCACCCCGACTCATGCCCATCCCAGGCATAATCTTAGCTTTATAGGTTCTTAAACCTATAAAGGGGGGAGGAGGGTGGTCAGTCACTTTCAGGTTCAGCTGGTTATCACCAGGAATAGATTAAGGCCCTGAAGTTAATTAATTCTGAGGTAAACAAAGTCCCTTAAAGGTAACTGGTATAGTTGTATAAGTATCCCTAGCAAAGTTAAACAACTTAAATAGCTAAACAAAACCTTAAAACTAAAATGCAGACCATGGTCCAGCAGTGAGATGGGGGCTATCCAGTCTTTTGCAATGAGCGTAACATGTACGGTTTTCTCCCATTTGGTGAGGTGTCTTGTGCACTAGGTGCAAGGAGCTCTTTGTCCTCAGGGAATGAGTCCGATCTCTGGAGGCTAGAGTAGCAGACTTGGAGGACATAAGGAAGACAGGGGTACATAGACGAGACCTACAGGGATGTAGTACTGAAGTCCTACCTCCAATCTAGCAGTCTTTCAGTTGCCATGGAGGAGAGAGGTCAATGAAAGGACAGCATCACCTTGGTGTGGCAGGAAGTGATCCTATAGCTAGGACCTGTCTGCCAGGAGATGTAAAACCTTCTCACACAGAGGAGGTTTCTAAAGGGCCATGTGCCCATGAGGGATGGGTTAAGACAGCTATTATAGTTGGTGATTCGATCATTAGGCATGTGGATAGCTGGGTGGCTGGTGGACGAGAGGACTGCCTGGTAACATGCCTGCCTAGTGCGAAGGTAACTGACCTCACATGCCATCTCAACAAGTTTATGGATAGTACTGGGGATGTGTCTGTTATCTTGGTACATGTTGGCACCAATGACATAGGAACATGTGGTAGGGAGGTTCTGGAGGCCAAATTTAGTCTTTTAGGTGGAAGTTGAAATCTAGAACTTCCAAGGTAGCATTCTTTGAATTGCTTCCTGATCCATGTGCAGGACCCAAAAGACAGGCAGAGCTCCGGAGTCTGAATGCGTGGATGAGATGATGGTGCAAAGAAGAGGGTTTTGAATTTGTTAGGAAATGGGCAACATTCTGGGGAATGGAGGAGCTCTTCAGAAGGTATGGGCTCCACCCTAACCGGGATGGAACCAAGCTGCTGGCATTAACCTTTAAAAAGGAGATAGAGCAGCTTTTATATTAGATAGTAGGGGAAAGCAGACAGTCATCCAGGAGTGCATGGTTTGGAAAGATTTTTCCTTGAAGGATACTAGAAAAACAGGAAAGTTAGACCATCCTGACAGAGGTTCCAACAAAAATAAAAGTAACCCAGATGTCCTTCAGTACTGAGCCGAAAGATTCCAAATTACACCTATCAACTGATAACCCGATTAATGTAAATAAAATACAACTTCTAAAATGCCTGTACGCAAATGCTAGAAGTCTAAAAAATAAGATGGGAGAGCTAGAATATATATAGCATTAAATGAAGTTAGATATGATTGTCATCTCAGAGACCTGGTGGAAGGAAGACTATCAATGGGACAGTATGATACCTGGGTACAAACTATATCATAATGATAGACTAAATCAAATTGGTGGACGGGTTGCGCTCTGTTAGAGAGGGCATTGAGTCACAATGCCCTCTCTAACAAACCGCAACCCCTTTGAATAAAAGTTCCATGTAAAAAGTGGAAGGCGACAGCAGTGGGTGCGTACTACCGATTGCCTGGCCAGAATGAACTGATGGATGATGAAATGCTAAAAGAAATCAGGTAAGCTAACAAAAAGTTACAACACTGTAATAATGGGTGATTTCAATTACCCCGGTATCGACTGGGTTAATGTCACAGCGGAACATGATAGAGAGAAAGTTTCTAGATAAAATGACTGATTCTTGGGGCAGCTGGTTCATGAACAGACAAGAGGGGAAGCTATTCTGGACCTAGTCCTTAGTGGAATACAGGATCTAGTGCAAGAGATAAAGGTTTTGGGGCCACTTAGCAATAGTGATCATAGCATGATCGCATTTGATTTAATAAATGGAAGAAAGACAGCAAGAAAATCCACAGTACTACCTTTTTAACTTTCAGAAGGGAGACTATGATAAAATGAGGAAAAGCGTTAAGAAAAAAACGAAGAATATAAGAGATGCCATACTGGTTCAGACCAAGGTCCATCAAGCCCAGTATCCTGTTTCCAACAGTGGCCAATCTAGGTCACAAGTACCTAGCAGTTTCCCCAAAGAGACAGATTCCACAATGCTTGTATTGGGGCAAGCAGTGGACTTCTCAGGTCCTCTTTGATGTACACCAGAAACAACATAAGCATTGGCAAGTTAGATGCAAGCAGGGCCCAAGCGGTTTATCAAAAACATTAATAAAGATAAATCATTGATAAGGAAGGCAGAGAGAATTTGAAAAGAAGCTTGTCATGGAAGCAAAAACGCATAATAACTTTTTCAAGTATATTCTTAGCAAAAAAACCTGAGAGAGTCAGTTGGACCATTGGATGATAGAGGGGTAAAGGGGGCACTAAGATGGGGACAAGGCTATAGCAGAGAGACTGAATGAATTCTTTTATTTATTAGATTTTATATACCGCCTCTTCCAGAGATCAGTGGCAGTTTTCAATGAACCAAACAGGAACTTTACATTATAACATCTGTATAACTTTATTTACAAGGTAAAGATGGTAACAGTAACGATGTTACCATAAAATCAGTTTGCTGTTTCAAAGCATATTGGTGCATAAGAGTTAAGTATGATAGGTATAAAGGTTAGCGGAGGAATTAAGTTGTTTGTGACTGCTGGTGGTTGTTTGAGGATCCATAGTATTCGATAAAAAGGTGTGTTTTAAGCTCTTTACGGAAGGTTTGTAGGTTCTTTTTCATTCCTAAGTTGTCTGGTAATGCATTCCAGATGGCAGGGGCAATGTAAGTGAAGGTTCTAACGCTAGTAGTTTTATTAGCATTGTGGAAATGAGTTTGTATTGTTAGAGTATTCTGGGAACAATTCCTTCTAGTTCTTGTGGTATTAGGTAAATTGAGGAGGGAGAAGAGGTATGATGGGGCAATATTGTTGAATAATTTGTAGACTATCATAAGGTATTTGTATTAAGCCACTGTTGCAATGGGTAGCCAATTGGAGGGACTGGAGTAGTGGCGTGATGTGGTCTTCACTTCAGTCTTTACTGAAGAAGATGTAGAGAAGTTACTTGTGCCTGAAATGGTATATAAAAGTGATATATGAGAAGAATAGAAAGAAATATTGATAAACTGGGAGACTATATTACAACTGTTAAACTGAAAAGTAGCAAATCACCTGGACCGGATGGTATACATCCAAGGGTATTGAAAGAACTGAAATATGAGGTTGCAGACCTACTATTAGTAATCTATGAACTATCATTAAAATCATCTGTAGTGCCAGAGGATTGGAGAGTAGCCAAAGTAACTCCAATTTTTAAAAAGTGTTCCAGGGTTGATTTGAGAAACTACAGACCCGGTGAGCCTGATGTCGGTACTAGTTAAAGTGGTCGAAATCATTATAAGGACCAAAATTACTGAACATGTAGATAGCCATGGTTTAATGGAAGAAAGCCAACATGGATTTAGCCAAGGAAAGTCTTGCCTAATATTGCGTTGGCCAGGCTATGACCCTTAACCCCAGCTATTCAATGCCAGGGTCATATGCGGCCCCGGCATTGAATATTCGGGGATCACTGCAGAAGCCAGAAGCTGCAGTGGCTAACCAGGCAGCAGCAATATTGCATGCTGCCCAGTTAGCTGCTGTGCCTTACTTGCCTAACTTTATGGTGCAGATCACTAACTGGGCAGCATGCTATATCGCTGCTGCCCAGTTAGTGCTTGTTGCCAGCTCTGTTCTGCCCTGGAATGCCCCTGATGCTAACCGGATAGCATTGGGGTGTGTAGGGGAGTTAGGAGGGGCTATTCAACAGCACTATCCATGTAAGTGCCATTGAATATCCCCATTTAAGGTATTTTCATGGTTTACTGGGCTGTAAACCATGTAAATGCCTTTCGAATATCGGATCCATCTTGTCTTACTAATCTGTTATATTTTTTTGAAGGTGTGAATAAACAGGTAGACAAAGATGAGCCGGTTGATATAGTGTATCTGGATTTTCAGAAAGCCTTTGACAAGTTCTCTCATGAGAGACTCTTGGCAAAATTAAAAAGTCATGGGATTGGGGAAAGTGTGTAGTACTGTGGATCAGGAACTGGTTAAAAGATAGAAGGCATTGAGTAGGGCTAAATGGCCAATTTTCTCAATGAAGAAAGGTGAATAGTTGAGTACTCCAGAGATCTGTGCTGGGCCTGCTGCTTTATTCATAAATGACCCAGAAATAGGCATTCTCCAGAAACAAGCAGGAAGTCAGCCCTCACATATGGGTGACGTCTTTGCCAACAGAGCTCGCATAGATGCATCTCCACAGTATTCAAAGAAAACCTTTGGGAGATGCACCACGCATGCGTGGCCCCCTTCCCGCACAAGGGTGCCATCTTGCCTCAGTCTCCTTTTTTCCCCAGAGCCCTCTGCACGTCTGTCCAGTTTCCCCCCAGAAAGTGTGGTGTTTTCTTTTTAATCTTGTTTTTATCTGGTACGTGTACCGGTTCCTTTCCTGCTCCTGAGTCAGCTCACCTCGGCGTCTCTCCTTGGGTTCGTTCCTTTGTTTTTTGTGTTTTTCTTGAGGTATTCCTTGACCAGTGCTTTGTGCCCTTTTTTTGGCCGCAGGCCTCTGATCTGTGCTGGGCGTCAGGGCCCTTTTTTCCCTGATGGCCTCCAGCGGCATCAAGAAATGTGATTGGTGCGATAAGATGATGTCCCGCATGACCCTCATGTCTGCTGCCTCTGCTACCTTGGGCTGGAACACGATGACTCGGACTGTGAACTTTGCAGGATCATGATTTCAAAGGCCATCAAAAGCCATCTGCTGTAGCAGGAAAGGTCTTTCACAAGTCCAACTCTGCACCGAAGTCTCCGGCGACACCGTGCTCCAGGGCCGCCTCCAGTACCTGACTGACCTGTGAGGCCTGAGCTGCCTCAGAGTCCTGCAGCCGCAGTTCCTCTGAGAGGAAATCCCTGGAGGTGGAACACATGAAGAGCTTGAAAACCTCGAAGACTGACTCTGTGGATGGGTCTGGAAAAGCAGATAAAGTCCCCATTCCAGGACCCGCAGTTCCCAGCGTGAGTCTGAGGGGTTGTAGCGGGAACGGCCGCACAAGCTGCCCCGGAAGGAGTTGTCCACATCCAGTGACTGGCCCCAGGCGTCAGAGGCCATCCATGTTGAGGACTCCCCCTCGACAGAACAGACACGACCCCTGCAAACAAGACCCCCAAGTCCCAGGTGCCAGCCCTGGCTCAGCCTGGGGGGAGCTTTTGACTCCTTGGGCATGACCACCTCTCCCCCAGGAGGTCCAACGTCCCACAGAGGGAGGCATCTGGCCCTGTTTGCTCACAGGTGGTCCTCCATCACCACCTGGGTACTGCAAGTAGTCAAGGAGGGCTACCTCCTCCACCTGCAATGGATGCCACCCTCATACTTTCCAGGAGAGCTTGTAAGACCTCTCCTCCACTAGACACTGCTCCTCTCTGAGCTTGCAGGTCTTCTCAAGGACAAGGCGGTGGAACTAGTACCCATATCTCTGGGGCACCGGCTTCTACTCCAGGTATTTCCTTGTTCCTAAGCAAACCAGGGGCCTCAGGCCCATCTTCGACCTGTGAGACCTGAACAGATTTCTGGTAAGGTAGAAGTTCAAGATGCTCTCCCTTAGAACACTGCCACCATTCCTCCATAAGGGAGACTGGCTATGCTCCTTATTTATTTATTTGTGTGTGGGGTTTTTATATCGTTATTTCGGGTAATCATAGCAGTTTACAATTGAACAACAGATAAATTAAACATTTTAACAATATAACTGGTGCTGAAACAGGCAATTACAAGTTTACATAATTCTATCAAAATAACTTATTTACAATTTTAATGACAAATAACATCATTAAACCTAGGAGTAGGTTTAGGGGTATGGGAGAGAGGGCGGAAACCTTTTAACAAGGTTTCAGCCCTCCCTCCCATCTTCCTATCCTTAGACCTGAAGGATGCCTATACACACAACCTAATCCATCCCAGCCACCGAAAATACCTCTGCTTCGTGGTGGGAGGAGGTCACTACCAATACAGGGTGCTGCCCTTCGGGCTGGCCTCATCGACAAAGGTCTTCGCTAAGTGCCTAGCGGTGGTTGCAGCCCACCTTTGTTTCCAAGGGGCCTTTGTCTTTCACTATCTAGATGACTGGCTCATAAGGGGAGGCACAGCTAGAGGAGCACCACGCAACAGAGCACATTGTCCATGCCCTGTAGTACCTGGGTTTTGTCATCAACTACCCCAATTGCTACCTCTCCCCAGCTCAGTGCCTGGCATTCATAAGGGCTCAGCTAGATACTCTAGGCCAAGGCCTTCCTCCCTCAGAAGAGGTCAGAATTGAGGGGGCTAGCCACAGAGGTACAGCACCGCTAGTCGTTACCTGTCCGTCTTCTCCTCCGCCTGCTGGACCACATAGCCTCCACGGTCAACATGCCCCATCTGCCTGTCAGCAAATGAGGGTGCCCAGTGGTGCCTTTGTTCTCAGTGGACACAAGCCATGGGTAGGCTTCATGACAGGGTGAGAGTGATCCGTCAGCTGCCAGACTCTCTCGACTGATGACAGATCCCCCCCACCTTCAGGCTGGGATGCCTTTTCAGGCACCCACCCCCCAGAGGGTCCTCACCATGGATGCCTCCCTACTGGGCTGAGAAGCTCATCGCGAGGACCTCTGCTCACAAGGCAACCAGCTCCAGACAGAACACCAGCTGCAGATCAACCTTCTGGAGCTCTGGGTAATATTCCTGGCTTTCTGAGCCTTTTGCCACTGGATGCAGTACCAGTCTGCTGGTCCAGACAGACAACCAAGTTACGATGTTCTATGTGAACAAGCAAGGGGGCACGGGGTCGTACTTCCTCTGCTCATATGCAACATGCAACGGGATGCTCTTAAGGGCCGTCTACCTCTCGGGCCAGGGCAATACCCCAGCAGACAAGCTTGAGCAGTCTCCTCCAGCCGCACGAGTGGTGCCTGGATCCCAGGGTGGTCTCCCGGCTGTTTTCACTCTGGGGCCTTCCCCTAGTGGACCTGTTCACCAGCCCAGACAAAACGCAAGTGCCCTGCTTCTGCTCCCGTCAGCCGCACCCATCCCGGGTGGCAGCAGATGCAGTCTTCATTCTATGGATGGAAGGCCTCCTTTATGCCTTCCTGCCAACACCATTGGTCACCAAGGCTCTCTTCAAGGTCCAGCACAACAGGGCATCATTGATACTGATAGCCCCCCCGGTGGCCCAGGCAACCTCAGTTCCTGCTGCTTCTCTACCTGTTGGCAGAGTTGCCAATTTCCCTGGGCCATGCCCCGGGACTATGATCACAGGAGAAGGGCTCTCTCCTGCACCCTAGATTGGGGCCCTGTCAGTCATGACTTGGCTACTGAAAGGGTAGCGTTAGCTCTCTTCAACCTCTCATGAGATGTGGTTCTGGCCTCTCACAAGGCCTCCACGAGAAGGGCATATGCCTTTAAGTAGCATCACTTCTCAGTCTGGTGTGCCGAGAGGTGGGTGAACCCATTCTCCTGCTGATTTCTGATGGTACTCCAGTACTTACTCCACCAGTCGCAGCTGAGACTAAAGTCAAACTCATATTGCACATGAGTGCTATCGCAGAGTACCACCATTCCATTGAGGGCAACCCCCTCTTAGCTCAGCCCCTTGTATTGCGGTTCCCGTGAAGCCTCATGCTATCCAAACCACCTGCCTGCCCACCAGTGGCGGAGTGGAATCTCAATGTGCTCTCGCAGCTTACTAAGCTGCTGTTTGAGCCCCTGGCTACTATCACGTGTGGTACCTCTCCTGGAAGGTTGTCTTTCTTGTGGCACTCACATCAGCTCGCAGGGTCAGCGAGCTCCAGGCTCTGATGGCAGAGCCTCCCTACACGAGGTTCTACAAGAATAAGGTGGTGCTCTGCACACACCCCAAGTTTCTGCTAAAGGTGGTTGTCCCCCTTCTACCTCAGTCAGGAGGCAGTGTTCCCCACCACCTTTCCAAGGCCTCACACCGGCAAGGCAGAGACCATCCTCCATACTTTGGATTGTAAAAGGGCCCTGTCCTTCTATCTGCAACAGACTCAGGACTGGGGCTCTCAGTGACTAAGCAAACTCTGTCCACTTGGGTAACGGACTGCATTGCCTTCGCCTAGGAGCAGGCTGGGTTCTCACTAGACCAGCAGGTCATGGTGCACTGTGTCAGGACCAAGGCTACTTCCATAGCAAATCCGCATTTTGTTCTTGTGACACAGATTTGCCGGAGTGCCACCTGGTCTTCGGTCCATACCTTTGCAGCTCACTACTGCCTGGAGAGGAAGTCCCAATGGGACAGCGCCTTGGCCAGGCCATGCTCTATAATCTCTTTGGGGTGTAGGCAACTCCTGCCCTCTGATCCTTCTGTGTTCAAGCTACTGGAGTTCTGGTTCTCTACTGAACACTTGGGTCTTGCGAGAGTCTCTCTGTTGGTACTTAACTGCTGCAGCTCACGGCTCTCCTTTTCTGGCCACCGTGGCATTTTGTACAGGTTCTGGGTAACCTGTAGCTGTGGAGTCCCATATGTGAGGACTGACTTCCTCTTGTTCCCAGAGAAAGCGTAGTTACTCACCCGTAAAAGCTGTTCACTGGGGACAAAAGTAATCAGTCCTCACAACCCTCCCTCCTCCTCTTGGAATTGCTTCTTTACCATATTCTAATTTTGCCATCTTAGCTATGTCACTAGAATGAGGCAAGATGGCACTCTTGGGCAGGAAGGGGACCATGCATGCGTAGTGCATCTCCCAAAGGCTTTCTTTGAAAGCTGGGGAGATGCTTCTGCACGGGCTCCATCGGTGCCGACATCACCCATATGTGAGGACTGATTCCTGCGTTCCCTTGAGAACACCTGTTACAAGTGAGTAATTACGCTTAATGAGCGAGGTGATCAAATTTGCAGATGAGACAAAATTATTCAAAGTTGTTAAAACACAAGAGGTTTATGAAAAATTACAAGAGGACCTTGAAAAATTGGAAGACGATGTCCAAATGGCAGATGAAATTTAATATGGATAAGTGCAAAGTTATGCACCTAGGAAAGAACAACCCAAACTACGATTACATGATGCGAGTGTGTTCTACATGAACAGGGTCATACCCCCTCTGCCAGGAAGCGGTAGCCTTCTGCTCCTATGCTGCATGCAGAGGGATGCTCCTAAGGGCATTGTACCACCACCCAGGAAAAAGATTTAAGCGTCGTCGTGGATAATACATTGAAACTATCCATCCAGTGTGCAGTGGCAGCCAAGAAAGCAAATAGAATGCTAGGAATCATACGGAAAGGAATGGAGAATAAAACAAAGGATATAATGCTTCTGTATCATTCCATGGAAGAACTATATCTTGAATATTGAGTTCAATTCTGGTTGCTTTATCTTAAAAAGGATATAGCTGAATTAGAAAAGGTGCAAAGAAGAGCAACAAAAATGGTAAAGGAAATGAAAGGATTATCCCTATGTGGAGAGGCTTAAAAGGTTGGGACTCTTCATCTTGGAAGAGAGACTGCTGAGGGGGGGATATGATAGATGTCTATAAATTAATGAATGGAGTGGAACAGGTAAACATAGATCAATTGTTTATGCCATCAAAACGTAGAAAGACTAGAGGACACACAATGAAGCTACAATGCAAACCATGTAAGACTAATAAGAGTATTTTTTTTTACGCAACACGTAATCAAACTCTGGAATTCGTTACCGGAGGATGTAGTAAAAGCTGTTAGGGTAACTGGATTTAAGAAAGGTTTGGACAAGTTCAAGGAGGAAAGGTCAATAAAACATTATTAAAGAGGACCTGGGAAATCCACTGCTTGCTCTAGGACAAGCATTGTGGAACCTGTACCTCTTTGGGAACCTGCCAGGTACTTGTGACCTGGATTGGCCACTGTTGGAAACAGGATAGTGGGCTTTATGGACCTTGGTCTGACCCAGTAAGGCATTTCTTATGTTATGTTCTTATGTTCCATAGGAAGCTTTTGGGAGGACTATCGTGCATGCGTGCCCATCTTCCCACCCAAAGGAGCTATCTTACCTCAGTCGTCTTTTTGTCCGCAGAGCATCTCAGACATCTGTCTGTCCCTGAAAATTAGTTGATATTTTCGGTTTCGTTTTTCTTTTTCAATGCGTTTTTTTGGTTGTGTGCTTGTCAGTCATCTTGCCTGTCTTCGGGAGTGTTGGTGCCTCAGCACCACATTTTTTCTTGGGTTCTTTTTGTCATGTTTTTTTTTCTCTCACACCTCCCTGGTCAGCCAGGATGTTGGAGTCCTTTGACTTGGCGGAAGCAGTCTTCCCCAACATGTCAAAGCCAGCCAGTGGCTTCAAGAAGTGCTCCCATGTGGCCGGATCATCTCCATGATGGACCATTACAACTGGTTCCTTCAGTTCCTTGGGCCTGACCTTGAGCCCTCCACTTACACTCTCCGCTTGTAGCTGTTACGTAAGGGGCTCTGGAATTGAGGGCAACAGCAGAAATCATTTTTCAGTTCCTCAGAGTCTTCAGCACCACCATCAATGTCTGTGTTGATGCCCTGGCTTTGTGCGGTGGCCATGCTTACTCAGAGACGAAGGGCCATGGTACACTGGACTGGTGCCCATCCTTTGAAGGTAGGTCCCACAAGGATCAGACTTCTGCCCCATCAATCTTGAGGGGCGATACTGAGATCCAGAGTAAGACCCATGGGCATCAGTATTGAAGCCCCCCTCAAGAGTGGCCACTTAAGTTGCCTTGGTGGGAGGAGTTACCTCCCAAGGCCCAGGAGGGCCTTCAGGTGACTCCCAATACCGTGATCATCATGGAGTCCCTGACAAGGGAAAAGGTACCAGAGACCACTGTTGCTTCCCTGGTTCTCACAACTTTGGACAGCGTGCTTCTTGCCAAGCACATGCAGGCCCTCAAGCATAGCTTGGCTGCGTTCCTGGCCACGCAGGCTGCCCGGGACCCTTGGTGCCAAGGGTGATCCTGTCCACAGTGGCGGACTCACCATCGGAGGTACAGCCCATCCTGGAGGCCCATGCTCTTCCCAGCCAAGGAGACAGCTTGGGCAGATGGTCTAAGTCCTTCTTGTGCCCCAGGGTTCCTCCACTGAGCACCACCTGGTCAGACCATCCAGAGCCTCTGACTTCCTCCACCCCTCCCGAACGCCAAAGATTCTGTGAGGAGTCGCACTGGTACTTTGATTTCCTCTTGCACTCAGACTCCGATGGCTGGGAGACTGAAGAGGAGTCCCCACAAATCCCTCTCCACCCAGGAGGATATTTTCTTCCATGAGTTTGTGAGGGACATGGCCAAAGCCTTGCTTTTACCATTGAGACTGAGAAGGAACCCAGGGTGGAGGAGTTGGAGATTCTCTAATATCCTTCCCCTCCCAAGGAGGCTACTACAGTCCCCATATACAGGATCCTAGAGCAACTGCTGTTCCACATGTGGGTGGCTCTTCTCACCTTGCCCCTGGTGAGTAGGTGGTTGGATTCCATGTATCGAGTCCACAAGAGCCTGGGTTTTGAAAAACCACAGCTCTCACACAATTCCATGATCATGGAGTCAGCCATCTGAAGAATCAAGAACACCAAAGAACATTCCTCCATGCCCCCGGCCATGAGGTTTGGAGGCTGGATAGCATTGGGAGGGAGTGCTATCAGGGTTCCATGTTAGCCCGCATCCAAGCCTATCAACTCTACATGGGCATGTACCTTAGGGATCTAGCAGATGACCTGGCTGATTTCTCAGCCATCCTTTTGGATGAACGTCTCGAGCGTTACCATGGTCTTGTCTTCAAGATCAATGAATGTTCCAAGTATATAACCAGGGCAGCCTATGATGGCTTTGAGTCAGTGGCCCGGGTAGCTGCAGTGGGCATTGGGTCTCGCCACTTGGCTTGACTGCAGTCTTCAGATTTAGAACAGTGGGTGCAGAACAAGCTAGTGGATGTCCCCTGCCAAGGCAAGAATCTCTTCAGCAAGCCCAAGGAGGACAAAGCCAGAGAGCTCGAACATGAGCAATTGACGATGACTTGACTCTTTCTGTAAGAAGGCCTTTTATCCCAAGAAGAGGAAGTACTACACTGGCTACCCACCATATCAGCCCTATCATGGCTCTCAACAGGGGCAGCAGCAGAAGAGGCAGGGCCAACATCAGCAGTGCCGTTTCAAGCCCCAAAAGTCCCTGCTGTGCCCAATGTTCCCTCTAATTTTCTGTAGGCTGTGTGCGCATAAAATATCAGCTGTGTGCTGTTTTGAAGGAAGGTTAAATTTTTGTGCGCCACATAACGACACTGAGTTATATACTTTAAAATTTCACTACACGTCAGAATACAGTATGTACACCACATTGATTTTAATCAAATTAAATGAAAATAGATGATTACTAAATGAAGCGGGAAATTTCTAGTAATTACAATCATAACTTTAAAATTTTAAGACGTCTGTGTTGTTTTCTATCAGAATCAGAGCCGTCATTTTTGTGCGCTCTGTTGTAAAGTATGTGCGCTCTCTCGGCGAGGTGTGTGCGCGAGCACATGCGCACAGCTTAGAGGGAACAGTGGCTGTGCCACATTCGCAGCCTGGAAGAGAGTTTTTTACTCCTTCCTTAAACGCATGGTGTCTCTTCCAATACCAAACAATGTGGGCACTTAGCAAACACTTCCAATACCAAACACTTGTGTGTGGCAAAATGGATCAATTTTCCTCCTACCTGAGTTAGAACACTGTTCCAACTCGGGTAGGAGGAAAATTGATCCATTTTGCCCACAGGTGGCTAACAATAACATTAGATTCCTAGGACCTCAAAATAGTCCAGGATAAGTACTTGTTGCACTTCGATCACTTTCCTCCTTTTTTCCCAGGGAGTATCCCCTCAAACCTTCCCACTGAGAGCCCCACCAGCAGGAGATCCATGCTCTCCTGACTGACCTGTCTGTCGAGCTGGTCCCCCCTCCTCGGACCAGAAAGGGGTTCTACTCCCATTACTTTCTGGTTCCCAAGAAAACGGGATTCATCAGGCCCATATTGGATCTTCGGAAGCTTAACCAGTTCCTACTGAGGGAAAAATTCAAAATGGTCTCCCTGAGAGCATTGTTTTATCTCCAATAGGAAGACTGGTTATGTTCCTTGGCTTTCAAAGATACATATCCCCATTCACCCCCTTCATCGGCAGTACCTCCGATTCATGCTCGGTGGAAGGCACTACCTTTATCGAATGCTACCTTTTGGCCTAGCCCCTGCCCTGAGGGTCTTCACAAAGTGTCTGGCTTTCCTCCAGACACTGGAACTTTGTCTTCTCCTACCTGGACAAGTGGTTGATCAGAGGATGGACGCTAGAAGGGGTCCAGCAGTCGGCAAGGATCACTATTCAGCTGCTGGAGCATCTGGGCTTAGTCATCAACTACCCAAAGTCTTGCCTGCAGCCCACTCAGTGTCTAGAGTTCATTGGGGCCCTCCTAGATGCTACCATGGCTCGGGCCTCCTGCCCGAAGGATGAGCCTAATAGATCGTTGCCTTAGCCAGAGAGTTGCAGAACAGTCCATTTACCACAGCCAAGCAGATGCTGTGCATTCTCGGCCACATGGCTGCTCCTTTGACCCCCAATAGACTGGGTATAGCAGTCTCCAAACACACCCTTTCATTATGGGTTGCGGCCTGTTTCATTTTTGTGTACTTGCAAGCTGGTCTGAGCCTTGAATGACATGTTACGGCTCATAATGTTCAAGCTATGGCTGCTTCTATGGCAAACTTGCATTCTGTCTCCACAGTAGAGATCCATAGGGCTACAACATGGTCCTCTGTCCACACTTTCACAGCCCACTACCATGTGGCTCCACTCCTCCCCTTCATTTCCAAATTACTTGAATGTGTGCTTCACCGCCATTGCCTTGACTTTCTCTCCTCTCAAGCCCTTGTAGATCCTTTACATTCTACCAAAATGGCTCTTACCAAAGTCTCCAGTGACCTGTCCTTGGCAAAAGCCAAGGGACTTTACTCGATCCTCCTCCTTCTTGACCTTTCTTTTGCTTTTGACACTGTTGACCACAACCTTCTCCTTGATATCTTGTCCTTGCTTGGTTTTAAGGGCTCTGTGCTATCCTGGTTCTCTTCTTCTCTCCCATCACTCTTTCAGAGTTCTGGTGGATCCTCCTCTACTGCTATCCCGCTCTCAATTGGTGTACCTCAAGAATCTTTCTTGGGTCCACTCCTTTTATCTCTCTATATTCAGTCCCTTGGTGCACTCATCTCTTCCCATAGCTTTCAGTACCATCTTTATGCTGATGACTCCCTCTACACCTGAAATCTCTCCAGCAATCCAGGCCCAAATCTTTGCCTGTCTCTTTGACATTGCTACTTGGATGTCTCACTGCCACTTGAACTTGAATATGGTCAAAAGTGAGCTGCTTATTTATCCCCCTAAACCCTCCTCTCCCTTTCCTCCTTTCTTCATCTCTGTGGATAACTCTCTACTCCTCCTTGTCTCCTCAGTTCACAACCTTGGGGTTGTTTTTGATTCTTCTCTCTCTTCTCCACACACATCCAACTGATAGCTAAAACTTGCCGTTTCTTTCTCTACAACATCAACAAAATTTGCCCATTCCTTTCTGAACACACTATTAAGACACTTATCCACTTCTTAGTCACCTCCCATTTAGACTATTGTAACCTACTCCTTGCTGATCTCCCTCTGAATCATCTTTCTCCCCTTCAATCTGTTCAACCCTCTGCTGTGCGGCTAATCTTCTGCTAGCCTTGTCATGCTCATATTACCCCCCTCTTAAGTCAATTCATTTGCTCCCTATCTGTTTCTGTATCCAGTTCAAACTTCTCCTGCTGACCTATGTGCATTCACTCTGCAGCTCCTCACTACCTTTCCTTTCTTATCTCTCCCTACACCCCTCCTCGGGAACTCCGCTCTTCTGGCAAATCGCTTCTATCTTTTCTTTTCTTCTTCTCTTCTATTGCTAACTCCACACTTTGCTCCAATCCATCTAAGTATGCTTGTGAGCAATGTTCCCTCTAATTTTCTGTAATCTGTGTGCGCATAAAATATCAGCTGTGCAGCTTTTGAAGGAAGGTTAAATTTTTGTGCGCCACATAACGACACTCGGAGTTATATACTTTAAAATTTGACTACACGTCAGAATACAGTATGTACACCACATTGATTGCACTAGAAAATATTGTAGAACTTGTGAAAACCATAAATACACAACAACTTTTACATTTTAAGATGTCTGTGTTGTTTTCTATCAGAATCAGAACCGTAATTTTTGTGCGCTCTGTTGTAAAGTATGTGCGCTCGCTCGGCGAGGTGTGTGCGTGCGCACACGCGCACAGCTTAGAGGGAACAGTGCTTGTGAGTCCAATGGATCATCAAATGTGTCCACCTTACTGAATGTAGCATGCATTTGGACTTGAAAGAGGTCAAAGTTCACATTATGATTTTACATAGTGTCATGGAATGAGAGAAATTGCTTTTGCTGTACACTTAATTTGTTGAGATTCAAAAAGATTAGCACTCGAGCAGCTTCATTTTCCAACAGCTCTTTTTGAAGGGTCACCTGAATCTACAACAAATGTCCTTGGATCCTTTATCACAGCAGGTCTGAAAAATGTGAGTGGTGTGCTTGCTCTGTTTTGAAAGAGCAGTCAAATTGAAGATCTAAGTTTTGATTACAAGGTTTCTAAAAATGCAATCAAATCTACACTTTCTTGAATTCGCAAAATGCAGAGATTATTGCATCTCAGTTAATCAAATCTTCATGATTATGTTGCAGAATTAAAAGGAAACAGTACAAAGAGCGAGGTGAAGAAATCCCAACAAGCGTAAGATGTATGAAGTCCAAATCCTGTAGTAGTCAAGACCCTATACGGCTATGTTTCAGCATGTGCCTTCTAAAGAGGTAAAACTTCAAAATTAAAAGTATAAACATATATAGAAGACGACAGCAGTAAAACCAAACCAAAAAAAATATTTAAAAAACATTTAAAACATTGAGGACTGTGAAATGTATACATATAAATAATATATCAAAAGGAGGTGATAATCTAATGAATTGTAAAAATAAATACAACCATGCATAAGAAACACATGGAAAAAACGTGCAGAGAAGAACAAGAACATAATTAATACAGCATTAATGTAATGTATTAATTATATTCCTGTTCTCTGCACGTTTTTTCCATGTGTTTCACATACATGGTTGTATTTATTTTTTCAATGCATTAAATTGTATGTTTATTAAAAACTTGATATACCGCCTATGGCTTGGTTCACATCAAAGCAGTTCACATAATGCAAGGGTGAAAAGAGTGCCATAGCAAATTAGAAAATAGGAGAGAGAACTAAACTAAGTGAGAAATGAGGTTAAAGTGCATGAATGTGGGGGAGAGACTGCTGATCACATTGCCTGCAAGCTACCCCAGCTCCTGATGATCTGGAAAAGCTAGAGTAAAGTAATAGGTTTTCAGAAGCTTCTTAAAGTCTGACTCATGGCATAACAAATCTGTGAGGGAATTCCAGAGATGAGGTGCAAAAAAAAGAAAGCAAGTGGATCCCAGGTACGCCTGAGAATCTGTGAGCAGCACCAATAAGCAGATTGCGACTTCATGGTCTGCAAGGGACAATAGGGGTCCAGAAGGGAAGATAAGTAAAGTGGAAAACTAGAGTAGAAGGATCTCTGAGAGAAAATAAGAAGCTTAAACGGAAACTGGTAGCTAATAGGTAACCAGTGATGCCTGAAAAGAAGGGGTGTGACTTGATCATATTTGGCAGCATCAGAGAGAAGATGGACTGCAGTGTGTTGAACCAATTTCAGTTTTTTTAACAGAGGTTTGTAGACCACAATAGTCCAGCCATGAAGTTACTAAGACCTGGATCAGAGCGTGTAATGCTGAATTAGTGAGAAATGGTTTAACTGAGCAAATACGGTGAAAGGAATGAAAAGATGACCGAACAATTGCTGCAACCTGGGGTTCAAAGGTGAGATGGTAATCAAGAATTACACCTAAGTGGGTCAGGGATTGAACTAGTGGAACAGGTATCCCCACAATAGAGGGACTAATATTTGTAATATAGTTTACCACTGGTATACAAGTTTATGTAGCAAATGCTGTAAATAGTTTACCCCTGTTATCCAAGTTACTTGCCCTGTTATCTGTAAACTCTTACATGTTAACTGTACTGAGCATTTTTGTTCCATGTAAACCGCGCTGATGCTGAATAGTGCGGTATATAAGAGACTGTAAATAAATAAATAAATAATGGAGGGAAGAGAAATTCCCAGTAACTCTGGCCTGTTATTTCAAAATAGTAAGTTGCAATCCTTGATGAAAAGCCAGACAGCGACTGACTGCAGACAGACATTAAGGGCAGAAATATCAAGTGGATCAGTGGAAGGCAAATTAACCAGCAAAATGTCATTGGTGTAATAGTAATCACTGATCCATGATCTTGAACTAAAGTGGCCAAGGGGGCAAGAAAGATATTAAAAAGCAAGGACGAAAGAATGGAGCATTGAGGGACTCCAGGTGGGAGGAATTGAGGAGCAGATGGTAAATACATGGGCATGTGAACTGTAAAGCTACGATCTCGCAGAAATGAAGAAAACCACTTCAGAACTGTACCCCTAAAGTCAATATCGTGTAGGCATTGAAGCAAGTGTGAGTGGTTAATAAGATTGAACGTGGCAGATAAATCCAAAGAGACATGGCAGAGTTATAGATATCCAGGTTAGCGTGAAGTTCACTAACAAAACAGCCAAGTAATGACTGTACTGTGGCCTTTGTGGAAGCTGGACTGTCTAGGTTGGAGAACATTGGTCTTCTCAATGAAATCAGATAGTTGAGTGAAAATAGTCTTCTCCATCAACTTACAGAGAATGGAAGATTGGAGACAGGGCAAAAGTTATTTGGAATAGATAGATCCATTCTGAAAAAGAGCCATCTTGATATAACTATGGCTTGTTTCAATTTTTGAGGCATATGACCTGTCTGCAAACTACCATTAACCAGCAAGCAACAAATGATTGAGATCCTGAGGGCAGGAGCTTTTAGCCAGGATAAGGCAGGGGGCAGGGGCGGCTCAAAGCAATCTGCTGCCTGAGACGAAGGATGCACTCGTCATCCCCCCCCCCCCCCCCCCGCCGTAGAGAGGATGGGGCTTTTTCAGAACTCCAATTGTGAGGCCCTGTTACTCACAAAAGAGACCACAACCTAATTATTACTAATTTCCTGTAATGATCAGATCCAAAAGTCAGTACAGGTGCAATCAGAGTCTCTGTTTATTAGATAACTGATGACCAATACAGGCAAAGGTGTGGGGAAGAGAGTTCTATCGAGCACTAGGCATCTCAAGAATGTCTCCTCCCAAGAATATAAAAAGCGTACTACATATATACTTTTCTTTGCTTCCGTTTATGCATACAGTCCCAGATCTATCCCTCCTATGTCTTCTCCCCCCTCCCTTCTTATTTCCTATTATTGCCTTTTTTGTTCCCCTTAGTTCCTGTTGCAAAAATTCCCCTTTGGCCCCCCTCTCTCTCTTATACTTACCAACTATCGTTCAGCCACCTGCTTTCTTCAGGGCAAAAGGCCTAGCATATATGTTGCCAGCTTCTGGTTTCCTGTGTACGTGCTCCTTTGCACATTGCCCCCGTAGGCCTATGTCTGGACTTTCCAGTTCAGACCTACATCTACTGGGCTCATGATACTTCCTTATGTGGTTTTTCTTTGTGCTGGGTTTCTTCTTGTACTGGCCCAATTGTTGCCCACATGATATAGCAGCCTGGCTGTTGTTCTTTATTTTTTAGAGATTCAGAGCAGCCATTGAGTGATTATGAACCAGGAACATTATAATCCCTTAACACTTAAAGTAATCTCTTAACACTTCACTTATCTAACACTTAACCTCGTACTTAACCCCTACAACCCACACTTAACCCCTACACAATCAGGGACTGAACCAAACCAAAAAGCCGTTTAGATTATCTGGAAGAAATGCAAGATGTTTGCACACCAAGGAACTAAAAGAGAGCGAGAACCAACAGTACAGTTTATAAAACTAAATTATAACTCATTTTTATTTTGTTATAAACTACGTTATTTATTTTTTTTATTTATTTATTTATTTCTTCTATACCGCCCCTTCCAGAGATCAAGGGCGGTTTACATGGAACAAGTTAACAAATTATGTATACTTCGGTATACATTTACATTGAACAGAAACTTTCTAACTTTTTACAAATAACAATAAATGCGATAAACTGTCCAAACTATTTACATAGGTTATTTACAAGTGGTTATATACAATGTGTTACAGAATAATCATAGGTCATGCGTAAGTGGTGGAATTTATTTCCATTTTTTTTATCATAAGTTTTTTGTGTGTGTGTGGGAGGACTGTGTGGGGTTGGCTAATTGCGGTTTTGGGAGTTTTTGAGTTTGTGTGTCTGTGGATGCTGTGGGACAGGACTTGGGGGGGTAGGGGATTTGGAAATGTTCGGAGAATAGGTAGGTTTTGAGTTCCTTCCGAAATTGGGAGAGGTCTTTTATGATACGGAGGCCTAATGGGAGATCATTCCAGAGCATGGGGGCAGTGAACGTGAAGGCTCTGGCACTTGAGGATTTTTTAGTCTTCGTGAATGTTTTTGGCATATCAAGTGAGTGGGCTGCGTTTTGTCTGCGAGCTCTTGATTCGGATGGGGTCTGTAGTAGTGTTGATAGGTGTGAGGGGGCGATGTCGTTTAGGAGCTTGAAAGTTGTTAGGAGAATTTTGTATCTGATTTGGCTGTTTATAGGAAGCCAATGTAGTTCTAGGAGTATAGGGGTCACATGGTCTGTTAGACGAGCTTTAGTAATTACTTTTGCACAGATGTTCTGGGCTCTTTGTAATAGGTATGTGTTTTTTTGTGGTAGGCCAATTAGGAGACTGTTGCAATAATCAAAATGGGGTGTGATGAGTGTATTAACAACCGATCTAAAGTCATGTGTGTCAAGGAGGGGCCTTAGGTGTTGTATGGTTTTGAGTTTATGAAATATGGTTCTTACTGTCTGCTTTATGTGCGGTAGCATGGTGAGAGTATGATCTATTATTACACCCAGGTATTTTACCTCTTTTTTAACAGGTATAGATGTATTGTTGATTGATATTGTTGTTGGAAAAGTGTCCTCGGTCACGGGTGTTCTTGTAACGAACATTGCTTCCGTTTTTTTGAGGTTAATGCTGAGGTAATTGGTTTCCATCCAAAAGGTGGTCTCAGCCATGCATTCAGATAGGGTGTCGTAAGTGGGGGTTTTGTTGGTTATGGGGATAGCGAGCATGATATCGTCAGCATAAATAAAGTGACTAATCCTGTGTTTTCTAAATATGTTTGTGATAGGTTGCAGGTATAGGTTGAAAAGGAGGGCAGAAAGGGCTGATCCCTGAGGTATTCCTTGTCCTTGGGGGAAGGTTTCTGATGCTTCTTGGTCTATTTGAACACGTATTAGTCTATGTGTGATGTAGGACTTGAACCATTTGAGAACAGTCCCACCTATTCCTAAATTTTCTAGTCTATTGATCAGAGTAAGGTGGTTGATGTTGTCAAAGGCAGCAGAGATGTCTATAAAGAGGAGTAGGAAGCCTTGATTGGTGGCATCTGTGCCTTTGATGAGGTAGTCCATCAGTGTAATCAAGAGGGTTTGCACTCCGTGGAAGGGGCGGAAACCAAACTGGTATGAGTCAAGGGGTTTGTGCTCATCAATATGCTCTTGTAATTGTAATTGAATTGTTTTTTCTATTATTTTAGCAATAAATGGAATGCTGGCTATCGGTCTGTATGAATTTGGGTCTTTTGAGTCAAGTTTATTGTTTTTTATTATTGGGCGAAGCGTTGTGAGCTTTAGGGCATCGGGCATGATGCCTTGAGAAAGGGACTGGTTAACCATATGTTGAATGTTTTCAGCGAGTTCTTCCTTTGTACATTTAATCCAAGACACAGGGCAAGGATCGAGTGGGGAGGTTGTGGTATTTATTTATTTATTTATTTAACAAGTCTTTTATACTGCCTTTTCCTTCAATCAAAGCGGTTACAAGAAGTACAAAGGTTATAAGCAAGGGAAACAAACACAGTATAAACATAACAGCACAGTGGTAATATAGGAAAAATAACAAGGGTTAACAATAAGGCAAATTATTTATAATAGATACAATATATGATATCTAGTCAATTGTTGATCCATAGTGTTCAATGAAAAGTGTAGTTTTTAATTGCTTACGAAAGTCTTTTAAATCATCCATTGAGCGTAAATCAGGAGGGAGAGAGTTCCAAATTAAAGGGGCGACCAAAGAAATTGCTCTTTGTGAAGTACATTTGCATGATTTAGAGTAGTTTCTTGGGGTGTTGAGGGTGTTAGAAGTGGATAACCTTTTTGGTCTGTTGCTGGTATCATGGAGTAAGAGGGCATGGAGGCTGATTGCAGAACTGTTGTGTTTCATTTTGAATATATTTATGATTAATTTATACTTTATGCGAAGGATTATCGGGAGCCAGTGGAGTTCTTTAAGGATGGGGGTATTGTGGTCATGATTTGAGGATCCATTGATGATTCTGGCTGCTGTATTCTGTGCCATTTGAAGTGGCTTGAGAGCATGTTTTGACAGTCCATTGTAGATAGGGTTGCAAAAATCCAGAATGGGAGTAATAAGTGCCTGACAGACTGTAAGAAAGTGTTCATAGGAGATAAGAGGCTTAAGTCGTCTAATTACACAGGTACACTAAAAAAATTTTTTTTTTAAACTGCCTCTAATGTTTCGATTGATTTTTACGTTTTTTGGTGCGCTGAATCCAAATCTGGTAACCAATTTGCTCCATCACGTACAGATTTTTTGCTACATTGGGTTAGCAGTTTGAGGTGAACGTTTCAGATTGAGTGCGATCGAGATAAAAGTTTCTTGGATGAATTCTTTATACTAATTGTTTAGTAGTTATTCAAATAAGAATAAAGAAAATTGTAACAAGGCAGCACATAAGAATAGAGTAATGTCAACAAAACACACTGTGATGGTAGCAAAATTGTCTGCACTTAAAACAGCCACATACATGTGCACAAACATTGAGCATATAAGAGCGAGGTTAGACACAAAGCAAAGCAAAGAAATGTGCAAAAAATGTTGTACAGGTATGTATGTAAGAATAGAAAACGCAAACCGCACCATTGCAATACATGAAGACAAACACCCGATGGTGTGAAAATAAAATTCTAATAAATGAGATCCGACACTGTGGTAATAACTAGCAAATTTTTATTTCAAAGATTAGTAAAAACACGATATTTGTCAACACAGTTTAGATTTTAAAGTCATTCTTAGGTCAATCAATCTCCTGGTGGGCCCGTTTCTTCTTCCCCCGAATGCTTCTCTTGGTGCGCTGCTTGGCGTATTTTTCATCTGGGGTTTCCCGCAGCAGCAACCAGCAGAAATCAGCCATCATAGTGGTGTTCCATCTTCCTTGGTACCTTCTCTCTGCGTCCTTGATGTCCTGGTGAAACCTTTCACCTTGTTCTTCACTGTACGCCCCCAAGTTTTCGGGAAAGTAGTTCACATGGGAGTGCAAGAAATGGACTTTCAGGCTCATGTTACAGCCTTGTTCTTTGAAGGAATTGAGCATCCTGGCAACAATATCCTTATAGTTCTCATCCCGCCTGTTCCCCAAGAATTTGAGAACAACATCCTTGAAGGAATCCCAGGCTTCTTTTTCCTTCTCAGACATCGTTTCAGCGAATGCTCCATCTGAAATGAGTTTCCTTATATCAGGGCCAACAAACACTCCTTCCTTTAGCTTTGCTTCAGAAAGTCGGGGGAACTTTGAGCAAAGGTACCAAAAGCACTCACCATCTTTTGGAAGGGACTTGATGAATTGCTTAATGAGACCCAACTTAATGTGGAGAGGTGGTAATAGAATTTTATCACGAGGTACCAAGCTCTCATGAAGAACATTTTTCTCACCGGGTCTCAAATACTCCTGAATTGGCCAGTCTTTTTTCCCCCAGTGTAGGTCGCGAGCCCGGCTATCCCACAAGCAAAGGAAGCAGGGATATTTGGTGAAACCGGATTGCTGCCCTAATAGCATGGATAGAATTTTATTTCAAGTCATTTTTATTAATTTTAATCAATAGTACAGGTAACCAAACAACAACAACAACAGTACAAACAGGTCCACAAGATACTAATACAGACACAGGTACAGATGTCTTCCCATACAGTAAGATACAACCAAACTATGAAGAATCTGCGAAATATCCTCCCCCCTCCCCCCCTTCCCCCCCACCCCGTAGCATGGACACAAACCAAGTCTTAAGTAGATACAAGCATATTCCAAACCACCACAGACCACCCAACTCCAATATGCACATCCTCCCCCCACCACCCCCTAGAGGGGGAGGAGGAGGAAGAAAAGCAGGGGCCAGCAAACCCACCAAACCCAGCAAGGTAGAGAGTAATGGGAAAGCTGCGGAGCTAGACATTCAAAAGCAGGGCCCGCTCGCCAGCGGAAAGATGATAAATAAGGGGAGACCACAATGCCATGAATCTATCCCAACCCGGATCTCCTTTTGGCTTTGCTGTCATTTTTTCCATTCGTAGTAAATCAAACATCGCGGACTCCCAATGCCCAATGGTAGGAGGGGAGACCTCAATCCATCTATGCAACAAGGAGTTTTTGGCAATCAGAAAGCCCCGCTCACACAAGGCTCGTTGCTCCATTGGACCCCCAGGGCACATCCCCCAATCATGAAAGAGGCAGATCTCCCGCCGGACTAAAAGAGAAATATCTAGCCATCCCGCGAGCCTGTGACACACTTGCGTCCAAAAGTCCTGAACCAAGAGGCACCCCCAGAACCTGTGCAGAAGGGTACCCGGCTCCTGTCCGCACCAACCACAGATATCGGAGCTTTTCAAGCCCACACGACAAGCCCATGTATCACACGTGTAGGCTCTCCACAGGAATTTATATTGGAGTTCCTGCAGATATATCCACTCGGGCCCTTTCTTAATCCCCACAAAAGCCTGGCGTAGCAGTTCCAGCGTCATATCGGTCACCCCATCACGTACCCATCGCTGACACAAAACCCGAAGGTGGGTGTCTCCATTACTAGGCCGAAGAAGCGTCCTATATGCCTCCTCTCCCTGCTGATTCTCCACCAACCTACTCAAGAGAAGCCTGGGTATGCCACCCTCCTTCCCATCACCGGGGACCAAAGCCCTCATTAGCCCGTGCCAATAATGCCGCACCTGCAAATAGCCATAAAAATCCTGATGAGGTAGATTATAGCGTCTCTGGAGGTTCCGGAAACTATCCATGGTATGGCCATCCTCCATCATCAGGTCCCCCAAACAAATTACCTGTCGGCACTCCCAACCTTGGAACACATTTAATCTCGAGAAGCCGGGAAGAAAGTCAGGGTTCCCCGTGAGGGGGAGCAAGAGTGAGCGAGACCAATTCCAACCAAAACGCTGCGCAAGGGCCCTCCACGCCGCCCGCAAAGTGCCCAGGTACACCCCCCCCTCTCCATCCCGCAGCGCCGCCGGCAGTTTTTGCATCTGAAGAACATAGAGGCGATGATACGGCTCCACAAGCCCATCAAGGTGCTTTACGAAGGCACCGCCCTCACCACCCTCCAATAGGGCCACCATGTGTTTAGTGATGTATTTAAGATTGTAGTTGCGTAGAGAGGGCAATTCCAATCCCCCCTCTTCCCGTCTACCCATAAGAATAGGCAAAGGAATGCGGGTCCGTTTACCTCTCCATAGGAATCCTCTTAAACCAACCTCGAATCGCTTCCAATCCGCAGCCGATACCCAAAGGGGTAGCATACGTAGAACATAGAGCCAACGGGGGAATTCCACCATAACATAGAGAGCAATTCTCCCCCTCAGTGACAAAGGTAGACCTCTCCAACCCTGGAACGTATTCAGACTCCGAACCAGGAGTCCAGGAATATTTACTTGATACAGTCGATCGGGCCTATCGGGCAACTGAATCCCAAGATATTTAATCACTCCATTTGCCCATACCAAGGGAAATTCCCCTTCCCACCTCGGTCGTACCTTACCCCCAACATCCAGCACCACAGATTTGGACGCATTGATTTTTAAACCTGAAAATTTTCCGAAGTGCCCTATCACACTGAGCAGACGGTGCAGGGAGCCCGGCACAGACGTCAGGCAGATCAGCATGTCATCAGCAAAAGCACTGATTTTCATTTCTTCGCCTCCCAGTCGAATACCTGCAATCTCCGGATCCCGCTGGATAGCCTGAAGTAGAGGCTCCAGTGCAAGAACAAAGAGCAGGGGAGATAGTGGACAGCCCTGACGTGTGCCCCGCTCGAGAGTAAAGGGCTTTGAGAAGATTCCATTCACCCCCACCCTAGCCGAGGGCTGATTATACAACGCTCGAATCCAGTGCACAAAGGGCCCCTGAAGCCCAAAGCCAGATAACACATGCCAGAGATAACCCCAGGCCACCCGGTCGAAGGCCTTCTCGGCATCAAGACTTACTAAAAGCAGAGCCTCCTCCCTATGGAGACAATGATCCATTCCCAACAGCAGTTTGGACAAGTTCCTAGAAGCCTCTCTACCCTGCACAAATCCCACCTGCCTGGCATCAATGATTTTGGGTAAGATCGGGTTAAGGCGGCCTGCCAAGACAGAGGCCAAAATCTTCAGGTCGCAATTAATAAGGGAGATGGGGCGGTAGGAGGCCGGGTCCAAAGTATCTTTACCAGGTTTCGGGATGACCGTAATGTCCGCACCTCGCATGTCCCTAGGGAATATGCCTGCGGTACGGGCATCATCATACATCGCTACCAAGGTCGGTGCTAGCCGCGAGGCCAGCATCTTATAGTACTCAATACTAAAGCCATCCGGACCCGGGGCGCGGTGGGGTTTTTTCCATGCTTTATTCCCTGCAACACTTCCTGCACCGATAACGGGGCATTAAGAGCCCGCAAGTCAGCCTCACTGATCTGAGGTAAGGATTGCGTAGCCAGAAACTCCGCCCCTGCCGTATAGTCCCTCTCCTCCTTGCTATAGACCTGAGTAAAGAACTGCCGAAAAATCTCAGCTATACGCTCGGGCTGATGGAACAAGGCCCCAGTCTCCCCTCGCAACACAGGGATAAAGCGGGCACCTCGAGGATCACGAACAAGCTTGGCAAGCAAGGTGCCTGATCGATTACCATAACGATAAAGGCGATGCCGATAGAATTGCATAGACATACGTGCCCTACTCTCAATTAAACCGTTTAAGGTCCCCTGCATATGCAGATATTCCTTCTGTACCGCAGCATCCCGGCCTTTCCCCAATCGGCGTTGCAAGGCACCCAGCTGGCGCTCCAGAACCAAGAGACTTCTATTCAAGTGCCTACGTCGCGCCAGCGTATATGAGATAATGGCCCCCCTCAACACCGCCTTACTAGCTTCCCAGAATAAGAGGGATGGACATAGAGGGAGATCATTAAAAGAGACATAGTCATCCCATTGTTGTTCTAAATATTTCCGGAAAGCCTCATCCTCCCAAAGATAGGCGGGAAAAACGCCATCCCCGCTTCATGGGCCCCGGAGCGTCCCACACAATCCAAATGGGACTATGATCAGATAGCACAATAGGATCAATACCCGCCTGCGAAACTCGCGGAAATCCCCCCTCACTAACCAAGATATAATCTATGCGGGACCAGGTGAGGTGTGCCCGTGATTGATGTGTATATTCGCGCACTCCCGGATGTAAGACTCTCCAAACATCGATGAGGTCTCCCAACCTACACAGATACCCCACCCCTTTTTTTGCCCAAGAACCGACCTGGCTCCGTTGGGATTTATCCTGGCATGGGTCATGAGGACAATTAAAATCTCCTGCAATAAGTAATTTAGCTTGACCATGATTTCTCACTAGTCGCAAGATTTGTTTATAGAAATCATGATCATAGACATTTGGAGCATATATATTCAACAACCATACAGGCTCATGATATAATTTAGCATGCAGTAAAATATAACGCCCATGTGGATCCGCTTCAATGTTACTCACTTCCAGGGGCACGCCCTTCTTCACTAGGGTCACCACACCTGCCTTCCTCGTGCCCGAGGCCGCACCATAGGCGGCCGCTACCCAATCCCTAGCCAGCTTACTATGTTCCAAGGCACTTAAGTGCGTTTCTTGCAACAGAGCTATATGTGCGCCCTTTCTCTTAAGCGTTTGCAATATTTTAGTACGCTTAACTGGGGAACCTACGCCCCCCACATTCCAGGATATAATCTTAACAGCAGGCATAGCACTCTACCATTAGTGTATACTGCAAATAAGAAAACTGTGCAAGGTTCCAGGGGTGCCCAGCCTCACCCCCAGCACCAATACAACAGATAGCCCCTGGATGCCATAGCCCATCCCGAGCGTCTGTGGCCATGCCTGCATCTAATCCCATCACAGAGAGATACCCCAAAGCCATGCTAATCCCCAGGGCACGACTCCCCCCTCCCCTGCCCCCACCCCCCCCGCCCCTGCCTAAACCCATCCCTCTCATCTCACCGCCCATACTAACATACCTTTCATACCTCCCCTCCCCACCCTTCCCATCCCCCCAACTCTGAGGCCAAGCTACCATCCGTACACACTCACACCACGCATTCACATCCAACCCACATACACAGACACATATACAGGCCCGCACATACTTCCATACCCCCCCCCCCCTCCCCACAGGAACCCCACAGATTTCTCCTAATACCCCAACTAGAAAGGATATAACCAAAATAACGTTAAGAAGAACGATTGCAACATGCCCCCCCCACCCCACACCCCCCCAAAACCCCACATCACACTTTCACACAGTCTTGAAACCAAGACTCTCCCGACTGGGAGACCGATCACTGTCCATAGCACCTCCGGGCCGCCAGCTCGCTGTTACAGTTCATCAGGGGCAGTCAGCAATCAGCGTCTCAAGGCCAGTTCTCAGGCCTGCTGTACCGGGTGGCAGGAAAGCAGCCCAAAGCACATGCCAGCATGGATACACGACTCGATTATACAAATCGCTTCCAACTAGGCCCAGCACGGGTAGATATAGAAAACAGGCATAAGGAGTCCCCGCTCTCCTGCAGCTCATCACGAAACCACAGTAGGGGACGCCGGCGGAGACATCTGAGCCACAAATTTAGTTGCGTCCTCCGACTTAGCAAAGGTATGCGTAGCACCCTTATAAAAGATCTTTAGTATGGCAGGGTACACCAGAGCAAAGCGCACTCCTTTCTGCACCAGCGTCGAGCAAGTGGGGGTAAATTCCTTTCGTTGGGCGGCCAACGCTGCCGAGTAATCCTGAAATAACAGCACCGTATTGTTTTCCAACTTCAGTACACGCCGCTTCCGATAGGCCTGCAAAAGGGCCACCTTATGCTGAAAGTTAAGCAGCTTCGCCAGTACAGGTCGAGGCCGGGTACGACTCTCCATCCGCTGACCCAACCTATGGGCCCGTTCCACCTTTAGTTGCCCCAGCAAGCTGCCAAGCCCCAGTTCCTGTGGCAGCCATTCCTCAAAGAGTCGGACCAGCTTGTCATCTCCCCATGTCTCAGGCACTCCAATTAATCGCAGGTTGTTCCTACGGGAACGATTTTCCAAGTCGTCCACTTTTTGGAGCAAAATCTCGATCTGTTTTTGCTGCGCTTGGGAGCTGCGCTCTAGTGCCAACTCACCCTCCTCCAAGGCAGTCACTCGGTGTTCTACCTCGTCCACGCGACGGGTAAGTTCCACGAAGAATTCGCCCATATCGGCTAATTTTTGGAGGACATGCTCAAACTTGGGCTCCAACAATTTAACCACCTCGTGAGCCACTTCCTCCGAGCTGGACTCCCCTTTGTCAGTGTCCGGGGAACTGGGCATGCTTCCCGCTCGAGCCGCCGCAGCCATCTTGGACTCTCTCGCTCCTGCGGGCTTATCTTTCTTTGAGGCCGCTCGCATGGTTCTTACGGAGCGATTCAGGGCGCCCAAAGCTCTCCACACCGTCACCCTAAGACCAGGAACCAATGCCCTATAATCGGCGTGCGCCGCTGAATAAAATATGCCGGTTAAATAGCAAGTTGCTAAAAGCGGCCCGGGAGCGCGACGAGGGTGCTCCTCACCGGCTCATGTGCCCACGTGATCTCTCAGCATGGATAGAATTTTAAAGTCTCCACAAATCATCCACTTATGCTCATCATAACGAATCTTCTGAAGAATCAGGGCCAAATTCTCGTATTTTTCTTGGAGAATAACAGAGTGAGCAATAAGAACTGAAGCGAATGTGTTGCCATTATGAAGAAGAACACCTTTTATGCTGTCTTTTGACGAATCAATGAACAGCCGCCATTCAGCAGGATCATACTTGAGTTTAAACTTTTCCATCACTCCGTATATATCGTTGCAAAATACCAAATCTTCCTCTTTGCTGAAATACTTCAAAATTGTGTCTCGCGGTTGCGGTACCAATAAAAGGTTGTTCCTGGTGACAATAGATTTTTCTGTTTAAGCCGAGAACCTAGCAGTTGGGCAGCATCTTTTGGGAGTCCTAAATCCCGGACTAAATCATTCAATTCAGCTTGAGAGAAAAGTTCAGGTTTCGGATCTGGTTCAGTTTCAAACTCGGAAGTACTGGACTCATCGGGAAAAGCCATCTGATGAGTCTCATCATGATCAGAACCGTCCACACAAATATGATCCAAAGATTTTGGTGGTTCAGGCACAGGTACTTCGTTGCTATGAGGCATAGGCCTAATTGCTGAGGGAAGGTTGGGGTAACTTATTACGTTCTTATTTTTTAAGTTGTATCCCTTCACAATGCAAGAGCAAAAATAGCAGTCACTGCTGTGGTCTCTTTGTTCACGCCACATCATAGGTATTCCGAAACGAAATGCTTGTTTTTTACCTTTCATCCATAAGCGTAGATCTTCCTCACATGTCTTGCACACTTTGTGAGGAGCCCACGGTTTGTCTTGATCGCCTAACTTCAAACCGAAATAGGCGAAATATACTTTTTTAATAAATGCAGAAATGTTCCTCTGCCTCTTTTTCACGGTATATTCCCCACAAATAAAACAAAAACTGTCCGGAGAGTTGACGCAACCTCTGGCTCTGTGAGCCATCACAAATACACAGCACTGCAAACTACAACTGTAGTGAACCACTTCGGAATAAAGCTGGATTACGACTGAGCAAACAAAAGGTAATAATGAACTTGCAAGAAACTGAAATTTGACAGGAACGTTCATGTCGCAACCACCGTGTTTGAGCGAGCGAGCGAACGAGGCGAGGCGAACAGGAAAGAACATGCGCCAGCGCAAGTACTGGATTTAGCCCCCCGCCTCCCAATTGTCCTGTTAATGTATAAAATGAATACAAAACACTCTAAAATATCATGAGGGAGTGTTTCTAGTTAGTTAACCATTACAACCTCTATTTTGGGCCAAGAAAATAAACTGCAGTCGGCTAAAAAGAAATTATGTGAACATTCCTTATATGGGTAAGAAATCTAATTTTGCAAGAAAACGTGACGTGATGGAACATTTTGGCTATTTTTCCTGGATTCAGCACCCCAAAATCTATAGGAATCAGTTGCAAAACTGGAGGCAGTTTTTTGGTAGTGTACCTGTGTTATTTTCATTTTGTAATACGCGTTTTTAACAGTTTTTCTTATGTGAGATCGCAGGTTTAGCTTCTTATCGAGGGTTACTCCGAGGTATCTTACCTCGTCCTTAATTGGAATCTTTGTATTGTTGCATGTAATGTAAGGTGGGGGGATAAAGCTGGTGTTTCTAGTTACAATAAGTGCTTCAGTCTTGTTCAAGTTTATTGCAAGGTTGTTATTTGTTAGCCAAATGGAAATGCTGGTAATGCAGTTTGAAATCTTGTTGTAGTCTGGGCAGTTGATATCAATTGGAGTGTAAATCATGATATCATCCGCATAAATCGTGTAGTCTATTTGATGAGTTGCTATTATGCGACAGATTGGTTGGATGAATAAGTTAAAAAGAAGTGAGGAGAGTGCAGATCCTTCCGGTACGCCTTGTTTGATTACTGTGTGACGTGAAGTGTTTAGACCAATTTTAACTTGGAACTGTCTATCAATTAGGTAGGACTCAAACCATTTCAGGACGGTGCCAGTTAATCCGATGCTCTTTAGTCTGGTTAAGAGGATTGCATGGTCCACTGTATCAAAGGCCGCTGAAATATCTAAGAAGATCATTAAGGTTCCTCTATTGAAATTGTCTATTGTTTGAGTGATGTCATTAAATAAATATAGTAGCAGCGTTTCTACACCATGGTTAGGGCGGAAGCCATGCTGATGTAGGTCAAGTGGCGCATGCTCGTCAATATGGTCTTGGAGCTGTAGCTGTACTGCCTTCTCAATAATTTTTGTTGGAGTGGTAAGCTGGAAATTGGCCTATATGCAGCTGGATTGTTTTTTTCAAGGTTGGTTTTTTTAGGGATAGGCCTAATTGTGGCTAATTTTAGTTGTTCTGGCATGATTCCTTGATTTAGGGAGTTAGTTACGAGGTGGTGAATAAAATTAATAAAGTTTGACTTGGTAGCTTTGATCCAAGGTACAGGGCAAGGATCTGTGGGTGCAGTGCTTGTGTTAAGTGCAGCAATGATGTCTGAAAGTTGTGTAGTTGAGGGAGTGTAAAACTTGTTCCAAATTGTACTTGGTAAAATAAGACTGTTGTTTTCAGATTGTTTTAAAGGTGGGGTTTGGCCTATTTTCACTTGAAGATAATCTGCATATACTTGAGGACTGATCTGAATGTCTCTATCAGAGCTTGGTTTGTTGACTAGACTTTTTACAATTTCAAAAAGTTCCCTAGGTTTGTTATATGCTTTCTGGATAGTATTTGTGTGGTGCTCTTTTTTAGTTTTGTTGATGAGATCGTTATAATTCTTTTGCTGAATTAAATATAAATTTTGAGAGGTTGGAGATTTGGATCGTCTCCAGTGGCGTTCAATCTTCCTTAATTCCCTCTTAGCATTGCGTATGCTTTTGGAATACCACGGTGCGTGATGTCTCTTTTTGATCTTTCTTGAGTCTGTAATAGCCTTGGATGCAGTGCTAATGGTGTTATACCAATTGTTCACTTGTTTGTTCAAATCAAGTTCAGCTGAGTTAAGGTGAGGTAGTGTGTCGAGTAAGAACTGTTCTTTATTGAAAGCTTTGAATCTTCTTGGAGTAAATGTAGAAGTTTTTATCTTATCAAGTTTGTCAATCTTGCTTGAGAATTCTATTTTAATTCTAAGGTGGTCTGACCATGGAACTGGTGTGATTATGGGTGAGGAGAAGTTGCCATTATTAACAAAGTGGTTGGGGGCAAAGAAGAGATCCGGCGTAGATCCGTATTTATGCGTAGGAGCATTTATTAATTGGGTATATTGTAGGGAGTCCATAGCTTGCAAGAAGGTTTCCTTATTTGTATTAGAAGAGGAGTTGAGGTTGAAGTCACCTAGTAAAATTAGAGGTTTATGGTAAGTGTTGACTGCACAGATGGTCTCCAAAATAGAGGTTAGCTCTTCAGCTGGGGCGTGAGGGGCTCTATATAGGAGGCTGATGGCTAAGTGTTTGTTACCCACTGTGATAGAGCTGGATTGGTCAGAGGTATTAGAGGCGATAGTTTGTAGCTGTAAAGATTTTTTTGCGATGATCAGAACTCCACCTCCTCTTTTCTGTGTGCGAGGGTTGTTAAAGGCGGAATATGCTGGTGGGACCAGTTGGTTGAGGAGGACGCTGTCAGTGGGAGTTAGCCAAGATTCTGTAATGCATAGGATATCTGGCTGTTGGTCATTGATATGGTCTCTGATTGTGTGAATTTTATTTCTAACTGATCTTGTGTTCATTAGTTCAATGGAAGTTGAATTTGGAGTGTAATACCTCTTGTGAAGATTCTTTGGATTTGTTTGCTGGTGTTGATTACAGTTGTGTTTGTATTTTGATATTATATGTGAGCTTAGTGAGTTGAGGAGCATATGGTATATTGGCATGTAAGTAGAGAACCAAATATAAAGGGGTTGGGAATAAGGAGCTTCAAATTGTAGAGTGTAACGTTGAGTAGGTAAAGGAAAGACAGGATGGTAGGTAGGAGTAGCCATAGCAGTTGAGAATATCTATGAGAATGGATTCAAACTTTAGCATTTAAAGTCTGTCAGTGTTAATTTCTACAGTAGGGTGGGTAATACGAACAAAACCATCTGCTAAAAGAAGACAATATCAATTCAGCTCCTTCATGTGCACAAAATAAGTGTAATTGCTCTGATAGAGCAAGGTCAGCTGTAAGGGAGAGATCTACTGTGTAACTTTACTCACTTTTACTTTTAGCTTCGGTTATTTCCGATCCGACAGTATACCTTTGAGAGATATTTGCATGCAGACATTTATTCTCCTTTTGTGCCACTCCTAAGGGCCACGCCAAAGGGCCCTCTTGCAAGGCCCTCAGGCGCGGGCCCGCAAGGCGCAGGCGCGCCTCAGCTGCGGCGGTTTCTTAACTGTGTAGAAGGGCTCTGATTGGCAGCCTGCTCCCTGACGTGCAAAGCACTTAATTCAAAACAGCTGATGCTCTTTGGTTTCCCGATCGCATGGTATTGATCATTGTTATGATTTTAAGGAGGTGTTTTTGGTCAACCGTGTGAAAAGTTGTTCAATTGTTATTAATTTCGATGCTTGTAGGTAGTATTGCTGTTAGAGTATTGGGTTTAGACTTTAGTTTTTCTGCAAAGTGGGTTGCTAATGTTTGAATACTTATTGCTGGTTGTTTTGGCTCGGAGTTCTTTGCTTTAGTCAGTGTTTTTACAATTGCAAATAGTTCTCTAGGTCGGTTGATGGCCAGATTTATTACTTTAGAGTGGTAATCCCTTTTCGATTTGTTTATTGCGTTCTTGTATTCGTTAAGTGTGTTCATATATTGGGATTTGTTTTCGTCTGATTTAGTTTTCCTCCATCTCTTTTCTAGTTTCCTCAGTTGTTTTTTTAGTTTTGCTAGTTCTTTCGTGAACCATTTTTCTGTTTTTTTGTTTGTCTATGCATAGTGCGTGTGGGGACAGCTGCTTCTTGTATTGTTCGGTTCCAATGATTTACAGTTGAATTGATGTCAGGGAAGTCTGTGTTGAGTATGGGTAATACTTTGTCAAGGAAAGTATCTTTGTCAAAGTGTGCAAAGCGTGATATATGGGGTGAGGTGTTTGTTGTATTCAGTGTTGCTTGTGCTGGGAGGTTGAGTGTTATGAGGTGATGGTCGGACCATGGTACTTCTGTTGTAGTTGGAGGGGTAAGTTGTTGGTGGTTATTAAGGGAGGAAGGGAGGAAGATGAGATCTAAAGTGTTGCCTTTTATGTGTGTGGGGGTATGAACTATCTGTGTGTATCCCATTTGGTTCATGGCGTCCATGAAGTTATCTGATTGGGAATTATTTAGAGAGGGGAGGTTTAGATCACCTAGAATTACTAGTGGTTTGTTTTGTGATGCTGTGCATGCAAGTTCAAGGATGGGGGAGAGGTTTTTTTGATCAGCTGAAGGGGGTCTATTTATGAGGGAGAGTGCAAGGGTTCTGTTTTCTATATTGATAATGTCCATTCCATCTATATTATTTAAGCTTGTTAAGGTGTATTGTAGGACTTTTTTGGTGAGTATGAGAGCGCCACCTCCTCTTTTTACATCTCGATGGCAGCTGAATATATCATATTGATGTGTGGTTAGCTGGTTTAATAGTATGGTGTCCGTGGGTGAGAGCCATGTCTCAGTGATGCAGATAATATCTGGATCTTTGTCTTTTATCATGTCATTGATTATTGGTATTTTGTTTCGTATGGATCTGATGTTTATTAAGAAGAGCTTAGTTTTAGTGTCTATATTGGCTGTATTGTCATTTATACCGCTATGTGGTTGATGTTTTATTTGAATAAGTCTATGGAGGCGTCTGCCTGAGTCATGACGAGAATAATGGTTGTGGGTGTGTGTGTATGTTGCGCTGTGTTGCGGGTTTTGGTAGAGGTTATGGGTGGTGGGGATGTTATATGGATTTTGGTAATGGTTATGAATGATGGGGATGTTGTTGTAGGGGCTTTGATTGGTTTTGTACGTATAAATGTGTTGTGTTAGGAGTGTTATTAGGAGGAGAGTGAGGGGGAGGTTTGCACGTTTTTTTTGAGACATTATGTATTTTTTTTGAGGGGGGGGATTGAATGAGTGGGAATTCTGTGTATGGGGAGGATTAGCGGAGGAGTAGGGAGGATTGAGGGTTACTGACGAAAGTACAATAGTATATGAAAGCTACTGACAATGCTATATAGGTTACTGACAACAGTATATGAGGCTACTAATAATGTTATATAGTCTACTGACAACAGTATATGAGGCTACTAACAATCGGATATGTATGGTAATGAGTGATTACTGACAACGGTATAATTAGGTGTGCTAGAAGTCTCAGCTATAGTCAATTCATTTAGAAGTGGTATACTTGCTGTGATCGATGGATGGTCTGGTTTTTGAGGTGGGAGCGAGCTCTACCAAAGGGGAGCTCCAGCTGGTTGGCTATATGGTTGGTATCACAGAACCGTGGGTGAAGGATGGAAGTCTGTTTGGCGCGGGCGCCTGCCGGCACGGTGAAAATTAACTGCTGCACGTGGCTGCCCCCAATTGGGTAGGGATCAGATGGCCACAGCTCCTCCCGGTGCAGGAGGCTCGATCCTCCGGAGAGGAGAGCTGATGATGGTGGCCTGGTGAGTTTTTGTGTGGAGCGCCTGCCGGCGTAGTGAAATTTAACTGCTGCACGTGGCTTGCAAAGACGTATTCAGTTGGTTAGACTTTTAAAGCAGCGCAGAGGATCAAAGCTACAGAAAGCTAAAAAGTTCCGTTGTCATTCACGGCAGGGGAGTAACTGTTGCTGTCGGGTTACGTCTTCTGAAATTGGGTGTTGTTGGAGTCGTGTGTCCTTGCTTCTGGTCCATGCCTAAGGGCCACGCCAGAGGGCCCTCTGGCGAGGCCCTCAGGCGCGGGCCCGCCAGGCGTGGGTGCGCCCGATCAGCGCGGCGCTTTTGTGTAGACGTCGGCTGCCCCGATTGGGCAGCTCCTCACGTGGTGGCTGACTTCGCTGCTCCGGCCCGCTCTATCCCCGGCTGGGAGAGCTGCTGGTGGAGGGCCAGAGTGGTGAGGAAGAGGCCTGCGCCCGATCAGGGCGGCGCTTTTGTGTAGATGTCGGCTGCCCCGATTGGGCAGCTCCACATGTGGTGGCTGACTTCGCTGCTCCGGCCCACTCTATCCCCAGCTGGGAGAGCTGCTGGTGGAGGGCCGGAGTGGTGAGGAAGAGGCCTGCGCCCGATCAGCGCGGCGCTTTTGTGTAGACGTCGGCTGCCCCGATTGGGCAGCTCCTCACGTGGTGGCTGACTTCGCTGCTCCGGCCCGCTCTATCCCCGGCTGGGAGAGCTGCTGGTGGAGGGCCGGAGTGGTGAGGAAGAGTTATAGTTCTTGCTTGTTCTTTTTCAACATATATTTTGCATCCACAGTGGGTGCAGAGCAGAACCAGAACATTCACCCACAGAACTCAATATCTTAAAAAAAAATCTCCCCTGTAAATGTTTAGTTACATTGTTGGGGATGAAATAGGTTTTCCTTGATCCCTCTCACTTGGAGAAACTTTTGGTAAGCAAAGAGGCGACTGTACCTATGACTGAGGAGGGTTGAGGGGTTTATGGTAATCATGTAATTTACATGATTTAATTTAGGAGTTATTTAATTTTTTGCAGCTTATTATGAGGTTTAAATTGCCTCCTTTTTTCCTTTTGTTGTTTTTCTTCTTCTTTTTTGCTCCTGTGACGTGGGATAATATTCCCTGTTTCCTGTTTTACTTATTATTGGAAGATGTTAATCTTGTATTTATGGAAGAATTTACCTGTGTTTTGTGTTTTTGATGTATATTGTATGAACATCAATAAATATATAAATTAATAAAAAAAAACTGATTCTGATCATCTCACTAACAACAACAACAAACCTTCTCCAGTACCAGGCATATTGTGAACTAATACCAAACCCTACAATAAAGAGCAAATCTACCAGTCCATCCAAAAAAAGGTCACTGTAAATACTACAGTGGACCCTGGAACATCCATACACCTATTTGAAAAGCTGAACAAGTCAAATTACTATAACAAACTCCATGTTAACAGAACACCTGACCACAATCACACACTCAGAACACAAACTCTCACCAAGTACAGAATAAGTAACCACAATCTAAAGTAAAAATAAAAATATGTAGACAAAATTTAAACTGAAACACCAAGAAGCCAGACTCCGTATACAGTGCAACATCAGATAAATAAGAGATGCAGTTCCCCCCATACTGTGTAAAATATAAAGATAGCACAAACTCCAATCACTAAAATTATTTTTTCTACCTTTGTTGTCTGACCATTTTATTCTCTGATCATGCTGGTCCCGATCTGAGGCTTCTGCTTTCCTGTCTTCTCTTAACTCTCCTTCTGTGGTCTATGACTGACCTTTTCAATGCTTCGTTGGAGTCGGGAGTGATGCCAAAGGACTGGAGAGAGGCTCATGTGGTGCTTTTACACAACAGCGGAAGTAAGGATGTGGTTGAAAACTACAGGCCGGTTAGTTTAACTTTGGTGGTGAGTAAATTATTGGAAACGCTGCTGAAAGAGAAAATAGTGAAGTTTCTGGAGTCCAGCAGATTACAGGATCCGAGGCAGCATGAATTCACGAGAGGCAGGACTTGTTAGACAAATCTGATTGATTTCTTTGACTGGGTGACCAGGGAGTTGGACTGAGGGAGAGCCCTAGATGTGGTGTATTTAGATTTCAGTAAAGCCTTTGACACCGTTCCTCACAGGCGACTTATAAACAAACTGAGCACCCTAGGGATGGACCCTAAAGTTACTGCTTGGGTTAGAAATTGGTTGTGTGGGAGGCGACAAAGAGTACAGGTAAATGGAGCTCACTCTAAGGAGAAGGAAGTTACCAGTAATGTGCCCCAGGGATCTCTCCTTGGTATGATTCTTTTTAACATCTTTGTTAGTGTCAGTGATATAGCGGAAGGGCTGTCGGGTAAGGTTCGCCTCTTTGCAGATGATACCAAAATCTGCAATAGAGTAGACACCCAGGAAGGTGTAGATAACATGAGGAGGGATCTAGCTAAGCTTGAAGAATGGTCTAGAATTTGGCAGCTGGGATTTAATGTTAAAAAATGTAAGGTCATGCATTTGGGCTGCAGCAATCCAAGGGAGCAATATAGTATAGGGCAGCGATGGCGAACCTATGGCACGCGTGCCAGCTGTGGCACGCGAAGGCCTTGCAGCTGGCACGCGGGAAGGTCCGCAATTGAAAAAAAAAAAGAAAACCTGTCTGCTGCCGTTGTCGGGGCCGCCGCGGCAGAATCGAGCGTGCCGCGGGGCCCCCCTGTACCCACCCGGCAGAGCCTGCCCTCCCCGTAGCAGCTCTCTCTTTGGAGCTACAGTCAGACGCGCCGGCTTGCAGAGCGCGAAGGGAAGAGTTTCCCTTTCGCGACTCTGTTAAGCCCGCGGGGGCTGATGGGAACTATCAGCCCCCGCGGGCTTAACAGAGCAGCGAGGGAACTCTTCCCTTCGCGCTCTGCAAGCCGGCGCGTCTGACTGTAGCTCCAAAGAGAGAGCTGCTACGGGGAGGGCAGGCTCTGCCGGGTGGGTACAGGGGGGCCCCGCGGCACGCTCGATTCTGCCGCGGCGGCCCCGACAACGGCAGCAGACAGGTTTTTTTTTTTTTTTAATTTTCCCTGGGCTGGGCTGGGCTGGGGGGGTGGGGGTTAGGAGTGGTGATGGGCTGGGCTGGGCTGGGCTGGGGGGGGTTAGGAGTGGTGATGGGCTGGGCTGGGGGGGTTAGGAGTGGTGATGGGCTGGGGGGGGGGTAGGAGGGGGGATGGGCTGGGCTGGGCTGGGCTGGGGGGGTTAGGAGTGGTGATGGGCTCTGGGGGGTTACGATTATTGATGGGAAGGGCTGGGCTTGGCTGGGGGGTTGTTAGGAGTAGTGAAGTGCTGGGGTGGGGGGGTTTATGAGAGGTGATATGCACTCGGCTGGGGTGGTTAGGAGTGGTGATGGACACTGGGCTGGCTGGGGGGGTTTAGGAGTGGTGATGGGCACTGGGCTGGCGGGGGGGGTGAGGAGAGGGGAGGGGCGCGGGGAGGGGGGGGTTAGGAGTGGTGATAGGCGCCGGGGGGGCTTAAACTAAAAATTGAGTGATGGGGGATTAGGACTGGGAGTGGGCTGATGGAGAGGTTAGGACTGGAAATGGGCTGGTGGGATTAGGACTGGGAGTGGGCTATGGGGGGCTAGGACTGGTAATGGGTTGGGGGGGTTGCTAGGACTGGAAATGGGCTGAGTGGAAGGGGGCTTGAACTGCAAATAGCTGTTGGGGATGGGGCTTGGAATGGAAATGGGCTGAGGGGAAGTGGGGGGCTTGAACTGCAAATAGCTGAATGGGACTGGGCTTGGAATGTAAATGGGCTGAGGGGAAGTGGGGGGCTTGAAGAAGGGAATGGATGCTGTGTGAGACTGGAACTAGAAGGGAGCTGATTTTGGTGGAGGATTAGAATGGTCTGGGGCTGGTAGAGTAAAATGGAGAGGGGAAAAATATTTTGTGTAGGAGGGATGAAAAATCTACAATTGGCCAGGTATTGGGAGAGTAATTGGGGATTGAGGATGGAGGGGTAAAATTTGTGTGGATGAAATAGGAATGAGGAAAGAGCAAAAGGAGAAAGATTAGTATGTTAAAGCAGATGTAGAGAGAGAGAGAATGGAAAAAAAAACTATAAGAGAGAAGAAGAAAGGACAAATGGACAGCAGACGATGGAGAGTTAGCAGAAAACATGAAGAAACCAGAAGAAAATGGCTGGACCAATTGCAACTGAAAAAAAATGCACAAAAGGTAGAAAGATCTCTCTTTATTTTGAATTTATTAACTGGAATATGTCAGCTCTGGGAAATGTGCATCATTAACATCTGCGCTTTGTTTGGTACAAGAGGAAATTCCTATTTGACGTTGCCACTTGTTCTCTTTCCCCAGTATTCTCTGAAATGTATTGGTTTAATATTTGCAGTGTTGCCTTTTGATAGGTAGGGTATGGTGCTTTGTGAGTCCTGGTAATGCTGTCAGGATACGGCGGGTTTGCTATGGGTTCTAAATGGGCAGCGTTTGTAGTAGTTCCTAATGTGCCTGGCGGTCGGCACTGGATTATAGTAATGTAGAAATCTTTTAGTCTTTCTTTATCCATACACTCATTAAGAGACATGTTTACTAAAAGTTAGTGTATGGTAACATTATGCAAATATTTATGCAAATAAGACCACTTATGCAAATGACGTGCTGGCACTTTGAGGAAATTCTTTGGTTTTGTGCGGCAGTTTGGGCACTCGGGCTCAAAAAGGTTAGCCATCACTGGTATAGGGGGTGAAGTACTTTTGTCCACTAAAGAAGAGCGGGACCTAGGCATGGTTGTGTCTGATGATATTAAAGTAGCTAAACAGGTAGAAAAGGCAACGGCAAAAACTAGAAGGATGCTTGGGTGCATACGGAGAGGAATGGCTAGCAGAAAAAAGGAGGTGATAGTGCCTCTGTATAAGTCTTTGGTGCGACCTCATCTGGAGTATAGTGTGCAATTCTGGAGACCGCACCTTCAAAAGGATATAAACAGGATGGAGTCAGTACAGAGAGTGGCTACTAAAATGGTTAGTGGTCTTCATTATAAACATATGAGGACAGACTTAAGGATCTTAATATGTACACCTTAGAGGAAAAGTGGGATAGAGGTGATATGATTGAGATGTTTAACCCTTTTATGGCTGTTGTTGCCATATGGCAACCTTCAAATTTTCCCCAAAATATTTCACCGGATTCTATATTTCCAAAAAATCCACACACTGTGTGCAAAATGTGATGTGTATCTGTGTTTGACATCTGAAAAAAACTGTTATTTAAGCAATCACACCCAGCAGTAAATAAAACTGATGCCAAGACTGTTTTTAATTTTCAGCCATTCAGGACCGTAGTTGCCATATGGCAACAGTAAATATTGTTTCTTAGAAATACAATTTTTTTCAAAAAAAACATTATATTCTGCATCATTTAGCTCAAATCTTAATAAGAAAAACAGAAAAATAAATTTCAGTTACAAAACAATTATATGGACGTGAAAGGGTTAAATACCTCCGTGGCATAAATGCACAGGGGGAGAGCCTCTTTCAATTGAAAGCAAGTTCTACTACAAGGGGGACATGGGATGAGGGTGAAGGGAGATAGATTTAGGAGTGATATGCGGAAATATTTCTTTATGGAAAGAGTGGTGGATCCATGGAATAGTCTCCCAGTGAAGGTGGTAGAGATGAGGACAGTATCTGAATTCAAAAAAGCATGGGACAAACACAGAGGATCTCTAAAGGTAAAAAGGGGACTGTCGTAGTTGTTGATATGGAAGGACAGACTAGATAGGCCATGTGGTCTCTTTCTGTCGTCATTTTTCTATGTTTCTATGGTCCATCTGCCATTTATTATCTCTTCTTTTGTTTTTTTCACTTCCTTCCATCAGCCCATTTCCAGTTCCAGTGTATGACTGTTTCCCATCAGCGCCGGCTGGCTCAACTTTAACAGAGCCGCAGGAAAGAGAAACGCTCTCCCTTCGCGGCTCTGCAAAGCTGAGCCGGTGCCAGGAAAAGAATGGCAGGGCTCTTCCGGGGAGGTGGGGGGCCGCAGGGCACTTCATTCTGCCTTTGTCGCTGCAGCAGCAGCTTTTCAGACTGTTTTTTTGTTTTGTTTCGATTTTGAAGGCCGAGTGAGGCGGCCTTTTCAGGGGCATTTTTTGTCACCCCCAAAAAGTTGCAGCCTGAGGCCACCACCTCACTCAGCCTCATTATAGAGCCGCCTCTGGCAGGGGTACAATAAATGATTTAGCTTTCATAGAGGTGAGTTGCTTAGAAAAGCCTTTTAAAAGCAGGTTATTAAAGGACGCCCACTCACTGGAAAAGGACAGTGAGGGCTCATCAGCAATGCCTGAGGAGGACGAGCTTGTAAAATCCAAGATTATCACCTGTTCAATTGCCTATGGCCGAGCATCCCCGGCAAAGGGTGCCCCCCTGTAGATGGGGATCAGCTAGGATCTGTTTGAGAGTTGGATGGTGACTTGGATTCAGATGTCTTGGTACTGGGCTTTGATATGGATGAAGTACTCTTGCCTTCAGAGGACTGTGAAGGGGCCGATGTGATCTGCCTGTTCTAGAAGGAGGAACTGGAGGTATTGATTCCCAGGGTCTATCCACCTTGGGCTTGGCAGATGCTCCAGACACAGAGTAGAAACTAATGATGCATCCACTTTGGCGAGGAGTGCAGAAATCCACTACTGTCTGCTGTTCCTGGAGGTGCTCAAGGGTCTGGTCCAGATTGAGTGGGATTCCTCTGACTTTCCGTCTAGGGGCTAAGGGTGTGTAAGAATATGCATGCTCTCCCGAAGAAGGAGTGTGTTGTGCTATTTCGAAGGTGGAGGTGCAGGTCATGGCGATTACCAGTCAGACCATCATTCCTGTGGAAGGATGCTCTGGACCGAAAGATGGACTTGTGTTGAAGAACCAGTTCACTGCGGCAGCTGTGTTCTTCAGTTAGCAGCATGTGCAGGCCTGACATCTTCAGCCCTGCTCCAGTGGATTCAGCCTCTTTTGTCAAATGATTTTACCCCTCTTTTGGACTCTGCTACTGCCTTCCTTTCTGATGCCATATGCGGCCTGGTACAACTAGTGGTCAGGGATTGTGCCCTATCAACTGTGGCCTGGTGTTAGCTAGGTTCTGACATGGGGTAGTGGACTCATCTTCCAAAGTCTGGTTGCCCATCTAGCCTTAGAGGAATGCTTCTGTTTGGTCTGATATGAAGAAGCTGGGGAAGGACCAGGGCCGGATTTAGCTAGAGTGAGGCCCTACGCCAAGAAAAATTGTGCCCCCCCCCCCGTGTCCCCATGTCCCCGTGCAGTCCTGGCCCCCCCCCTTGCAGTCCTGGGCCCCCCCGTGCCCCCCCCGTGCCCCCCCCGTGCCCCCGTGCAGTCCTGGGTCCACCCCCGTGCAGTCCTGGGCCCCCCCCGGTGCTCCTGTGCAGTCCTGGCCCCCCCGGACAGCATCGCAGCTGTCTGAGGGGCTTCAGAGGGAGCCGGGGAAGCCTGCGCGAGGCCCCGGCTCCCTCTGTACAGCCGCCAGCGTGAAGAGCCTTTTCCTTCACGCTGGCGGCTGTTTCTGTGAAGCCGCGAATGCTGGGAAAGGTTAAAGGGCAACCTTTCCCAGCATTCGCGGCTTCACAGAAACAGCCGCCAGCGTGAAGGAAAAGGCTCTTCGCGCGGGCTTCCCCGGCTCCCTCTAAAGCCCTCCGGTGGGCCCTTGCCAGCTGTGGGCCCTACGCCACGGCGTATGTGGCGTATAGGCAAATCCGGCCCTGGGAAGGACCCAGGCAAGAGAAAATCTTTCCACCTTCTGGAGGATAGGTCCAAGGGGCCTGTGAAGTGGGCAGGAACCCCTTTTCCGTCAGTTGATATGCCAGGATTCACATGGCCAGAAGGGTGTTTTAGTAGGTTTTTCGGTTGATGGCATCCAGGGTCCTCTGCTCTTTGCCAGGTGGTGTTTGCGCTACCAATTTCGCATTTTTGGGGTTTTGAATACAGCTTTCAAGATCACTGACTATGTGGCAATTGCTGGTGAACAAACGCTGGGGCAGGAAGCACTTTATACTTGAGGTCCAGGTGCCTAGAGGTGGCAAGCACTGATGTGGATTTTTTTCAGATAGAGGATTGGAAGTCCTGTAGAAGATGATGCACTGGAAGGGCTAATATGTCCTTGGGAATGCTGCAAGACCAGAGGATAGACTGGAAGTCCTGTTTATTTGTGGAGATTTAAGATTCACTGAGGGTGAGCACCCAAGAGATCTTCTGCAGGAACTTGGGGTAGGAGTATTATTTATTTAACAAGGCTTTTATACCACTTTATCATTTCAGTCAGAGTGGTTTACATTGTAACTTAAACTTGGTAATGTACATTAAACAGGGACATTGAAAACTTTGATTTTTCCTGAGGCAATGGAGGGTTAAGTGACTTGCCCAAGGCCATAAGGAGTGCTAGTGGGAATCAAGCTCTAGACTCTTGGTTCCCAAGGCAGTGCTCTAACCTTTAGGCTACTCCTCCACTTAGTCTTCAGGGGGCTCAAAGGGGGTCCTCCATTCTGGTGGGGATTCTGGAGGTCTTGAGCTGTGAAGAAGGCCATTTTCCAAAGGCGGAGGCAGACTGTGCTGAAGGTAGAACACACATTTTCCTCAAGAAGTGGGGGTGGCTGTCAGTTGATTAGGGATGGTGATGCTGGAGGGGTGGACCCTTGGGGGTCCAATGGCACCTGGAGCAGGATGCTGCAGAGTGTAGATCTCTCCAGTGAGAGAGCAATGTACAGAATGGCAGCGGTACCTTGAACAAATCATGAGGACTGAGGACTCCCTTGGGTGGAGAAGGAGGAGGCTCTGATGAAAGGGTGGGCATGGAGGTCTCATAGCATTTTCTGTGTTTGCAGAAGAGGGGTCCTCCAATCTGTGTCATTTGGGAGCATGGACTGCCTTACCTGCGGTGGCAGCGGCAAGGTTGCCTTCGTGAAGGTCAGAAGTAGCCTTAGAGGAGTGCTCTTTAGAATGCTTGCTCTTCATTGACACCTTTACCCCCTGATTGGCCCATGGATCCACCCCCTCACCACTGTCCCTGTGTTCTCACATAGCCAGTTGTGGATAGGCTCAGGGCTGCCTTTTATTATGCCAGCACCAGGAGGAAGACTGCCTCCAGTAGTGTGCTGTGTCCTGCCCCTGCTCCAATGCTGCAGGTTTTTTCCTTGTCTTTAGTATGCACATCTGTGGTCCCAGAGTGGATGTGGCTGGAGGGGGAGGGGATCTGTGCTGGGTCTGCTGCTTTTAAACATTCATAAATGACCTGGAAATGGGAATAACAAGTGAGGTTATCAAATTTGCAGATGACACAAAACTATTTAAAGTTGTTAAAACCCACGAGGATTGTGGAAAATTACAAGATAATCTTGATAAATTGAAAGACACGGCATCCAAATGGCAGATGAAATTTAATGTGGACAAGTGTAAAGTTATGCACCTAGGAAAAAACAACCCAAACTATGTTACATAGTACATGTTACATGTTACATAGTAACATAGTAAATGACGGCAGATAAAGACCAGCATGGTCCATCTAGTCTGCCCAGCAAGATGGCAAGAGTAGGTGCACCTGTCACTCTGTGCAGGCCATCCCTCCCCATGTCTTTGTTTAGGGGTAAACCCACCACTCCATGTAGGACACCCCTATTTGTTGAGACGTTATATGGTTCAGAAGTTAGATGGTACCGTTTATTTTGTTTTTATCCTATTGCTGTAAAGGGATCCACTGTGTTTGTCCCATGCCTTTTTGAATTCTGTCACCGTGTTTGCCCCCACCACTTCCTTCGGGAGGGCATTCCAAGCATCCACCACCCTTTCAGTGAAAAAATATTTCCTGATATTGCCTTTCAATTTACCACCTTGCAACTTCATGTTATGCCCTCTAGTTTTACAGCTTCCCCGTCTTTGGAAGAGGTTTGTTTGTTCATCATTTCTCTTTAAGTATTTAAAGGTCTGAATCATATCTCCCCTGTCCCTCCTCTACTCCAAAGTGTACATATTTAGGTCTTCAAGTCTCTTCTCATAAGGCTTCTGACGCAGGCTCCAAATCATTTTGGTCGCTTTCCTCTGAACAGTTTCCAGTCTTTTTACATCTTTTGCAAGATACGGTCTCCAAAACTGAACACAGTATTCCAAGTGAGGCCTCACCAGTGACTTATACAGTGGCATAAGTACCTCTTCCTTTCTGCTGGTAATCCCTCTTTGTATGCAGCCCAACATCCTCCTGGCTTTTGCCACCGCCTTGTCGCACTGTTTTGCCACCTTGAGATCATCAGAGATAATCACACCAAGATCTTTCTCCTGAACCGTGCATACCAACCTCTCGTCCCCTATTGCGTACATTTCCCTTGGATTTCTGCTACCCAAGTGCATGACACTGCACTTTTTCGCATTAAATCGTAGTTGCCAAGCATTAGACCAGTCTTCCAGCTTTTGTAGATCATTCCTCATGTTAACCACTCCCTCAGGGGAGTCCACTCTGTTGCAAATTTTTGTGTCGTCTGCAAATACAGACTTTTCCATTCAGTCCTTCAGCAATATCACTCACAAATACATTGAACAGTGCCGGACCCAGGACCGAACCCTGGGGCACCCCACTAATTACCTTCCTCTCATCCGAGTGAGTTCCATGTATAATCACCTTCTGTCGTCTGTCAGTCAACCAATTTCTAATCCAGTTTACCATCTTGGCACCCATCCCCAAGCTACTAAGTTTGTTGACAAGCCTCCTATGAGGAACAGTATCAAAGGCTTTGCTGAAATCCAGGTAGATGACATCCATCGCATGCCCCTGATCTAGTTCCTTGGTCACCCAGTCAAAGAACTCAATCAGATTTGTTTGGCAAGACCGTCCTTCGGTAAAACCATGTTGCCTCAGATCTTGCATCCTGTTGGTTTTGAGAAAGTTCACTATTCGCTCTTTCAGGAGCGCCTCCATTACTTTTCCCGCCACCGAGGTAAGGCTCACGGGCCTGTAGTTTGACACTTCTTCCCTGTCACCACTTTTGTGTAGAGGTACGACATCAGCCATTCTCCAGTCCTGAGGAACCTCTCCTGTTTCCAAGGATCTGTTGAAGACATCCTTTAACGGTCCTGCAAGAACCTCTCTGAGCTCTTTCAGTATCCTGGGATGTATCCCATCCGGTCCCATGGCTTTGTCCACTTTCAGTTTAGCAAGTTGTTCTAACACCTCGTCTTCTGTGAATGGTGTGGTATCTACTTCATTCCCATTTTTATATTTTGGAGTCACAGCTGGTCCATCTCCAGGATCTTCTTTAGTAAAAACAGAGCAGAAGTATTTGTTTAGCAATTCCGCTTTTTCAGTGTCACTTTCCATGAGTCCTTTCCCAGCACTTCTGAGTCCTGCAATTCCAACTCTGATCTTCTTCCTTTCCCGAATATACCTGAAGAAAGTTTTGCTGCTACTCTTAACATCTTTAGCCATCCTTTCCTCTGCCTTTGATTTTGCTATCCTTATTACTCTTTTAGACTCTTTGAGTTGGATCCTGTATTCATTTCTGTGTTCTTCTGTTTGCAAACTTTTGAATTTTGCGAAAGTTGTGTTTTTTGCCTTTATTTGAGCAGCCACCTCTTTGGAAAACCAAATAGGTTTCCTTCTCCTCTTGTTTTTATTTACTTTTCTTACATATTTATCTGTTGTCCCATTTATTGCCTTTTTTAGTTTAGCCATTGCAATTGCACTTCCTTTATCTCCTTGCACCCCGTCATCTCCTCTAAGTACTCTGCCATTTTATTGAAGTCAGTGTATTTGAAGTTTAGGACTTTGAGCTTGCTATGATTGGCCTGTACCATGGCTTTTATCTCATACCACACCGTGTGATGGTCGCTGTTGCTCACAGGGGCACTCACGCAGACATTCGACACACTATCACCGTTGGTGAGCACTACATCCAGCATTGAGCTTTCCCTGGTTGGTTCCATCACCATTTGTCTAAATAATGCATCTTGGAGAGCATCCACAATCTTTTTGCTTCTTTCCAGATGTGCAGGAGTAATCCAATCCACATCAGGTAGATTAAAGTCACCCAATATGATCGCTTCCCCCTTTGTTGCTATCTTGGCAATATCTTTAATCAATTCGTTATCTCTCTCTTCAATTTGAGTTGGAGGTTTGTAGACTACAGCAATATGGATGACAGTGCCATCTCCTCTTTCCAACGCAATCTAGAGCACTTCTTCTTTTCCCCATGTTCCCTGCATTTCAGTAGCTTTAATATTGCTTTTGACATACAAGGCTACTCCACCTCCTTTTCCATTTTCTCTGTCTCTTCTGAATAGATTAAAGCCAGCTATGGCTATATCCCAATCGTGCGATTCATTAAACCATTAAACGATTCATTAAACCACGATGCAAGGTTCCACATTAGGAACCACCACCCAGAAAAAAGATTTAGGTGTCATCGTGGATAACATGTTAAACCCTCCGTCCAGTGTGCAGCAGCGGCCAAGAGAGAAAATGGAATGCTAGGTATCATAAGGAAAGGAATGGAAAATAAAACAAAGGATATTTTAATGCCTCTGTATTGTTTCATGGTGCGACCGCACCTTGACTATTGTGTGCAATTCTGGTCGCCGTATCTTAAAAAGGATATAGCGTTATTAGAAAAGGTTCAGAGAAGAGCCACCAAAATGCTAAAGGGGATGGAAGGATACTCCTATGAAGAGAGGCTAAAAGGTTTAAGGCTCTTCAACCTGGAAAAGAGACGGCTGAGGGGAGATATGATAGAGGTCTATAAATTAATGAATGGAGTGGAACAGGTAAATGTAGATCGATTGTTTACATCATCAGAATATAGAAAGACTAGGGGACATGCAATGAAGCTACAGGGTAACCCATTTAAGATTAATAAGAGAAAATATTTTTTCACTCAACGTGTAATCAAACTCTGGAATTTGACACCGGAGGATGTAGTAAAAGCTGTTAGTGTAGCTGGGTTTAAAAAAGGTTTGGACAAGTTCCTGGAGGAAAGGTCCATAACCATTATTAAAGAGAGCCTGAGTAATCCACTGCTTGCCCCAATACAAGCATTGTGGAACCTGTGTCTTTTGGGGAAACTGCTAGGTTCGTATGACCTAGATTGGCCATTGTTGGAAACAGGATACTGGGCTTGATGGACCTTGGTCTGACCCAGTATGGCATATTTTATGGTCATATGTTCTTATGAGGGGGCCAGAGGCATATGCTGTGTCAGCAAGCTTCTGCTTGAGTGGGATTTTTTGTTTGGGTTTTTTTCCCTGCGATGGCAACTGGAATCTTGGTTTCTGTGGTGTTTACGGGAGCAGGGGAAGTAAGGCAAAAAAGGAGAGGCACAGTTCAAAAACTGGTGAGCCATGCAGTGTGGCATGACTAAACTGAAGAGCACAGAGGTGGGAAAGGGCATGCATACTCAGCAGTCCAAAAGACTTCTCTAAGCTAAGAGAGAGTCTGGCACCATCAGCTGTCATGGATGTCGCTAGTACAGTGTGCCTGCATACCCATGCCTGCATCCAGAAAAACAAAACTTCTTGTTTTGCATTGTTAGCTAGAATGCTCAGGAATTCATGTTTGCCACTGCAACCATAAATATTGACAATCATACCTTTTTGAGCTATTTGGTCAAATTCTCTTAGAATTTGCAACACTGCCTCTAATTAGTGGGGAGATTGAAATGTGTGCCTTTGCATGTAATTGGATCGATTAGACAGAACAAGGCTGCAATGTCCCCAGGACACTGCTGTCAATAAGATCCATTATGTATGATGTCTGATTCCCTGCGTGCCAAGGCTATACTTGCTGTTCACCAGACATAGAGACTAGTGATGATATTATGTGTTGGTCATTGATTCAGGATCTGGTAGCTATCGTGCTACATATAATTTAATTTATTTCTTGATATACTGCCATTTTGCCCTTTTTATGGCCTAGCCAAAGTAGTTTACATTGTTAAAATTATAGTAACAGATAGATGTTTACAGTATATAACTTAAAGTAATAGAAATTCAAGTGATAATAAATGACTAAAGTCTGAGTAAAACGGTAGGGTAAAGGAAAGGGAGGGATTAGAGAGCAAATAAAAACCAAAATCTGTACTGTGTACCCTTAAATTCAGTCCATGATGCAGGTTCTTGGAGGCTTAATTTGTTGTTTCGGGTCAAAGGAGAGTTTCTGTGGTTTGTTAAGATCATGATATAGCAGTTTATTTGGCACCATAACACACAAGAATATGACTCTGCCCTCAGAAGACAAGCTCTATGAGTTGAGGGAGGAATCATTTAAAAATAATTGGGTTATTGAACAAAAAAAGATTAAACACTTGATAATCGAGTTAAAGAATCATAAACTTACTTGTTCTAAGGTAATTTGGTAACTTTTTGTAGAAGAGACTGAAAATAATGCAGGTGAATAGGATAAAAGCACAAAAAATCCACCTAGAATGTCTCTTTTCACAAGCACAGCAATTATGTGAAACAAATAGTTGGGAATGTGAATATGTACAGCCAAAACCCCCCTGTAAAGAAAGGAAAAGACCTCCGTTTTTTAAACCCAGGAACACTTAATGCATGCAGCACTATACCTGATTTTAGAAAACAACCACCATCATTGGTTGGAAAACCTCCCCATAATGAATTTATTAAATTCTTAGTTTTTACTTTATTCTTTTTACTCATTTAACTAAAAAGAGGAATGCTAGTTTTCGATTGTTATGGACTCAAAAAGAGGCAATTTTCAATCTTTATATAGTTAAAAAGATCTGGATATAAAGCTCTTGGTCCCAACAGTCACTAGAACAGCAAAAAATTTGCTTCTTCAGTTCACTTCTTCAAACCATACTGTATACATAAGCTCATGTAAAAGAGCTAAAATCAACAGCCTGTCAATCCTGCAGGCAGCAGCACACGCTTGATTCTCACATATGGCAAAAGGAAGCAAAATAGTTTAGCTTCACAATCTGTGCAATACTACCCTATGATGATCTTTTCAAAACTAAGCCACCATCTCATGTAATGCAGACTGCTGCCTCAGATTAGACAACATTGCTGGCACCGAATGTTTCGCAGATTGCTGTGTCAGGGCTAATGAGTCGCTGTCTTCTCTAAATGCTTTTTTAAAAATTCTTTGTTTCACTGTTTTTTTATAAATTCCAGATAAAGCAGATTTATACATGACCATTAATACAACAGAGGACAGGCTATGGACCGCTTACCTGTTTAAATGGGTAGCTAAGCAACGTCAGTACCTAGGGTTGCAAGTGGGCCGTAACTGTCAAAAATTGAAAAGTATGAATTATGACCCACTAGTTTAAAAAAAAAAGTGATGACCTGATTAGGTGGGATAAATCAATCTTTTCATGGTTAGGCAGGATAGCAATAGCAAAGATGAATATACTCCCAAGGTGCTTGTTCTTATTTCTTTCTCGCCCTATGGAGGTGCCATCTCAGATGCTCCAGCTTCTACAAAGGAGAATTTTCTCCTATCGTTGGAGATGCCACCGTCCAAGAGTGAGTAGAGCGGTGATGTGTCAAAGTAGAGAGGAGGGGGACTGGGTATTACAAGGCAGCGCAGTTGAGAGCAATATTGAGCTGGCGCAGGGGCCCGGAGAGTAGTCAACGAGTTCAGATCGAACAGGAAGAGATGGGCCAGGAGCCTGTGGGAAGCTTAAAGCCAAGAGGAAAGGGGGCGATGACAGGAACCCATTTGTGGCCGATACCCTGATGATCTGGCAAAAAGAAAGGACAAGACTGGTTGGAAAGGGGGGAGAAATTTGATTACGAGTAGTTACATGTGAAGGATTTAGGAAGGGAGGCCTGACCAAACAATTTGGTAGATGGGCAGTACGGGGGTTACAATATATAGGTCAACTGTTAACTAAGGGAGGGAAGATGTGAACTTTTGAAGAATTGCAGCGGGAATTTTCTTTAGAAAGGGGTGACTGGTATGGTTACCATCAGTTGCAACATTTCCTCAGACAAAAAGGGATGAGAATGGAACTTGGTAAAGGGGAACTGCCATTTGAAAAGATGTACAGGAAAGGTGCTAAAGCAAAGGTCTTATCAATGAAATCTATAAAAGGCCAGGGTAGGGAGGCCACCGGAGGGGACATTAAGAGGCATGGGAGAAAGATTTGGGTGGACACTGGGATGAGGACAGATGGAGAAAGATAGACGCAGCTGCAAAAATCTCTTCAGTGTCGGCTTCAACACAAGGGCAAAATTATAAAATGCTATATTGTATGTATTTGACCGTAAAATGGATAGCAAAACTAGGTAAGGATGGGAGCCCTCTTTGTTGGAAAGGGTGCCAGGAAGTAGGGACCTATATACATGTTTGGTGGACATGCCCAGTTATTCAATTAATGTGGAATGGGATAAGAGAGGTGGCCAAAGATATGGTGGGTGGACAGGCCCCATAGGTCTGGAGGAGGTAGTATTAAATAAGTGGGGAGGTAGGGGAAGATATTGGGTATATACTTAAGTGCCTGGCAACAGGGGTGGCCAAAGGGGGGGGGCATGTGTGCAGACTCATTGCGGGGCCTCATTTGCATAAATATTAGTATAATGTTAACATGCCTCTTAATGAGTGTCTGGATAAAGAAAGACTACCAGATTTCTACATTACTATACTCCAGTGCCAACTGCCAGGCACATTAGGAAGTACTATAAACACTGCCCATTTAGAACCCATAGCAAACACACCATATCATAACAGCACTACCAGGACTCACAAAGCACCGTACCTACCTATCAAAAAGCAACACTGCAAATATTAAACCAATACGTCTCGGAGAATACCAATACATCTCCTACTGGGGAAAGGGAACAACTGGCACTGTCAAATAGAAACTACATAAAAAGAATAACTCAGCTTGGTTACACATGCAGAACATAGACTGTCACCAAACAAAGAACAAGGAATCACAATTTAGAAATCAGAAGACAATATTTAAATTGGGAATCCCTAAAGCCAAACTTGGAATGTACAACAACACTATAAATTAATTTCGTCTTGTACTAAACAAAAACGCAAAGACGTTAGCAATACACATTTCCCAGAGCTGACATATTCCAGTTAATAAATTCAAAATAAAGTATTGTTTTGTTGTTTGGGCATTTTATTTTTCAATTGCAATTGCTCCAGTCACTTTCTTCTGTTTTTTTCTGTCTTCTGCTAATTCTCCATTGTCTGCTGTCCATTTGTCCTTTCTTCTCTTCTAGATTTGTTCCATTCTATTTTCTACATCTGCTTTAACATACTGATCTTTCCCCTTTTGCTCTTTCCCTGATTTCTTTTTTTATTCCTTTATCATCCAATCAAATTTCTCCCTTCCATCCTCAGTCCTCACTTATTCT